>CM077147.1:84746530-85346530 GCA_039583875.1 Platanthera guangdongensis | reverse complement strand
AGAAGATTGAGGGTATGTATTGATTATCGGGAGCTCAACAAGTTGACGGAAAAGAACAAATACCTGATCCCCCGGATCGATGATCTATTCGATCAGTTAGTCGGGTCGACGGTGTACTCAAAGTTGGACCTCAAGTCTGGGTACTATCAGCTGCGAATAAGGGAGAGTGATATCCCGAAGACAGCGTTCAATACGAGATACGAGCATTACGAGTTTACGTCCATGCCGTTTGGGCTGACTAATGCGCTGTCAGTATTCATGGATTTGATGAACAGGACCTTCAGGGAGTACTTGGACCATTTTGTGATCGTCTTCATCGACGATATTTTGGTGTACTCGCAGAGTGAGGAAGATCACTTCAGGCATCTTCATTTGGTTTTGGAGACGCTAAGGAGGAATCAATTGTACGCCAAGTTCTCGAAGTGCTAGTTTTGATTGTCCTCAGTGACGTTCCTCGGTCATATAGTGAGTGGGGAAGGTATTGCAGTGGATCCGGCAAAGATTCTTCCGATACGGGAGTGGCCTGAGCTTTCTACGGTAGTGGAAGTCCGGAGCTTTCTGGGGCTTGCAGGCTAATATAGGCGCTTCGTAGAGAACTTCTTGCGGATAGCGTTACCTCTCACTACTTTGATGAGAAAGGAGGAGAAGTTCGTTTGGACGCCGGAGTGCGCGCGAGCTTTTGAGGAGTTGAAATGTCGGTTGACCACGATGCCTGTGCTGAGTTCGCCGAGTGGGACCGAAGGTTATGAGATTTATAGCGATGCTTCGGGCAGTGGTTTGGGTTGTGTGCTGTTACAGCATGGAAGCGTTATAGCATATGGCTCGAGACAGCTGAAGGTGCACGAGAGGAACTATCCGGTCCATGACTTGGAGTTAGCGGCCGTGATTTTTGCCTTGAAGCTGTGGAGGCATTATTTATACGGTGTGAAGATTGATATCTACACCGATCACAAGAGCTTGAATTATTTGATTGATCAGAAAGATCTGAATATGCGGCATCGTAGATGGATGGAGTTCCTGGGGGACTATACATTCAAGATCTACTATGTGCCTGGTAAAGGTAATGCGGTTGCAGACGCATTGAGTCGCCGAGCCCAAGCTCAAGCCAATTGGCTATCAATGCATGATGATTGATGAGCGGTTGGTTCGGGAGTTGGAGGTGTTGGAGATTTCTTGCGTAGACAAGCAGTCAAGTGCTGAAGTACTCTTGAATTGGACTGAAGTTTAATATGACCTGGCTGATCGGATTCGATAGGCCTTGAATTTGGATGACCACATAAAGAAGCTCATGGTTGAAGCTCTGGATGGGTTAAATTCCCAATATGAAGTTGTGGATGGATTGCTTTGGAAAGACGGTCGTCTTTGCGTCCCAAGCGTGGGCAGTTTGCAGGTGGATTTATTGTACGAGGTGCACCATACCAAGTACTCGATTCACCCAGGGAGCACAAAGATGTACCACGACATTAAGAAATTGTTCTGGTGGCCAGGACTGAAGAAGGATGTGGCGCTGTACGTGGCGAAGTGCCAAACTTGCGCCTTGGTGAAGGCGGAGTGCCAAAAGCCGGGAGAATTTTTGAAGTCCTTGCCTATTCGGGAGTGGAAATTCGACGACATCTCTATGGACTTTGTGTACGGGTTGCCATGGTCACAAAAGGGGAACGACGCCATCTGGGTGGTCGTAGATCGGCTAACGAAGGTGTTACATTTCATTCCGCATAGGAAAGATGATCCGGTGGAGAAGTTCTAAAAGTTATATGTGGATAATATTGTACGGCTTCATGGTGTGCCCCGCAGCATCGTGAGTGACCGAGATGGGCGGTTCACGTCCAATGATTGGAGGATTGTGCAGCAAATGTTGGGAACAAAGCTGAGTTTTAGCACAGCCTTCCATCCGCAAACGGATGGGCAAACTGAGAGGGTCAATAGGACAATGGAAGACATGCTCCGCATGTATGTCCTGGACTTTGGAAGGCAATGGGAAGACCATCTATATTTGGTGGAATTTGCGTACAACAATAGCTACTAGGGGAGTATTCAAATGGCGCCCTTCGAGGCCCTATATGGTGTTGGATCCCTAGTTGATTTGGGCTAGGTTCACTAGCTTAGGATGTGACCCAACCTGTATAGCCAGGGTCAAATTTGTGTCCTAGAGTCTAGGCCAAGTCCTTAGAGTCAACTTCAGATGGACCAGCTATCAACAGACCTTCAGAGACTCAAGACTTAGAGGATTTCAAGACTAAGTAAAATGAGTTCGACGTTCGTCGAGCTCAGATCGACGAAAGGTGTTCTGCGCTCGACGATTTTGAGATAATTTTTAGTGCTGAGCCTGACGATCTTAGTTCTCTGTTCGACGAAGACTGAGTTACTTCAACAGACTAAAGTCAGGGTAACTCCAGATTGTTTTTCTAAGTCCAGCTTCAAGCTTTGTTCGACGAACTAGATTCTGAGCTCGACGAACTTGGACCTCAAGTTCTCAACTTCTCAGGTCGACGATTTCAATATTCTACGCGACGATTTCTACTCTATGATTTGAATCCTTCTCAGTCAGAGACTTCTCAGATTCTAAGTCCACAATCATTCTTCGGTCGATGAATTTGGATCTATATTCGACGAATAAAGATAGACAGTGATGATTATCTGTTCGACGAACTTTGGATCTCTGGTCGACGAATGAAGATTGTCAGTTCGACGAAGATTGAAGCAGAATTGACAAGTTTCCCTGGAAGACTAATTGCTATTGTCTGGTAGACGAACTCATTCAAGCTCAGCTCGACGAACTGAAGCTCAGCTCGACGAACTCATCAAACTCAGCTCGACGAACTCAAGCTCATCTCGATGAACTCAAACTCAGCTCGACGAATTGTATTCTTCGTTCGACGATTCCAGACTAGGTCTTCTCCAGTTTTCCCGTTCCTTTTCTTGGCGATGAATCCTCAGTAATTAATGTCAGATCTTCTCGAAATGTTATAGTTGGAACGAGCATTGATCATGGATTATTACATGCCGTCTTTCCATGGGACAGTTAGGGAAATCATTGATTGCCGCTTCCTTCCCAGGCCGACTGTAATTACTGCTCAACATTTAAATTTCGAATATTCCTCAGTCAGTAAGAAGTAAGAAAAGAAGAGATTAACCAGTACTACAACACTAGCAGTGATACCAGACACACAGGCAGGCAGTATTAAGAACAATCATACAGAAATCTAAAGCTCTACTGCAATCAGCCTAAACCAGAGAACAATTTCATCAAGAAGAAGAACATTCAATCCCTATCAAGAGTCTTCTTCCTTGAATCCTACAGGACAACTTTAGAAGGACAACAAATTAATCTATCTGTCAAAGAAGTTCCTGAAGCAATCTTTGGTCCAGGCACTCAAGCTTTTGAAGACCTGTCACCCTGAAGCAGTGCTCCAGAATTCCTGATCCCTTCAAGATCTCAGGGGGAGCAACCTGCTGACATCAATCCACAAGTCTTCCCAGTTGATATTGAGATAGAAAAGACCTCATCACACCTTTTTCCATCCTCTGTACATGGTTTTAATTCTGAAAGAAACAGTGCCTAATCACCTAGGGGGGGGTGAATAGGTGACCTATATCTTTTTAACTTTAAAGGCAGAAATACAGTACAGTAATTGCAACTCTACAAGTATCACTGCACAACAACCATATAAGCATACATTCACAGAGTGCACACAGGATTTATAGTGGTTCCCCAAGGTCTGGGTACAT
Organism: Platanthera guangdongensis; assembly: GCA_039583875.1. Taxonomy (NCBI): domain Eukaryota; kingdom Viridiplantae; phylum Streptophyta; class Magnoliopsida; order Asparagales; family Orchidaceae; genus Platanthera; species Platanthera guangdongensis. Next base: position 85,342,801 of record CM077147.1, on the reverse strand, counting down.
CCACTTTCCCCCTTCGCCTATCTAGTAGTGTACTAGATTCGGCCGAACTTCTCCACTTCTTCTCATATCCTCAGATCTTACAACTCAGAACCCCAAACAGGTTCCTACAACTCAGAGTGATCCCACTCCTATAACTCAGGCACCAAGCCCTACCACTCAGTCTTCAACAAGACCTACACTCAGGCACAACAGCCCTACCTCAGCCTTCAACAAGGCCTACACTCAGAGAAATGATTCTCCTACACTCAGGCTCACAGACCCTATCTCAGCCTTTATATATTTAGGCTTACAACTCAGATCTATACAAGATCCTACAGAAATTAGAAAATACAAAGTATATGACCACAACTCTGATAGAGAGAGATGAGTTGACTGGCTTCTTGATGAGTTCTTGGAAGAACTTGGCAGAGATCAACCTCCCTTGGCTTTCTTCAAAGCTTCTTGAATTAGAACATAGTAGGGTTGTATCTCTTTGTAGATGATCTTCAATCAACTGCAGTCTTGAGATTCTGATTTCAATATGAATCTACTTATCAGCCTGGTTCAACAGCTGGTCTTCTTAGAAGGAGCTCTCTCTCTCCAACTTCTTAGATCTTCTCTTGAAGGTCTTCTTCTTGTTGTGTTGTTTTTCACTTCCTTGATCTATTCGCTTCTGTTGAAGGAATAAGCCTTTATATAAGCTTTCTTCATGGTGACCGGCTGATCCGGTTTCTAACAATCTTCTGACAGTTCTGACAGTAGCAGTTGACCGGTTGAAATGGCAGCTGTCAAGTCATCCAGTCACTTCTTGAAATCTCTGTCACTGTCTGAAAGTGTCGAGACAGATAGTCTTTATGTGTCGACACAAATAGACTAAGTGTCAACACAAGTAGACTAAGTGTCGACACTACCATTCATGGTGTCGACACAACTCCTTGTGTTATTGCAACTGCTTCTCGACACTGCTTCTTCAGAATGTGTCGACACTGATCCTTTGTGTCGACACAAGTCTTCTTCTTTAATACTTAGTTGAATTCTACTAAGTGTCGACACAACTCCTTTGTGTCGACACATCTTCTTGTGTTGAAACTTGCTAAGTGTCGACACATCTTCTTTGTGTCGACACATGCCTTCTGTGTTGAAACTTTTGCTGAGTGTCGACACATATCCTTTGTGTCGACACATCTTCATGTGTTGAGACATTGTTGAGTGTCAACACATCTCCTTTGTGTCGATACTTGTACTTAAACTTTGTTGAAGTTTGCTGAGTGTCGACACAGCCTCCTAGTGTCGACACATGTACTTGAACTTTGTTGAAGTTTGCTGAGTGTCGACACAGCCTTCTAGTGTCGACACTTTTGCTGTCGACAAAGTTTCTCTGAGTGTCGACACTGCTTCTAAGTGTCGACACTGATTATGTAGACATTTCTTCATTGTGTGTCGACACTGCCTGTATGTGTCGACACTTCTCTTCTAGTGTTGACTCTGCCTTCCTGGTGTCGACACAATTACTCCAAGTGTCGACACAGCTTCTCTGGGTGTCGACACTTTTCTTCTAGGTGTCGACACATGGACTTAGAAACTTTTCCTGCAAATCTGCAGTTACTTAACCTGCACAAATAAACTCAAAGCACATCAAATACACCTTGATGTATATCATTGACTAGGGTGAGGCTTCTTCAAATCAGGTACATATATTCCAATGTACCCAACAAATTCCCTTCAAAATTATTCCTGGTTGCAAGTCTCCTACCAAAAGACTTGAGGTTTTAGTTTTTGAGCACCTGAACAAAAGCTCATTGGTGTTAGACACTTGATCAAAAACCTGAGTGGATTCCTACCAGGGTGATAGAAGAGTGGATGTACCTAGGTTGGGGAACCACTATAAAATTTTTTGTGTCGTCTGGTTGCCCTTTATTTTTGTTTTGGCTGTGTTGCTCTGTGATTAGATAGGTTGTTGTGTTTATTTATTTTATTTTCTGACCTGTTCACTTAGGAATACAACAAAAGTTGTAATGTTTTTTAAGAGAGCACAATACTCTATTCACCCCCCCCCCTCTAGAGTATTTCAGATCTAACCTGCACTTTCAATTGGTATTAGAGGGAGGTTGGTTAATCTACCATACCTTAAGAGATCAAGTGGTTGTACACGCTAACACCTGAATCATAAAGATCCCTCTAGTTAGATCTGTTTGTTTTATTTTTGTTATTAGATTTATTTCTTCACATACATGGCCCAAAATAAGGATTATGCAAGCATCAGACCTCCAGTTTGCAATCTTAACAGATTTGCCATCTAGAAGGCAAGAATCAGATTATACATGAACTCTATTGATGAAGATATTTTTGGTTCCATCTTGACAGGAGTACCTCCAGCACCTGTAGCTTCTACAAGCACCTCCACCAATATGACTGCAGTACCTCCTCCTAAGAATAATGATGCCTACAAGAAAGCCAAAATTGCAGATGCAAAGGCAATGAACATCTTGGATCAGACAATGTCAGATGACATATTTCAGAAGGTGGCTGAGTGCACCTCAGCCAAGGCCATTTGGGATTCCCTCAACCAAATGGTAGCTGGCTCAGCAGATGAAAGAAAAGACAGGAGATCAAACCTCATATCTCTGTATGAGAATTTCAAGAAGGATGAGACTGAATCAGTGGCTGAAATGTATAACAGGTTGAGCTCAATCATCAATGAGCTGAAAACCTTGGATAAGGACATCACCTTGACAGAGGTGAATGATAAAGTCTTGATCTGCTTCCCTAGCTCTTGGGATTCAAGAATCTGGTCTATCAAAGAAGCCAGAAGCCTAAATGAGATATCAACTGAATCTCTGCTAGGCAAATTAAAGTCTTATGAGTAGCTGATCAAATCAAGAGAAGTAGCAGAACAGAAGACAACAACCCCAGTGAGAAAGGATCACAGTATAGCCTTCAAAGCATCTGAGGAAAGTGAGACCTCAACATCAAATGAAGAACTGATGAGCCTCTTTGCAAAAAGATTTTATAAGATGGCTAGAAAGGATTTTAGAAGAAAATCATCCAGGCAGGATGATAAGCCCAGATTTGACAAGACACCAACCAAGGAGGTTATGTGCTTTGGTTGCAGGAAGCCTGAACATTACATCTCTAAATGTCCAGAAAATTAGAAGAGGGAGAAAAATAGAGAGAAGGACTCCAGGAGAAAACACAGCAGCAGACCCTCTTCCAGCAAGTATAAAAAGAAAGACAAGGGCTTTGTTGCTGAGACATGGAGTGATACAGAGGAATAATCATCCTCTTCCAGCTCAAGTGAAGAAGAGGAAGAAGCAAGATCCAAGGAGGTTTGCCTTATGTCAATTTATGCCTCCAGGAGCAATTCTGGATCAGAAGAAGAATCTGAAGATGAAGCAGCCTCAGACTCAGAGGCAGATAAGTTTCTTTCAAACTTTAATTTTAATTCTGATTTATTTAAAATTGAATTCAAAACTATGTGCTTAGATTTAATTTGTTCAGAAAAAGAAATAAAAATCCTTAGAGAAAGACTAGGAAATCTTGAATCTGTTAATTCAGAAAATCTTAAACTGAAAGATCAATTAACTCTAGCAAATGAATAAAAAATTAAATTAAAATCTGATTTATGTGAGGCCAAACAACTTGAGCAATCTCTCAATGTGAGAAGTCTCAAGCTGATGGACATAACAAGCACAGTAAATGCCAGATTGAATGACAAGCTGGGCTTGTGTGCTTCATCAAGTTTGCCCCCCATAATTAAGAAAAATATTTTTACAACCTCCATTAAATTTGTTTCTGCCAAGGGAAAAGAAAAGATAATGAACAAACCAATGTCTGCAAATAATCCAAAACCCATAGATAAGAGAAATAGAAATCAGAAAACAACTGATTAAAACAAGGTTCAGCAACATTCGTCGAACTCAGATCGACGAAATGTGGCCAGTTCGTCGAACCCAGATCGACGAACGCTGAACGCAAACTTCAGTTATAATAATTCGTCTAACTGCGATCGATGAACTTTGTATGGTTCATCGAGCAGAGGTCGACGAACTTGGGGCGCAGAAAATGACTACTGTCATTCTCTGAGCAGAGATCGACGATCTCAGCCCTATTCGTCGAACTCTGGTCGACGAACTTACAGAAATTCATCGAACCCAGAAGGACCAAACTTAAATCATTTCTCTTACAAAAATTCTACGCCAACTAATAAACCATTTAATCCAGTAGCTGATTGGGTTATTCCACCTAGGAGATATCACCCCTTAGGTTATAAATCTCAACCTACATTGTCAGTTATTTCCAGCTTTTCCTTTCAACCAAATAAAGGACCCAAGGTAACCTGGGTCAAGAACAATTGAGTTTTGTTTTTTATTACAGGTACAGGTGAAGAGTTGTCCAAGGGTGAGTCAGGCCTGGTACTTGGACAGTGGTTTCTCCAAGCATATGACAGGCAGCAAGGACAATTTATCCAACTACAAGTCCAAGCTAGGACCAAAGGTGATCTTTAGTGATTCAAAGAGTGGCCAGTCAGAAGGATATGAAACAGTAAAGATTGGATCAGTTACCTTCAAGAGAGTAACATATGTAAGAGGACTCAAACATAACCTAATATCCATAAGTCAATTATGTGATGAAGGTTATCAGGTACACTTTAACTCTACCTCTTGTTCTATTATTAATAATGAAAACCAAACTGTTTTAATTGGACTTAGAAAAGGCAACATATATCTAGTAGACTTTATTTCTGCCCAAACTGATGTTTGTTTACTCAATATAACTAGTAACCAAAATGAGTTGTGGCATAAAAGGTTAGGACATGTAAACCTTAAGAATATAGCTAGGCTATCTAAAGACAACCTTGTTAGAGGTTTACCTTCTGCCCCCTACAAGAAGGAAAACATTTGTAGGGCTTGTCAATTAGGCAAGCAAACTAAAACTAGTTTTAAATCCATTAATAAAAGTGATTCACCTAGGATTTTGTATTTGCTTCATGTGGATCTATTTGGACCCATTGCAGTACAAAGCCTAGGTGGGAAGTCTTATACTTTAGTGATTGTTGATGACTTCTCTAGATTCAGTTGGGTAGCCTTTCTGAGAGCTAAGTCAGATACATTCAAGGTTCTTACAGATTTTCTCAGGACCATACAGATTGAGTTCTCTACTCATGTTGCATTGATCAGAAGTGATCATGGCACAGAGTTTGAGTCTCTTCTTATGCATGAGTTCTGTGAGACGAAAGGTATCAGGCAGTGCTTCTCAGCTCCTAGAACTCCCCAACAAAATGGGGTTGCTGAAAGGAAAAATAGGACACTCATTGAATATACATGCACATTATTGGCAGATGCTTACATGCCTCTATCCTTTTGGGCAGAAGCTGTAAACACTGCTAACTATGTCCTGAATAGAATCCTTATACATAAGCTGAAAAATAAGACCCCCTATGAATTGCTTAAAAGGAAGAAACCTAAAATCACATATTTTAACGTTTTTGGCTGCATATGTTACATTCACACAAATAATAAAAGATACATTAGAAAGTTTGAGGCTAAGGCTGAAGAAGGGATTTTTCTAGGATACTCCCAAGTAAGCAAGGCCTATAGGGTTTTTAATAAATCCACTCTTAAAATTGAAGAGTCTGTCCATGTATCTTTTGATGAAGCTAACATGTCTTATAAGGAGAAAGAGATTTCTACCAATAGCTTTTTGCAGGTTCCACAGCTGTGTGATTCTATGGATGGACTAAACCTTACCCAAGAGGTGTCAACCCATCCTTCTCCACAGGTTGCTGAAGACAGTGAAAAAGAAATTCAAGTGGAAGTGGCTGAACTTCCCTCAACAGCTAGTACCATTCCTCAAAAGGAATTAATTACAGAAGCTGTTGCTCAACAAACTCCACCAACTGATCTTGTCACACCTAGAGATCACCCCAGATCTCAAGTGATTGGAGACATTTCAGCAGGTGTACAGACAAGGCATCAACTCAACCAAGACTTGATGCATGCCTGTTTTCTCTCTCGAATTGAACCTCTCACCATCCATGAAGCTGAGCAAGATCCCCACTGGATCATTGCAATGCAAGAGGAACTAAATCAGTTTGAGAGATGTAGAGTTTGGGATTTGGTTCCAAGACCTCATAACTACCCAGTTATTGGAACCAAGTGGGTCTACAGGAACAAGCTAGATGCCCAAGGAAACATAGTGAGAAACAAGGCTGGGCTTGTTGCTCAAGGCTACAGGCAAGAGGAAGGAATTGATTATGACCAAACCTTTGCCCCTGTTGCAAGGTTAGAGGCCATAAGAATATTCCTTGCCTATGCAGCTCACAGGAGATTCAAAGTGTTCCAAATGGATGTCAAGAGTGCATTTCTGAATGGAGTGCTTCAAGAAGAGCTTTATGTAGAACAACCTCCAGGTTTTATCTCTCTAACTCAACCCTCTTTTTTATTTAATTGCATAAAGCTCTCTATGGTTTAAAGCAAGTTCCAAGAGCTTGGTATAAGACCTTAGCAAGCTTTCTTTTAGAGCATAAATTTAAAAGAGGAACCATAGATAAAACTCTTTTCACTAGACATCATAAGGACCAAATTTTGTTAGTACAAATATATGTGGATGACATCATCTTTGGGTCTACTGATCCCAAATTATGCAAGAGGTTTGCTGACCTCATGCATTCCAAATTTGAGATGAGTAGTATGGGTGAGCTTTCCTACTTCCTTGGTCTCCAAGTGAAGCAGCTCCCTGATGGTATCTTCCTCTCCCAAGCTAAGTATGTAAAGAGCTTATTAAGAAGTTTGGGATGAGTGATGCTTCAGGAATGAAAACACCTATGGCTACTAATGTTGTTGTGGATTCTGATGCAGCAGGGAAACCTGTAGATCAGAAACATTATAGGACAATTGTTGGATCCCTATTATACCTAACAGCTAGCATACCTGATATCATGTTTTCCACATGCTTTGTGCTAGGTTCCAAGTGAACCCTAAAGAATCTCACCTTATTTTCTTAAAAAGGATTTTGAGATATATAAAGAGTTGTCCTAATCTAGGACTCTGGTATCCTGCAGAGTCAGAGTTTGAGTTAACTGGATACTCAGATGCTGACTATGCTGGATGTAGAGTGGACAGGAAGAGTATCTCTGGAACTTGCCAGTTCCTGGGTATGAGACTTGTCTCCTGGTTTTGTAAAAAGCAAACATCTGTGTCTACATCAACTGCAGAAGCAGAATATATGGCTGCTGGCAGCTGCTGTTCATAAATGTTATGGATACAAAACCAACTCCTAGACTATGGTGCCAACTTAAACAATTCAACACTATTTTGTGATAATACTAGTGCTATTGCTATAGCACAGAATCCAGTTCACCATAGTAGGACTAAACATATTGAAATAAGACATCATTTCATTAGAGATAATATAGACAAAAAGAAAATTAACTTAATCCATATTCCTACTGATCTACAGAGAGCAGACATTTTCAGCAAACCCTTGGATGAGAAAAATCATCTGTTCTTTATAAATCAACTGGGAATGATCAATGGAGAAGAGTTAAATTAATTTCTATCTGCATTCGACGAATTTTCCAGAGTTCGTCGAACGGAGTTCGACGAATTAGGGAAAGTTTGAGAGATGCTCGTCGAACGGAGATCGATGAATTCTCTATGTGTGGAAATAGGTTTCGTCGACCGGAGATAGACGAACTTTGCTTCAGAAGACATTTCGTCAAACGGAGTTCGACGAACTGTGTTCGATTCTTCTGGATGAGATCGACGAATTATTTGCCTATAATTTATTTCGTCGACCTCAGTTCGAAGAACTGTTTCTTTTTCGTGGAACGGAGATTGTCGATTCATATTATGAAAATCTTATATCTAGGTTTTCTTCGACCTTCGTCCCGCGCTTTCAGTTCTCTTCCTCTTGATCGCCGTTTTCTATGTCTCTCTTGCAGGTCATCAATGGTGATTCCAGCGAGCACTTTGGCTGCCATGAAATTTGACACCGGTTTCGACATGGATTTTGATTCTTTCCAACATTCTGACCCAATATTTCTCTACATTCTGGAACTTTTGGAAGAACTTGGTCTCAAAGACTTTATGACCAGAAGGATTAAACTGCATGGAACTGAAATTCGAGAATGGGTATACACTTCGTCAGTTTCTGAGGAAAATGTTCTTACAGGGAATATCAGGAGTAATTCTGTCTCTCTATCTCCCGTCGTTCTTTCTGAAATTTTTGGATTGGTAAATGGAGAAGATGACATGGATATGGATTCTGAAGAATACAGTTCGATGCTGAAGTTGATGGGGTTTTCTGGAAGAAACCCTAACAAGTTGTTAAAGAAACAACTGTCTGCCGCCTACCAGTTCTTGGCGGATATCGTGGGAAACGTACTGATGGGCAAGCATACCGCACACGACTACATAACCCGACATCAATTTCTTATCATGAGCGCCGTGGTCAATAAGCGTCCTGTTGATTAGAGCAAGATCTTCTTTGAATTGATCAAGAAGAAGAACAGCAAGAAATAAGTTTGTTTTGGAAGAATCTTGGGGATCTTCCTCAAGGAAAAGGCTGGTGAATTCATGGTCTCCCCGTCCATCTTCATCAATGCCAGCAAGCGCCTCACCTGCGCTCTATTTGGCAGATGGGAGAGGACGATCTCCAAGCCGTCCAAGGCTTACTCCTCTTCCATCCCTGCTTCAGAAGGCACCAGGGCTGTTAAAGCCACTCCCACGCCTGCTGAGGAGATCCGTCCCCCTCAACCATCTCTTCCAGCACCCCTTGCAGCAAAACAGCCTCCTCATGTGCCTACTCCTCCTCCATCTCCACCACTGGACATCACCAACATTCCATCTCCACCTCCATCTTCCCCTCTGCAAGATAATCAACAACCAACACCTCCAGCTTCACCTCATGATACACATACCCTCACACCTCCCAGTCTCCACTTCCCCCTCATTTGTCCTCCATTCCATCTTTCACCCTACCCTCAAACATTGTCATGCCAGATGCCACCATTCCATCTTCATCACCATCCACTCATCACATATCTGCTATTCCACCCTCCATTCCACCCTTAGTTGCCACCTCCTCCACACATAATGCAACATCCTCTTCCCCTTCCTCCTTTGATTCATCTACCATATCCTATATTCTCACCATTCTCACTCCCCTCATCAAAACCCTTATAACAGAGGCCATTACACCTTTTGTGAATTCTATTAATTCTTTATCTGCTCAAATTTCTGCCCTTTTTGCTGCCCCCTCCTCAGTCCAGGGCCTGGCCTCAGTCCCCACTGAACCTAGGCAGGGGGAGATGCCTGATGATGAAGAAGCAGCTCAAGCCTCAGATATAGCTTCCCCAGTAGATACAGCTTCCCCAGCAGATACAACTTCAGAAATTCTTCTAGATTGTACAGATACAAAATTAATTGATTTGATTAATTTTATTAATACTGATATGGATATTGCTGACATGGATACTGCTGAAACTGTTGGTGATTTTATTCTCAATCCCACAGTTAATCTACAAGAATTACTGCAAGTTTTTGATACTGTACACATGCAGTCTCTTCCAGCAGACTTTACTAAGCCACAGTTGGCTATTGTGCCCTACACTTATCCAATAAGTCTAGCAGTTGCTAAGCAACTCTATGACAGTTTTGCTATTCCAGCTTTAGCTCCAATCCCTGCAGCTATTCCAGAAGATATCTCAGTACCAGTTTTTGTTATGGATGACTTTCCTATGCCAGATTTGGATGAGCTAATCCTGCCTGATATTGAAGAGGAAAATAAGGCAGCAGCTGAAAGCTCTGTCCCCATTATTCCTGATTCCTGTACAGTCTCCTCCTCAATTATTGCTGAAACTCCAGTTCCTGAAATTTCTGCCCCTATTAAAGCAAAAGCTGTTATTGATGATAAAGCTTTGAAAGCTTTGGATCCTCTTTATGATAACCCTCAGGGTTCTGATACTGAAGATGATGAAGCTGATGATGATGATGATTCAGATGAAGAAGCCTCCATGAAGAAAAAGAAAATACTGTCAAAGAAAAGGAAGGCCCCTCCTCCTCCAGCTCCTAAGCCTAATCCAAATGCTGACACCCCTTACTACATTCTGCATAATGTCACTCCATATATGGGAATGCCTGCATAGATGTGGCTATCCAAAAACCAACAGAAGGATAGGAAAAGAAGTAGGAGATATTCTCCTCCACCAGTTCACAGATATAGAAAGGATCCACCTCCTCCTCCTCCTCCAGCAGCTGGTGTGTAACACCCCTTATCCGTCGCATAGCATATAGCAGTAGGTCCGGCCGGGGCCCGACGCCATATACCACAGACAGACCGGGTGGTTACTCATGGAAACCATCAAACCAATCTTTACGTCCTACAAAGAGCATTCAAGCGGAAGCAGATTATAAAAGTTGCAATTAAGAACTCAGTACAAAGAGCACGAATGTCCACTAATACACCAAATAGGAATGTCGTACATACACGAGTACAAGCCTTAAGGCCTTACAAAATGGTTTACTTCAATATTACATGTTTTACAAACCACGGCACGCAGGCCGGTCATACATGAGTAATAGCAGTAAACACTCCAATTCGGCCTTCGAGGGCCGGCTTCGCAATTTGGGCTTTAGCCCGCTATTGACCGCTGGGTCCAGCAGCACCTGCAAGCAACAAAACCACCGCACGGTGGCAAACAAAGGCAACAGTCAGCAATGCTGACCAAATTATAACGATCCCGCCCCCAACTCGGGGCGACGATGCTCCTTCCTTGCACTTATTAGCATAGCCAAGCTGTATATAAATATACATTGCATCACAGGCGTTGGCACGCACGACCACATGCCTCGTGCTTTCAGGGCACATTCTCGGTGAACCGGTCGATGTCACGTATATTAAAGCCATTGACATTCCGATCTCACCACCGCCACTTTGGCAGCCAAACCTATGAGCTTTTGTCTTCTTGGCATGGGTCACGTCAATTTAAGCCATAGACCGCCGAAGACCCTCATCTATGCCAACGGCAAGTGCCACATACCCTTAGGTCTCTTTAACCGAACGACATAGAACGGGTATGGTTCCATCTAACTCGTGCTCACATCGCAATGACAATTTAAGCCATATGTGCGGGTCAAACTTCTCCCGAGTCCCATTTCCGTCACACATTTCACATAACCCGGTTATGTTCAAGTTGGCACTCAGGCCTCCAAACTGGCAAGATCACGCATCTGCCCAGTTTTCTGGGTGCACCTTAGGTTTAATCCCCAAGGCTCCCTGTTGCAATCTACCGTGTAGAAAATCCGAAAAACAACCAATCGCACGGAGTCTTCTCTGGCATTTATGCAATCCAACATCACTGATCCAGACCAACATGTCCGGGTAGGCTTCACACATCATGCCTATTGAAAGAAATAGTACCTAATCACCTAGAGGGGGGGGGGGTGAATAAGTGAACTTAATCTTTTTAAAATTACAGGCAGAAACACTGAATAATAAGACCTGTATTTGCAATTCTCTACAACAATTCAGCACAGATAATACAGCAATCACAGAATTAATCACACACAGAGTACACATAGATTTTTATAGTGGTTCCCCAAGGTCTGGGTACATCCACTTTCCCCCTTCGCTTATCTAGTAGTGTACTAGATTCGGCCTAACTTCTCCACTTCTTCTCAGATCCTCAGATCTTACACCTCAGAACCACAAACAGGTTCCTACAACTCAGAGTGACATCACTCCTACAACTCAGGCACAAAGCCTTACCACTCAGTCTTTACCAAAACCTACACTCAGGCTAAATAGCCCTACCTCAGCCTTCAATCAAGGCCTACACTCAGAGAATAGAATCTCCTACAATCAGGCACTAAAGCCCTACCTCAGCCTTTGTAGTTTAGGCTTACAACTCAGATCTATACAAGATCCTACAGAATATAAAGTTTACAATGTAAATAACCACAATTCAGAAAGAGAGAGATGAATTGACTGACTTCTTGATAAGTTCTTGGAAGAACTAGGCAGAGATCAACCACCCCTGGCTTTCTTCAAAGCTTCTTGAATTAGAACACATTAGGGTTGAATCTCCTGTGCAGATGATCTTCAATAAACTGCTGTCTTGTGAATCAGATCTCGATCTGAATCTTACTTATCAGCGTGGTTCAACAGCTGTTCTTCTTAGAAGGAGCTCTCTCTCCAACTTTTTAGATCTTCACTTGAAGATCTTCTTCCTTTTTTTGTTGTGATTCAATTGATTGATTACTTCCTTGATCCTTTCTATCGAAGGAGAAAGGTCTATAAATAGTCTTCCTCCAAGGTAACCGGCTGATCCAGTTTCTAACAACCTTCTGACAGCTCTGACAGTTGCAGTTGACCGGTTGAAAATGGCAGCTGTCAAGTCATCCAGTCACTTCTTGAAATCTCTGTCACTGTCTGAAAGTGTCGAGACAGATAGTATTTATATGTCGACACAAATAGACTAAGTGTCGACACAAGTAGACTAAGTGTCGACACTAGCCTTCATAGTATCGACACAACTCCTTGTGTTGTTGTAACAACTACTCGACACTGCTTCTTCAGAATGTGTCGACATTGATCCTGTGTGTCGACACAAGCCTTCTGTTGAATGTGTCGACACTGATTGAGTGTGTCGACACAAGTACTTCATCTTCAATACTTAGTTGATTTCTGCTGTGTGTCGACACAACTCCTTTGTGTCGACACATGCCTTCATGTGTTTAAACTTTGCTGAGTGTCGACACATCTCCTTTGTGTTGACACATTCTTCATGTGTTGAAACTTTGCTGAGTGTCGACACATCTCCTTTGTGTCGACACATTCTTCATGTGTTGAAATTTTGCTGAGTGTCGACACATCTCCTTTGTGTTGACACATTCTTCATGTGTTGAAACTTTGCTGAGTGTCGACACATCTCCTTTGTGTCGACACATTCTTTATGTGTTGAAACTTTGCTGAGTGTCGACACATCTCCTTTGTGTCGACACTTGTACTTAAACTTTGTTGAAGTTCGCTGAGTGTCGACATAACTTCCTGGTGTCGACACTTTTGATGTCGACAAAGTTTCTCTGGGTGTCGACACTGCTTCTAAATGTCGACACAGATTATGTAGACAATTCTTCACTGTGTGTTGACACTGTCTGTATGTGTCGACACATTTCTTCTGGTGTCGACTCTGCCTTCCTGTTGTCGACATAATTACTCCAAGTGTCGACACAGCTTCTCTAGGTGTCGACACAAGCCTTCTTAAGTGTCGACACTTTTCTTCTAGGTGTCGACACATGGACTTAGAAATGTTTATGCTTTCCCTGCAATTACTTAACCTGCACACATAAACTCAAAGCACATCAAATACACCTTGATGTATATCTTTGAGTAGGGTGAGGCTTCTTCAAATCAGGTACATATATTCCAATGTACCCAACAATCTCACTCTATTTGGAGAAGTCATAACCCTTAGTCAATGATATACACCATACATAATAAATACTCAATATGATGTATAACAATATTAAATGACAGGGTAAGAACTAAACATGTATAAACAGAACATGTAAAAACAATTATCTCAGAACAATAATGTAATAGATTGAATATATAACATTGTTCTTAAAACTTCAAACATTTTCATTAATCAAAAGTTTACATAGAGTTTCATGCAAATGATTACAAATTGTAAACTTAAGAAAATTCTATCCTATGGCTGCTCTGGTTCCTTGATTACAATGCCCTTTACAGATTGAATCTTTGCTTGGACTGGAGATTCATTGTCATCAGTATGCTTCTTCCCTTTAAGATCTTTCTTTTTCTGTTCTTCAGCCCTTATCTTCTATCTTTCAAAATAGTGATAAGGCTTAGGGAAATACTTGCTAGGCTCCTGTGCATTAGGAGGTAGCTTCCCTAATTTAGCCTTCCTTCTGTATTGTACTATGGCCTCTTGCGTAGCCTCATGTTTCTTCCATTCCTGGTCAGAATACCATTTGCCTCTCTCTAGGAAATTATCCTTAGCAGTCTTCCAAGCAGTTAATATGATATTCCTAGAGGTTGGGCTCCATTGCTCAAAATCTGGCCTTAATTCAGCTTGCTCTCTGAACCTTTTCTTAGATAATTGGGCCTCTTGTTCTTTTAGAACTGCCTCTGGCACAGGTTGAACAATGGTTTCAAGAATAACATTCTGATTACCCTCAGGAGGACTATACATAGACTGTACCTCCTGATGTTTCATGTCAAAATCTGCAGGAGGGTATATCACTTGAGCCACTTCAGCTTGCTCTCCTCTAAAGTATGCAGGATTGATGCCAGACTCTGCAACATTATCATCATCATATAAAGGTGGATATCCAAGGGTGGCTCTGATGGAGTTTGAAATCCATTTTGCATGATCAGAGCCAGCTTTGACTAGTACCCTCTCCCCCTTTATGACTTCTCTCTATGTGATCCCTAAGATCATCTTTCTGGAATCTGGTTTGAGCATTCAAATAGTTAACTCCATCTTTATAAAAAGGTTTTAACCTTTGGAGCCTATCAGTAATAATCTTTTGAGAATCTGCAATAGCAGTGTGAACGACAAGTAGGCTTTCTTGGAGTTGCTTATCAAACTCAGCTTTGGCAGTAGCACTTTGTGCAGTCTGGGCAGTAGCTAGATTCTTCATTTCAGTGACAATGACATTATGAGAAGCAGTCAGATTATCATTCATTCTTAGCTGATTTTCCAGGACATATCCTTGTTTGACTGTCATGTCATCAACCTGTTTCTTGATGTTCTCTTGATGAGTAGCCAGATAGACTACTGTATTTCCTCTTTTATGGAAGCAGTCAGTCATTTCCTTTTTATGTTGATTCACTTCAAATCTTATGGATTTTATGTCTTGAGCTAAGGAAAATTATAGCTCCTTATGGTGCTCATCCATATAAGTTTCCATTGCCTTCCTTTGCTCATCTAGCTTTATTTGTAATGCCACCAACAGAGAACTATAATCAGTTGTTTGGGCAGGCTGTGGAGCAATTGTCTGTAGTGCTTTCTTGTAGGTCTGGCTTCTTCTCTTGAAGACCTGGAACTTCCTCTTCTTGGCTCTAGCAGCCTCTTCATCCTCTGAAGCAGAAGTACTAACAATATCTACTCTATCCTTAGGACTAGGATGTAAATCCTTCTCAGTCCTTGGTAGCTCCTCAACAATTCTTTGCTCCTCAGTCTCTTATCTAGCAGTCTCCTCTACATGCTCCCCCTCAATATTGACCTTCTCCCCCTCAACAGCTGCTATCTATATCTCAAGGTCTGTCTGTACAAGATCATGGAACAGCTCTTCTAATGTAAACACATGCTGAGGTTGTACAGGAGAATCTCTTATTTCTGGAGCAACTGAGTCTACTCTATCAGCAACTGATGTGTCCTCCATGACAACATCTTGTGGTTCACTATGTAACCGTGTTTGCTGATCAATATCAAGTAATGATTCAGTCAAAACTTCATCCTCAATAGGGAAATTTAATTGATTAACTTCAGTAATTACCTCTAGAATGATTTGGGTAGCCCTTTCACTCTCTAATGGAGTTGGCTCATCCACAAGTAGAGGCTCCCCATGGAGTGGATCCAGGTGAATTTGTCTAGCTGAGGGTAGCTACCCCTGCCTCTGTGCATCTTCTTGTCTTGCTGGTGACTGTCCAGCATTGTCATCCTCTCCATCATCTGAACTAAACATCACTTGCTCCTCTGAGCTACTTGAGGATTATTGTGCCACAATGACTGTCTTCTTCTTCTTCTTCTGAGGTGTTTCCTTTTCTGGATTTGGCAGTTCCTTTGTCAATACTCTATCCCACCTTGAGAAAATTCTTACATCCATTCTCCTCATGTGGTTTATCTTAGAACCAGCAGCTTGGTTCATCACTTCAGGTATACTACCAGCTAAGTATAAGCTCATAATTCTACCCAGATTGGGCTTCTTCAGACTTTCTTTTATCTTGTCAAACATCACTGCTGACCAATCAGTTTCAAGTTTGAATATTATCCTTGTCATCAAACTGAACATGTGAGCAGATATTCTATCATGCCCACCAGGCTTGCTCAGTATCACCTTCCCAACTATCTCAGATAAGAACTTTCCTTGTATATTCATTCCTTTCCTATTAAAGACTGAACCAATCTTCAAGCTTGAATCCAGTCCACACCATGTCAGTGCCTCCCTTGTTTTTGAAGCAGAAACATCTTCCTCTTCTGTAGTTCTTGGGAGATGTAGAATCTTCCTGAGACTCTTATGAGTGACCTTCACCTTTGCCCTATGAACTTTGGACTTAATCTTGAGTCTTGATTCATCAAGAGTTGCTGCACTCAAGAATTCGAGGACTTCCTTCTTCCAGATCTTGATAAGTTCTGAAACAAGATACTCTAGGCCTGTCTCTGCAATTAGGGTTACCACTCCTTGGATTTCGGGTTCCGCATTATCAAAGGCGTGTCGCACGAGATCATATCCTTCATTAATGTTCTCTTCTAGCTTGGGCGCCATTAGAGTTTGAAGAAATTTTGAATTTAGAGAAGATAGATGTCGACACATAAGTTTGGTCTCGAGACTAAGGTGAGCGTGTCGACAAACAATGGGGAAAACCTATTTATACCTTTCTAGAATTGAAGGTGAAAAGGCACGTTAAAATACTTGAATTGTGTCGACACTGTTGAAAAGTGTCGACACATACTTCTAATGTCTCGACAACTATGTGTCGACACAAATATAGTCGACAGAATATATGTATCGACACTTATATATCTCAGCTCGATACTTAGTCGAGACTCGACTAGACTAATTCTGTGTAAATCCTAAGTGTCGACACCACCCTGGATGTGTCGACACCTACACTGCATGTGTCGACACTAATTCTCTGAAGTGTCGACACAGACTTCCTAGATGTGTCGACACCATTTTTCTGAAATGTCGACACCACTTCTATGTGTCGACACAGACAACTCTGTGTGTCGACACTATTTTACTTAGCCAATTTTTGTAAACTATTCTAAGTTTATCATTCCTAATTCAATTTTAAATTTATTGAATTTGGTTTCATCTAAGGGCTTAGTAAACATATAAACTAACTGATTATCTATCTTAACATACTCTAGGGAAATGTCTTCTTTTTCCACATGTTCTCTTAGAAAATGTATTTTATTTCTATGTGCTTAGTCCTACTATGAGAGATATGATTATTTGCAATAGAAATGACACTAGTAGAATCACAAAATAAAGGTGTCATACTTACTTGAATACCATAATCTTCTAGCTGATGTTGAATCCATAGAATTTGAGCACAACAACTTCCTGCAGCCACATACTCTAACTCTGTTGTGGAGATAGCCACACTGGTTTGCTTTTTGCTACTCCATGACACCAGCCTTCCTCCTAGAAATTGACAGGTTCTTGTGGTACTCTTCCTATCTTCCTTGCAGCCTGCAAAATCTGCATCTGAATAACCTGTCAGTTCAAAATCTCCATTCCTAGGGTACCAAAGGCCTAGATAAGGAGTGCCCTTAAGATATCTCAAAATTCTTTTGACTGCTGTCAAATGAGATTTTTTAGGGCAAGCTTGGTACCTAGCACAGACACATGTAGCATACATGATATCTGGTCTACTAGCAGTCAAATACAGTAGGGAGCCAACTATCCCTCTATACAAAGTTTCATCTACAGGTTTCCCTGCATGATCTTTGCTTAGAGACATGCTTGACCCCATAGGAGTTTTCATGATAGTGGATGATTCCATACCATACTTCCTTATCAATTCTAGGGTGAACTTAGACTGGAATATGGATAATCCATCTTCAGTCTGTCTAACTTGGAGACCCAAGAAGAACTTAAGTTCCCCCATACTGCTCATTTCAAATTGTCCTTGCATGAGTTTTGCAAACTTTCTGCAAAGACTACTTTCTGTAGACCCAAATATGATGTCATCTACATATATTTGGACTAAGATAATCTTGCCTCTGGATTCCCTAAGGAATAGAGTCTTGTCTATTTTCCCCCTTGAGAATTTGTTCTCAATGAGGAAACTAGACAGGGTTTCATACCAAGCCCTAGGAGCTTGTTTTAACCCATACAAAGCCTTTCCAAGTCTATATACATAGTCAGGTTTAAGAGAATCTATAAAACCTGATGGCTGCTCTACATAGACTTCTTCCTTCAGATTTCCATTCAGAAAAGCTGACTTAACATCCATTTGATATAACTTAAATCCTTGAAATGTTGCATAGGCAAGGAACATCCTTATTGCTTCTAGTCTTGCTACTGGAGCAAAGGTTTGATCAAAATCAATACCTTCTTCCTTCCTATATCCCTTTGCAACAAGTCTAGCTTTATTCTTTATGATGATTCCATGCTCATCCAACTTGTTCCTAAAGATCCACTTAGTTCCAATAATGTTGTGGTCCTTGGGTTTAGGAACTAGATCCCAGACCTTGCATCTTTTGAATTGATTCAGCTCCTCTTGCATGACCTCAATCCAATGAGGGTCTAGGATTGCTTCTTCAAACTTCTTTGGCTCAACTTGGGATGGGAAACTTGAGTAAAGAACTGTACTTAGATTTCTGCTCCTTATTTGCACTCCTTATCTGGGATCTCCAATTATTTGATTGACTGGATGATCCTTTAAATGCCTATTTGCTGGAGGCAGCCTGTCTTCAGGTTGTACACCTTCAGCTTCTTCATTCAACTACACCTCTTGGTCTTCTTCAGCATCAGGAGTATCTTGTACTCCCCCTGGACAGCAGCCACCATCTTCCACTTGCTGACTTGCAGTAGAACCTTCTGTTAAGGTAAGCTTGTCCATTCTTTCAGTTATACCTGTGGAGCTGCAAACACTACTTGACAATTCATTGTTAATGAGCCTTGCTTCATCAAAAACTACATGTACTGACTCTTCTACAACTTGAGTAATCAAGTTGTAGACCCTATAAGCCTTACTGTTGTTGCTGTACCCAACAAAGATTTCCTCTTGGGATTTGGCAGCAAACTTGGTTAGATAAGACTTACCATTGTTAAGGATATAGCACTTGCAACCAAAGATCCTGAAATAGGATAGATTTGGTTTTCTGCCCTTCACAATCTCATAGGGGGTCTTCTTGTGTCTCTTGGTGATAGTAACCCTATTGATTACATGACATGCAGTATTAACTGCCTCAGCCCAGAAATATTCTGGGAGAGAAGTGTCACTCAATAGGGTTCTACCAGTCTCTATCAAGGTTCTATTTTTCCTTTCAGCAATACCATTTTGCTGAGGTGTTCTTGGTGAAGAAAATTCCTGAAAAATTCCAAACTCTTCACACAATTTTGTCATACTTTCAGACTGAAATTCAGTACCATGGTCACTTCTGATTTTGACCACTGTACTGTCCAATTCATTCTGAATTTGTTTAACAAAACTATACAAGATACTTGGAGTTTCAGATTTTTGCCTTAGGAAGAACACCCAGGAATACCTTGAGTAGTCATCAACTACCACAAATGTGTAGACCTTCCTACCTAGGCTGTGAACTGGCATAGGACCAAAAAGATCCATATGCAAGAGGTATAGACACCTCACAGAATCCTTGTTATCAAGGCTATGAAAGGTGGATTTGGTCTGCTTGCCCTTTTGACAAGCTGAGCATATCCCATCCTTTATACACTTAACCTGAGGACCATTCCTTACTAACTCTTTGCTAAAGAGTTAGCCAATTGTCTTATAGTTAAGATGAGCCAGCCTCTTGTGCCATTTAACACAATGTGAGACTCTTTCATCAGCTACAAGAAAAATAGGAGAAACATTGTTCTCACACATAATGTCTAGACAATAGACATTTCTCTTCCTATATCCTGTCAGAATGATCTTTTGATCATTTGACCTCTTGATATGACAACCATTTTTGACAAATGAGATGTCATATCCTAAATCACTCAGCTGACTTATGCTAATGAGGTTATGTTTCAAACCCTTTACATAAGCCACTTGAGTAATTGTAATTTGGTTACTAGTAATGTTACCAAAGCCTTTGATGATTCCTTTTTCTGAACCACCAAAGGTAACTTTATGCCCATCTTTGATAGATGTATAATCCTTCAGCAACCCACTAGTTCCAGTCATGTGCCTGGAACATCCACTGTCTAAGTACCATATAGGGGCATGGCCACTTGGACTCACCTGCAAAACAGATTACTTAACCTTAGAACCCAAATAATTCTCGGGTCCTTGGTGCAGGTTAGTTTGACTTTTAACAAAACTACCTGTAGCTCTTCTAGCATGTAGTTTGCTACTCTCCTTGACACTTGAATTGTGTCAACAGTTTATGGCAAAGTGGCCTATCTTGCCACAACACCAGCACTCAAACCTGTTGTACCTTTGTTTAGGTACAACCCTGGCTGAAGTATCTACAACAGGCTTTTTGTTTAGTGCTGGGGATTTTCCCTTAGACTTGGACCTAGTAGTCCAGGCAGGTTTTGTAAATCCTAATCCAGCCTTACCCTTATGAGGTACAAACTCATCTATCAAGGGTAAAATAGATTTGGGTTTAGAAAAGCTAGACACAATATCCTTCTCTTTTTGAAGTCTAACCTCCAGATTCCTAATTTGATCATTCTTAAATGTAATAGTTCACATCTGAATAACTGTAATGTTCTTCAGCCTGGCTATTTCATTCAGTTTCTGATCAAACAACTTGTCTGAATCAGCAGCAGCCAATTTAAGACTAGCAATCTCCTTTGCCTGATTTTTGGCCAAGGTTTTGCTTTTCTTTAAGGCCTGCAACAAGTCCCTATATTCATCAATTAACTGATGAATATCACCTTCAGATTCAGACCCACCCACATAACTTGATGCAGATGTATCTGATTCTGACTCAGTACAAGAAATTGAACTAGTAGAATAACTTTGTACCTTACTTGGTTCAGGCTGATCCTGGATTTTGTCTCCTTCAGATAAGGCCATCAGCCCTTTGCACTGATTGTCCTCATGCTCATAAATTGAATTCATTAACTGCATGAACTCATCTTCCTCCTCTTCAGCAAACAACCCAATATAGGATTCGGCTTCTGAATCTGTTTCTGATGATGACTGATCAGTCAAACTTTTGTCTTTCTTGACAACAAAGGACTTTTCCTTTTTGCCCTTAAACTGTGTCTTCTTTCTATGAGTTGACTCCTTCCTCTTTTCAGGACAGTCAGTCACTACATGTCCATGTCTATTGCAACAATAGAATACAATCTTTGAGGATGTAGTTTTACTTAGCTTGGACTTTCTTCTGTCATTCCTTGATGACTTCCTGTTCTGATAGTAGTCATCTTTTGTCTGTGAAGTGGATGGCTTAGACCTCCACTGCTTCTTCTTCAGAAACTTTTGAAAATGTCTTGTAAAAGCAGCAAAGTCTTCATCACTTTCATTGCTATATGAATTCTTGCTTTCTGACTCATCTGTCTCAGCCTCAGCAACATTTTGAGGTGGAGATGGGGACTTGCTTTTATATTACCTAGTGGCTTCAGTCTTGAAGGTCACAGATCTTTCCTTGTGCTCCACTCTAGTAGTCTTCTCTTCCTCCTTTCTAACAATTAACTGCATCTCATAAGATAACAGTTTTCCAAACAACGTTGGAGGAGGTATATCAGCTAATTTGGCCATTTCCCTAATGACACAAATCTTGGTATCCCAGTACTTAGTCAGGGATCTTAAGAACTTGTCATTCAGCTCATAGTTGTTGAATTCTCTTCCATAGGACATCAATTCATTTACTATCCTACAGAACTTTTTGTAGCATTCAGTAATGCTATCAGACTTTACTTGTCTGAAGCTTTCATATTCCTGATTTAATAAAAACTTTCTGTCTTGTCTTACTTCTTCTGATCCCTCCATATAGACAATTAATGTGTCCCACATTTCTTTAGAAATTTTACAGTGAATTAAATTCTGAAATGTTGCATCATCAATTACACTAACAATAATATTCTGGGCCCTCTTGTCCATAGTGGCCAGAATAATTTCATCTTTAGTCATTTCTGAATAGTCTTTGGGAGTTCTCTGATTTGCATCCAGAACAGATACTTCCATTGCCACATATGACCCTTCTTTGACTGTAATGTTTATTCTTGGGTCAGAGGCTTTCATAAAAAGTCTAACCCTCTCTTTCCAAATGTCAAATATCTCTTTTCTACAGATTGACAATTTCATGGACCCCAGCTCTTTGTGATTCTCAGTAAAACCCATTTTCTTGAATCTTGATTATTCTGATTCTGCCTACAGGATCTTACTCAGACTGTTATATCCCTTTTTGAGTAACCTCCCTCTAATACCACTTGAAAGAAATAGTACCTAATCACCTAGAGGGGGGGGGGGGTGAATAGGTGAACTTAATCTTTTTAAAATTACAGGCAGAAACACTGAATAATAAGACCTATATTTGTAATTCTCTACAGCAATTCAGCACAGATAATACAGCAATCACAGAATTAATCACACACAGAGTACACACAGATTTTTATAGTGGTTCCCCAAGGTCTGGGTACATCCACTTTCCCCCTTCGCCTATCTAGTAGTGTACTAGATTCGGCCTAACTTCTCCACTTCTTCTCAGATCCTCAGATCTTACACCTCAGAACCACAAACAAGTTCCTACAACTCAGAGTGACCCCACTCCTACAACTCAGGCACAAAGCCTTACTACTCAGTCTTCACCAAGACCTACACTCAGGCTAAACAACCCTACCTCAGCCTTCAATCAAGGCCTACACTCAGAGAATAGAATCTCCTACACTCAGACACTAAAGCCCTACCTCGGCCTTTATAGTTTAGGCTTACAACTCAGATCTATACAAGATCCTACAGAATATAAAGTTTACAATGTAAATAACCACAATTCAGAAAGAGAGAGATGAATTGACTGGCTTCTTGATGAGTTCTTGGAAGAACTAGGCGGAGATCAACCACCCTTGGCTTTCTTCAAAGCTTCTTGAATTAGAACACATTAGGGTTGAATCTCCTGTGCAGATGATCTTCAATCAACTGCTATCTTGTGAATAAGATCTCGATCTGAATCTTACTTATCAGCCTGGTTCAATAGCTGTTCTTCTTAGAAGGAGCTCTCTCTCTCCAACTTCTTAAATCTTCACTTGAAGATCTTTTTCCTTTTTTTGTTGTGATTCAATTGATTGATTACTTCCTTGATCCTTTCTGTCGAAGGAGAAAGGTCTATAAATAGTCTTCCTCCAAGGTAACCGGCTGATCCGGTTTCTAACAACCTTCTGACAGCTCTGACAGTTGCAGTTGACCGGTTGAAAATGGCAGCTGTCAAGTCATCCAGTCACTTCTTGAAATCTCTGTCACTGTCTGAAAGTGTCGAGACAGATAGTCTTTATGTGTCGACACAAATAGACTAAGTGTCGACACAAGTAGACTAAGTGTCGACACTAGCCTTCATGGTGTCGACACAACTCCTTGTGTTGTTGTAACAGCTACTCGACACTGCTTCTTCAGAATGTATCGACACTGATCCGGTGTGTCGACACACGCCTTCTGTTGAATGTGTCGACACTGATTGAGTATGTCGGCACAAGTACTTCTTCTTCAATACTGAGTTGATTTCTACTGTGTGTCGACACAACTCCTTTGTGTCGACACATACCTTCATGTGTTGAAACTTTGCTGAGTGTCGACACATCTCCTTTGTGTCGACACATTCTTCATGTGTTGAAACTTTGCTGAGTGTCGACACATCTCCTTTGTGTCGACACATTCTTCATGTGTTGAAACTTTACTGAGTGTCGACACATCTCCTTTGTGTCGACACATTCTTCATGTGTTGAAACTTTGCTGAGTGTCGACACATTCTTCATGTGTTGAAACTTTGCTGAGTGTCGACACATCTCCTTTGTGTCGACACATTCTTCATGTGTTGAAACTTTGCTGAGTGTCGACACATCTCCTTTGTGTCGACACTTGTACTTAAACTTTATTGAAGTTCGCTGAGTGTCGACATAGCTTCCTGGTGTCGACACTTTTAATGTCAACAAAGTTTCTCTGGGTGTCGACACTGCTTCTAAGTGTCGACACAGATTATGTAGACAATTCTTCACTGTGTGTCGACACTGCCTGTATGTCTCGACACATTTGTTCTGGTGTCGACTCTGCCTTCCTGGTGTCGACACAATTACTCCAAGTGTCGACACAGCTTCTCTAGGTGTCGACACAAGCCTTCTTAAGTGTCGACACTTTTCTTCTAGGTGTGGACACATGGACTTAGAAACTTTTATGCTTTCCCTGCAATTACTTAACCTGCACACATAAACTCAAAGCACATCAAATACACCTTGATGTATATCATTGAGTAGGGTGAGGCTTCTTCAAATCAGGTACATATATTCCAATGTACCCAACACCTATGTCTGTTCTCGCTTACGGACTCTACACAATGGGGACTATTCATGTCTACCCGTAGGAACGCCTCCAACTCACCGCAAACTCGCGAGAGCGGGATTCCTATGCAAGGAAGGAGAGCTTCATATGCTCAAGAAGATAATCGTTGCCCTAGCGTTCCTCTTTGGCACCATGGAAAAGTAAGCGGATGAAAAGCACCACACTCTCTTTGCCTCCGTAGATCCGAAGTCGGCTCGCGATTTGGAGCTTCGAAGCTCCTCCAATGGTCGGATCTAGCTTCTTCTTCCTCCTTTGCTCTCACCTCTCTCTTGACTTAGAAAGAGAACCACTCAAGTAAAAGTGAGGGTTTCAAAGGCCCAATCCCGGGTATATCCCAGTAGGAACAACCCCCAGCCGTTGGATCCCAAATTAAAGAAACGAATGGCCTTGATTCGGGCCTGAAATGTTCAATCTGGACCGAACACGGCCTGGCACACGCCCGTGTCCAGGGCCGTGTCCCTCATTCGCCGTCAAAATTGAAGCGCCTGGAACAATACACGGGCATCCAACACGCCCATGTTCGACCTGACACGCTCGTGTTCCAATTGACACGGCCGTGTGGTCGGCTGTGTGCCTCCATCGACGCAGCCCGAAAACAACCCGAGACTCACACGGGTTCTTGGACACGCCCGTATCCTAACCCGTGTCCACTCGAACACGCCTGGGCTCCAGGCCGTGTTCACGGTCTCGACACTTCATCGAGCGAAGTTCGTCGACTGACTGACACGGCCTCGGACACGCCCGTGTCCTAGGTCGTGTGCCTTGTCTCGAAACTTCGTCGAGCGAAAATCGTCGACTTCCCTGGCCGATCGTCGACACGGGATCGACACGCCCTGAGACACGCCCGTGTCTCAGGCCATGTGCCCTGTCTCGAAACTTCGTCGAGCAAAATTCGTCGACACCCCGGGCCGATCGTCGACACGGGCTCGACACGCCCTGAGACACGCCCGTGTCTCAGGCCATGTTCTCTGCTCAACGATCGTCGACTCCAAAATCATCGACCTCTCGACCAAATCGTCGACTCCAGCCTGACACGCCCGTGTCCCAGGTCGTGTGCCTACTGCTAGATTCCAAATTTGGCCCAAAACGTCCCCCGTCGCTCTTTTGAGTTTCAGGGCGTTACAACTCTCCCCCTCTTAAATAATTTCGTCCACGAAATTATATAAAGGAAAGACAAGTACCAAAATTAAATTGTACCTGAGCGGAACAACTCCGGATACTCGTCAAGCATAGTCTGCTCTCGTTCCCAAGAGAGCTCCTCTCGACCGCAATTGTCCCATCGGACCTTGACCATCCTAATCTCTTTATTGCATAGACGCTTGACTTCCGAGTCTTCAATCCGCACGGGCCTGACCTTTGTCGTCAACCCACTATCCACCGGCACTTGATCAACCACGATCACTTGCGAAGGCTCTTGCACCGCCTTCCTTAGCACCGAAATATGGAATACATCATGTAAACCACTTAGCTCTACTGAGAGCTTCAACCGATAGGCTGCTTCACCAACCCGCTCCAAAACCTCAAACGGCCCAAGGTACCTCGTGCTTAGCTTTTTCAATCGCCGCACCCGCGAGACACCCTTTAACGGCTTGATCTTTAAGTACACATAGTCACCCACAACGAACTCCACGTTCATGTGCTTGGCATTATAGTACTTCGCTTGCCGGTCCTGAACGATAAGCAACCTCTCCCGAATGGTACGCACAAACGAAGTAGCATCCTCCACTTCTAATCGCTTATACAACTTTGACTCACCCGTTTCTAGCCAAGACAACGACGTGCGACATTTTCTACCATATAGGGCCTCGAAGGGCGCCATTTGAATACTCGCTTGGTAGCTATTGTTGTACGCGAACTCCACCAAATAAAGATGGAATTCCCATTGCTTTCCAAAATCCAAGACACACATGCGAAGCATGTCTTCGATAGTTCTATTGACCCTCTCGGTCTGCCCATCTGTTTACGGATGGAAGGCTGTGCTGAATTTTAGCTTTGTTCCCAACATTTGCTGCACAAGCCTCCAATCATTGGACGTGAACCGCCCATCTCGGTCACTCACAATGCTGCGGGGCATACCGTGAAGCCGTACTATATTATCCACATATAGTTTTGCCAACTTCTCCACCGGATCATCCTTCCTATGCGGAATGAAATGTGACACCTTCGTTAGCCGATCTACGACCACCCAAATGACGTCGTTCCCCTTTTGCGACCTTGGCAAACCGTGCACAAAGTCCATAGAGATGTCGTCGAATTTCCACTCCGGAATAGGCAAGGACTTCAGAAATCCTCCCGGCTTTTGGCATTCCACCTTCACCAAGGCGCAAGTTTGGCACTTCGCCACGTAGAGAGCCACATCTTTCTTCAAACCCGGCCACCAAAACAGTTTCTTTACATCGCGGTACATCTTCGTGCTCCCCGGGTGAATTGAGTACTTGGTATGGTGTGCCTCGTACAACAATTCCACCCGCAAGTTGCCCACACTTGGGACGCACAGACGACCGTCTTTACAAAGCAATCCGTCCTCCACAACGAATTGGGAATTTGACCCATCCAGAGCCTCTACCATGAACTGCTTCATATGGACACCCATATCCAAAGCCTGCTGAATCCGATCAGCCAGGTCATATTGGACTTCAGTCCAATTCAATACTGCTTCAACACTCGATTGCTTATCCAAACAAACAATCTCCAACGCCTCCAACTACCGCACCAACCGCTCATCATGCACCGATAGCCAATTGGCTAGAGCTGGGGCTCGGTGACTCAACGCGTCCGCAACTGCATTACCTTTACCAGGCACGTAGTGGATCTTGAATGTATAGTCCCCCAGGAACTCCATCCATCTACGCTGCCGCATATTCAGATCTTTCTCATCAATCAGATACTTCAGGCTCTTGTGATCGGTGTAGATAACAATATTCACACCGTACAAATAATGCCTCCACAGCTTCAAGGCAAAAATCACGGTCGCTAACTCCAAGTCATGGACCAGATAATTCCTCTCGTGCACTTTTAGCTGTCTCGAGCCATAAGCTATCACACTTCCGTGTTGTAGTAGCACGCAACCCAAACCGCTGCCCGAAGCATCGCTATAAATCTCATAGCCTTCAATCCCAATCAGCGAACTCAACACAGGCGGCGTGGTCAACCGACATTTCAACTCCTCAAAAGCTCGTGCGCACTCCGGCGTCCAAACGAACTTCTGCTCCTTCCTCGTCAAAGTAGTGAGAGGTAACGCTATCCGCGAGAAGTTCTCTACGAAGCGCCTATAATAGCTGGCAAGCCCCAGAAAGCTCCGGACTTCCGCTACCGTAGCAAGCTCAGGCCACTCCCGTATCGCAACAATCTTCGCCGGATCCACTACAATACCCTCTCCACTCACTATATGACCGAGGAACGCCACTGAGGATAACCAAAACTCGTACTTCGAGAACTTGGCATACAATTGATTCCTCCTTAGCGTCTCCAAAACCAAATGAAGATGCTTGAAGTGATCTTCCTCACTCTGTGAGTACACCAAAATATCGTCGATGAAGACGATCACAAAATGGTCTAAGTACTCCCTGAATGTACTATTCATCAAATCCATGAACACCGACGGCGTATTAGTCAGCCCAAACGGCATGATCGTAAACTCGTAATGCCCGTATCTCGTACTGAACGCTGTCTTCGGGATATCGCTCTCCCTTATTCGCAACTGATAGTACCCGGACATGAGATCCATCTTTGAGTACACCGTCGACCCGACCAACTGATCAAAAAGATCATCGATTCGGGGGATCGGGTACTTGTTCTTTTCCGTCAACTTGTTGAGCTCCCGATATTCAATACATAGCCTCAAGCTTCCGTCCTTCTTTTTAACAAAGAGGACCGGCGCGCTCCAAGGTGAAGAACTTGGGCGCACATACCCTTGCTCCAACAACTCTTATAGTTGAACTTTCAGCTCCGCCATTTCCTTAGGCGCTAACCGATAAGGAGATCGTGACACAGGCTTTGCACCTGACACTAGCTCAATCGTGAAATCTATCTCCCGTTGAGGCGGGGCTCCAGGAAGATCTGCGGGGAACACATCAGTGTATTCCGATACCACTAAAATACTATCCAACGCGGGCTTCGGCTTTGCAACCTCCACTAGTGTAAAGAACAGTTCTGCACCGGCACGAACCACCTTCACCACCTGAAGAGTAGACATCAACGTCTTGCTCGACCCCTTTAAGCCCGTGAAAGTCGTCTCACGACTTGCTCATAACTTGACTTCCTTGCGACCACAGTCAATATAGGCTTGCTGCTCCGAGAGCCAGTCCATGCTAAATATAACGTCGAACTCCACCAACGGAAGTAACGACGCCTGCAGATCGAACTCTTGATTCCCAATGCAAATCTTAACACCGCAGATTCTATCCGCGCGCATCGAACACTCATTGGGCAACAACACATCCAACTTATCCTTCGCCATCGAAGAAGGGACTCCGATGCGTGATATAAATCCTTTGGACAAGAAGGAGTGTGAAGCTCCCGTATCGAAGAGTGCTCTTGCCGGATTTTCACAAATCAAAATAAATACTAAACAAGTAGTGGTAAGGTAACATGTGCATAACAAGTATTTAAAGAAATTGACTTGCTATAAATTAAACCGTACCTGTCACCACATCCTCTTGTTTGATTGCCTCCTGTTGGCCAAGACTATAGACCCTTGGTTGGGCCGGAGCATAATGTGATGCTGTTGACTCCACCGCCTTGCCCTTCTCTTCGTAAGTTGCTCCCGACTTTCTTTCGGACTTGGGACGTCCGCTCCAACAATCACGGGCAAAGTGCCCCGACTTTCCACAAGTGAAACATGCACCCGGGGTTCGACCCGTAGTCACCACAAAAGCACCAGACGAAGGAGCTGGACCCGAAGTCCTATGCTTCTTGAAGAACCTTCGATAGCCGGACTTTTAAGTAGTCAGCACTTTGAATTCAGATTTCTTATCAGCCAAGCTTTTCTTTGCTTGTACATTCTTCATGTCCTTCTCCAAGGACCGGGCCGTGTTGACCAAAGTCAAGAAACCCTGCGTCATCGGCCCCGAGAGTAGTAACCTCAACTCATCTCTCAACCCTTTGTAGAATCGATTCGTCTTACGCTCCTCATCCGCGATGGTGGAGCTAGCATATCGACTCAAACGAGTAAACTCGTGGAGATATTCATCCACGCTATTGTCCCCTTGTACCAACTTCAGGAACTCGTTCTCCATCGAAATCCTCTGAGTAGAAGGGAGGTACCTTGCTAAGAACAATCCCGAGAACTCTTCCATCGAGACGTCTGTAAGTTATCTACATCTTAAATGATGCAGCACCAATCCTTCCCACCATAATCTCGCTTCACCGTCCAAAAGGAATGTAGCAATGGTGGTCATTTGCCACTCCTCCGTCTCCATTGCTGTCATGACTCTATTCACCCTGGAGAGCTAGTCTTCAACTTGAGATGGGGTTCCCAACCCCGAGAATACCGAAGGATTAAAGCTCATGACATGCTTGAGCTGTCTCTCGGTTGCCCTCCTTGGCACCAATGGTTCCACTACCACCTGTTCCACTCTCCTCGGCTCAACCTCTGGAAGAGGTTCCTGCTCCATCGCAGGAGCGGGCTGCTGCATTTGCCTTGCAGGCTGCACATTAATCATTGCCAACACTACTTCGGCCACCAATCGTATGGTCTCAGCCGATGGAGGTGTTGCAGGAGCAACATCTGGTGCACTGCTAGCCTCAGAAACTCGACGTTCTGACGGCCCAGCACCACTTCTGGTCACCTATAGTGGTACAAAACACCGTTAAGCGACCAAATAAAATTACAAACAGCAATTATAGGAACATGCAGGTTCCTCAAACACGTGTATTTTCATTCCTAAGTGGACATTCATGGGTTCTTTTACTGTTATAACGATGACGCACACACATGTGCTCACCACCCCTTAAAAAGAATTCGCCCACGAATTCATCTTAAGCCCAACCAAAACCAGTAGTCTGATACCAAATTGTAACACTCCCTATCCGTCGCATAGCATATAGCAGTAGGTCCGGCCGGGGCCCGACGCCATATACCACAGACAGACCGGGTGGTTACTCATGGAAACCATCCAACCAATTTTTACGTCCTACACAGAGCATTCTAGCGGAAACAGATTATAAAAGTTGCAATTAAGAACTCAACACAAAGAGCACGAATGTCCACTAATACACCAAATAGGAATGTCGTACATACACGAGTACAAGCCTTAAGGCCTTACAAAATGGTTTACATCAATATTACATGTTTTACAAACCACGGCACGCAGGCCGGCCATATATGAGTAAAAGTAGTAAACACTCCAATTCGGCCTTCGAGGGCCGGCTTCGCAATTTGGGCTTTAGCCCGCTATTGACCGCTGGGTCCAGCAGCACCTGCAAGCAACAAAACCACCCCACGGTGGCAAACAAAGGCAACGGTCAGCAATGCTGACCAAATTATAACGATCCCGCCCCCAACTCGGGGCGGCGATGCTCCTTCCCTGCAGTTATTAGCATAGCCAAACAGTATATAAATATACATTGCATCACAGGCGTTGGCACGCACGGCCACACGCCCCGTGCTCTCAGGGCACATTCTCGGTGAACTGGTCGATGTCACGTCAATTAAAGCCATAGACATTCCGATCTCACCACCGCCACTTTGGCGGCCAAACCTATGAGCTTTTGTCTTCTTGGCATAGGTCACGTCAATTTAAGCCATAGACCGCCGAAGACCCTCATCTATGCCAACAGCAAGTGCCACGTACCCTTAGGTCTCTTTAACCGAACGACATAGAACGGGTACGGTTCCATCTAACCCGTGCTCACATCGCAACGAGAATTTAAGCCATATGTGCGGGTCAAACTTCTCCCGAGTCCCGTTTCTGTCACAAATTTCACATAACTCGGTTATGTTCAAGTTGACACTCAGGCCTCCAAGCTGGCAAGATCACGCATCTGCCCAGTTTTCCGGGTGCACCTTAGGGTTAATCCCCAAGGCTCCCTGTTGCAATCTACCGTGTAGAAAACCCGAAAAACAACCAATCGCACGGAGTCTTCTCCGACATCTATGCAATGCAACATCACCGATCCAGACCAACATATCCGAGTAGGCTTCACACATCATGCCTATGTCCGTTCTCGCTTACGGACTCTACACAACGGGGACTATACATGTCTACCCGTAGGAACGCCTCCAACTCACCGCAAACTCGCGAGAGCGGGCTTCCTATGCAAAGAAGGAGAGCTTCACATGCTCAAGAAGGGAATCGTTACCCTCGCATTCCTCTTTGGCGCCATGGAAAAGTAAGCGGGTGAAAAGCACCGCACTCTCTTTGCCTCCGTAGATCCGAAGTTGGCTCGCGATTTGGAGCTTCGAAGCTCCTCAAATGGCCGAATCTAGCTTCTTCTTCCTCCTTTGCTCTCACCTCTCTCTTGACTTAGAAAGAGAACCACTCAAGTAAAAGTGAGGGTTTCAAAGGCCCAATCCCGGGTATATCCCAGTAGGAACAACCCCCAGCCGTTAGATCCCAAATTAAAGAAACGAACGGCCTTGATCCGGGCCTGAAATGTTCAATCTGGACCGAACACGGCCTGACACATGCCCGTGTCCAGGGCCGTGTCCCTCATTCGCCGTCAAAATCGACGCGCCTGGAATAACACACAGGCATCCAACATGCCTGTGTTCGACTTGACACGCCCGTGTTCCAATTGACACGGCCGTGTGGTCGGCTGTGTGCCTCCATCGACACAGCCCGAAAACAACCCGAGACTCACACGGGTTCTTGGACACGCCCGTGTCCTAACCCGTGTCCACTCGAACACGCCTGGGCTCTAGGCCGTGTTCACGATCTCGACACTTCATCGAGCAAAGTTCGTCGACTGACTAACACGGCCTCGGACACGCCCGTGTCCTAGGCCGTGTGCCTTATCTCGACACTTCGTCGTGCGAAAATCGTCGACTTCCCTGGCCGATCGTCGACACGGGCTCTAAACGCCCCGAGGCACGCCCGTGTCTCAGGCCGTGTGCCCTGTCTCGACACTTCGTCGAGCGAAATTCGTCGACACCCCGGGCCGATCGTCGACACGAGCTCGACACGCCCAGAGACACGCCCGTGTCTCAGGCCGTGTTCTCTGCTCGACGATCGTTGACTCCAAAATCGTCGACCTCTCAACTAAATCATCGACTCCAGCCTGACACGCCCCGGGACACGCCCGTGTCCCAGGCCGTGTGCCTACTGCCAGATTCCAAATCTGGCCCAAAACGTCCCCCGTCGCCCTTTTGAGTTTCGGGGCGTTACATGGTGCCACTGGCTCTAGCTCTCAGATATCTGCCCCTATGCAAACCTATCAGAGACAGTCAGGGAGATCCTCTGGAAGCAGACAGCAGAGGCAACCTTCCTCAGGAAATCAACATCAGCAGCAACAATCTCAGCAGCAGCAACAAATATCTGAATTACAAAAAGCTGACAGTCCTAAAAGGCCATACTCTCCTCCTATTCCATTTGAAGATCCTGAAACTGCAAATACTGCTAAAATGGCCAGATTCCAGGAGTTAATTGGCCTATCTTTGATCAATAAAGCAAAGGCTGAAGGAAAAGACACATCAGGTTTAACAACTATGTCAAAGTACATGAAAGAAGAGTTAAAAAGGTTTGATAAAGGCAACAAGCTCTTCAATGTTGATGATTATATGAATTTCCATCCAGAAGCAGTTGTCCCCAGAGCTACATCACTGAAAATCATTGGGGCAGCTGACATGACTATGACTCAAGCTCAGGCTCAAGATCCAACCAGAGAAATTGTCTTCAAAAAGCCAGGAGAGAAGACTTCAGAAGACAAGTCCTTGCAGAAAAAGAAGAAGTAATATTTATTTTGTTTCATTTTCTTTCTGCAATTTGTTTTCAAACTGTGTTATTTGTTTAAACAAAGCCATATATATATATATGCTGCATGTGTTAGTAATTCTCTGCCAGATATATTTCTTTTTCCTGCTTTGTTTTTCTATTTTGAGTCTCTTAGTGACCTCACCCAAATAGGGGGAGATTGTTGGATCCCTAGTTGATTTGGGCTAGGTTCACTAGTTTAGGATGTAACCCAACCTGTATAGCCACTGTCAAATTTGTGTCCTAGAATCTAGGCCAAGTCCTTAGAGTCAACTTCATATGGACCAGCTATCAACAGACCTTCAGAGACTCAAGACTTAGAGGATTTCAAGACTAAGTAAAATGAGTTCGACGTTCGTCGAACTCAGATCGACGAAAGGTGTTCTGCGCTCGACGATCTTGAGATAATTCTTAATGCTGAGCTCAACAATATTAGTTCTCTGTTCGACGAAGATTGAGTTACTTCAACAGACTAAAGTCAGGGTAACTCCAGATTTTTTTTCTAAGTCCAGCTTCAAGCTTTGGTCGACGAACTAGATCCTGAGCTCGACGAACTTAGACCTCAAGTTCTCAACTTCTCAGGTCAACGATTTCAGTATTCTACTCGATGATTTCTGCTCTACGATTTGAATCCTTCTTAGTTAGAGACTTCTCAGATTCTAAGTCCACAATCATTCTTCGGTCGACGAATTTGGATCTCTGTTCGACGAATAAAGATTGACAGTGATGATTGTCTGTTTGACGAACTTTGGATCTCTGGTCGACGAATGAAGATTGTCAGTTCGACGAAGATTGAAGCAGAATTGACAAGTTTCCCTGGAAGACTAATTGCTATTGTCTGGTCGACGAACTCATTCAAGCTCAGCTCGACGAACTCAAGCTCAGCTCGACGAACTCATCAAACTCAGCTCGACGAACTCAAGCTAAGCTCGACGAACTCAAACTCAGCTCGACGAATTGTGTTCTTCGTTCGACGATTCTAGACTAGGTCTTCTCCAGTTTTCCCGTTCCTTTTCTTGGCGATGAATCCTCAGTAATTAATGTCATTTCTTCTCGGAATGTTACCGTTGGAATGAGCATTGATCATGGATTATTACATGTCGTATTTCCATGGGACAGTTAGGGAAATCATTGATTGCCGCTTCCTTCCCAGACTGACTGCAATTAATGCTCAACATTCAAATTTCGAATATTCCTCAGTCAGTAAGAAGTTAGAAAAGAAGAGATTAACCAGTACTACAACACTAGCAGTGATACCAGACACACAGGCAGGCCGTACCAAGAACAATCATACAGAAATATAAAGCTCTACTGCAATCAGCCTAAACCAGAGAACAATTTCATCAAGAAGAAGAAGAACATTCAATCCCTATCAAGAGTCTTCTCCTTTGAATCCTACAGGACAACTTCAGAAGGACAACAAATTAATCTATCTGTCAAAGAAGTTCCTGAAGCAATCTCTGGTCCAGGAACTCAAGCTTTTGAAGACCTGTCACCCTGAAGCAGTGCTCCAGAATTCCTGATCCCTTCAAGATCTCAGGGAGAGCAACCTGCTGACATCAATCCACAATTCTTCTCAGTTGATATTGAGAAAGAGAATACCTCATCACACCTTTTTCCATCCTCTGTACATGGTTTTAATTCCCTTCAAAATTATTCCTGGTTGCAAGTCTCCTACCAAAATACTTGAGGTTTTGGTTTTTGAACACCTAAACAAAAGCTCATTGGTGTCAGGCACCTGATCAAAAACTTGAGTGGATTTCTACCAGGATGGTAGAAGAGTGGATGTACCCAGGTTGGGGAACCACTATAAAATTTCTTGTTTCGTCTGGTTGCCCTTTATTTTTGTTTTGGCTGTGTTGCTCTGTGATTAGATAGGTTGCTGTGCTTATTTATTTTATTTTCTGACCTGTTCACTTAGGAATACAACAAAAGTTGTAAAGTTTTTTAAGAAAGCACAATACTCTATTCACCCCCCCCTATAGAGTATTTCAGATCTAACCTGCACTTTCATATGATAGAAGATGTCGCATGCCGTTGTCCTGGTTGGAAACGGGTGAGTCAAAGTTGTACAAGCGTCAAGAGGTGGAGGATGCTACTTCATTGGTGCGAACCATTTGGGAGAGGTTGCTAATCGCTCAGGACCGTCAGGAGAAGTACTATAATGCCAAGCACAGGAATGTAGAGTTCGCTGTGGGCGACTGGGTGCACTTAAAGATTAAGCCGTTCAAGGGTGTCTCGTGGATGCGGCGATTGAAAAAGCTAAGCCCGAGTTACCTTGGGCCGTTTGAGGTTCTGGAGTGGGTTGGTGAAGCAGCCTATCGGTTGAAGCTATCAGTGGAGCTTAGTGGTCTACATGATGTATTCCATATATCGGTGCTACGGAAGGCGGTGCAAGAGCCTACGCAAGTGATCACGGTCGATCAAATGCCGATTGATAGTGGGTTGACGACAAAGGTCAATCCCGTGCGTATGGAAGACTCAGAAGTCAAGCGGCTACGCAATAAATAGATCAAGATGGTCAAGGTCCATTGGGACAATTGCGGTCGAGAAGAGCTCTCTTGGGAACGGGAGCAGACTATGCTTGACGAGTACCCGGAGTTGTTCCGCTCAGGTACAATTTTAGTTTTGTGCTTATCTTTACTGTATGAAATTTCGTGGACAAAATTCTTTTAAGAGGGAGAGAGTTGTAATGCCCCAAAACTCAAAAGAGAGACGGGAGGCGTTCCGGGCCAAATTTGGAATTTGGCAGGAGGTACACGGCCTAGGACACGGACGTGTCCCAGGGCGTGTCGAGCTGGTTCGACGATTTGGTCGAGTGTTCGACGATTTTGGGTTCGACGATCGTCGAGCAGAGAACACGGCCTGGGACACGGGCGTGTCCCAGGGCGTGTCGAGAGGGGTTCGACGATTTAGTTCAAAGTTCTGGCAAAATGTTCAGGCAGCATCTGGGTTCGATGATCGTCGAGCAGCGGTCGACGATTTGGTCGACAGTCTGCGGTCGACGATTTGGTCGACGTTCTGTGGTCGACGATCGGGCCGTGGGTTCGACGATCGGGCCAGCGATCTCCGTTCGACAATCGGGCCGTCGTTCGACGATTTGGCCAAAGTTTCCCTGTTCGACGATCTGGCAGCGGTCGACGAACTTGGTTCGACGATCGTCGAGCGCGGGGCGGGTTTTAGCGTGTTTGACTCTGTCAACGCGGAGTGTCGACATAGGGATTTGGCAGGAGTTGACTAATGATCTGACACTGCTTTGTCACGGACGTGTCCTACTCCTGTTGGCATACCATGCGGTGTTTAGCCCCATTTGTCCAGGTCAGACCTGTATCGTATTCGTGCATCCCTTTTTGTGGGATCCGACGGCTGTGGCTAGTTCCCGAAGGGGTTATACCCGAGTACTGGGTTCCAAACCCTTATTTTCTGCCGTACATTCTCTGTCTAAATCCTAGAGAGAGGGGAGAGCAAAGGAGGAAGAAGAAGTCTAGATCCAGTCTTTGGAGGAGTTTTAGAGCTCCAAATCGCGAGCCGACTTCGGATCTACAAAAACAAGGAGATTGCAGTGCTTTTCATCCGCGTACATTCCCATGGCGCCAAGGAAGAACGCTAGGGTAACGATTCTCTACTTGAGCATGTGAAGCTCTCCTTCTTTTGCATAAGAAGCCCGCTCTCGTGAGTTTGCGGTGAGTTGGAGGCGTTCCTTCGGGTAGATATGTAAAGTCCCTGTTGTATAGAGTTCGTAATCGAGAATGGACATAGGCATGTTCTGTGAAGCCTTCCCGGACATGTTGGTCTGGATCAGTGATGTTGCATTGCATAAATGCCGGAGAAGACTCCATGCGAAGGTTTGTTTTTCGGGTTTTCTACGTGGTAGATTGCAACAGGGAGCCTTGGGGATTAACCCTAAGGTGCACCCGGAAAACTGGACGGATGCGTGATCTTGCCAACTTGGTGGCCTGGGAGCCAACTTGAACATAATCGGGTTATGTGAAATTTGTGATGGAAATGGGACTCAGAGAAGTTTGACCTGCGTAAATGGCTTTAATTGTCGTTACGATGTGAGCACGGGTTAGATAGAACCGTACCCGTTCTATGTCGTTCAGTTAGAGCCGTTGGCATAGATGAGGGTCTTCGGCGGTCCATGGCTTAAATTGACGTGACCCATGCCGGGAAGACAAAATGCTCATATGTTTGGCCGTCAAAGTGGCGGTGGTGAGTCTGGAATGTCTATGGCTTAAATTGACGTGACGTTGGCTGGTTCACCGAGAATGTGCCCTGAGTGCACGGGGCGTGTGGTCGTGCGTGCCAACGCCTGTGATGCAATATATATTTATATACTGCTTGGTTATGCTAATAAGTGCAGGGAAGGAGCATCGCCGCCCCGAATTGGGGGCGGGATCGTTATAATTTGGTCAGCATTGCTGACCGTTGCTTTTGTTTGCCACCGTGCGGTGGTTTGTTGCTTGCAGGTGTTGCTGGACCAAGCGGTCAATAGCGGGCTAAAGCCCAAATTGCGAAGCCGGCCCTCAAAGGCTTAATTGGAGTGTTTTACTTGCTTTTGTTCATGTATGACCGGCCTGCGTGCCGTGGTACGAACATTCCTGTTGGCTTTGTAGTGGACATTCATGCTAGTAGCTTGGTTCTTTTATTTGCAACTATTAAAATTGCTTCTGCTAGAATGGCTCTGTGTAGGACGTTGTATATTAGTTGGATGGTTTCCATTGAGTAACCACCTGGTCTGTCTGTGGTATATGGCGTCGGGCCCCGGCCGGACCTACCGTTATATGTTATGCGACGGATAGGGGGTGTTACAATTTTGTATCAGACTACTGGTTTTGGTCAGTCTTAAATGAATTCGTGGATGAATTCTTTTAAGGGGTGGTGAGCACATGTGTGTGCGTCATCATTGCAGCATATGTGTGTGCGTCATCGTTATAACAACAAAAGAACCCATTAATATCCACTTAGGAATGAAAATACACGTGTTTGAGGAACCTGCGTGTTCCTATAATTGTGTTTTGTAATTTTTCTTGGTCGCTTAACGGTGTTTTGTACAACTATAGGTGACTAGAAGCGGTGCTGGGCTGCCAGAAAGTCCAGATTCTGAGGTGTATAGTACACCCAGTGAGGTGTTTGAGACCCCTCCTTCGTCTGAAACTGTAAGAAGGATCGTTGAAGCGGTGTTCACTGTGACTAATGCACAACATGAAAGAAATGTACAACCCTATGCCCCTGTTGTGACTTCAACGTCGGGTGGCGTGATGGAGCATATGACATTTGGTAGATCATCGGGCCAGCAGCTGAACATGCATTTAGTGCAGGGAGCGCACTCAGTTGACGAATATTTACAAGCATTTCTTATAATAAGCCGCTACCCATGCTTTGAGTTGGAGAACGTGCAGACTATAGTCGATAGATTTTATAATGGTCTGCATGGCGAGCTGCGAATCCTACTGCTAGGACCAAAATTACTAGGATTCTGAGCCTTGGTGGAGTCGGCTAGGTCTTTGGAAGTAGACTTGTGGAAGACTCACCTGATGACAACGACCATGGTATCGAACTATGTAAGCCCCATAAGAGCTGCATCCAACAGAATGCTGGAGAAGGGGGTTACAACATCGACTAGGAAAGCTACTTACACTTGTCATACTTGTGGAAGGAAAGGGCACTTTGCCCGAGAGTGTTGGAATGGTGCTCAGAAGACTAAGAAAGCTATGTCAGGAGCAGTTGAGGACTTTAGTGTAAAGGAAACAGCGTTCAAAATGTCGAACACCTCAAAGTCTGGATATCGTAGGTGGTATAAGAAGGCTAGGACTTTGGGTCTAGCCCCTCCTTTCGGTGCTTCGGGGGCAACTGCAGGCCAAACCCCGGGCGCATGTTACAACTGTGGGGAGCCAGGGCATTATGCTCGTGGGTGCCTAAAGTCCGAGAGGAAGCACGCTGTCGTGAGGACATGTATGGTTTAAAGTTATAGCATTTTAACCTTAAATACTTGTCGCCCTTGTGCGTGTTAGCTTAGAACTACTTGTGCTAAGATTTGTTCTGATTTTCGTTTATCCGGCAAGAGCACCGTTCATTTAAACGAAGCTTCGCATTCCTTTATTTAGGAATTATATTGCGCGTCAGAGTACCTCCTTCGATAGCAAGAGACAAATTGGATGCGTTATGGTCCAATGGTGCTCAATGCGCACGGGTAGAATCTGTTGCGCTTAGGTATGGATTGGGAATCAAGACTTTGACTTACAAGCGTCGTTACTACCGCTAGGGGAGCTCGACGTAATCTTTGGTATGGACTGGCTCTCGGAGCAGCAAGCATACATTGATCGAAATCGCAAGAAAGTCAAGTTGGGAACTGGTCGTGAGACGACATTTGTGAACTTGAAAGGGGTCAAGCATGACGTTGGTGTCTGCTCTTCACATGGTTAAGGCGGCTCAGTGTGATGCCAAACCGGTGTTACACTCTTTGTATCGGTTAGCGCCTAAAAAGATGGCGGAACTGAAGGTGCAACTTCAAGAGTTGTGGGCGCAAGGTTTTGTGCGTCCAAGTTTGTCACCTTGGAGCGCACCGGTCCCCTTTGTAAAGAAGAAGGACGAGAGCTTGAGACTTTGTATTGATTATCAGGAGTTTAACAAGCTAGTGGAAAAAAATAAGTACCCGATCCCGAGGATTGATGATCTATTCGATCAATTAGTCGGATCGACGGTGTACTCAAAGTTGGACCTCAAGTCCAGTTATTATCAGCTGAGAATAAGGGAGAGTGATATCCCTAAGACAGCGTTCAGTACGAGATACGGGCATTACGAGTTTATAGTCATGTCGTTTGGGCTGACCAATGCGCCGCCGGTGTTCATGGATTTAATGAACATGACTTTCCGAGAGTACTTGGACCATTTTGTGATCGTCCTCATCGACGACATTTTGGTGTACTCGCAGAGTGAGGAAGATCACTTTGGGCATCTTCATTTGGTTTTGGAGATGCTAAGGAGGAATCAATTGTACGCCAAGTTCTCGAAATGCAAGTTTTGGTTGTCCTCGGTCATATAGTGAGTGGAGAGGGTATTGCAGTGGATCCGGTGAAGATTGTTGTGATACAAGAGTGGCCTGAGCTTTCTACGTTAGCAGAAGTCCGGAGCTTTCTGGGGCTTGCCGACTATTATAGGCGCTTCGTGGAGAACTTCTCGCGGATAGCGTTACCTCTCCCTACTTTGATGAGGAAAGAGCAGAAGTTCGTTTGGACGCCGGAGTGTGCGCGAGCTTTTGAGGAGTTGAAGTGTCGGTAGACCACGGCGCCAGTTCTTAGTTTGTCGTGTGGGACCGAAGGTTTTGAGTTTTATAGCGATGCTTCGGGCAGTGGTTTTGGTTGCGTGCTACTACAGCATGGAAGCGTTATAGCGTATGACTCGAGACATTATTTGTATGGTGTGAAGATTGATATCTACACCGATCACAAGAGCCTGAAATATTTACTGGATCAGAAAGATCTGAACATGCGGCAGCGTAGGTGGATGAAGTTCCTGGGGGACTATACATTCAAGATCCACTATGTGCCTGGTAAAGGCAATGCGGTTGCGGATGCGTTAAGTCTCCGGGCCCCAGCTCAAGCCAATTAGCTGTCGCTCCATGACGAGAGGTTGGTTCGGGAGTTGGAGGCGTTAGAGATCTTTTGCGTGGATAAGAAGTCAAGTGATGAAGCATTATTGAATTGGACTGAAGTCCAGTATGACCAGACTGATCGAATTTGGCAGGCTTTGGATTTGGATGGCCACATGAAGAAGATCATGGTTGAAGCTCTGGATGGGTCAAATTCTCAATTCGTCGTTGATGATAAGTTACTTTGGAAGGACGATCGTCTGTGCGTCCCAAATGTGGCCAATTTGCGGGTGGAATTGTTGTACGAGGTGCATCATTCCAAGTACTCAATTCACCTGGGGAGCACGAAGATGTACCGCGATGTTAAGAAATTGTTCTGGTGGCCATGACTGAAAAAGGATGTGGTGCTCTACGTGGTGAAGTGTCAAACTTGCGCCTTGGTGAAAGCGGAGTGCCAGAAGCCGGGAGGATTCTTGAAATCCGTGCCTATTCCAGAGTGGAAGTTCGACGACATTACTATGGATTTTTTGCACGGGTTGCCAAGGTCGCAAAAGGGGAACAACGCCATTT
The DNA here is from genome assembly GCA_039583875.1 of Platanthera guangdongensis. Taxonomy (NCBI): domain Eukaryota; kingdom Viridiplantae; phylum Streptophyta; class Magnoliopsida; order Asparagales; family Orchidaceae; genus Platanthera; species Platanthera guangdongensis. The sequence goes on along the minus strand of CM077147.1, from coordinate 85,301,317 downwards.
GGGTGGTCGTAGATCGTCTCACGAAAATGTCGCACTTCATTCCGCATAGGAAGGATGATCCGGTTGATAAATTGGCAAAGTTGTATGTGGATAACATAGTACGACTTCACGGTGTGCCCTGCAGCATCGTGAGTGACCGGGATGGACGGTTCACGTCCAAAGATTGGAGGTTGGTGCAGCAGGTGTTAGGAACGAAGCTGAGTTTTAGTACAGCCTTCCATCCGCAAACGGATGGGCAGACCGAGAGGGTCAATAGGACGATGGAATACATGCTTCATATGTGCGTCCTGGATTTTGGTAAACAGTGAGAAGACCACCTATACTTGGTGGAGTTCACGTACAATAATAGCTACCAGGCGAGCATACAAATGGCTCCCTTTGAGGCCCTTTATGGTAGAAGATGTCGCACGTTGTTGTCTTGGTTGGAAACGGGCGAGTCAAAGTTGTACAAGTAACAAGAGGAGGAGGATGCTACTTCTTTGGTGTAAACCATTCGAGAGAGGTTGCTAATCGCTCAGGACCACCAGGCTAAGTATTATAATGCCAAGCGCAGGAACGTGGAATTCGCTGTTGGGATTGGGTGTACTTGAAGATCAAGCCGTTCAAGGGTGTCTCGCGGGTGCAGCGCCTGAAGAAGCTAAACCCGAGGTACCTTGGACCGTTTGAGGATCTGCAGTGGATTTGTGAAGCAGCGTACCGGTTGAAGCTGTCAGTGGAGTTTAGTGGCCTACATGATGTATTCCATATATCGGTGCTAAGGAAGGCGGTGCAAGAGCCTACGCAAGTGATCGCGGTCGATCAAGTGCCGGTCGATAGTGGGTTGACGACGAAGGTCAAGCCCGTATGTATTGAGGACTCAAAATTCAAGCGGCTACGCAATAAAGAGATCAGGATGGTCAAGGTCCGTTGGGACAATTGCGGTCGGGAGGAGCTCTCTTGGGAGAGAGAGCAGACTATGCTTGAGGAGTACCCAGAGTTGTTTTGCTCAGGTACCGTTTAAGTTTTATGCTTATCTTTCCTTTATGTAATTTCGTGGACGAAATTCTTTTAAGAGGGAGAGAGTTGTAACGCCCCGAAACTCAAAAGAGTGAAGGGAGGCATTTTGGGCCAAATTTGGAATTTGGCAGGGGGCACACGACCTGGGACATGGGCGTGTCCCAGGGCTTTTCGTCGTTGGGTCGACGATTTGACCGAGAGGTCGACGAATTCTGGATTCGACGATCGTCGAGCAGTGAACACGGCTTGAGACACGGGCGTGTCTCAGGGCGTGTCGAGCTCGTGTCGACGATCTGCCAGGGAAGTCGACGATTTTCGCTGGACAAAATGTTGAGACACGGAACACGGCCTATGACACGGGCGTGTCCAAGGCCGTGTCAGGTGGTCGACGAACTGCGCTCGACAAAATGTCGAGACTGTGAACACGGCCTGGAGCTCAGGCGTGTTCGGGTATGACACAGGCGTGTCAAATAGGACACGGGCGTGTCCAAGACCCGTGTGAGTCTCAGGTTGGTGTTGGTCCTGTGTTGATGGAGCAACATGCTCGGGAACACGGGCGTGTACTGGCGGACATGGGCGTGTCAGGTCGAACACGGGCGTGTCGGGTGCCTGTGTGTTTTTCGAGACACGTCGATTTTGACGGAGAATGGGGGACACGGCCCTGGACACGGGTGCGTCGCAGGCCGAGTTCGGCCCAGGTTTTGCATTTCAGGCCCGAATCGTGGTCATTCGTTTCTTTAATTTGGGATCCGACGATTGGGGGCTGCTAGTGCTTGGATAGACCCGGGATAGGGCCTTTGAAACCCTTATTTCACTTGAGTGGTTCTCTTTCTAAGTGTAGAGAGAGGGGAGAGCAAAGGAGGAAGAAGAAGCCTAGATCCGGTCACCGGCGAAGCTTCGGAGCTCAAAATCGCGAGCCGACTTCGGATCTACGGAGGCAAGGAGAGTTCGGTGCTTTTCATCTGCTTACATTTCCATGGCGCCAAGGAAGAATGCTAGGGTAACGATTTTCTACTTGAGCATGTGAAGCTCTACTTCTTTTGCATAGGGAAGCCCGCTCTCGCGAGTTTGCGGTGAGTTTGAGGCGTTCCTTCGGGTAGACATGAATAGTCCCCGTTGTGTACATGTAGAGTCTGTAATCGAGAACGGATATAGGCATGATGTGTGAAACCTACCCGAACAAGTTGGTCTGGATCGGTGATGTTGTATTGCCTAAATGGCCGGAGAAGTCTCCATGCGAATGTTTGTTTTTCGGGTTTTCTACGTGGTAGATTGTAGCAGCGAGACTTGGGGATTAACCCCAAGGTGCACCCGGAAAACTGGGCAGATGCGTGATTCTGCCAACATGGTGGCTTAAGAGCCAACCTGAACATAACTGGGTTATATGATATATGTGGGAGATACGGGACTCGAGGAAACTTGACCCGCGCATACGACTTAATTGACGTTGCGGTGTGAGCAACGGGTCAGGTGGAACCGTACCCGATCTATGTCGTTCGGTTAAAGAGACCTAAAGTTACTTGGCACTTACCGTTGACATAGATGGAGGGTCTTAGGCAGTGGCCAGAAAGACCAGATGCTCATGAGTTATTGCCGTCCTGGGGGCGGTGGTGAGTCAGCGGACTTAGACCGTGATCACCGAGAATGTGCCCTGAGAGCACGGGGTGTGTGGGCATGAATGCCTACGCCCGTGTTGTTGTGTTGTTTACACTATACTTTTGGATTATGCTAACAAAGTGCAGGGAAGGAGCATCACCGCCCTAAGTTGGGGGCAGGATCGTTATAATTTGGTCAGCATAGCTGACCGTTGCCTTTGTTTGCCACCATGCAGTGGATTGTTGCTTGCAGGTGTTGCGGACCCGAGTGCTAAATGGCGGGCTAAATCCCAAGTTGCTGTGCCGGCCCTCGAAGGCCTAATTTTGAGTGTTTTCTGTTATTCATGTATGACCAGCATCATGCCGAGGTTTGGAAAATATTGATATTCAAGCAAACTATTGTAAGGCCTTAAGGTCAGTACTTGTGTATTTGTACGAACATTCCTGTTGGCTTTGTAGTGGACATTCATGCTAGTAGCTAAGTTCTTTTATTTGCAACTATTAAAATTGCTTCCGCTAAAATGACTCTGTGTAGGACGTTGTATATTAGTTGGATGGTTTCCATTGAGTAACCACCTGGTCTGTCTGTGGTATATGGTGTCGGGCCCCGGCCGGACCTACTGTTATATGCTATGCGATGAATAGGGGGTGTTACACACAAGTCTAGACTCTTTTGAGTCGACATCTCGCCTAGATAACTACAAATCTAGCACCAAGGGAGAGGGGAGGAAGCTCACCTCATTTCCGGCGTTTAAACTATTTCCGGCTGGCTAATATAATCTCAACATCGTGAAACTCTTCTTGGCAGCATCTTCTCTTTCACGGCGACCGAGGATCTTCTCCTCCAAGACTTTCTCCAGCAGTTTCCTTCTCTCCAGAAGTTTCTCTCAGGAAATGGGGGATGAAATGAGGCTGGAAACGGCTAGGGTTTTCACTTCCCTTTGTATATGAAAATTGACACGTGTGTTGAAATTTGTGAAGTGGAAGTGGTTGATGGGCAGGCCGGGCGTCCTGAGCAGACATAGCCGGCGGACTGGGCGGACTGGGCAGACTGCTATTATGCAGCCTGGTGATAGGTCTAGTGGAAGCTGGTTGTTATTCTGAGCGGCTTGTGCGGATTAAGTCCGCGGCCTGGGCGGACTGTCATCTGTGGATAGGGCGTTGGTTGTCTTGCTGGCTTAGCTGCGTAAAGAGCGGCCTGAGCGGATAAAGGTTCGCGGACTGGTGTACTTTGCTCAATGGCCATGTTGCAAGCTAGTGTTACCCGGCGGATTGGATCATGTCCGCGGGAGGCTTGCGGGCTCGCATGTCCGCGGTGTCCGCTGTTACGGACTGACCTTAGGAGTTTGGCTGTGGCCTTACCGAGATCTGGTAGTACAGCACTGCTGTTGCTGTGGCGGACTGGTGTGTGGAGTCCGGCAGATGGCCGTTACGTTGGGCAGGAATGCGAGTAGCTTGCGGACTGCTTCTCTTTGGCAAAGATTTGGGGGTCTGTGTTGCTTGGTTGATTGGCGGACAGAGCTATGTCCGTCGAGCTCGCATTAGGCCTTTGGTCGTTCTGGACTTGGTCACACTCTGTGACAAGACCAGTGTATCCATAGTATCTGCCAAGTCCGCTGATTGACCGGGCGGACTGCCTTTGGTCGTGGGCTTGTGGCGGATGGAGGCGTTGTTATGGTGATATGTGGACTGCCTCATATTTGTGCGGATAGTCACTGAAGGGGGATGTTGTCCAGTGTTTGGAGGCTTTGTGGGCTGGTGCCTTGTCCGCATAGCTTGGGCGGACTGATGAGGGTTCGCCCAAAGGTGCCTTGCTCCTGGCGGGTTATTCCTTGGAATACGGCTAAGTCCTTGCGGACTTAGTGGACGGAGTTTTTGCTAGCGCGCAGGCTGGGGTGGTGATTATATCCACTAGGGCAGTGACCACACTCCTCACCTCGCCTATAAATAGGACCCCCCGGCACGTCTACAGTAACTGAGTGCACAGTAAGTGGGGCTTGGGCAAATTGCTGCGGTCTGTGTTTTTTTGTCCGCACGGGTTGAGTAGAGCTGACAGTTTGTTGTGTGCAGGTCGCGCGGGTAGCTTTAAGGAGCCAGGAGTTTGGCTTTGACTTCTGTCAAGTACTTGGAAGTGTGCGGTCTCTGCGGTTTCAGCAGGTCGCTTTGCGGCTTGTCAGGTCTCTGCTTCAACATTTGTAAGTTCCAATAACCTGTCCGCCAGGCGCAGGCGGGTAGGCGATATGTTCTTCAGTTCATTAGCAGTAGGAGAATAACTGTGTGTCCGCGCGGCCTTGCAGCTTCGGCGGACTCCGTGGCTATTCGACGTGTTGCAGCTTCAGCTCGGGAGGGTTCGGCGGTCTTGGCGACTTGGCAGTCTCGACAGTTTCCAGTGCTGTCCGCCCGGCTTGTTTTGTGCTTTCTGTTATAGCTGTTGTACTAGCAAAATCATGTCTCGCTACGTATACCTCGTCTTGTAAAGAAGTTTAAATGAATGAAAGATCTGCTTGTGCTTCCATTGGTTGTTGGTGTTAACCTTGTTCCTTGGGTTTCCGCTTGATCAAAGTGTGAATTGGGTAGTGCCGAGAATATTAATTTGGGGCTTGGGCTATCTTGCTGACCACATTGAGAAAATTCAACATGGTATCATAGCGAGGTTCAGTTACTTGAGCGGTGTTTAACCAGTATTGTTACTCTGTGCTTGAGTGGTGATCAACCTGTGTTGGTGCTGAGCTTTTGAAAGGTTACCAACAATTGTTGCAACCATTGATGAGTTGTTCAATAGGAAGAATGTGGCTCGACTTCAGTTTCTAGAGAATGAGTTGGCCAGGATAACTCAAGGAGACTTGTCTATCTTTAAATACTTCTTGAAGATGAAGAGCTTGTGCGCAGAGATATCAGCGCTTGACCCTGATGAGCCTATCTCAGAGGCTAAGTTGAAAAGGCACGTTATCTGCAGCTTGCGGAAGGAGTATGTTGCCTTTGTAACATCAGTTCAAGGCTGGGCTGCTCAACCATCATTGCTGGAGCTTGAGAATCTGCTTGCTTCACAGGAAAGCTTGGCAAGACAGATGGCTGGAGTAACTGTCTCTGAGGAGCACAATGAAGCACTCTTCACGGGAAAGAAGAAGAAGAGATGGGAAGGGAAGAAGAAGCAGGTCGCTGGTGAGAAAGAGCCTTCAACGTCTTATCAGCCGGAGAGGAGCAATGCTCCAAAGGACTGGAAGAAGAACTTGAAGTGCTACATGTGTCATCAGTGAGGGCACTTCAAGCGGGACTGTAAGGTCAAGCTGCAGCCTGGGCATGCTGCAAGAAAGGAGGAAGCTTGCTCTAAGAGTGAGGAAGCAGAATGTGTCGGAGCTTTCATGACGGGCACTTGTGTCCGTTCCTTGTCTACTGAGGACTTCAATGACGAATGTATTGTGGACTCCGGGTGTGGTCATCACCTCACCGGAGACAAGTCGAAGTTCTCCTCCATGCAAGCATACTCAGGTAATGAAGCTATTATCACTGCTGATAATACTGTTTATGCAGTAGAGAAAGAGGGGGTTGTGTCTTTGGGTAGTGATCAGGGGCCACTCACATTAAGGAGTGTGTATCACGTACCGGGCATGAAGAAGAACCTCTTCTCTGTGACCAATGCGGTGGACACTGGTTATCACGTGCTGTTTGGGCCAACAGACATGAAGTTCCTTCGCAACGTATCAGCGGTTAAGGCTGATGTTGCTCATGTGGGAAGGAGGGTTAAGAACTTGTTTGTTCTTGCAACCAATTCTTATGTTGATCGAATGAGAGCCAACGATAGTGCTGCTATCTGGCATGAGAGGCTGGGGCATGTAGGAATGGACAAGCTGAAGGCTATGACTAGTAGAAGTTTGGTGAGAGGTCTGCCTAAGTTATCCTCCTTTGGTGACGAGCATGTTTGCGCGGGGTGTCAATACAGTAAGGCACATCGCCTTCCGTTTGATAAATCACAAACAAGGAGCAAGCAACCATTATAGTGCATTCATGGCGACTTGATGGGACCAACGGTCACTGCCAGCCTTGGTGGAAGCAGATACATGCTTGTCCTGATTGATGACTACTCAAGGTATACTTGGGTTTATTTCCTGAAGGAGAAGTCAGAAGCCTTCCGTTTGTTTGTAGAGTTCAAGGAGTTGGTGGAAGGCCGGCTTGGCTTGCGGATCAAGAAGCTTATAACAGACAATGGTGGTGAGTTTATCTCCTCCGACTTTTCTAACTTCTGCAGGAAGCACGAGATCCAACGAGAGCTCACTTGTGCTCATACTCCACAACAAAATGGAGTAGCGGATCGGAAGATCCGTCATTTGACGGAGACTTGCAAATGATGGCTTCATGCGAAAGAGATTCCAAGGTCCTTTTGGGCAGAGGGGATGTCTTGTGCTTATTATGTCATCAACAGAATGCCGCTCAGCCCGATCAACATGAAGACTCCTTTTGAGTTGTTGCTGAAGGAGAAGCCGAGTGTGGGACACCTTCGGGTGTTCGGTTCAACTTGCTATGTGCATGTCCCGGATGCTTCACGGACTAAGCTGGATGCAAAGGAAAGGAAGCTTGTCTTTGTTAGCTACGATGAGCGGAAGAAGGGATGGAAATGCATGGATCCTGCGACGAAGAAGTTCGAGGTGTCAAGAGATGTTGTCTTTGACGAGCTGACGTCATATGGAGGTGGCTCGGTTGAGCTAACCGGAAGCAAGGGTGATGAAGAACCGGTGGTGGCTGCTGAAGGCCTGGAAGAGGAGCTTGCTGTTTCACCAGCAGCTCCTATTGCTTCTAACTCTGAGGCTGAGCCTTCTGGCTCAAGAAGCAGGGGGAGCACTGCTCAAAGCTTGCCCCAAGTAGGAGTTGAGACCGAAGAAGCAACAGAAGCAGTAAGCAAGGAGCCGACCCTTCGGAGATCGAAGAGGGTTATTAAGCCACCGGCTCGGTACTGTGATGGGAATGCAGTGAGTTTTGTCTCCTGCTTCTTTGCAGGTCCTCTAGATGAGCGAGAGCCTGCAAACTTCAACGAGGCCACTAGATTTAAGGAGTGGGAAGATGCCATGAAGGAAGAGATTGCTGCTCTCTAGAAGAATGAAACCTGGGATCTTGTGCCCAAGGTTGATGGCATTACTCCGGTGACTTGCAAGTGGGTGTATAAGTTGAAGAAGAAGGCTGATGGGAGCATTGATAGGTTCAAAGCTCGCCTGGTTGCTCGAGGATTCTCACAGCAGTATGGAGAAGACTATGAGGAGACGTTTTGTCCGGTTGCAAAAATGACTTTAGTTAGAGTGGTGATCGCCTTGGATGCTAGCAATGGATGGAGGATGTGGCAACTTGACGTGAAGAATGCTTTTCTTTATGGAGAGATTGACAAGGACATCTTCATAGATCAGCCACTTGGTTTTGTTTCTGAAGATCATCCGGACTATGTGTGCAAGCTCAGGAAGGCTCTCTACGGGTTGAAGCAAGCTCCTAGAGCTTGGTATGGGAAGATAGCAGAGTATTTGCAATTCTGCGGGTATCTTGCCTCTAACTCGGATTCTAGCTTGTTTGTCAAGAAGAATGGAGAGCTTCAAGTCTTGGTCCTGCTGTATGTGGATGACATGATCATCATAGGGAATTCGGATGGGGAAGTAGCAAGGATTAGGGCTGAGCTTGCTATATGCTTCGAGATGAAAGACTTGGGAGAGTTTCATCACTTTCTCGGTCTTGAAGTGGAGAGGAAGAAGAGCGATATACTCATTTGCCAAATAGGATATGCAGATCGCATTGTGAAGCTGTTCGGCATGGGCGAAGGAAAGAGTTGCTCTACTCCACTGGAACATGGGCTGAAGCTTCGACGAGATGAGGGAAGGATTCTTCCTGACCTCTTGGTGTTCAGAGCTCTTGTTGGGAGCTTGATCTACCTGACGATTACAAAGCCAGACATTACTTATGCTGTTGGCCGAGTAAGTCGGTTTATGGCTGAACCAAGGAAGTCTCATCTAGTTGCGGCAAAACACATCTTGAAGTATGTCAAGTCAACTTCTTATATGGGACTTCTCTATAGAAGGGTCTCGGATTTTGCCTTGCTTGGTTACACAGATGCTGACTATGGCGGTGATTCGGATGATCGAAAGTTGACTTCAGGTTATGTGTTCACTTGCGGTTCAGCTAGCATCTCATGGTGTAGCAAGAAGCAGGACTCGGTGTCCGTCTCAACTACGGAGGCAGAGTATAAGGCTTCGGCCTTGGCTTCTCGGGAAGCCATCTGGTTGAGGAGGCTTATAGAGGATGTTCATGAAGAAGTGCAAGGGCCAACTTTACTCTGGGGTGACAATGAGAGTGCTCTCAAACTGGTAAATAATCCAGTGTGTCACTCTAGGACCAAGCACATTGAGATCGATCGCCACTTCATAAGGGAGAAGGTGTTGGAGGGATCTCTTTTGGTCGGGCATGTTCGGAGTGAAGACAATCATGCTGACATCTTCACGAAGCCACTGTCGAAGGGGCCTTTTGAGCGATTGCGCAGCTTGCTGGGCTTGATCACCACTTCTCACTTCAAGGGGGAGTGTTGAAATTTGTGAAGTGGAAGTGGTTGATGGGCAGGCCGGGCGGCCTGAGTGGATATAGCCGGCGGACTGGGCGGACTGGGCGGACTGTTGTTATGCAGCCTGGTGATAGGTCTAGTGGAAGCTGGCTGTTCTTCTGAGCGGCTTGTGCGGATTAAGTCCGCGGCCTGGGCAGACTATCATCTGCGGATAGGGCGTTGGCTGTCTTGCTGGCTTAGCTGCGTAAAGAGCGGCCTGAGCGGATAAAGGTTCGCGGACTGGTGTACTTTGCTCAGTGGTCGTATTGCAAGCTAGTGTTACCCGGCGGATTGGATCATGTCCGCGGTAGGCTTGCGGACTGGCGTGTCCGCGGTGTCCGCTGTTGCGGACTGGCCTTTGGAGTTTTGCTGTGGCTTTGCCGAGCTCTGGTAGTACAATACTGCTGTTGCTGTGGCGGACTGGTGTGTGGAGTCCGGCAGATGGCCGTTGCGTTGGGCAGGCATGCGAGTAGCTTGCAGACTGCTTCTCTTTGGCAAAGATTTGACGGTCTGTGTTGCTTGGTTGATTGGCGGACATAGCTATGTCCACCGAGCTCACGTTAGGCCTTTGGTGGTTCTGGACTTGGTCACACTCTGTGACAAGACTAGTGTATCCGCAGTATCCGCCAAGTCCGCTGGTTGACCGGACGGACTGCCTTTGGTCGTGGGCTTGTGGCGGATGGAGGCCTTGCTATGGTGATATGCAGACTCCCTCTTGTTTGTGCGGACAATCCCTGAAGGGGGATGATGTCCAGTGTTTGGAGGCTTTGCGGGCTGGTTCCTTGTCCGCATAGCTTGGGCGGACTGATGAGGGTTCGCCCAAAGGTGCCTTGCTCCTGGCGGGTTATTCCTTGGAATCCGGCTAAGTCGTTGCGGACTCAGCGGACGGAGTTTTTGCTAGTGCGCGGGCTGGGGTGGTGATTCTATCCACTAGGGCGGTGACCACACTCCTCACCTCGCCTATAAATAGGACTCCCCGGCAAGTCTACAGTAACTGAGTGAACAGTAAGTGGGGCTTGGGCAAATTGCTGCGGTCTGCGTTTTTTTGTCCGCACGGGTTGAGTAGAGCTGACGGTTTGCTGTGTGCAGGTCGCGCGGGTAGCTTCAAGGAGCCGGAAGTTTGGCTTTGACTTCTGTCAAGTACTTGGAAGTGTGCGGTCTCTGCGGTTTCAGCAGGTCGCTTTGCGGCTTGTCAGGTCTCTGCTTCAACATTTGCAAGTTCCAATAACCTGTCCGCCAGGCGCAGGCGGGTAGACGGTCTGTACTTCAGTTCATCAGCAGTAGGCGAATAACGGGGTGTTCGCGCGGCCTTGCGGCTTCGGCGGACTCCATGGCTATTCGACGTGTTGCAGCTTCAGCTCGGGCGGGTTCGGCGGTCTTGGCGACTTGGCGGTCTCGGCGGTTTCCAGTGCTGTCCGCCCGACTTGTTTTGTGCGTTTTGTTATAGTTGTTGTACTAGTGAAATCATGTCTCGCTACGTATACCTCGCCTTGTAAAGAAGTGTAAATGAATGAAAGATCTGCTTGTGCTTCCATTGGTTGTTGGTGTTAACCTTGTTCCTTGGGTTTCCGCTTGATCAAAGTGTGAACTGAGAAGTGCCGAGAATATTAATTTGGGGCTTGGGCTATCTTGCTGACCACTTTGAGAAAATTCAACAACGGGTAGGGACACGCCCGTGTCCTTACCCGTGTCCTGCTTCGAGCGAAGCGTCAACGACGGTTTCAGCGTCGGTTCAACACTCGACACGGGTAGGGCGTGTTAACATGACACGGCCGTGTTCCCTGTACGTGTCCTTCTCTGGATGCCTTTTGACGAACTCAACTTGACACAACGGCACACGGGTAGGGACACGCCCGTGTCTCTACCCGTGTCATACAATTCGTCGATCTCGACACGTAGTTCGTCGATCTCGACACGCTCTGTCGAGTTTAATTCGACACACACGGGTAGAGATATGCCTGTGTTGCTACCTGTGTCATACGATGTCGACACACCTTGTCGATCTCGACACGCCTCGTCGAGCTCAACTCGACACAACGACACACGGGTAGGGACACGCCCGTGTCGCTACCCGTGACATACAATTCGTCGATTTAGACACGCTGTGTCGAGTTCAACTCGACACACACGCACACGGGTAGGGACACACCCATGTCTCTACCCGTGTCACTTCACACGGTAGTGACAAGCCCGTGTCACTACCCGTGTCCTTCTCTGGACATACTCGAGTCATCGACTCGAGAGCTGCCCACTCCCACATGGGTAGGGACACGCCCGTGTCTCTACCCGTGTCCTATGCTTGACTGATTTCTCCTCCTTTTTTCACACGTGTTGCCCAGTTGTCAGCACTTCCCCTGAACCCAAGTCAGCTCTCCTGACTCAAAAACGTATCAGGTATAATTTCATATTGTACGAGAATGATCAAATGAGACAAAAAGATGGACAACGTATCCTGAAATGAGCACTATTGCGATGCAATGACCTCAATCGATGGCGGCAGCGTTCGTTACTGTGGGATAACTGACAAGATGCATTTGAAGGAAAACATTGGTGAGAGCAGAATACCATTTTTGTAAAGAGTTAATGCACCACCGTAACTCTATCGCGCATCAGTAACTGAATGACAACTTTGACAATCATTTGGTTGATTTAGGAGCCAAATAGAGTAGAAAATTAGATTATGCCAGGAATGATATTTTGCCTATCGCGACGCGATAACCTTATCGCGGTGCGGTATATTATTTACTAAAATATGAATATGTGGCTTCCTTTTCAGGCCGACAGGAGCGGGAAATAGCTTTCCTAAAGGATTCGCGGGACAGTAGGTGCTACCGCTAGCGGTATTGGTTTGGCTCTATTTAAATAGTTGTTCGCTCTTTCTCTCGAGCGTAGCTCCAAAGGTATTTTTGTGGAGCCCCATCCTAGATGTTCAGAGTTATCCCTATAGTACTCTTGGAAATCAAAAGGAGAACTTGAAGGCGACGTGCAATGGATAAACGATCATTCTACCCAAAGCATGAACACGACAACAACGTCGATCTCTCGTGTGTCTTAGCCATCACATTAATATTTCATATCGGGAGTTTTTACTACATAAATTTTATCTCATATATATTTAGTAACCTCTTCTCTTTTGGTGACCCTTTTTGTGACGGTAGAGTAATTCGCTTGTGTGGTGCCGACTAGGCCCATGTGCGACTCAGGGAGAAATTCATCTTGTGAGTTAGACAACTAGACTTAGGGATTAGATGTAGGGGCAGCTTGAGACCGGTCTAAGTAGAGATAAGATAAGGTCAACCGGTTCTTGGGGCGAGTCGATATAGAAAACAAAATATTAATTTCTACGCATCGTCTCGATTTTTAACATTATGGAAATCACATTTCTGTAATCGTTCTTATTGAAATAAAATCTTGTTTTTCTCTTTATGAAATTATTAGTTCTCAATTTAAATATGAGTTGAATAAATATTTTTGTTATTGAAATCTACTTATAATTTTTTAAAAAGCATCCTAATTCATCGCCTCCGTCTCTAAGAGCACCTGATGTTCCAATAAATGGTAACAGAGGCACGTTATTCCAAAAATGTTTCACAATTTAAAATAATGATTTATCATGATCTCGCTTCATCCATTGGAGAGGAATCATCAAGTTATGAGAACTCCTTAGCTCCTGTTGAATTTTCTTAAAGCGGTCAGCAAAGTAGCCTGAAGCCAAAATAATATTCTCAGAACTATCCAGTTCACACTTTGATCATGCGGAAACCCAAAGAGCAAGTTACACACCAAGCACAAATGGAAGAACAAGCAGGTCTTATATTCAGTCACACTTCTTTACATGGCGAGGTATACGTAGTGAGACATGATTTCGCTAGCACACAAGCTACAAACAGAAAGAACAAAACATGCCGGGCGGACAGCACTAGAGACCGCCGAGACTGCCTAGTCCGCCAAAGTTGCTGAAGCCGCCCGAGCTGCAACTGCTACAAGCTGAATAGCACACTGAGTCCGCCGAGACCGCGAGGTCAAGCGGACACACCGTTATTCGCTGCCTGCTGAAGAACTGAGGAACAGACCACCTACCCGCCTGAGACAGGCGGACAAGTTATTGGAACTTGAACAAGCTGAAGCAGAAAACTGACAAGCCGCCGAAGCGACCAGCTGAGACCGCAGAGACCGCACACTTCAATGCTCAACTCCTGGCTCCTTGAAGCTAGCCGCGCGACCTGCACACAACACACCTTCAGCACTACTCAACTCGCGCGGACAGAAAACCGCAGACCGCAACACTTGCCCAAGTCCAACTTACTGTTCACTCTGTTACTGTAGACATGCCGGGGGGTTATTTATAGGCGAGGTGAGGAGTGTGGTCACCACCCTAGTGAATAGAAACACCACCCCAGCCCGCACACTAGCAAAACATCTGTCCGCTGAGTCCGCAAAGACTTAGCCAGATTCCAAGAAAACCGCTAGGAGCAAGGCACCGATGTTCACTACTAGGCGGCATAGCACCAGAACGCCCACACTATACAGACAAGATACAGTCCGCACACATCAACATATGGACAGCCATAACTCCTTCAGTGGCAGTCCGCACAAACAGGAGGCAGACCACATAGTACAAGACCAAAGCCTCCATTCGCCACAAGTCCACGATCAAAGGCAGTCTGCCCGGTCAATAGCGGACTTGACGGATACTGCGGACACACTGGACTTGTCACAGAATGTGACCAAGTCCAGTAAATCACCGAAGGCCTAGCGCGAGCTCGGCGCACACGGCCCAGTCTGCCAAAACCCAAAGCAGATCGCCAATTCCACCAAGTTAATTAGACCGCCAATACTACTCGCACAACTGCCCAAACATACGGCCAACTGCCGGACTCCGACACCAGTCCGCACAGTCCTTCACAGCAGCTAACACCTGCTGTATCACCAGAGCTAGGCAAGGGCCACAACCAAACTCTAAGGCCAGTCCGCCAGAACGGACACCGCGGACACGCCAGTCCATATACCTCCCGCGGATAGGGCACCCAATCTGCTGGTTAACATATGTTGCAACACACAAGGCCGCTGAACAGAGTACTACCTACAGCCCGCAAACCGCAGTCCGCTCAGTCCGTTTCGCCAGGCCCGACATCCTTGGCCATAGGCCAACCAAGCCACACAACAGACCGATCAAGCGGCATACCAAGCCGCACAGGCCGCTCCTCAACAGCCAAACCAACAAGACAGCCAACACCCAGGCCTCAACCCACAGTCCGCCCAGGCCGCAGACTCAGACCGCTCACGCCGCATAAGCTGCTCTTCTACATCCGAGCCAGCCAAGGTCACCAGGCCGCACCAGAAGTCTGCCCAGGCTGCGGACTCAGTCTGCACATGCCGCTTAGACCGCCCGGGCTGTCCATCACCCACTTCCACTTAACAAATTTCAACACTCCCCCTTGAAGTGAGAAGTGGTGATCAAGCCCAGCAAGCTACTTAACCACTGAAAAGGCCCCTTCGACAGCGACTTCGTGAAGATGTCAGCAAGATTATCTTCACTTCAAACATGCCCGACCAGAAGAGATCCCTCCAACACCTTCTCCCTTATGAAGTGGTGCTCAATCTCAATATGTTTGGTCCTTGTGTGACACACTGGATTGTTTACCAGTTTGAGAGCACTCTGATTGTCACCCCGGAGTAAAGTAGGCCCTTGCACTTCTTCATGAACATCCTCTACAAGCCTCCACAACCAAATGGATTCCCGAGCAGCCAAGGCCGAAGCCTTATACTCAGCTTCCGTAGTAGACACGGACATAGAATCCTGCTTCTTGCTACACCACGAAATACAAGCTGAACCACAAGTGAAAACATAACCCGAAGTTGATCTTCGATCATCCGAATCACCACCATAGTCAGCATCCGTATATCCAAGCAAAGTAAAGTCCGCATCTCTACTATAGAGGAGTCCCATATTAGATGTTGTCTTGACATACTTCAGGATGTTCTTCGCCGCTACCAGATGAGACTTCTTTGGTTCAGCCATAAACCGACTTACTCGGCCAACAACATAAGTAATGTCTGGCCTTGTAATCGTCAGGTAGATCAAACTCCCTACAAGAGCCCTGAACACCAAGGGATCAGGAAGAATCCTTCCTTCATCTCGTCGAAGCTTCAGCCCATATTCCAGTGGAGTAGAGCAACTCTTCCCTTCACCCATGCCAAATCGAGTTACAATGCGATCTGTATATCCCTTATGGCAAATGAGAATCCTGCACTCCTTCCTCTCCACTTCAAGACCGAGAAAGTGATGAAGCTCTCCCAAGTCTTTCATCTCGAAGCATATAGCAAGATCAGCCCCGAGCCTTGCTACTTCCTCCTCCGAATTCTCTATAACGATCATGTCATCTACATACAACAGGACCAAGACATGAAGCTCCCCCTTCTTCTTGACAAACAAGCTAGAATCCGAGTTGGAAGCAAGATAATCGCAGAATTGCAAATACTCTGCTATCTTCCCATACCAAGCTCTAGGAGCTTACTTCAACCCGTAGAGAGCCTTCCTGAGCGTGCAGACATAGTCCGAATGACCTTTAGAACAAATCCAAGTGGCTGATCCATGAAGATGTCATTGTCAATTTCTCCATAAAGAAAGCCGTTCTTCACGTCAAGTTGCCACATCCTCCATCCCTTGCAAGCAGCCAAGGCGATCACCACTCTAACTGAAGTCATCTTTGCAACCTGACTAAATGTCTCCTCATAGTCTTCTCCATACTGCTGTGAGAATGCTCGAGCAACCAGGCGAGTTTTGAACCTATCAATGCTCCCATCAGCCTTCTTCTTCAACTTATACACCCACTTACAAGTCACTGGAGTAATGCCATCAACCTTGGGCACAAGGTCCCAGGTTTCATTCTTCTTGAGAGCAGCAATCTCTTCCTTCATGACATCATCCCACTCCTTTACTCCAGTGGCCTCATTGAAGTTTTCAGGCTCTCGCTCATCCAGAGGACCTGCAAAGAAGCAGGAGACAAAGCTCACTGCATTCCCATCATAGTACCGAGCAGGTGGCTTCACAACCCTCTTTGATCTCCAAAGAGGTTGTTCCTTGCTCACTACCTCTGTTGCTTCTTCAAGCTCAACACCACCATCAGACAAGCTTTGAGCAATGCTCCCCCTGCTTCCTGAGACAGAAGCCTTAGCACCATTACTTGAAGCAACAGGAGCTGCTGGTGAAATAGCAAGCTCCTCTTTCAGGCCTTCAACAACCACCTTTTATTCTTCTTCAACTTTGCTTCCGGTTAGCTCAACCAAGCCACCTACATATGACATCAGTTTGCCAAAGACAACATCTCTTAACACAACAAACTTCTTTGTCGCAGGATCCATGCATTTCCATCCCTTCTTCCGCTCATCGTAGCCAACAAAGACAAGCTTCCTTGCCTTTGCATCCAGCTTGGTCCTTGAAGCATCTGGGACATGCACATATCAAGTTGATCCGAACACCCGAAGATGTTCCACACTAGGCTTCTCCTTCAGCAACAACTCAAAAGGAGTATTCATGTTGATCGGGCTAAGTGGCATCCGAATGATGACGTAAGAAGCACAAGACATCCCCTCTGCCCAGAAGGACCTTGGAACGTCTTTCGCATGAAGCCAACATTTGCAAGTCTCCGTCAGATGACGGATCTTCTGCTCCGCCACTCCATTTTGTTGTGGAGTGTGAGCACAAGTGAGCTCTCGTTGGATCCCGTGCTTCCTGCAGAAGTTAGAAAACTCGGAGGAGATAAACTCACCACCGTTATATGTTCTAAGCTTCTTCATCCGCAAGACAAGCCGGCCCTCCACCAACTCCTTGAACTCCACAAATAAACGGAAGGCTTCAGACTTCTCCTTCAAGAAATATACCCAAGTGTATCTTGAGTAGTCATCAATCAGCATAAGCATGTATCTACTCCCGCCAAGGCTTGCAGTGACGGTTGGTCTCATCAAGTCTCCATGGATGCACTCCAATGGTCTCTTGCTCTTCGTTTGTGATTTATCAAACGGAAGGCAATGAGCCTTACCGTACTGACATCCCACGCAAACGTGACCGTCACCAAATGAAGAAAGGTTAGACAAGCCTCTTACAAGGCTTCTGTTAGCGATAGCATTCAACTTATCCATTCCTACATGCCCCAGCCGTTCATGTCAAATAGCAGCGCTATCGTTTGCTCTCATCCGATCAACATAAGAGTTAGTTGCAAGAACAAACAAGTTCTTAACTCTTCTCCCAACATGAGCAACATCAGCCTTCACTGCTGATACATTGCGAAGGAACTTCACTTCTATTGGCCCAAACAGAACATGATAACCCGCATCAACCGCATTGGTCACAGAGAAGAGGTTCTTCTACATGCTCGGTACGTGATACACACTCCTTAACGTGAGTGGCCCCTTATCACTACCCAAAGACACAACCCCCTCCTCTACTGTATAAACAGTATTATCAACAGTTATAATAGCTTCATTACCTGAGTAGGCTTGCAGAGAGGAGAACTTCGACTTGTCTCCAGTAAGGCGATGACCCCACCCGGAGTCCACGATCCAATCATCGTTGAAGTCGACAGCGGACAAGGCACGGACACAAAATCCCATCATGAAGGCTCCGCCCCATCCAGCTTCCTCGCTCTTAGAGCAAGCTTCCTCCTTGCCTGCAGCATGCCCATGCTGCAGTTTGACCTTGCAGTCATGCTTGAAGTGTCCCGACTGATGACACCTGTAGCACTTCAGGTTATTCTTCTAATCCTTCTTAGGAGCAGCGCTCTTCTCTTGATGATAAGAAGTGGAAGGCTCATTTTCAGCAGCGATCTTCTTCTTCCCTTCCCATCCTTTTTTATTCTTACCTGAGAAGAGAGCTTCACTGCCTTCCTCAGTGACTATGACTCCAGCCATCTACCTTGCTAAACTCTCCTGCGAAGCAATCAGGTTCTCAAGCTCCAGCAGCGATGGCTGAGTAGCCCAGCCTTGAATAGATGTAACAAAGGCAACATACTCCTTCCGCAAGCCACAGATTATGTGCCTTTTCATCTTAGCCTCAGAGATAGGCTCATCTGGATCAAGAACTGACAGCTCTGCACACAAGCTCTTCATCTTCAGAAAGAACTTTGAGATGGTTAGGTCTCCTTGAGTTGTCCTTTCCAACTCATTCTCCAGAAACTGAAGTCTAGCCACATTCTTCCTATTGAACAACTCATCAATAGTTATCCAAATATCAGCAGCAGACTCACATCTAATGATGTGATCAAACAGTTCTGGTGATACGGCCCTCTTGAGAACAAACTCCGCCTTAGCATTTGTTTTTCTCCAGAGCCTCACCTGCTCAGCAGTACCAAACGCAACAGTCACTTCCTGTATGTCGTCACCACGGACGACCTCCCATAGCTCCTCACCTAGAAGGTAACTCTTCATACATGACTTCCACTTCTTAAAGTTAGTCGGAGTCAAGAGTTTAATACCAAGACCTCTTGCATATCTTACTTCCATTGCAACAACTATTGGTTAAGCTAACTTCCAGAAGCACAGGGCACCACCATATGTTGATCACCACTCAAGCACAGAGTAACAACACTGGTTGAACACTGCTCACGCAACTGAACCTCGCTCTGATATCATGTTGAATTTTCTCAAAGCGGTCAGCAAGGTAACCTAAAGCCAAAATAATATTCTCAGAACTACCCAGTTCACACTTTGATCATGTGGAAACCCAAGGAGCAAGTTACACACCAACCACAAATGGAAGAAGAAGCAGGTCTTATATTCAGTCACACTTCTTTACAAGGTGAGGTATACGTATCGAGACATGATTTCGCTAGTACACAAGCTACAAACAAAAAGAACAAAACAAGCCGGGCGGACAGCACTAGAGACCGTCGAGACCGCCTAGTCCGCCAAAGTTGCTGAAGCCGCCCGAGATGCAACTACTACAAGCCAAATAGCACATGAAGTCTGCCGAGACCGCGAGGTCAAGCGGACACACCATTATTCGATGCCTGCTAAAGAACTGAGGAACAGACCGCCTACCCGCCTGAGACCGGCGGACAGGTTATTGGAACTTGAACAAGCTGAAGCAGAAAACAGATAAGCCGCCAAAGCGACCAGCTGAGACCGCAGAGACTGCACACTTCAATGCCCAACTCCTGGCTCCTTGAAGCTAGCCGCGCGACCTGCACACAACACACCGTCAGCACAACTCATCCCGCGCGGATAGAAAACCGCAGGCCGCAACACTTGCCCAAGCCCAACTTACTGTTCACTCCGTTACTGTAGACGTGCCGGGGGGGGGGGGGGGGTTCTATTTATAGGCGAGGTGAGGAGTGTGGTCACCGCCATAGTGAATAGAAACACCACCCCAGCCCGCGCACTAGCAAAATATCAGTCCGCTGAGTCCGCAAAGACTTAGCCGGATTCCAAGAAAACCGCCAGGAGCAAGACACCGATGTTCACTACTGGGAGCCCTAGCACCAGACCGCCCACACTATACGGACAAGGTACAGTCCGCACAGTCCGCACACATCAACATATGGACAGCCACAACTCCTTCAGTGACAGTCCGCACAAACAGGAGGTAGGCCGCATAGTACAAGACCAAAGCCTCCATTCGCCACATGTCCACGACCAAAGGCAGTCCGCCCGGTCAACAGCGGACTTGGCGGATACTGCGGACACACTGGACTTGTCACAGAATGTGACCAAGTCCAGTAAATCACCAAAGGCCTAGCGCGAGCTCGGCAGACACAGCCCAGTCTGCCAAAACCCAAAGCAGATCGCCAATTCCACCAAGGTAAGCAGACCGCCAATACTACTCGCACAGCTGCCCAAACATACGGCCAACTGCCGGACTCCGACACCAGTCCGCACAGTCCTCCACGGCAGCTAACACCTGCTGTATCACCAGAGCTCGGCAAGGGCCACAACCAAATTCTAAGGCCAGTCCGCCACAACGGACACCGCGGACACGCCAGTCCGCAAACCTCCCGCGGATAGGGCACCCAATCCGCCGGTTAACATACGCTGCAACACACAAGATCGCTGAACAAATCACTGCCTACTGTTGATTTGGTTCGGATCCGGTTCAGCCCGAATCCGGATTTGGAATTTATTTTCCTTTTCCTTGATGCATGCAGAGGAGGCTAAATCAAAGGAAAAAAAGAGGAAATTATCTTTTTCCTTTTTGATGTTTTCTCTAAATTGCTAAATAAAAAAGATGGGAGAATTGTTTCCTTTTTGGGGGTGAACCTGTACGCATGAATATAAGCCACCATTCATGAGATATGTGGAGTAGCACCAACGTGGAAACGGAAAGCCGCCTGAAGGTTTGGAGGAGCTTCATGTGAAAGAAGACCGCCGCCTCTCTCTCCTTTCTCTCTCTCTCGCTCGTGCACTCGGAGAGGCCGCCGGCCTTGTGTGTTGTCGCCGGTCTTGGAGGACGTAGCCGTCGGCGTTAGGAGAGGGAGTTGCCGTCGGGCTTGTTAGAGTTTGTCGTCGGCGTTGCAGTGGACGTTCTTTGGAGTGGAGAGGCGTGGTGTCGACGGCGTGCGTGTGTGCAGTTAGCCTCGACGGAGGTTTCTCTCTGGTGGTGACGTTGTTCTCCGGTGGCGGCGTTGTTCTCCGGTGGTGGTGCGGTTGAACGTCGGACTTCGACGTTCAAGGTTTGGTGAACCTTGTGCGTCCGCAAGGCGGATTGCAGTCCAGATCTACTACTTTCTTGTGGATTGTGCGCGTCTGGCGCATCCGCGTGCGTTTCACCGGACGGTCTATTTTTCTCCTGTATTTGATTTATATTTTCATTATAATAAATTTGTGGTCGTTTTGTGTTCTTGTTACTGCAATATTATTATAGTTGTGCCTGCGAATTGTACCGGATTCCAACAAGTGGTATCAGAGGGAGGTTCCGTGTAGGTGACTGATTGGACGTTCCGATTTTGGGTTTGGGTCAACGGTAGGTGACGACATCGGTCCGCTCCCTATCTTCCCAGATCTGATCCGTGAACTAATCAGATCATCTAGAGGTACTGCAGACAGCTATGGCAGCGAAGAACACCGTGTTGGCCAGATATTCAGTGGAGAAATTTGACGGTAGCGGGAACTTTCGCCTATGGCAGATTCGGGTCAAGGATATGCTGGTTGAGCAGGGGTTGATCCAAGTTCTGCGGGGGCGTGATACTTTGCTCGCTCCGGTGAAGGATTTTGAGTGGACGGAGATGGATGAGCGTGCCACTAGCGCTATCAGGATGTGCGTCGACGACAAGGTGCTATTCAATGTCGGTATTGAAGAGTCCTGATAACTCTAATTTTGTCCATGTTTTTATGTTATTTTTATTTAATAATTAATTAGTTTTTAATTATATTTTGTAATTTTATTATTGAATTTTTCTAATTTCTTATTTCAGGGCAATCTGGGCTGCAAACTTCAATTTGGAGTCTATAGGGTTGACCAGGAGACAAAACTGGGCAAAAGCAATAATTTTTCAAAAGACACGCCATAGTCACGGGCGTGACCGACATGGTCACGGGCGTGACCGACATGGTCACGGGCGTGACATCCTGGCGAGAACCCGGCTCGTGGAAGGAGCTACCTGCCACGTCAATTAAAATTACACGCCTTAAGGTCACGGGCGTGACCATCATTACACGGGCGTGTACTCCAGGCGTGACATCCAGTGCTCTGCCCTGACTTCTAGTCAACGGCAGTTTCAATTTGTAACAAGTCACGGGCGTGACACATTTGGCACGGGCGTGACATACCCCGTGACAGCCCGGCGTGCCGACTTAATGCTGCAGTTTCAGTCGCTGGGAGTTTTCTCAAGACACGCCCATGGTCACGGGCGTGACCAGGGGCGTGACCCTTCCAACAACGGCCGGAGTTATTCCCGCCGTTTCTGCTTCCCGCCGTTCTTCTACAACCGTCAAGACACGCCCTAGGTCACGGGCGTGACCTAGGGGCGTGACCCGCAAATTAACGACTTTTGGCGGTTTCGCGCCAACGTTCAGAAGACTTCAAGACGACGGTTCCGAGACCGACACGCCCTAGGTCACGGGCGTGACCTAGGGGCGTGACCACCCAGCAACTTTTTCTATAAATTCCAGACAGCTTCAGATGGCTGAGGAGGAGATTTTTGGGAGCTTAGTTCTGTTCTATTTACGGTTTTTCCTGCATTTTCAATTCCTAGTGTAATCTTTATTTTTCAAGTCTTTTCTTTAATCATGTCTTTCTTTATGCTTTCATGTAATACTCCCATCATGATGAGTAGCTAATTTCCCAATTAGCACTTGATCATGATGAACTTTGGAATGGAATAAAATTCTTATTTTTGTCTCAATTTAGCAAGCATTCTATTTTCTAAACTTTGATTTATCTTTGATTTAAATTTTCTTCGAATTCATAAGTTGCAAATTATGTTTATTCGAGCTTAGATTCGTATCCTAGATTTACCGAGAGGTTGTGGATACGAGTAGATCACTCAAGGATAAAGAGAATTTCTTGCACCCCTCGAGAGAGGAACGCAAAATTCTTCCGCCTTGGAGTCAACTCCATTAGTGAGGTTCACCGCCTAAAGCAAGCTTAGGTCTTTCGACTGGCCGAGAGGTCTTAATCGATCTACCTAAGGTTAGTCGAGTGCGTATTCTCGAGAGAGGCGCTTCGTAGCTTTGGAACCTCCGCGGTCAAAGTTAATAATTTAGAAGCTTGTGCTCTTTAATTTCGTGGATTTTATTCTAGCCCAAAGGGATTCTAGATCAAGTGCTAGCCTTCTAATCATCGAATCTCTCATCTTAATTTAACGTTCGTTTTCGCTTTTCGCAAAACCAATTTTCCGATCGATAAAATAATAGTTCGTCCTTGTGAGTACAAATACTCAACGGTCCCCGAGTTTAAATACGATATTTTATATACTAAATTTCGATAGGTGCACTTGCCTAGTTGAGAGTTTAGTTTGGATCATTTTTCAAAACTTATAAAATCCACATCAAG
Source organism: Platanthera guangdongensis (assembly GCA_039583875.1). NCBI lineage: Eukaryota > Viridiplantae > Streptophyta > Magnoliopsida > Asparagales > Orchidaceae > Platanthera > Platanthera guangdongensis. The sequence continues at coordinate 85,278,171 of CM077147.1, read as the reverse complement.
TTTTTAGCGCCGTTGCCGGGGACGTTTTTTTGTTGATATTTTGAAAGCAAGGCTCTATTAATTTTATCATTTTCTTTTTGTTTTAGCAATATCAAAAATCAAAAAAAAAAATATTTATTTTGTTTTATTTTGGTGTATGACCCGAGGGAATCCGTCGCCTCTTTTTGATTTGGATCCGGAAATCGAGCGAACCCTTCGGCATCGCTTACGATTTCAAGTTCCGAATTTTCAAGATACGGACTCCTTAGGAGACACTCCTAATCCTTCATTAATCCTCTCTCCGTCACCGCCTTCTTCTTCTCCTTCTTCATTTAGTTCTTCTTCTCATTCTCCTCGATCTCCTTCTTCTGCTTCTTCCAATATGGGTGAGCCAAATGCGGTTGAACAAAGGACTATGTCCTATTATGCCCGTCCAAACTTGGACGAGACTCAATCTAGTATCGTTCGCCCCGCTATTGCCCCCAATAATTTTGAGTTGAAGCCAAGCATCATCCAAATGGTACAACAATATGTACAATTTGATGGGCTTCAAGATGAAGATCCAAACGCGCATATTTCAAATTTCTTAGAAATATGCGATACTTTTAAAATTAATGGTGTATCCGATGATGCCATCCGGCTAAGGTTATTTCCATTTACATTGCGCACTAAAGCCAAGCAGTGGTTGGGTTCTCTACCAAGAGGATCCATCACAACATGGGCTCAAATGACGGAAATATTTCTTACGAAATACTTTCCGCCGGCTAAAACGGCTAAATTGCGCAATGATATCACTTATTTCTCCCAAATTGATTCGGAAACGTTATATGATACTTGGGAGCGTTTCAAGGAATTGCTTCGTCGATGTCCTCATCATGCAATTCCGGATTGGTTACAAATCCAAACCTTCTATAACGGCCTAAATTCTCAAACTAGGCAACATATTGATGCCGCCGCCGGTGGAACGCTTAATAACAAAACACCGGCGGCCGCACAAGAGCTTATAGAAGGTATGGCTTTGAATACCTATCAATGGAGTACACCTCGGTCTAAACCACCTAAACCGGCCGGGATGTATGAAATCGATACGGTTTCAAGTTTGTCTCTCCAGGTTGAGCAACTGCAAAAACAGATGAACGAGATGTCTGCTTCCTCGTCCAAATCTACCTGTGAGCCCCAATATTGGGAGCCTTCTACTATTGCCGAGCATGTGGATTACATGGGTAATCCGAATCGGCCACCTTATAATCCGGGTAACAATTTTGGCAATACCTATCACCCGGGTATAAGGAATCACCCCAACTTCTCTTGGAGTAATCCGGGGAACGCGGCGCGCCCGCCGAACACGATTCCACCCGGCTATTTTCCACCGCAAGCTCCCAAAGCTCCCAATCTCGAGGAATTGTTCACTAAATATACAACTACAAATGACGCCAACATCCGGAATCTCACCGGATCTCTTCGAAGTTTGGAGACGCAAATCGGGCAAATCGCTAAAATGCTCTCCGATCGTCAACAAGGAGCGCTACCGGGCAATACAGAGCCCAACCCCAAGGAGCATGCAAAAGCCATCACCCTACGGAGCGGGAAAGAGGTAACCACTTCTCCAAATCCGGTTGATACTTCTCCAATTCCGGTTGATACGGAGGTAATAATTTCTCCATCTTCTCCTCCGTCTAAGCCTTCTACGCTTAATAAACCAAAAGCTTATCAACCACCTCTTCCCTATCCATCTAGAATGCAAAAAAACCGGGTGGATGAACATCACGGTAAATTTTTGGACATGTTTAAACAAATCCAAATTAATCTACCGTTTTGTGAAATAATCGCACAAATGCCGAAATACGCCAAGTACCTCAAGGATCTTTTATCCAATAAAAAGAAACTTGAGGATATCTCCACGGTTCAATTAAATGCGGAGTGTTCGGCAGTTTTACTTAATAAATTACCTAAGAAATTACCCGATCCGGGTAGTTTCTCCATTCCCTGTTTGTTTGGTGATTTATTAGTAAAACGTGCGTTAGCCGATCTAGGCGCCTCAATCAATTTAATGCCTTATTCTTTAGTTAAGAAGTTGGGATTAGGAGAACCTAAACCCACAAGAATGTGCATTCAATTGGCGGATCGGTCTGTCAAGCTCCCTATGGGGATCATAGAGGATGTGCTTGTCAAAGTTGACAAATTTATCTTTCCGGTAGATTTCGTCATCTTTGACATCAAAGAGGACACCGAGGTCCCACTCATTCTCGGTCGCCCTTTTCTTGCCACCTCGCGCGCAATTATAGACGTTAGTAATGGGAAACTTCTCCTTAGAGTCGGAGATGAAGAAGTTACCTTTACTATTGACACGTCTATGAAAAACTCGCTCTCAAATGACGACTCATGTTATTATTTGGAGGCTTCTCTTGAAGAAGACTCTTTTCTTTTTTCTGAAAAATCTTTATCTTCTATTGATCATGAAGCCGATTTAGAACATTTAGATTTAATTGCTCATGAAAATAGTGATAATCTCTCGATCACGCACGCACCTATTTTTGAACTTTTAGACATTGGTAGTGATCGTTTGAAAACTTCTTATGATGAACCTCCCGCGTTAGAACTAAAACAATTGCCTGATCATTTAGAGTATTTTTTTTTAGCGGAGGATTCAAAACTTCCGGTTATTGTGTCGGCCTACTTGACCAATGAAGAAAAAATTAAATTATCTCATATTTTAAAACTTCATCGCCGCGCAATTGCGTGGAAGATCACAGATTTGAGAGGGATTAATCCCTCCTTTTGCACCCATAAAATTTTTTTAGAAGAACACGCTCACAAAACTATTCAACCTCAACGCCGGCTAAATCCTAACATGAAGGAGGTAGTCAAGGCCGAGGTCATAAAATTATTAGATGCGGGTATCATCTATCCAATTTCGGATAGCTCTTGGGTGAGCCCGGTCCAAGTGGTGCCCAAGAAAGGAGGGTTAACGGTAGTTCCTAATGATAAAAACGAGTTAGTTCCCACTCGAACCGTTACCGGATGGCGGGTATGCATCGATTACCGTAAATTAAATGATGCAACCCGTAAGGATCATTTTCCTTTGCCGTTTATTGACCAAATACTTGAACGGCTATCCGGGCACTCATTTTATTGTTTTCTTGATGGTCTCTCGGGATATTTTCAAATCCCAATCGCACCCGAGGACCAAGAGAAAACAACCTTCACTTGTCCGTTTGGCACCTTCGCTTATCGAAGGATGCCTTTTGGTTTGTGCAACGCGCCGGCAACCTTCCAAAGGTGTATGCTAGCGATCTTTGACGAATTAGTGGAGGATATCATGGAGGTGTTCATGGACGATTTCTCCGTTTTTGGAGATCCGTTTGATTTATGTTTAGCAAACCTTTCCCGTGTACTCCAAAGATGTGAGGACACGAATCTAGTTTTAAACTGGGAGAAGTGCCATTTTATGGTACGGGAGGGTTTGGTCTTAGGCCATAAAATTTCTAGTAAGGGCATAGAGGTAGATAAAGCAAAAATTGAAACTATAGAAAAGCTACCTCCCCCTTCAAATGTTAAGGCCGTTCGTAGTTTTTTGGGGCATGCCGGTTTCTATCGCCGGTTTATTAAAGATTTTTCTAAAATAACTAAGCCCCTAACCCACTTGTTAGAAAAAGACGCGCCGTTTATTTTTGACGAAAATTGTTTGCGTGCTTTTTCTCTTATTAAAGAAAAATTGATTAACGCTCCTATCATGATCGCTCCCAATTGGGAGCTTCCCTTTGAGATAATGTGCGACGCTAGTAGTTTTGCCGTTGGTGCGGTGTTAGGACAACGCATAAATAAAAACTTTCATCCTATCTATTATGCAAGCAAAACATTAACCGCCGCACAGGAAAATTACACGACCACCGAAAAAGAATTATTAGCCGTAATTTTCGCATTTGATAAATTCCGCTCATATCTCACTTTGTCTAAAATTATTGTTTTTACTGATCATTCGGCTTTGAGATATTTACTAGCAAAAACAGATGCAAAGCCGCGATTGATTAGGTGGATCTTACTACTCCAAGAATTTGATTTGGAGATTCGCGACAAGAGAGGAGCGGAGAACTTGGCGGCTGACCATCTTTCGCGGTTGGAGAACCCAAATTCGGGGGAGCTCATGGAGGAGGACATTGACGACACTTTCCCCGAGGAGCGCCTTCTCGCCATTCATAAGGTAATCACCCTCCCCACTCCTTGGTTCGCCGATTTCGCAAATTATCTTGTTGCGAGACTCCTCCCGAATGATTTTTCTTATCAAGAAAAGAAGAAATTCTTTTCTGATTTGAAAAATTATTTTTGGGAGGATCCCTTCCTTTTTCGTGTTTGCGCGGATCAAGTAGTGCGGAGGTGTGTTTCTCATGAGGAAGGCGCACAAATTTTAAAGCATTGTCATGAAGGACCCGCCGGTGGGCACTATAAAGCTAATCGGACGGCTCGGAAGGTACTTGAAGCGGGCTTCTATTGGCCAAGCATCTTCAAGGATGCTCACGCCCATGTAAGTCGTTGTGAACAATGCCAACGCTCAGGTAATATTTCCCGCCGCGATGAAATGCCGTTAAATACATTTTTAGAAATAGAAGTTTTTGATTTATGGGGGATCGACTTTGTTGGACCGCTACCAACATCGCATGGAAATAAATATATATTGGTAGCGGTCGACTATGTGTCACGGTGGGCGGAAGCGCAAGCCTTCCCCACTAATGACGCCCGAGTCGTGACCCAATTTCTCAAAAAGCTATTTACCCGATTTGGAGCACCGCGGGCAATAGTTAGTGATAGGGGCACCCACTTTTGTAACGCACAATTCGCTAAGGTTTTGTCTAAATATGGCGTTACACATAGGTTAGCCACCCCCTATCACCCTCAAACAAGTGGTCAGGTAGAAGTAGTTAACCGTGAAATCAAACGAATTTTAGAGAAAACGGTTTCTACTAGTAGGAAGGATTGGTCGGTCAAGCTTGATGATACTCTTTGGGCTTATCGGACCGCGTACAAGACCGCTATCGGTTGTACGCCGTACCGATTGGTCTATGGGAAAGCATGTCACTTACCGGTTGAGCTTGAGCACCGCGCCTTTTGGGCGCTTAAATTTTTAAATCTAGATGAAACTTTGTCCTCCGAGCTTCGGAAATTCCAAATTAACGAGCTCGATGAGTGGCGCTCCTTAGCCTATGAAAGTAATAAACTTTATAAGGAGCGCACAAAATTTTATCATGATAAAAAAATTAAGCACCCTAAAGATTTCAAACCGGGAGACCAAGTTCTCCTTTATAATTCACGTCTCCGACTTTTTCCGGGCAAACTCAAGTCCCGATGGTCCGGCCATTTTATTGTAAAAGAGGTATGGCCATATGGGACAGTGCTTATCTCGCACCCGGAACAAGGCGAATTTAAAGTGAATGGGCACCGGTTGAAGATATTCCTCGCCGGTGATACTACTAAAGAGTACCGGGAGGAAATTAACCTCCCGAACCCTTAAACGAGTGCCCCGATTGGGTCGAGCTCAACGACCATGAACAAAGCGCTTGTGGGAGGCACCCCATGCTTATCTTTTCTTCTTATTATTTTTTTTAAATTAAATTTTCGCAGGTTTGAAGGACATCTTTTTCGGCGTGACGATCGAAGGAGTTGAGCGTCAAGTCTACGCGTTTCTTCAAGTCGGTAACTTTTGTTTTATTATTGTTTAGTTGACCCTTAAAAAAATTTTTTTTTTTTTATAAACAAAAACACAAAAAAAATCAAAAGAAGAACACAAAAAAAAACAAAAACAAAGAAAAAAATTTTTTCTGCTCCGACACGCCTCTGTCACGGGCGTGACCTATGGGTCACGGGCGTGACCGAGACGTGTTTAGTTCGTCGAGCGAAACCCGAGAGTGGTTTCGTCGAGCGCAGCGCTCCGTTCGTCTTTTGGTCCTATCACGGGCGTGACCATCATTGGTCACGGGCGTGGCTAGCCCGAAATTTCGTTCGACGAAGAGAAGCTGGAAAACTTCTCTTCCTGCCCAGTCATGGCCGTGACAGTTAGTGTCACGCCCGTGACACTACCTAGTCACGGTCGTGACTAGCCCGAAAAAAAAAGAAAGAAAAAAAAATAAAAAAAAATTAATTCTCGTTTCAGATACACGCCCCAGGGTCACGGGCGTGACCCTGGGCCGTGTCGTCGAATCCGAGGCGTGACCCTAGGTCAACGACTCGGATTCCTTTTAGTTTTTTTTTTTTTTTATGAGACACGCCCATGGTCACGGGCGTGACCATGGGCGTGACCTTGGAATCCAATGCCAGTGCATTGGATTCCTGCGCCGATCACGCCTTACACGCCCAGAGTTACGGGCGTGACTCTGGGGCGTGACCAGGGAATCCGAGGCAGGAGGCCTCGGATTCTCCTCTTTTTTTGTCCCGTGCTTGTCACGCCCCCTGTCACGGGCGTGACAGGGGGGCGTGACCAACCCGAAAAACCCTATAAATAGGGCTTTTCCCCCTCTTCTTCCTCCACACCATCCACCCTTCTCATCTCCCTTTGCTAACCCGAATCATTCCTTCCTTCTTCTTCCCCTCTACCAAAATGCCTCGCCACCACCCTCGCTCCACCGCTTCCTCCTCCGAGCACCCCGCGGATCCCGCCGCAGCGGAAGCCATGCTCCTTTTTCAAAACCAAACCCAGCAGGAGCGCAGCGAGCGCCTACGCGCCAAACCCCTTGGCGTGTTCCGCATTTTAGATTGGGCGATCCTCGCCACATTTGGAGCTGCGGATTTGGTGCGGGGATTTCTGTCCACCCCTGGATGGAGTTCTCTCTTCTCTATTTCCGAGCATGCCTTTCTTGAACTCACCGTTGAGTTCTTGGCTTCCTTCGAGTTCCGCTGGGCGGCCGATGACGACTTCATCATCTTTCGCATAGGTGGGATGGTGCATCAGCTCACCATCCGCCAGCTCAATGTCGTCATGGGCTTCTGCTCGGAGGCTTTTTCCCAATCTCCCGCCTATCTCGATTTACTTACTGATTTCCCGACCGATTTCAACCTTCTCGCCTTTTGGGCGGAAATCAGTAGTGACACCGCTCCCTACACCCCAAAGAAATCCAAAGGCAGCCAACTCATTTCTCCCGCCTTACATATTCTCCACAACCTCCTTACCTTCACTATTTCTGGTCGCGGCGATAGCCACGGGGTGGTGACTCGGGCAGACTTACTATATTTATATAGTATGTTTTACCGGGTCCCCCTCAACCTTGGTTATCTGCTCGCAATTTTCTTTCGGCACCAGGCCGAAAATGCGAGGTTGGGAGCAGTGCACGGCGGGAACTTCGTCACTTTCCTCGCGAAGCAGCTCGGCATTTGGGATGCTCTTCCACGTCTCAGCTGCGTCCAGACGCCGCAAGTTATCCAGTTCCAGACCCTTCAGGCCCTCGGCCTAGCGCGGCGACGTGATGGAGAGTTTGAGGCTATTCCCCCCGCAGTCGTTGGTGGAGATCTTGGCCTTGATTACGGTGCCGGTCCCAGTGGCACTATTCACTCTCCCCAGATTCCTCCACCACCGCAGGACCCTTCTTCCGCGCCCGGCCCTCAGAGCTATTGGGATCGTCAGTTTGCGTCTCTTCACACACGCTTAGATACGATGCAGGCCGACTTTGATGCTCGATTTGTGAGTTTTGACACTCGATTCACCACGCTAGCGACAAATCAAGCCTCCTCCATGGCACGTATTGAGCGTGAGTTTTCAGACCTCCGGGCGCACTATCAGGAGCCGCGACAGCATAGCGATGAGGATTAGCCGGCTTTCTTTGGGTTGTAGACCACCCTATTGTATCTTTTCTTTTATCATTTTCTTTTCCTTTGTCATGTATCTTTTATTTTGCGTACAATAAAAAAATCTGTTTTGCTTTAGCTTTATCTTCCAGGTACTTTTTGGTGCTGCATGACCCGCTTCAGGGAAGTCTCCTATCTTTTCTCTTTATTTATTTCTTTTTCATTGGGGACAATGTCTTGTTTAAGTATGGGGGGATATTTCTCAAAGCAAAACATACAAATATTATTCTAATTTTCAAAAAAAAAAAGGGATTTTATTTCTTTTGTGCAATTTTGTTTTTGCTTATTTTACAAAAATACAAAAAAAAAAAAAAAAAAAAATTTTTTTTACTTTCAAAATTAGGGAGATCTTTATTTTTCTATTTACTCACATGCGAAATTCTAGGTATTCAACTTTTACATAAGTTTAGAAAATTTTTGATGCTTTAAATTGAATTTTGAATTTTGTAGTAGAACTGTTGGTCATGCTGTGTTTCTAGTTAAGTGCACATGTTAGTAGAATTTGAGTAGAATTAAATATTCAGCATACAATTAGATTTTTCTTTTTCTGAATGCGTAGAAATAGTTTATTTTACTTCTACTTGGAAACCGACAAAATCTAAAAATATTTTAGGAGAGTGTGTAGAAGTTTACTAGAGAGATATTTCGCGGATCAAGAAAGAGGTATTCTTTCTCGATGTCTAGAACTTGCCCTCTAGCTATTCTCAAGACTTTGCATAGGTTAAACTCATTAGTATGAAAAGGATTTAGGCATTTCTTTTGGCAAGTTTGAGTCTTTGCACCCGTACCTAACGTTTTACCCTTGCTAAGCCAATTTGAGCCTATTCCCTTCCTTTTGTTATAGCTCCACCAACACTTTACCAAAGCCTAAAAAGCATCCTAATTACACACCTAAAACCGAGCTTGAAATTATAGATAAAACCAGTTTATGTGTGATTAGGAGTCATTTTATTTTGGTGGCTTTTGAAAAAAAAATACACAAGAGTTGTTCTATTTTTCACTTCTCCTCTAAAAACAAAAAAAAAAAAACCAAAAAAAAAAAAAAGAAAAAAAAAAAAAAGAGGAAGTTGAAAAAATATTCAACATATTGAAAAAAAAAACAAAAGGAATTGGCGAAGTTTTTCAATTTATTTTGTGCAAGCTCTCTTTAGGTTTTGGTGTGTCTACCCATCGCATTTATCTTTGTTTTTCCAACCCAAAAACCTAAGCCTACATTCCAACCTACTTAAGTCCTACTGATTTGTGCTTATAAGTTAACCTAGTGCCGTGGCGAGAGTGTGAAAGGGCAAGCCTATGGCCATCGACATTGATGGATTTCTTTGGAGGGTATCCCGATCTTCGATTTGTGCAATGTTATCTTAGCAAACACGCTACTTTCTCCCTAAATATGATTCGAAGATTTATCGTGTTTCCATCTTTGAAGTAAAAATAATAAGTGGAAACACATTTTAGAAAATTAAAAAACTAATTTGTATGCTGAGTAGGTTCTTCTACAATAATTACTACAAGCATAGGCATAAAACTTCGCATTCTACTCCTTATATTCAATTTTCGTTTTTAGCGTTAAAATTTTTCTACTCTACATGTGAAGTTGTTTGCTCGGGACGAGCAAACGAGTAAGTATGGGGGTATTTGATAACTCTAATTTTGTCCATGTTTTTATGTTATTTTTATTTAATAATTAATTAGTTTTTAATTATATTTTGTAATTTTATTATTGAATTTTTCTAATTTCTTATTTCAGGGCAATCTGGGCTGCAAACTTCAATTTGGAGTCTATAGGGTTGACCAGGAGACAAAACTGGGCAAAAGCAATAATTTTTCAAAAGACACGCCATAGTCACGGGCGTGACCGACATGGTCACGGGCGTGACCGACATGGTCACGGGCGTGACATCCTGGCGAGAACCCGGCTCGTGGAAGGAGCTACCTGCCACGTCAATTAAAATTACACGCCTTAAGGTCACGGGCGTGACCATCATTACACGGGCGTGTACTCCAGGCGTGACATCCAGTGCTCTGCCCTGACTTCCAGTCAACGGCAGTTTCAATTTGCAACAAGTCACGGGCGTGACACATTTGGCACGGGCGTGACATACCCCGTGACAGCCCGGCGTGCCGACTTAATGCTGCAGTTTCAGTCGCTGGGAGTTTTCTCAAGACACGCCCATGGTCACGGGCGTGACCAGGGGCGTGACCCTTCCAACAACGGCCGGAGTTATTCCCGCCGTTTCTGCTTCCCGCCGTTCTTCTACAACCGTCAAGACACGCCCTAGGTCACGGGCGTGACCTAGGGGCGTGACCCGCAAATTAACGACTTTTGGCGGTTTCGCGCCAACGTTCAGAAGACTTCAAGACGACGGTTCCGAGACCGACACGCCCTAGGTCACGGGCGTGACCTAGGGGCGTGACCACCCAGCAACTTTTTCTATAAATTCCAGACAGCTTCAGATGGCCGAGGAGGAGATTTTTGGGAGCTTAGTTCTGTTCTATTTACGGTTTTTCCTGCATTTTCAATTCCTAGTGTAATCTTTATTTTTCAAGTCTTTTCTTTAATCATGTCTTTCTTTATGCTTTCATGTAATACTCCCATCATGATGAGTAGCTAATTTCCCAATTAGCACTTGATCATGATGAACTTTGGAATGGAATAAAATTCTTATTTTTGTCTCAATTTAGCAAGCATTCTATTTTCTAAACTTTGATTTATCTTTGATTTAAATTTTCTTCAAATTCATAAGTTGCAAATTATGTTTATTCGAGCTTAGATTCGTATCCTAGATTTACCGAGAGGTTGTGGATACGAGTAGATCACTCAAGGATAAAGAGAATTTCTTGCACCCCTCGAGAGAGGAACGCAAAATTCTTCCGCCTTGGAGTCAACTCCATTAGTGAGGTTCACCGCCTAAAGCAAGCTTAGGTCTTTCGACTGGCCGAGAGGTCTTAATCGATCTACCTAAGGTTAGTCGAGTGCGTATTCTCGAGAGAGGCGCTTCGTAGCTTTGGAACCTCCGCGGTCAAAGTTAATAATTTAGAAGCTTGTGCTCTTTAATTTCGTGGATTTTATTCTAGCCCAAAGGGATTCTAGATCAAGTGCTAGCCTTCTAATCATCGAATCTCTCATCTTAATTTAACGTTCGTTTTCGCTTTTCGCAAAACCAATTTTCCGATCGATAAAATAATAGTTCGTCCTTGTGAGTACAAATACTCAACGGTCCCCGAGTTTAAATACAATATTTCATATACTAAATTTCGATAGGTGCACTTGCCTAGTTGAGAGTTTAGTTTGGATCATTTTTCAAAACTTATAAAATCCACATCAAGTCCGCTGGCACGCTTTGGGAGAAGCTGGAGGGACTTTACATGAGCAAGTCCTTGACCACGAGGCTGTTACTGAAGCAGAGATTGTACGGCCTGAAAATGCAGGAAGGTGGTAACCTGCAGGAACACTTCAACGTGTTCAATGGACTTCTGAGCCAACTGCATGTGGTTGGTGTGAAGGCGGAGGAAGAAGACAAGGCCTTATTGCTTCTTACCTCGCTCCCGGCGTCGTATAAGCACATGCAGACCACCCTGCTGTATGGGAAGGATACAGTAGACGTGGAGCAGATTACGTCTGCGTTACTGTCCAGTCAGATGCTGTCAGACCCCGCTCCTGAGGGTGAGCATGCTTTGGCAGTAGGAGAACGACGAGGGAGGCAGTTCGAGAAGGGATCTGGAAGTGCACGGGCCAGATCCGCATCGAGGAAGGCAGTGACGTGCTACCATTGCAGGAAGAGTGGTCATATCAGGAGAAATTGTCCGCAGCGTGTGCAGTTTTCTGGGGACGTCCAGGGTGCGGGCAAGGCGGCGTTAGCTACGGCAGATGACAGTGATGTATCTCTTCTCATCACTGAGAGTCCATGTGACTCTGATAGCTGGGTATTGGATTTTGGTGCTTCGCAACACATTTGCTCAGATGCGGCGATGTTCAGTTCCTGGAGGTGACATCTGGGTCGGTCTTTCTGGGTGACGGCTCAGCATGTAAGGTCACGGGGATTGGGACGGTGAACTTGAGGACGCATGACGGAGCAGTACGTAGGCTTGAGCGGGTACATCTGGTACCCAAGCTGCGCAGGAATTTGATATCGCTGGGCAGACTAGACTCCAGAGGATGCAGTTTTGCGGCGAGAGGTGGAGTTCTGACAGTGACGCGAGGACGCACCGTGCTCATGCGAGCTATGCAGTGCGGTAGTCTTTACCGGCTGATGGGGACCACGATGCGAGGTGGTGTGCCCATGATTTCTGCGGCTGACAGAGTTGATGGTCGAGGTGGTGCAGGGGATCGCCCTTCTGGTAGTCTGACTAGGCGAGTCAGATTTAGCGATCCAGTTGCGTCGACATTCAGAGGTTGAGCCCGAGCAGGGATGAGTCGACTGGAGCAGGTCGGCTGACACCTCAGGTCCTTGAGGTGGTGCTTCGTGCAGATCGTGCTACGTGCAGTGTTGCTTCGCGCAGTTGATGCTGATGCAGATGGTGCTGTGCCGGGAGTGCTTCGTGCAGGTGATGGCTCCGGATCCCGAACCAAGGTGGTGATTGTTGATTTGGTTCGGATCCGGTTCAGCCCGAATCCGGATTTGGAATTTATTTTCCTTTTCCTTGATGCATGCAGAGGAGGCTAAATCAAAGGAAAAAAAGAGGAAATTATCTTTTTCCTTTTTGATGTTTTCCCTAAGTTGCTAAATAAAAAAGATGGGAGAATTGTTTCCTTTTTGGGGGTGAACCTGTACGCATGAATATAAGCCACCATTCATGAGATATGTGGAGTAGCACCAACATGGAAACGGAAAGCCGCCTGAAGGTTTGGAGGAGCTTCATGTGAGAGAAGACCGCCGCCTCTCTCTCTCCTTTCTCTCTCTCTCGCTCGTGCACTCAGAGAGGCCGCCGGCCTTGTGTGTTGTCGCCGGTCTTGGAGGACGTAGCCGCCGACGTTAGGAGAGGGAGTTGCCGTCGGGCTTGTTAGAGTTTGTCGCCGGCGTTGCAGTGGACGTTCTTTGGAGTGGAGAGGCGTGGTGTCGACGGCGTGCGTGTGTGTAGTTAGCCTCGACGGAGGTTTCTCTCTGGTGGTGGCGTTGTTCTCCGGTGGCGGCGTTGTTCTCCGGTGGTGGTGCAGTTGAACGTCGGACTTCGACGTTGAATGTTCGGTGAACCTTGTGCGTCCGCAAGGCGGATTGCAGTCCAGATCTACTACTTTCTTGCGGATTGTGCGCGTCTGGCGCATCCGCGTGCGTTTCACCGGACGGTCTATTTTTCTCCTGTATTTGATTTATATTTTCATTATAATAAATTTGTGGTCGTTTTGTGTTCTTGTTACTGCAATATTATTATAGTTGTGCCTGCGAATTGTACCGGATTTCCAACACCTACAGCCCGCAAACCGCAGTTCGCTCAGTCCGTTTCGCCACGCCCGACATCCTTGGCCATAGGCCAACCAAGCCGCACAACAGACTGATCAAGCGGCATACCAGGCCGCACAGGCCGCTCCTCAACAGCCAAGCCAACAAGACAACCAACACCCAGGCCGCAACCCGCAGTCCGCCCAGGCCGCGGACTCAGACCGCTCAGGCCGCACAAGCTGCTCTTCTACAGCCAAGCCAGCCAAGGTCACCAGGCCGCACCAGAAGTTCGCCCAGGCCGCGGACTCAGTCCGCATAGGCTGCTTAGACCGCCCGGCCTGTCCATCACCCACTTGCACTTCACAAATTTCAACAGCCCCACTTTTATTCACCAGAGCAAACTATAATGGTTGAAATTTTTTAATGAAAAAATATTTCATCTCCTTAGGCATTGTTGTTTGGAATATCACTATAACAAAACTTGCAAATGAATTAAATAGGTGTGATTGTGTTTTGAATGTGAAAGCCATGGAGAATTTATATTGCGAACTTTCAAAAATTATTTTTAAACTGATTTATTCTTTTTCTATCGCTTACAAAATTTGAAAATTTCTTAAGGAAATTTAGTCTTTCTCATGTTGGTATCGAACTATCTCAAGTTTGTGAAATGAATCCACATTGCATAAATCCAATCAAAGAAGCTTGAAATAAATTATTGTCGGAAGACGACGCTACTTAAAGCTCATAAAGCACAGAAGAAAGTGATAAAAAAAACTTTATGTCAACAAATCTGAAAGCACTATAAGCCTCGTATACTTTCTGATACAAATGGTACTTTTGATTGCACTAAGCGAAACACAAGAAAAGGTGTTATTTTTTTTAAAAAGGGAATCAAAAATTAATTTTAGAAAATTTATCTTTGAAGAGAGAGAGAGAGTTCTAAATGTGAAAATTTTAAAATTGAGATTAAAGAAATAAATGATGCCTATGAGAGTTTAAGGGTAGCTATAAGAATCATATAAACTCTATTGCCACTACTATACTCTCAAAAGTAGCTCACTTGCCTACTCAATAGCAAGACATAATCTTAAATTAAGAAACAATTAGTTAAAGGATAAAATTAAATCTCTAACAAATACATGAGCTGTTACAATGACATTCCATAACATAAACCTGTTTTCAGAGGAAATAATAGTAAAAACTATCACTATGATCATTTACAATATCAAATTTCATTCAACAAGGAATTGAATACACACAAATTTCAAACCAATTAGTTTTCAAATAACTATATCTATTTTAATTCACAATATTTAAAAAAAACTCTGAAAGTTTAAAAGATAAAACTACATTCAACAAAGATATGAATGAGAACTCAAGGTTAAGAACAACATATTAACACCACCTGTGTGGGGCCATTCATCTTTGTCTCATAAAAGATGCCTCTATATATGAGTGCCCAAAAGGACAATCGCACATGATCCTCTTTGGCTACATAAATCAATCACACATTAGCCATCAGTGAAATGTGTGAAGTATGTGTATGTTTTTTCTATATGTCACAACACTTGTGCGCCGCAGAATAGAAAAACAAGAAAAACCCCAAAAGAAATAGATCTTGCGATGAACATTGATAAATAAGTAAAATCACGATAAATAAAAAGTACCTTTGCAAGATTGAGTCACCACTCAACTGAGATACTCCAAGAAATCCGGCGAACACAAGCGGCTGGAGTTCCGAGCGTAGAATAATATCCACGCCTCTACAAGTGATCCCCTCGAACGGGAGAACCCTTAGACTCTTGTCGCACAAGAGCTTGGTTGGAGGAAAGCACTCTACGTCTCCACAGACTGCTAGATCTGCTCCAGAAGAGGCGATGGCGACGAGCGCCAGAAACGGGCCGAGCGACGGTGACGAGGTCGGGACTTTCAGAAACACTTTCCGTCGGCCTTTTCCCATCGGGTTAGCGGCTTGCACTTGCTCGTATTTCGCACACACATCAAGACCCGAAGACAACTTCTATTTATACCCAAAGGAATAAACAGCAGAAAGTCGTCACTATCGGCAGACCCATAACATATGGAAATTATTTCGACTAATCAACCCTTGACTCGACGAATCGTCAAGTGGTCACAACGCACTCAACACCTGACAGTGGACTCAACACTTGACTCGACGAATCAACATTTGACTCAATGAATCGTCGAGTGGACTCAACGCTCTCAACGCCTCGACGAATCAACAATGGACTCGACGAAGCATCGAGTGGTCTCGACGCTCTCAATGCCTCTATGAATTAACACTTTATTCAACGAAGCGTCGAGTGGACTCAACGTACTCAACGCTTGACTCGACGAATCGTGGAGTGCTCTCGACGCACTCAACACCTGGCTGTGCTTGGTCTCAACACACTCAACGCTTGACAGTGCTTGTTTCTTCACTCATCACATGAGTAAGACCAACATAATCCTTTCCTCCAAATTCTCCAAAATGCTCTTATGTGCGACCCTGATAGGCTCATATTGCGTTGGTAGTGAGACTACATGCTTGATCACTTCTAGATCATAATGGTAAATGTACGTAGGGTTCACATCTCTCAAATGATTCATAATCAAATGAATCCAGTAGTCCATCTTTATAGAGCTTGGATATGCGTTTCTCATTTATATGGCCCAAACGACAATGCTAAAGGTACATAGGGTTTGAGTCATTTGTTTTTAGTTTTTAGTATTTTCTATATTATAGATTTGATGGTCTATGTTCAAAACATATAAACCATTAAACATTTGAGTTACACCATAACAAACATCATTCATAAAAATTGAAAAATAATTGTTCTTAATTATAAACGAAAATCCTTTCATGTCCAAACATGAAACAAATATAATGTTTCTAGTTATGGAAGAAACAAAATAATAATTATCCAGTTCTATTACATGCCCACTTGGCAAAGAGAGACGGTAAACTCCTACGGTGGCAGAAACAACACTTGCTCCATTGCCAACACGCAGGTCCACTTCTCCTTTACTCATCAATCTTCTCCTTCCCAGTTCTTGCACATTTATACAAATGTGAGAACCACATCTGGTATTCAATACCCAAGATGAATAAGCAGAAAGGTTTATCTCTATAACATAAATAGCTGAAGAGGAAGTCATACCTCCCTTCATTTTCTTCAGACCATCAATATAAGAAGGACAGTTCCTCCTCCAATTACCATCCTTGCCACAGTGGTGGAATTTCCATTCTTTTGCCAAGCCTTTCTTTTTCAATGCTGAAGACTTGGGCTTAAGAGATGACTTAGGACAAATATTCATCTTCTTGAAACCCTTGGCCTTGCCCTTGCATTTATGCACCATTAGTATGGGGCTAGCAGGCTTGACCTTCTTCATATTGATTTTAGCAGTTCTCAACATGACTAGGAGCTCGGACAGTGTCTTGTCTATTTCATTCATATTGTAGTTCAAGACAAACTGCTCGTAACTATCCGACAACGATTGCAGGATTAGATCTGTAGTTAACTCTTGGCCCAATGGAAAACCTAGTTATTCAAGGTTCTCTATATACCCAATCTTCTTGAGCACGTGAGTCCCTACCAGGTCTCGAGCTCCCATCTTGGCAAGCCTGCCCTTGAAACATTTTCTTGAGATGCTCATAAATTTCTTTACAACCCATTTTCTCATGTTGCTTCTGAAGCTCAGAGTTCATGGTTGTCAGCATGAGGCATTCAATATCCAAGGAGTCATCTTAATACTTTTTATAAGCATCTTTATTAGATCAGGATGCATTCTCGACTGTCTCTTCAGGGGATTTCTCTTCCAAAACATAGAGCTTACACTCTTGCTTGAGAATAATTCTCAGGTTCCTGTACCAGTCTAAATAATTTGTCCCGCTCAGTTTATTCTTCTCAAGGATAGCTCTGAGGGACAGGGTGGAGTAAGATCCACTTATAATAGAAATTCTATAAGGACTAATGCAAAGAAAAACTCAGTACTAAATTTCAAAATACATTTTTTATTTCAATTAGGACTTTAATTAAAATTACTCTCACTCTTTTAATCAAACTGATAACCCTCGATATCAATTCAGAGAGTTTTTGCGAGCAACACTCTTAGTGGACAAGATTCGTATTTCACCAACACGATGAGTCAACTTTGAATTTTTCTCTCACAATATAGCTATTTAGGTAGGCAACGTTTGTCGATTGCATCATTATTCAACTCTTGTATGATTGATGAATAACTCTTTATTTGCATCCATCATATGTTGCATACCAACCCTATGCCTTTGGGCACTCAACCTGTGAGGTCACCTAGTTAAGTTTGACCCGATGTCGACACTGGGATATCATAATTATCCGCTTGCACCCTTACCAAGATAGATTAATGCACTTTCCTTTAGCAAGCCCACACTTTATTTATCGAGGCAGGAAGAGTGTCATCCATCGAAAGACATCCAAATACTTAATATTACATAAGGGAATTTTAATATAATTGATTAACACTTAATCATGGTTAACAATTAACCAATGTGCACAAGAAAAATCATCAAGACTTGATGAACTGGGCTAAATCTGAGCATCTAGAACACTTAAAAATCTTCAGATTTACATGCATTGAACATAAGCAACACAAACTCCACTTATACAGTAGACAAGATCGTCTCTCTATGTGAGATTCAAAATCTAACACACTTGGTTTTATAGACCAATAAGAGGGATAGTTACTGTTAAGGAGAAACAAGGATATCACAATGAAATCACATGTGTTCTTGACAGGGTTCCAAGAATAGATTTGGGCATTTAGAACGCTTCTAAATTTCCAGATCTACATGCAATAGATTTAGCAACTTCTGAAATAATGATCATCGCTCAACCTCCCTCTGATACGATTGTTGGGTTTTTCTATATGTCACAACACTTGTGCGCAACGAAATATGGAAATAAGAAAAACCCCAAAAGAAATAGATCTTGCGATGAACATTGATCAAGAAGTAAAATTTCTGTAAATAAAAATTACCTTTGCGGGATTGAGTCACTACTCAACTGAGATGCTCCAAGAAATCCGGTGAACACAAGCTGCTGGAGTTCCGAGTGCAGAATAATGTCCATGCCTCTATAGTTGATCCACACAAATAAGAGAACCCTTATACTCTTGTCGCATAAGATCTAGGTTGGAGAAAAGCACTATGCGTCTTCACAGACTGCTAGATCTTCTCCAAAAGAGATGACGACGATGGGGGCTGAAAATGAGCTGAGCGACAGCGTCGGGATCGGGTCTTTCTGAAACACTTTCCATCGGCCTTTTCCCCTTTGGTTAGCGGCTTGCACTTGCTCGTATTTCGCACACACAATAAAACTCTAAGACATCTTCTATTTATGCCCAAAGAAATAAATAACAGAAAGTCGTCGCTATCGGCAGACCCATAACATATGGAAGTTATTTTGATGAATCATACCTTGACTCGACGAATCGTAGAGTGGTCACAACACACTCAACATCTGGCAGTGGCCTCAGTACTTGACTTGACGAATCAATATTTGAATCGACGAATCGTCGAGTGGACTCAACGCTCTAAACCTCTCGACAAATCAACAGTTGACTCGACGAAGCATCGAGTGGCCTCGACGCTCACAACGCCTTGATGAATCAACACTTGATTTGACAAAGTATCGTGTGGACTCAAAACACTCAATGCCTGACTCGATGAATCAACATTTGACTTGACGAATCGTCGAGCGGTCTCGACACACTCAATGTTTGGTTGTGCTTGTTCTCAACACACTCAACGCCTGCCAGTCTTGGTCCTTCACTTACCACATGAGTAAGACCAACATAATACATTCCTCCAAATTATCCAAAATGTTCTTATGTGCGACCCTGATAGGCTCATATTGTATTGGTAGTGAGACTACATGCTTGATCACTTCTAAATCACAATGGTAACACCAATAGTATGATCAAATTTAAATGAAACACACCAAAACTCAAAACTAGAGCATAAATGCACTAAGACGACCTAAAATATAAATGAGCGAATCCAAACTAACAATAATTATATATCACATAACATGAAGATAGTTTGTTAAAACTAAAATAATTCATGTTAATAACTAAAAGTCGATGCATATATAATCATCTGTGAGCTACCGTCAGTTGTATTACCTACCACAGGACGATAGATATCATAAAAAGAGCATATAGTTAAAAACTAAATAATTAAACATGATGAAACTAAATATACCAAAAATCAAATCTAACTCCATTGGCTTCTAATGAGGGTAAGTTATATAAACTTTTCAGCTTTAATTTTTTTACCAATCTCCGCACTCAGCCCCTCATATGTAGCATTTTTTTCATATTGTTTCACCTATATACCTTGATATCTATAACTTGTCCTACTAATGTTTTATTTTTCAGAGAAAATTGGGTGATTATTGTGTAATTCTCTAACCTTAACATTTAAGAAAATCATTATAAGTAGGGATTAAGAAATTCAGGTACTTTTGGCAAGTTGAGATAGAAATTTACGACGTCAAAAGATAAACACGACATCATACACGACCAGACAACTTGTGCATTGATAAGCCAGGAATAACAACCAAGACCGAGAGCTACATGGCTAGGGACATGGGTGTGTCAGTACCCGTGTTAACCACTAAATAATGGAGGTTGCACAAGAAGGCGGAACACAGGCGCGTTGTGTCTTGTCTAGATTGACACGACTTATGAACCAACATAATGTTTGTGTAGAAGCGTGCATGCGCTGCCCGACATGTCCTAGAACATGGCCATGTTGGAAGCCGTGTTCGATCAAATCTGCCCAGGTGTTTAAGAACCTTGAAAAAAAACAAGGAGTGGGGACTTTTGGAAAAAAAGAGAATAGTATTGAGAATGAGATTAGAAAGGGCAGAAGTCAATTGGAGAGAAGGATTAAAGAATAAGAATTTGTGATGTCTACTATTTTGAATTCTCTTCCTTCCCTTGAATTTGGAATGCGGTTTATGGAGTAATCTTTTCTTTTGTGTGAGATGTATACAAATAATACTTTGTTTTGATTTCTAATAGTTGCCTTTTCAAATTTCTTCTATGATTTATCTATAATCCGAGATTTTTCTGTTATTTGATTTCATAATTTTTGATCGAGAGATTGTAAGTTTCAAACGATCACTTATAGATAAAGAGGTTTGCATGCAATGTTAGAGATAGGAATGTATAAACCTCATGCTTTCTCGTTGAAACTAGAAGAGAGTTTATTAGGAGGATAATTCAAGTTTGAAGTGTTATGATTTGGAAAAGATTTCATTCATTCAACTTAAACTTAGTCATTGATTTGCTCGAGAGAGAAATCATATGAATCTGGAAAACTCTGCGGTATGGAGAATTCTATGAGATGGAAAGTGGAGCATATAGTGAAATATAAATGCTAAGTTTGTGAGAATACACTCTCATGCAAAGCATTTCTAAGTACATTATCTTGTTACTCTCTCAACCTCTTATAATTCTAAAGTCAATTAAGTGTTAGAAAATTGATTGAATTTTCCATCCTGATTTATCATCGGTAAGATAATAGAGCGTAAGCGAGTAAAAGTAGTTGAAATAACCCCAAGGAATATGACACGAGATACTTTAAACTACTATACTATGATTGATAGGTTCGCTTGCCTGGGCTTTACATTGATTTAATTTTCGTCGCAAGGATCTATCTCTATAGTTTTTACAAAAGAAACAAAAAATTATCAAGTTTTTGGTGCCGTTGTCGAGGACACACATTTTATTCTGAAGCCTTATAATTTATTAATCTACCTTTTCAATTTAGATTTATCTGATTAGTTCATTAGTACTTGAAATTTTTATCATTAATTACTTTCATAATTTTATCTTATATCAATTCTACTTAATCTTTTTGTTGTAGCACCCTAGTGTATGACCAAGAAAAGGAATACTGATTTGGTTGAATTTCAATTCAAACCACAAAGATTAAACCGTCAAGCACAATCATCTAATTCGATAGTTACTGCGAGCTCAGACAATCATTCAGTAGAAGAGACATCAATCCTAAATACAGACCACCTTGATATCATGGAGAACAATCAGGAAGATGCAAATCGACATTGTACTATCACTGATTATGCGCGTCCTCATGTGACTAGGACAAGGTCTTGTATTGCTCGACCAGTTGTAGAAGCAAACAACTTTGAGCTCAAGCCAGGTGTTATTCAGATAGTACAACAGTATGTCTAATTTGATGGTCTCCAAGATGAAGATCCCAATGTTCATATCTAAAATTTCTTGGAGATTTGTGATACTTTTGAGATAAATGGAGCAAACAATGATGCCATTCATTTGAGATTGTTCCCATTCTCCCTGCGACATAAAGCAAAGCAGTGGTTGAACTCCATACCAAGAGGTTCAATCACTATTTGGGAAATGATGGTTGAGAAATTTCTTTTAACATATTTTTCACCATCAAAGACTGCTAAGCTCAGGACTGACATTGCCGTCTACACACAAATTGTTGGAGAATCCTTGTATGATATATAAGAGTGATATAAAGAATTATTTTGTCGATGTACTCATCAAGAAATACCCTCATGGCTCCAAATCTAAACCTTTTATAATGGACTAAATTTAGCCACAAAGCAAATGATCGATTCTGCTGCAGGGGGCATTGAATAACAAGAATCCTGAAGCCGGACAAGATTTGATCGAGGGCATGGACATGAATAACTAACAATAGAGTTCTAGAAGGAGCAAACCATCCAGTCCCATAGGTCTTTACGACATTGATGCGGTGACAGCCTTCTCAATTCAAGTAGAAAAGCTTCACCAGAAAATGGATAACCATTATTCCCTCTCAACATAACAATGGGAGTCGACGACTAATGGGATGAGTGATTGTCATGCTCAAGCGCATGAACAAGTAGATTAAATGAGAAATTCAAATAGACCTCCTTATAATCCATCTAATAACACATATATTTCTACCTATAATCTAAGTTGGAGAAACTACCCTAATCTCTCTTGGGGAGGGCAAGGAAATACCCCAAAACCACTGATGTATGGACAACCATCATAACATGAATAAAGAAAAGAATTTGTAGAAGCACTCACAAATTTCATGCAGACTACTGAAATCATTTTCTGAAACCAAGAAGGGTCTATTCGAAATTTGGAAAATCAAATAGGACAAATTGCAAAGATGACATCTGAACGACAACAAGGAACTCTTCTAGGAAATACCGAGACAAATCCCAATGAGCATGCAAAGGTTGTTACTTTGCGAAGTGGAAAGGCGCTAGAAGAACAAAGGGCTATTATGGAGGAAGCAAACAAAAAGAATCTAGTAATGAATCTCCGAAGGTACAAAAGGGGACTCAATATAGGGTAAAAGTGTATACACCACCAATACCTTCTCCTGCAAAGTTAAACAAGGAATGCATTGAAGCACATTATTTTTAATTTTTATCTTTATTTAAATAATTACAAATCAATTTACCTTTGTTTGAAGTTGACTCACAGATGCCATAGTATGCAAAAATTTTAAAGGATGTAATCTCTAACAAGAAGAAATTAGAGGAGCATTCTATGGTAACTTTGAGTGAAGAGTGTTCTGCTATATTACAACACAAACTACCACAAATGCTTACGGATCCAGGTTCTTTTTCTATTCCATGTTTGATTTGCAAGTTAATAGAGCTTTGGCTGATTTAGGTGCTAGTATCAACTTAATGCCCTACAACTATTTCTGAGATTAGGTCTAGGATAACTTAGTCCTACTAGGATGAGCATTTAACTAGTAGATCGTACTATTAAGTATCCTAGAGGAATCATAGAGGATGTGTTAGATAAAGTGGATAAGTTTATATTTCATGTTGATTTTGTTATTCCGGATATGGATGAAGACAGAGAAATTCCACTCATATTAGGTCGTCCATTCTTAGCAACATCTAGAGCTCTTATTAATGTGTTTGATGAAAAATTAGTTTTGTGTGTAGGCTAGGATGAAGTTATGTTTCACTTAAATAATGCATGAAACAACCATTAGAGACAGATGACTCGTGTTATTTTATTAATAGCATAAACGATATTGTGTCTACCATGACTCCTGAAATTCTTTGTAACGATTCCCTAAAAATTTGCATTACCAAGAGTTACTTAGTCAAAGAAGATCGTAATGTTGTTCATGAACAGTTAAATTACCTTGACAATACAGAATCTTTGAATCACAAAGTTGAATTTAGTGAAATTTTGCAAGACTATAAAGATGATTTTAGAAACACTGCTATGGATCCACCTATAGTAGAACTGGAAAAACTACATGAACATCTTGAATATGCTTCTTTAGAATCTAACTCCACATTTCTGGTCATTATTGTTGGATCAGGTGGCCAACCTTAGAGGGGGAGGAGGATGAATAAGGTTTTTAGATTAATTTAAAAATTTAAATAAATTTTATCCAGAAAACTAGTTCTGAATGCTACCGTAGGGCGTTAGCTTGCCAGCGCGCGACAGTAGGTCAGAAAACTCTTTTTCTTAGATAAACTTCTCCTTGGAGAAGCACACACCCTTCAGAGATCTACCGACATACAACCACGAAATTACCACAAGAATGAAGAATAAATAATAATTTTATTCAAACGAAATAAAAGTGGTTTACAATTACAAACAACTAGATCTCCATGACGTCAGAGATCAAAGGCGGTAAAATACATAATCCTTTTCATTTTCTATACCGACCCACTACCTAGACTGGTTGGCTCTCTCCCTTTCCCTCCCTAGAAAGGTATTAGAGCCAACTCTTCACCTTCCTTCCCGGAAGTGTCTTAGAGCCCCACTAAATCCCATGATCTAGACATCCCTTCCCTAGGATGATTTCTCACGAAACCTTCCCAGGATTCCGACGACCTTCACCGCTCGATTTTCCTCACCCACAAACAATTAAAAAAGAGAAAAATACAATAAGAGAGTAAAGAGGATTTAAAGTGATTCTCCCTCAAAAACGATTCCTTCGTTGAGCGGTGCGTGACCGGTGCTAAAAATCTTCATTCTATTGCACCCAGTCAACTTCTCTTGGCCGTTTTAGTCCTTTGCTCGCCAGAGATCTTTGTGCGTGAATGGGAGGGAGGCTGCTTTCTCTTCCTTCGACGGAGATGGTGGTACATTGCTCTGAGATGACACACGAACCCTAGTGTCAGAATAATGTCTCTCTCTCTCTCTAGGAAAAGAGGCACGCTTTTATATGTCTTGAGAAAATAAGGTATCGCCGACAAGAGAGATAGCGCCCAGCAGTAGGTCGATGCTCGTTGATGTGACAGCTATCGAGTCGATTTGGAAAATTTTCCAAAAATAATATTTTTATGCTTTTTCGAGCTATCACGATGTGGTACAAAGCTATCGCGACACAGTACAGAGCTATCGCCTGGTGGTAGCAAGCTGACTTGATGCTTGTTGAGAGAGCTAGCATATCGTGATACAGAGCTATTGTCTGACGGTAGGTCACAAAGCGCTTGTCCTGAATTAATTCCAGAAGCTAGCGTGGGCGGTAGCACTAAAGCTCAGCGGTAGGTTCCAGAACTTTATTTTCTCATTCTTTTGTACCTGTAAACCTGCACACTATACCCAAACCTCATTTTATCAAATACAACACGAGATTTGATATTGTCAAACTAAAGAGATGCGAACCATAGCCTCCAACAAACTCCCCTTTTTGATAATATCAAATTTCATTCATGATATAAAAAAACAACATGGTATAGTGTAATCCAATCAGTAAGCGTGAAATATAGAAAGTTGAACTTATCATTATAGAAGTGATCAGAACGGCTCCCCCTACAGATGTGCTCCCTTATGTGTATGCTCCCCCAACATGAGATCATCCCCTAGATGACTAGCACTCACACCAAACTAGCATAGGATATACTCATGAACACTCACTTAGTCAGCTAGCATAGGATATACTCATGAACACTCACTTCTCCCCCTTTTGATATTATTGAAAGGGGTCAGGGGTTAATGAACCTATCTTGTGAACACTCACCTCTCTCCCTATGTCATGAGATACTAAAGAGATGAGAGAACGAGTGCACATGCACAAAAAAAATCATAAGCAACAGGGGAAAAATTAGAGCGGAACACCATGAATATAGACCTACCAAATACAAAAAATCGGTTGATTTGATGAGTTTTTCATATTAAAAGAAATTTGAACAGCACAAGTAAAACTAAATACCGAATCGATTTGGAGTACAATGCTAAGAGATTTATAGAGTTAATACATTGTAACCATCAGGAATAGAAATCGTGTACTAGTACATATGTGTGTTAGACATATAATGCAGTGGAAGTCCAATTCTTATGCATGGAAATGTTGGATAGAGCAATGACATTTGTACATGTATCATCAAAATAAAAATATAAAGTAAAGATAATCTTTAGTACTTGTTTTTTCTCAATAATTCAATATGCTACCACAATAGAAATAAAGTGAAAAATCATGTCACATTGCTATCTACTTCATACCAAGATTCGAACAGGGGGCACTAACTTAAGTTTTAGTCTTTGCACAAGATCAAAACGATTCTTTTGACCAAGGTGCTCATCCTTATAATGCTTATGAAGACTTATCAGGAGGATTGTGTAGTTCTTGGGGGGGGGTATCCTTAACACATGATTTGATAATATATGATGTACTCATTTTTTCATTCAATTTTTTTCACTATTATTTTTATACCTTTTTTTTGAGTTAAAGGACCCCGAATTAATCAAAATCTACCAACATAGATACA
The DNA here is from genome assembly GCA_039583875.1 of Platanthera guangdongensis. Lineage (NCBI taxonomy): Eukaryota > Viridiplantae > Streptophyta > Magnoliopsida > Asparagales > Orchidaceae > Platanthera > Platanthera guangdongensis. The sequence goes on along the minus strand of CM077147.1, from coordinate 85,252,199 downwards.
CTTTAACTTATATAAAAAAGACTTATGTGTACAACCCCGCGTTCGTTGAGTGGGTCCACCAGGTCAAGAGAGCGAGCCAGGGCGATCGGCCCGCACCGGTACAGAAGGTGGGCGAGCCCAGGTTGACGGTTTGCTGGTTCGCTCTCGCCAAGGCATGACGAGCGAGCCATGCGAGCCAACTCATCCCACCCGCGTCAGCCTAGGCGACCTCTTCGTCGACCTGCCTCTGTGTTGGGCAGGCAAGCTATGGTAGCCTAACTCGTGCTTGCCTAGAGTTAGAAGGCGACCTGCACGAGCTGTGTCGCATCCGCCCTGTAGAAGGGAGAGTTGATCCCCTATTCCTCGGCACTCGCAAAGTGGGGCCTAGAGGCAAAATTACCTTGATACCCTTGTAGGGGGTTCAAATAGCTTTCCATAATAGTAGAGTTATGTTGTTCGCAGACTCAGCTGGGCTGCACATAGCTATTTGGATCAACGGAGGTTGGCTATTTGCTGGCCGTTTTTAGAACTCTATAAATAGACCCAAGGGGCTACCTCAGAAGGCATGCTTACTTGTACGCCGGTCTTCTTGCACTTTTTGTGGTATCCTTAGCTCGACATTTTGCTGGGGAGGGGAAGCGCTCTAAGATCTTCTAGGTGTGTGCTGGGACCTCCACGCCGAGCCCTTGGGTCTATCTCTTGCTCTTTTCACTTAGTTGTTTGGCACATGAGAGAGAAGTAAGTGTGTGATCACCCCTTCCCTAAGGGCGAACTCCACAAAGACCGAGTTTTTGGTTTCAACATTTTTGGTGTGGTGAGCATGCAACGTGGTTAGCATAGAAAATCTTCAGTAGGCTAGATGGCTAGAGGAGAAGGGCAGGGTTCGGACAGAGCCGACTTGCCACCCCCTCTCCCTCTCGCCACAGTGGAGATGTTCAAAGAATTCAGGCAGGAGGTGCTTGGCCTCACCAGGTTCGCACTCGGCACGCGTGCCGACTGCTTGATGCCAGCAGTTCCAGTTATCGCCGCCCCGACTCTGGGCGAGGATGCTCTCGAGAAGCGAGCTGGGAAGGAAGTTGTAGAGAAGGGGAGAGGGTGCGAGATCCCCGAGTTAGTGCTTTTCTTGGGCTCGACGAGCAGAGGTCGGTTCGGCGAGATGGGGGTATGAGACCCTCTGGCTTGCCAAATAGGGGAGGCAGCCCCTTCAGCGAGTTGATTTCTTCTGCCCTAGTTCTAGAGAGGTTCAGGGAGCCGGAGATGGCCTACTATACTAAAGGGACGGCCCGGTCCAACACATCCAGTGGTTCGAGGATGTGGTTTCGATTAGCCAAATTCCAGATGCCTTCAAATGCAGACTCTTCGCCATCACCCTCAAGGAGAAGGTGAGAGAGTGGTTCCACCAGCTACCGGACAACTCTATTTCCTATTTCGAGGACCTGCTACGGGTGTTCATGTTGAGGTTCACCACTTCCAAGAAAAGTAAGAAGGAGTCGGAGTCCCTATTCCACATCAAGTACGGGGTGAACGAGACCTTGGGGAGCTATATGGACCGGTTTCAGGAGGAGGTCACCCAGGTCCAGGAGATGCCAGTGCATACCTTGATGATGACATTCACCTTGGGGCTGCAACAAGGTTTGTTCAAGATGTAACTGAAGAGAGTGTTGTCCCTCTCCCACGAGGAGCTAATGGAGAGGGCGGTAAGGGAAGTCGATGGGAAGTCGTTAAACCCCGAGTTTACGAAGAAGTTGGCAAGTGGGCCATAGAAGAGGAGAAGGGGCCAGGAGGTTAGGAGAGCCAAACCTTGGCAATGGGAGAAGCAGCAACAATATCAACAACCAAGGTGGGGGCGTCAGGAGTAGAACCGACTCAGTTGGAGGTAGCCGGAGTGGCAAGACCAAGGACATCAGAGAGGTTTCCACGTAGGAGAATACCGCCAGGGGAGCTAGGTCCAGTTCCACCCTCTAGGATGGATGCAGGGCCAGAGGTCTCCTCTCCCCAATCAGCACCAAGCTATGACAATAGCCATGCAAAGGCGGAGAGGTTAGTATGGGAGGTGAAGGGAGGTCAGGGTGGAGTTACCATACTATGAATTCCACCAGGAGGAGGGCCATGCTACAACCACATACCCAGAGTTCCTCGAGTTGAGAGGAAACATGCAGTAGTAACAATAGTGGGACCATCAGGAGGTGGAGATCGAGGAAGTCCTGCCTTGGCCAGAGGAGGACAGGTGTGACGACCATACCAATATGGGATCTCGGGGAGGGATCAGAGTGATCCATTGGGGGGGGGGGGGGGGGGGCGTGGGGGTCGAAGCTTCCCGGAAGGCATGCCTCCACACCATGTATCAAAGGAGCATTGACTCCACATCCCATACCCCACCCCTGGAGGATAAGATCACCTTCTCAAGGAAGGACATGCCAGATCATGAGGATCCCTTCTGCGATGCGCTAGTCATCCAGACAGTGGTCGAAGGGTTTTCTATCTCCAGGATCCTCATTGACAATGGGAGCTCGGTCAATGTCATCTTCAAGAAGGCATTTAATGCGATGAAGGTGGAGGCCAATAGGGTGTTGGCCTCGAACGAACGCATGTTCTGATTCTCTAGTGAAAGGAGGAGGTTGAAGGGGGAGTAGGGCTCCACGTCACTCTGTGGGGGGGGGGGGTGGTGCAGTCTCGAAACTGCAAGTTCATTATAGTGGACGCCCCCAGCAGTTACAATGCCATCTTTGGATGACCTCACATCAGCACCATCTGTTGAGTCCCCTCATCCTTCCACCAATGCTTCAAGGTCAACGCCGAGGGGATCTAGGTCCAGGTCCGGGGTGACTCCAAGGCGGCAAGGTAGTGCTACGTCACCGCCGTGAACTCTATCTCTTGGTAGGTGGGAGCTGAGGAGATGGAGCGGAGGCTGTAGGAGGCAGAGTAGGAAGTAGGTGGAGTGGAGATGGAGGTAGAGGAGAGCCGCACCCAGTGGAGGTGGCAGGGGGAGTCCAAGAAGAGCCGGCTGAGGTAATGGCCGTAGAGGAGGCTGAGGAGGAGGTCCTTGTTCCGGGAGAGGGGTGATGTTTTTAGTTGTCTACCTAAATCACCTAGAGCGGGGTGAATAAGTGAGGTCTGCGTCCTTTTGCGGATTAAAAACTTGAACGAGCAATGCACAAAAAATAACAAGTAATCACAGACGACACCAAAAATTATAGTGGTTCCCCAACCATTGGTACACCCACTTTCCACCTCACCGATCTAGCTGTTGGATCCCTAGTTTGGATTTGGGCTAGGTTCACTAACTAGGTTAAGTTTGACACACATTGTATAGCCAGGGTCATGTCTATGAGTCTTAGAGTTTAGGCTAGTCATTAGGTTCAACCTTGATTGGTGTTAGAAAGTAGCGAAAAGAAGCGAAAAGTAGAGAACAAGCCGAATAAACTTTTGAATAATTGAAATTTTATTATCCAAAAAAGATAACTATTACAAAGGTATGCCCTCCCTTATATAGAATGGAGGAGAGAAGAGAGAATACAAATAAGAGATGTGGGACTAAAAATTTACAAGCTAAGCGGACTGTACAAAGTAAACCGCACAGGCCGCGCGGTTAGACAGAAGGACTAACCGCACGGCTACAATAAGAGAAGCAGAGAGGTCGCCTGTGAAGATTGCTAGACCGCCCGGTTTACAAGGCGCCGAGTCAAACCGCCAGACCGCGCGGTCTCCAACCCGCCAAGACAGACCGCCCGGTCACTAACTTCAACACTCCCCCTCAAGCTGGAGCATATATATCAATCATGCGCAGCTTGTCGCAAACATGCAGAAACGAGGCGGAGACTGGCTTGGTGAAGATGTCAGCTAGCTCTTTATCAGACGTGACAAATGGAGTGCAAATTTGTTCTTTTAAAATCTCTTCACGAATGAAATGGCAGTCAACCTCAATGTGCTTTGTTCTTTCATGGAATACCGGGTTTTTGGAGATGTATATGGCGGCCTTGTTATCACAGAACATAGGAAGAGGATGGTTGTACACCTCTCCTAAATCTAGCATGAGAGCCCGCAACCATTTCAACTCACAAGTGGTTGACGCCATACTGCGATACTCAGCTTCTGCACTGGACCTGGAGACAACAGACTGCTTTTTGCTCTTCCAGCTCACCAGATTTCCCCCAACAAAGGTGCAAAAACCTGAGGTAGACTTGCGATCCCCTTTGTCATCAGCATAACTTGCATCTGAGTAGGCTTCAATCCTCAGATGACCATTCTTCTGAAACAGTAATCCTTTCCCAGGCGCTGCTTTGACATATTCCAAGATCCGCAAGGCGGACTGTAGATGGCATTCCCTAGGCGCTTGCATGAATTGACTCACCTTGCCCACAGCATAGGAAATGTCGGGTCTGGTCACTGTGAGATATATGAGCTTACCAACCAGACGCCTGTACCGCGAACTATCTGAAAGAGGAGGCGAATCATCTGTCCAGGTTTTGTCCTCCCCAATAGCCATGGGGCATCGGGCAGGTTTAGCTCCAGTCAATCCTGCCTCTTTTAAAAGATCAAGGGCATACTTACGCTGAGAGAGAACTAAGGAGTCGGGCTTCCGCGAGAGTTCGATCCCCAGAAAGTACTTTGGAGAGCCCATATCTTTAGTGATCAGATGTTGGTGAAGATGTCGCTTTGTCAGGGCTACCCCTTCCTGGTCATCGCCAGTGAGAAGAATATCATCGACGTACACAACAAGAACAACCAGCCCAGAAGGAGTTTTGCGAATAAAGAGAGAGTGATCAGCAGAGCTTCGCACAAAACCAACAGCCGCCACAATACCGCTGAACTTGTCAAACCAAGCTCGAGAACTCTGCTTGAGGCCGTAAATTGCCTTCTGCAGCCGGCATACTCGTGTCTCCCCCTGAGCAACATACCCAGGAGGTTGCTCCATGTAAACGGCCTCGTGAAGATCTCCATAAAGGAAGGCATTCTTGACGTCCAGCTGAGAAATCGGCCAATCTCGATTGACGGCCACAGAGAGAAGAACCCGGATGGTGCTGAGACGAGCCACAGGGGAGAAGGTGTCAAAGTAATCAACCCCATAGGTCTGAGTAAAGCCCTTAGCCACAAGGCGAGCCTTATACCGATCCACAGTGCCGTCTGGGCTAAATTTGACCACAAAGACCCAACGACAGCCAACAACATCAGTACCAAAGGGAGGAGGAACAAGAGTCCAGGTACCCCGCTCAGTGAGGGTCGCCATTTCCTCATCCATGGCCATCTTCCAGTGAGGAATAGCAAGGGCCTCCTGATAGGAGCGGGGTGTGGCAGTGGCAGAGATAGCCAGTGCAAATGCCCTGCGAGAAGGAGTAAGACGATCATAGGAAACAACAGCAGCAAGGGGGTGTAAGGTACACGTTCGCACCCCTTTGCGAAGAGCAATAGGAAGATCCAGGTCAGCCGGGCCCGCGGCATCCGGAGCATCCGTGGTAGAGAAAGCTGGCCCGGGAAAAGAGAGCGACGGCAGCGGAGATGAGGGAGAGGGTGGTGGAGTAGGGAGAGAGAGAGGTGGAGGAAGAAGAGGGGGTGGAGACGGTGTAGTGGTGGAGAGTGTAGGAGGAGGCGAGGGAACGAAGGGAACGGCAGGAGAATCAGAAGCTGGGAGAAGAGGAGAAGAGTCATCCGAGAAGTAGGAGGTATTCTCGAAGAAGGTGACGTCAGCAGTGACGAACTGCTTACGAAGGACGGGATCAAAGCAACAGTAGCCTTTCTGAGTGGTGGAGTACCCCAGAAAGACACATTTGGTGGAGCGAGGGGAGAGCTTATCACGGGTGGCAGAAGGGGTATGCACAAAGGCAGTGCATCCAAAGATTTGGAGAGGGAGAGGAAACGGTTCCTTTCCCGGATACAAAATGGAGAACGGGGTTTGGCCGTGGAGAACCGTGGAGGGGATGCGATTGATGAGGTAGCAGGCAAGGAGAACAGCATAGCCCCAATAGGAGCGAGGAACATGCATCTGGGTGATCAAGGTGCGAGCGACATCGAGCAGGTGACAGTTTTTGCGTTCGGCCACACCATTTTGTTGTGAAGTATAGACACAACTAGTTTGATGAAGAATCCCATTTTGCATGCAGAATGTAGAGAAGTAACGACTGAGATATTCTGGGGCATTATCAGATCGAAACACTTGGATAGAAACACCAAACTGAGTTTTGATCATGAGATAGAAGGATGTCCATACAGAGAATAATTCGGAGCGATCTTTTAACAGATACACCCACGTACAACGAGAGAAATCATCAATGAACGTAACAAAATAGGAACTACCCCGACCAATGGTAAGAGTAGGAGAAGGACCCCAGATATCAGAGTGGATAAGATCAAACGGACGGGTAGAGCTACGAACGTGCTTTGGAGGGAAGGAGGAGCGGTGATGTTTGCCAAGCTGACAGGCCTCACAGTTGAGCGGAGGACTTTGAGGAGGAAGGTGGGGCAGAAGTTGACGAAGAAGACGGGGAGGAGCATGACCAAGGCGGAGATGCCATTGGATAAGATCTGTGGAGGTGGAGTAGAAGGTGGAAAAAGCAGAAATGTTGTCTAGGAAGTATAAGCCGCCACTCTCAGTCCCAGTAGCAATCGTCCGTTGGGAGTCCGGATCCTGAAAAGAGCAAGAAGTAGAAGTAAATGTGACGGAACACTGTAATTGCTTGCAAAGAGAGGTAACAGATAATAAGTTGCACGGGAACTGTGGCACGTAAAGAGTATCCGCCAAGTGAAGAGACGGAGTGACATGAACTATCCCTGTTCCATGAACTGATGATGAAGAGCCGTCAGCGAGAGTAACCGGGGGCAAGCGAGCATGTTTTTCTAGGAGAGAGAAACACGGGAGATGGCCGGTCATATGATTTGTAGCACCAGTGTCGATCAGCCATTTGCCCTGAGTAACAACGTGTGCACGACCAGAAGACGTGACAACCGAGGCGAATGGCGTGGAGGAGGATATGAAAGCCATGAAGGGAGGAAGAAGAAACTGCAGCGGTCTCGGTGACAGCACACCAGCGGCACGAAGGGCCACGACCAAGGTGCAGAGCACAAGCCGCGCGACTAAACCAGGAGGTCGCGGCGACTAACAAGCAGGAGCGGCTAAAGGAGAAGGGCAGAGAGGCCGCTCAAACAAGGAAGAATCCACGAGAAACCGCGGCGGGAAAAAGGGAAGAAGCCGCGCCAACACGAGCGGCTAGGATGCAGATCAAGGCACAGCGGGGAAGAAGTCGCGAGGACTGAAAAAAGGCCGAGCGAACAGAAGAGAGGAGAAGAGCAGGTGACCGCGACCAAGATGCGGGTAAGAAAGGTACAACCCGCACGGTCAGGAAGATCACAGCAGCAAACCGCGAGTACAGAGACAACACGCGCGGACAGAGACAGACCGCAGCGACTAGGAAGTCGGAGCGGCAGGAAAGAACAAGGAGCGCGGCGACACGGAAACAGGTCGCTGCGACAAAGAGCAGTAGAAGAAGAGAACCAAGAAGAAGCAAGCCGCGCGAACAGGCAGCGGACAGAGACAAGCCGCACGGATAGAAACAAGCCGCGCGGACAGATGAGAAGGCAAGCCGCGAACAAGTCGCAGAACGCGGAAGACAAGCCGCGAACAACAGAGAGCGCACAGAATCAAGAGAAAATGACCGTGTCCTCTGATACCATGTTAGAAAGTAGCGAAAAGAAGCGAAAAGTAGAGAACAAGCCGAATAAACTTTTGAATAATTGAAATTTTATTATCCAAAAAAGATAACTATTACAAAGGTATGCCCTCCCTTATATAGAATGGAGGAGAGAAGAGAGAATACAAATAAGAGATGTGGGACTAAAAATTTACAAGCTAAGCGGACTGTACAAAGTAAACCGTACAGGCCGCGCGGTTAGACAGAAGGACTAACCGCACGGCTACAATAAGAGAAGCAGAGAGGTCGCCTGTGAAGATTGCTAGACCGCCCGGTTTACAAGGCGCCGAGTCAAACCGCCAGACCGCGCGGTCTCCAACCCGCCAAGACAGACCGCCCGGTCACCAACTTCAACAATTGGCCAGCCAACAGAAGACCTCAGTGGACTCAAGACTTAGAAGAAATCAAAGTCCAGTATATAAGTTCGACATTCATCGAATTGAGATCAATGAACTCTATGTGTGTGAAGTCTTATTCGTCGAATGGAGATTGACAATATTGCTTCAAAAAATTTTCGCCGAACTCAACTCGATGAATTATTTTCACTTCTTCTGACTGCGATCGACGAACTCTTTTCTCAATAAAATATTTCATTGAACGCAGATCGAAGAAATTTTATTTTTCATCGGACGGAGTCTGCCGCTTCATATTCTGAAAACCATATATCTAGGTTTTCTTCGAACTCCGTCCCGCGCTTTTTGTTCCCTTTGCACATGATCTCTCTGTTTTCCTTTGCACGCGAACAATGGCGATTCCAGCAAGCTCTCTGGCGGTGATGAAGTTCGATATGGGATTTGACATCGATTTTGAATCCTTCCAACATTTAGACCAGATCTTTTTGGATATACTGAAAATCTTTGAGCAACAAAATCTGAAGAACTTCATGACCAACAGAATCAAGATCGCAGCGACAAAGATTAGAGAATGAGTGTTCACTTCCACCACTCCAGATGCAGATACAATGACTAGGACTATATCCGCTAATCAGATTTTTTTAACCCCTACTGTATTATCTGAGATTTTCGGTTTGTTGAATGGTAATGAAGATATTGAGATGGATAATACTGAATATGATAACATGCTAATAAAAATGGGTCATACTGGAGAAAAGCCAAATAAATTACTTATGAAAAATTTATCTTCTGAGTATAAATTTTTGGTTGATGTTGTCAGGAAGGTTCTGTTGGACGAACACACATCCCATGACTACATTACTAGGCACCAGTTCTTGGTGATGTGTGCCTTGGTAAATAAGAAAGCAGTTAACTATGGAAAACTGCTGTTTGACTTAATAAAGAAGAAAAATAATAAGAAAGAAGTCTGTTTTAGAAGAATTCTGGGAATATTCTTACAGGAAAAAGCAACTGAATCCCTGGTCTCCCAAACCATATTCATCAATGCCTCCAAAAGGCTGACATGTGGCTTGTTTGGAAGGTGGGAGAGGACCATCTCTAAGCCATCAATGGCTTCCTCCTCTTCCACACCTTCTGAGAACACAAGGGTTGTACCAGCCACTCCCCACCCTATTGTTGAAGAAGTCTCCATTCCTCCTCCTCCTCCTTCATCAACACCTCTTCCTACAATAACTCCTTCATCTCCTCAGTCACCACCTCCTCCTCAACAACCACCTACCTCACCTCTACATCAACAAATTCATACTGAATCTCCAGAACACATCACACCACCTCCATCTCCATTACCATATCATCTTAATGACATATATCCTGAAACATTCATGTCATCACCCTCTTTTGATCTGCTCACCTCCTTACCATCTACACCTACTTTACCTCAACATGACATTTCCACTCCAATACCATCTCCTACTGCATCACCTTCACATAATGGAATCATGCCAGATGTCACTCCATCTGATGTTATTCCTTCTCCTCATCCATCTGTATCTACTCAAAGTCCACCAGAGTTTATGGATATGGATTCTCCCTCCCTTTCCACCATCCTGGAGCACATCACTCCAGTGATCAGGCAACTCATAGTAGAGGCAATCATACCTCTTGCTACCTCCATCTTTTCTCTTGCTGCCTCCTCTGTCCCTTCTTCTTCTAGGGGCCTGGTTCCAGTATCCACTAAAATCAAACAGGGGGAGATGCTCAATGAAGAAGCAGTTCCAGCTCCAGCAGCAGCAGTAGAAATTTTGCAGATAGTTGAGCCTGCAGATGCATAGACAGATGTATATATGCTTATAGAGGCTGAGACAGTGACAGTTGATATGTTGTGTACAGTTGAGCAAGTAAACTTGCCAGAAGTTTTAACTATTGGTGATTGTATTATCAATCCCACAGTTGATTTATTTCAGTTATTAAATTCTTTTAATACAATTCGTCTGAATCATCTTCCAGAAGTTTGCTCAAAGCCTTCTATGGCTATAGTTCCCTATACTTCTCCAATAAGTCCTATAGTTGCTAAGCAACTCAAGGCTAGTTTTGCAGCTCCAGTGTTCACAGAAGAACATATGACTGAGAATGTTCTTGAACCAGTATCAGCCTCTAAGGCTATTTCTCCTCAAAAGGCTATCTCCCCTCCTACTGGTGGCCCAGCCTTTCGCTTACGAAAAAAGAGCAACCGAACTAGCAATCCAACTAGGCAAGTATACCTATCGAACTGTAGTAAGGGGACACAAGTGTCGTATTTAAATCCGGGAACTGTTGAGTAAACTTACTCACACAAATGCTATTATTTTATCGAAGAAAATCTTAGGGTTAATGGGAAAAATTAAATGCGCTTAAAGAAAGGAAATAAAAAGAGAGCTGATTGCACTAAAAATAAAGAGAGCATAAAAGAAACAATTACACTAAAGGGTTGGAACGATGAAATAGAAATGCAATTGATCAAGAATCACCTCGGCAAGAGTCGATTAAAAACACGATAAAAAACCTAAGCTTGATAGGGTAAAGGTCCTTGACCGTGGAGGTTCCTAAAGCTTGAACATGCTTCTCTCGAAGTCGTGCCCAACTGAGTTTAGGAAGGTCCGACCGACTCTCGTCTAATTCGGAGGCCTAAAGCTCTCTTTACGCGGTGAACCCACTATTGGATTTTACTCCAATCCGGGAGATTTGGACCTCTGCCTCTCTCGAGGGGTGCGTACAACTCCCTTTAATCTTGAGTGCTCACTTCAAACTATCGGCCTCTCGGCTAGCCAAGAATGAAAACAAAGGTGGGGAATATATATCGATGATATATCTCCAACCCAAAATAAATCAAGAAAAATTCAAGGCTAAACCCTAAAAAGAAAAGGTAAGTTCAAAGCATCATAACTTAATCACTCGAACCTCGGATCATCAAGATCTAGTACAAGGAGGATTAGTTACTCATAGTGAAGCGGAGGAGGAGGAATGAGTAGTAAAGTATAATAACACAAAGATAAGAAAGGAGCACTATTATTAATAATAAATAGAGCTATAACTTGAAATGGAAGAGTACAATTGTAATGAAAGTTGAAATCCTATTCTAGCCCTACCATTAGCAACTAAAGCAATTACCAAGGCTACTACAAAAGCTTAAACTAAACTAGAATTAGGAAAAAACTAAAATGAGAAAGAGAGAGAGAGAGAGAGAGAGAGAGAGAGAGAGAGAGAGAAAGCATGAAAAACTTCAGAAAATAAAAGGGCAGCACCTCCTTACACACTCTAGGACTCTCCTGTAAACAAGGGGAGGGGCTGAATTTATAGAAATTCAAGAGGAGATGACACGGCCAACATCACGGCCGTGTTGGTGGCCATGTCCCATGTTGGTTGACTTTGGGCTTTGGTTCTGGCGGGAAATGATCATTGCATCGTCGAATCGGCGGGCACGCCCACGCTGACATGGCCAACAAAATGACCGTGTTGATGGCTGTGTCCTCTGCGGTTGATGGGCATTGACGGGAGGCGCATTAATGGCGGGCTGCATGCATTGAGGAGGTGGCGACATGCCCAACGACACGACCATGTTGGTGGCCGTGTCCTCTAGAAAATCATCGGCTCATGTTGACACGACCAACTGTTGACACGACCAGCTTGACACGGCCAGAGACACGGCCGTGTTGGAGGTCGTATCCTGCTCGGGATGAACTCTAGACTTTCCTCTGGTGGTTGATTGTTTGAGAATAAGTGACACACCCCATGACACGGCCGTGTTGGTGGCCGTGTCAGGTCATTTTGGTTGAAAATTGAGAAAACCTGCAAAAGAGTACAAAAATATTAGTGGCATAAATAAATACAAGAGGTGGGGGCATATAAGCTAATAAGACAAGATTTGCACAATAAAGACCTAAACAAAACTTTAATAGCTTAAATACAACACAAACTATCAAATTCCTCCAAGCTTAAGCTTTGTTTGTCCCCAAGCAAAAATAGAAAAAGTAGATAACCATATAATAGGACTAATCAAAAAGTTCTAATGATGCCTACACAAGTACTATACGAAATTCTAAGTAGGGAAAATGTGAAACGTGAATCTAAAACAATTATTTAGGTATGGTTTAACTTTTATAAACTTTACTTAATGAAAATAAATCATCCAAAATTTTGACGAAATTCTTTAAATAGATTTAAGCAAAGCAACAAAAATAAAAAAACGCATTGAGTTGTTACTAGATCCAAGCAACGCATTATAATTATATCAATTAAATAACAAAAATCTAAGTTTAAAATCCAAAACTAATAATGATTTACTTTTCTTCTTTTCTTAGTTATTAAATAAAATTCAAAAGGCGTGAATCAAAAGGACTTAATAGGACCGAAGCGTTTGGTTTAGGATTATGATTAGGAGTGGAATTCATAGATAAATAGGGAGGATTAAAATCACACTAAACCAAAACAAAGAGTTTCAAAAATTTTCATTTTAAACAAAATATTTTTCTTTCTTTTTTTCTTTTCCATTTTGTTTCTTCTTGTTTTTCAAAACAAAGGTCATAAATATTTTTATTTTCATTTTGAATTGGCCAAACAAAAACAAACATTTCTTTTGAGCATTATTTTTTCAAAATCTTCTCCAAAAATATAACAAAATAACCTATCATAATCATGAAAATTCTTTATGAAACTTAAAAAGTCTAGTGTGATTAGATAGGTTGGAAATTTTGGCTTTGGTGAAAATGATATGAAAAGAGGATCTATCAAATGAAATTGGAAAAAAGGCTAAAAGTGGCTAACTAGTGGTGAAAGTTTTTAGGTTGGCAGGAAAGCTTAAACGAAAACAAAAACGGCCTAAATTATTTTCACGCTTTTAAATGTATTTAAAACATAGATTTGAAAAATTTCAAAAAGCAAGTCCTAGATAATAAAAGAAGATTGATCAAATTATTTTGAAAATAGAAATAATAGGTGACTTGGATCGTTCACATCTACTACGCTATTCAAAAGTTGACCTTTCAAAAATTATCAAAAAAAGAAAAGGAAAATAGTGGATGATGAATTTTTGAGAAAGTAAAGAAAATAAAGAACGAAAAACCATAATAGAAAAGCGAGTTTTAGAAAAATATTTCACCTTAACATGCTACCGTGAATTAGAAACACAGCAAGACCAACATTTTACTTATGAAATATAATTAAAAAGATTGATTAGAAAAATTATAATTAGCTAAGTTGTTTATATCAGATTTTGAGAAAAATAAAAAAAACAAGTGATACTATTGAAATACCAAAATGTTTAAACTATTAATGTAAAAAAAACAAAAAGCATATTTTTTTAATTTTGGAATATTCACTTTTTTTGGATTTTGGAAATATTTTCTTTTTTTGGAATTTTAAGATATTCATTTTTTGGATTTTTGAAAAATATTCACAAAAAACAAAAAGAAGGAGGAAGTCCTCCCCCAAGCTTAAAATGGACATTATCCTCAATGGAGAAGGAGGTTAGAGAGAGAGAGAGAGAGAGAAAATTAAAGTACAGAATTGAAAAACATGATTGAAAAATAGGTACTTCCCCGTATTTATTTGCTGCGAAAGCTGAGTGATGCCGCTCCCCCATGCTTGCACTTTGGATCTTCATGAAATGTCTTCTTTGGACTTTGTCATGGAATCAGCAGCGTTGGAGCAGGCGATCGCAGAAGCTTCAGCTTGTCGGAGCCGTCCGGGGCAGAAATTGTAAAATAAAGAAAATAGAAAAAGATAACTTGGGTTGCCTCCAAAGAGTGCCCTTTGTTTAAAACGTCGTTTGAGCTCAACGCAAAAATATAATATTTTCCCAAAAATATTGTCTAAAACAAAGTTCAAAGAAATAGTTCAAAGTTTTAATAAAAATAAAACAAAGTTCCAAACTAATCAAAAGTTAGATCATGAAGGATAGAGTTAACACAGTTAGGACTGAAATCATCACAAAAATACAGTTTAAGATGCTGACCATTCACTTTGAAATTACCCTTATCAGGGTGGGAAATCAAAACAGTACCATAAGGAAAAAACTTCTAAAATAGTAAAGGGGCCAGACCAACGTGATTTTAATTTTCCTGGAAATAAACGTAAACGAGAATTATAAAGAAGAACCTGGTCGCTCGCCTTAAAGGTTTTTGGGTGCCTTAAGTGCTAATCGTGAAAGCGTTTCGTCCGCTCTTTATAAAGTTTGTTATTTTCGTATGCGTAAGAGCGCCCCTCGTCGAGTTCGTTGAGTTGAAATTTTCTAAGGTCGCCGACAGAGTGGGGATCGAAGTTTAAGAATCACAAGGCCCAAAAAGCGCAGTGTTCTAATTCTATGGGTAAATGACACGATTTTCCATAAACCAACTGATACGACATACATCCAAGGGCGGTTTTGTACGCTGTTTAGTAGGCCCATAGAGCTTCGTCTAATTTGGTTGACTAGTCTTTCCTAGATGTGGAAACAATCTTTTCTAAAATTCTTTTTATTTCTCTATTCACTACTTCGACTTATCCGTTAGTTTGGGGGTGGTAGGCGGTTGAAAGATTATGTGTAACGCCGAATTTAGTCAGGATTTTAGAAAATTGTGCGTTACCGAAATGAGAACTGCTATCGCTAACGATAGCGCGCGGCGTACCGAATCGAGAAAATAATTTTTTTAAAAACATAACCACGACTCGGGCGTCGTTTGTAGGAAGAGCTTGGGCTTCAACCCATCACAAAACATAATCAACGACAACTAAAATATACTTATTTCTGAAGCTAGAAGGAAGAGGGCCAACAAAATCAATTTCCCAGAGGTCGAAAATTTCGCACTCAAGGAAATAATTTTGTGGCATTTCATTTTTATTGGAAATGTTGCCCGACCATTGGCAACTATCACACCTACTCACAAAAGCTTGCACGTATTTAAACAGGCTTGGCCAGTAAAAACCCGCGCAAAGAACCTTATGAGCGGTGCGAGCAGCTTGATAGTGCCCACCAGTCAGACCTTCATGCAAGTGTTTTAAAATATCTAATCCTTCTTCATAAGAAGCACATCTCCTTATCACTTGGTCCGCACAGACTCTGAAAAGATGCGGGCCCTCCCAAAAATAGTTCTTCAAATCAGAAAAGAATTTCTTCTTTTGTTGAGAGGAGAACTCTTTTGGGAGCACGCGATCCACTAAGTAGTTGGCAATGTGTGCAAACTAAGGAGAAGGAGAAGTGCTAATTGAAAGCAGATTCTCATCTGGAAAATAATCATTAAAAGATTTTTCATCTAGATTTTCAATAAAAGGATTATCTAGGCACGAGCGGTGGTCGGCGACCAAATTCTCAGCTCCTCGCTTATCAAGGATTTCTAAGCCAAACTCCTGGAGGATTAAGACCCAGCGAATATGGCGCGGCTTGGCATCTATTTTGGCAAGAAGATATTTGAGGGCTGAGTGGTCCGTAAAAATGATAATTTTTGAAAGTGTAATATATGGGCGGAATTTATCAAAAGCAAATACTATAGCTAGGAGCTCCTTCTTAGTTGTGGTGTAATTTTCCTGTGCAGATGTGAGCGTCTTACTTGCATAATAGATAGGGTGGAAGTTTTTAGATATGCGTTGACCTAATACGGCTCCCACCGCAAAACTACTCGCATCGCACATTATCTCAAAGGGAAGGTCCCACACCAGAGCTATCATAATCGGGGTATTAATTAATTTTTCTTTTATTAAATTAAAAGCAGCTAGGCAAAGGTCATCAAAAATGAATGGAGCATCTTTTTCTAAGAGATGGGTAAGGGGTTTTGTGATCTTGGAGAAGTCCTTTATGAAATGACGGTAAAAGCCAGCATGCCCTAGGAAACTTCTTATAACTTTGATGTTCGTAGGCGGCGGAAGCTTCTCGATAACTTCTATCATAGCAACGTCTACGTCAATACCTCTTGCAGAAATTTTATGACCCAAAACTAACCCTTCCCTCACCATAAAATGACATTTTTCCCAATTTAGGGTAAGGTTAGTTTCTTCGCATCTTTTTAAGACTTTTTTTTGAGGTTTTCTAAACAACTATCAAATACATCACCGAACACGGAGAAATCATCCATGAATACCTCCATAATGCTTTCTACGTACTTGTTAAAGATAGAGAGCATACAACGCTGGAATGTATCTGGCACATTGCACAATCCAAACGACATTCTTCGGTAAGCGAAGGTGCCGAAGGGACAAGTAAACGTAGTTTTCTCCTGGTCCTCAGGAGAGATGGGGATTTGAAAGTACCCCAATAGACCATTGAGAAAACAATAAAAGCTATGGCTGAATAATCGTTTTAAAATCTGATCGATGAACGGCAAGGGAAAGTGATCCTTACGGGTTGCATCATTTAACTTACGATAATCTATGCACATTTGCCACCCCATCACCGTCCGTGTCGGGATTAAATCATTTTTTTCATTTACAACGATAGTTATCCCTCCCTTCTTCGGCACTACCTGAACAGGGCTAACCCACTTACTATCTGATATATGATAGATAATTCATGCGTCTAACAATTTCATAACCTCCCCCTTTACTATTTCTCTCTTGTTCGGGTTTATACGGCGCTGAGGTTGTATGGAGTTATGCGAATTATCTTCCATTAAGATTTTGTGAGTGCAGAAAGATGGGCTTATGCACTTGATTTCAGAAATTTGCCAGGCAATTGCTCGGCGATGCTTACGTAAAACTAAAAGGAGCTTATCATTTTGCACATCCGTGAAGTAGGACAAAACTATTACTGGTAGCTTGAAGTCCTTTTCTAAGAAAGCATATCTAAGATGTTCGGGGAGTTCTTTCAATTCTAGGGTAGGGGGTTCTTCATATGAGGTTTTAAAAATTCTTTCTTTTTCAAAAACTATGTCCTTGTAGACTTTTTTATGTGTAAAATTAAGAGGGGTGGAGCCAGTGGCCATGGAGGCTTCTTGCAGTGATTCAGTTGGAAAAGTAGAGGAGGAACAAAAATCAGAAAATTCATTTTCAAATCCAGAGAGGCGATAGGAGGATTCTTCACGTAGGTGTAGCGATTCAGTTGGAAGAGTAGAGAAAGAACAAAAATCAGAAAATTCTTTTTCAAATTCAGAGTGGTGATAGGAGGATCCATCACTCACGACATCTATGAAAAAGCAGGAGTCATCATTTGCTAGGGTGTTCTTCATCGAGAGGGTGATAGAGAAAGTTACTTTGTCGTCGCCTACACGAAGGAAGAGCTTACCATTGCTTACGTCAATGATGGCTCGGGAGGTGGAAAAGAAGGGGGCCAAAGATTAGGGGAACCTCGACGTCTTCTTCGATGTCCAATATGACGAAGTCCACCGGGAAGATGAACTTATCGACTTTAACTAAGACATCCTCCATTATTCCCAACGGGTACTTGACGGATCTATCAGCTAGCTGGATACTCATGTGTGTGGGGTTGAGGTTACCAATTCCAAACTTCTTAAACAATGAGAGGGGCATCAGGTTAATACTCACACCTAAGTCGGCTAATGCGTGCTTTACAAAAAGATCACCAAAGACACACGGAATAGAAAAACTACCCGGGTCACTGATCTTCTTCGGCAAACTGTTTATCAAGACCGCATAGCACTCGGTGTTAAGTGTAACATGCGAAAGGTTTTCTAACTTCTTCTTGTTGGTCAGGAGGTCCTTAAGATACTTAGCGTACTTCGACATCTGGGATATCACTTCGTGGAAGGGCAGATTTATGTGGATTTGTTTAAACATTTCTAAGAAGCGTGAGTATTGATCGTCCTAATGTTGCTTATTAAGTTCAGAAGGGTATGGCGGTGTTGGATTATTTTTAAAGATGGGTGCTGGAGTGAGATCTTTTTCTAAAATGGGGGTGATAACTTCTTCTTCAGCAGAGGGTGGAATTTTTAAAACGGGAGCGGAGCTTTGATTTTTTAAAGCGGGAGCGGAGCTTGCCTCGGGCTCTTCACTTACCATACCGGGAACTTGCTTCCCACTCCGAAGAGTTATAGCTTTCGCTTGCTTTCTTGGGTTTGGCTCGGTATTGGAAGGAAGAGACCCCGCGAGTCGCTTAGAAATTAGTTTTGCAAGTTGTCCTACTTGATTTTTTTAGACTTTTAACGCTTCTAGTTAATGTTCTTATAGTAGCATCATTTGTGATGATATATTTAGAAAGTAACTCCTCCAAGCTTGGAGGTTTTGGAAAGTTCTGAAGAGGTGGAGGTAGTACAGAAAAATCATTTTGTGGTGGTGGGCGCATTGCGTTCGATGGATTACTCCACGAAAAATTAGTTGATTTCTTAAAGAAGGATTATAATTATTTGGAAAAACAAAACTAGGAGGATGAAAATTCACAGCAGAAAAACTATTAAAAGCATTTCTAAGCATATTATTATTAATAAAATCTAATTGTTCTGGAGTAGGAGTTGCAAATTCCCATACCTGAGGGGTGGAGGCAGCAGTCATCTCCGTAAATTTTTTGCTTAATATTTCTACTTGCAGAGTTAGCTGGGAGACGTTGTCCACTTCAAAGATACCTGCAGGTTTGTTTGGGCGGGACCTAGGCACATTCCACTGGTAGGTGTTCATGGCCATGTCCTCGAAAAGCTCAAGAGCTGCTTCCGGGGTTTTGTGGTTTAAGGTACCACCAGAAGCTGCGTCTATCTTTTGCTTTGTGCTTTGATTTAGCCTATTGTATAACGTCTGCACCTACAACCATATAGGCAGCGTGTGATGTGGGCATCATCTTAATAGTTCTTTAAATCTTTCCCAACTTCATATAAGGTTTCAGAGTCTATTTGTCCAAAGGCAGAAATGTCGTTCCTATGTTTTGCAGTTTTAGCTGGCGGAAAATACTTTGCCAAAATATTTTTTAGTTAATTGAGTCCAGGTTTAAAGTGATGTGTTAGATCTGAAATACTCTAGCGGGGGGGGGGGGGGGGGGGGTGAATAGAGTATTCTTAAATCCTTAATCAAACTTTACAGCTTTTGCTGTAACTGAGAAAGTGCATAAACAACTTAATAAAATATACACACAGCAATCCTAAAAAGCACAAACACAGCAAGAACAAAAAGAAGGGGCAACCAGACAACACAAGAAATTTATAGTGGTTCCCCAACCTGGGTACATCCACTCTTCTACCACACTGGTAGGAATCCACTCAGATTTTTGATCAGGTGCCTGACACCAATGAGCTTTTGATCAGGTTCTCAAAAACCAAACCTCAAGTCTTTTGGTCAAGTGACTTACAACCAGGAATAACTTTTGAAGGGAGTTATAACCGTTTATACAGTGGGGGGGGGGGGTGAGATATGATATTGTCTTCTCTTTCTCAATAGACAACTGAGAAGACTTTTGGATATGATTTTAGCAAATGGCTTCCCCCTGTGATTTAGAATGGTTCAGGGAAATCTGGAGCTTTGCTTCAGGGTGATAGGCCTTCAGTCTTTAAGCCTTGACCAGAAAGATATTCTTAACAGATGGAATAGTTGTTGTCCTTTAAAGTGTCCTGGAGAGTTGAAGAATGAAGTCTCTTGATTTTGATTGATTGTTCTTCTTTTTCTGGTAGTAGATTGTTCTTCTGGTCTAGGGCTTCTTGATTTGTTGTATTAGAGTTCTGAGAGACAGAGCAGAGAGTTTCTTGTTGCAGACTGATTGTAATTTTCTTGTCTGTGTGTCTGTGTTTTATTCTTCTATTCTACTGTACTCTATAGGAAAAAGAGAGAAAATCTCTTTTATGTTTTTTGTCAAAATTGTCTTTCGAAATTTTGAATTCCTCTGCAATCAATGCTGACGGTCTTGAGAATAAACTGCATTGAATTATTTCCCCAACTGTCCCATAGAAAAACGGCAAGCAATAATCCCGGAGAAGACCATAATTAATGCTTTGTCTAACAGTTATATTCAGAGAATATTGAAGCATTAATTACTCAGGAATTATTGCATTAGGAAAGGGACATAAGAATGGAAATGACTAAGTCTGGATTCGTCGAACAGATAACAGAAATCGTCAAGCTGAGTCCACAGTTCGTCGAGCTGAGAAGTTGTGTTTGTCGACCAGACAGCTTCTATTCGTCGAGCTGAGTTCCAAGATTGTCGAGCTGAAAACAGAACTGCACTCCCTAGAAACTTTACCTATTCTGTGTATGGAGTTCATCGAGCTGATAACTGGTTTCGTCGACTGAAGTTCAGCAAAGTATTTCTGGATTTAGAATATTTCAGATGCTTCTGGAATGAAGAGTTGAAGTGAAGTATCTAGAAATCGTTGACCTGAGAATTTGTTTCGTCGAGCTGAGAACTACTAACTGCTGCTTCATAACTTTTGCCAAAGTGGTCAAAGTTCATCGAGCTGAGAATCATGAATTCGTCGACTGGAGATGATTCTGGACTTAGAATAATTGAGAAACTTCTGGAATAATAAGTTGAAGTAAAGAATCCAGAAATCGTCGACTAGAGAACTAAGTTCGTCGACCTGAGTCTAGAGAACAAAGTCTGGACTTGGAATGCTGAAGGTAGAGTCCAAAGATCGTCGACCTGAGAATCAAGTTCGTCGAGCTCAGCTCAGAGAATTTTCTCTGAGATCGTCGAGCTGAGCATGGCAATCGTCGACCTGAGTTCGATGAACGTCGAACTCATTTTACTGAGTCTTTGGAAATTCTCTAAGTCTTGAGTCTCTGGCAGTCTGATTATACCACCCCCATCTGTCGTATGGTATATAACAGAAGGTCCAGCTAGAACCCGACGTCATATATCACGGACAGACGGAAGGGTTACATATTAATAACCAAACTATCCAATTAAGACTACTCGTCCTAACACAGAGCATTCTAGCGGAAACTTTTAAAAGTAGAAAGAACCCAAACTGAATAATCAATTTACATGAATGTCCACAATCACTACCACTGGAATGAAATAACAATACACTGAAAGATACATGACCTTATGGCCTTACAATAGTTCACTTATCAAATAGTGTCTTACAAATATCGGCTCGCAGGCTGGCCACACATGGCAAAATAATAACAACTATACGGTAAGGCCTTCAAGGGCCAGCACGGCAACATGGGCTCCAGCCCGCTATTTTGCACTCTGCTCCGCAGTACCTGCAAGCAACATTCCACCGCACGGTGGCAAACAGATAACGGTCAGCTAAAGCCGACCAAATTATAACGACCTCGTCCCTTTCTCGGGACGGCGGTGCTCCTTCCCTGCATATCATTAGCCCAGCTAAACAATTATGTATAAACACACTTCGCCACAGGTGTAGGCTCGCAGGACCAAACATCCTGTGCACTCAGTGCACATTAACGGTGAATCCAGACACTTCAGCGTCTTCACCACCACCCCCAGGATGGCAATAACATGAGCATTTTAGCCTTCCTGACCATTGTCTAAGGCTCCTGACTATGCTAACGGCCAGTCCCCTTTTCGGGTCTCTCGTACCGAACCACATTGCCCAGGTCCAATTCTACTTGCCCATTGCTCAACCACGTAGTTCACATTAAGACGTACGCACGGGCCAAGCTTCTCTCGGATCCTAATATTCCAAACAATCACATAACCCGGTTATGTTCAAGGCCGGTTCCCAGACCGCCAAGTTAGCAGAACAACGATTCCGCTCAGTTTTCCGAGTGCGCCTTGGAGCTAACCTCCAAGGATCCCTGCTGCAAGCTATATCGTAGAAACCCGAAAACCCAAAGCATGGAGTCTTCTCCGGCAAATCATAACAAATGCAACATCGCCGATCCAGACCAACATGTTCAGGTAGGCTTCACACACAATGCCTATGCCTGTACTTCGATTCCGGACTCTATATGCAACACAAGGGGGACTATTCCCGTCAACCCCAAGGAACACCGCACACTCGTCGCACACTCGCGGGAGCGGGTTTTCCCTATGCAAAAAGGAAGAGTTTCACATGCTCAAGTGGAGAATCGTTACCCTTGTAGTACGCTTTGGCACCATGGAAAACTATCCAGATAGGAGTCTTCGCAATGGGATTCCCTCCACGAATCCGCTCTCGGTTCTCTGATCGGTGCTCCGGTGCTCCGCCAGCAGCCGGAAAACTCCTCCTTCTTCCTCCTCTTTCTAACTCCTTGAGAGAGAGAGACTAAGGGAGAAAATGAGGAATTGATCCTCTATTTCCGATCTTAACAGAGCAGGGTTTCCCCAGGGCCGTCGAATTTTAAGTAAAGAAATCGAACGGCTCCGATCCGCTCAAAAATCAACAGACCTGGGTCGAACACGGCCGTGTCCTAGGCCGTGTGCCTCGATCAAGGTACGATCGTTGAACGTAGAAAAACCACACGGGCAAGACACGCCCGTGTCTCAGCTTGGCACGCCCGTGTCGGGTCTTGGACACGCCCGTGTCCGAAGGCGTGTCATGACTAACCGTCACGCCAACCATCACGACTCTATGAAACACTGGTACTGACACGGGTAGGAACATGCCCGTGTCAAATGACACGCCCGTGTCATTCAGCCGTGTTTCTTGTCGTGTCCTTCTCGGGTTGAAAACGACCAAAACACCAGCCAGACACGGCCTTAGACACGCCCGTGTACCCCTATATATGCACCAAAATCTCTTTTTACGCGACCAACTCAAATACAATTTTCGGGGCGTTACAAATCTCCCCCACTTAAGGAATTTCGTCCCGAAATTAAGTAAAGGTACACAAAATTACAAGTTACCTGAACGGAATAACTCGGGGTATTCTTCCAACATAGTTTGCTCTCGCTCCCAAGAAAGCTCCTCACGTCCGCAATTATCCCAACGGACTTTAACCATTCAGATAACCTTGTTGCGGAGTCGCTTGACTTCAACGTCTTCTATACATATAGGCTTGACCTTTGTCGTCAACTCGTAATAAACTAGCACTTGATCAACGGCAACTATCTGCAAAGGCTCTTGCACCACCTTACACAACACTAATACCTGGAACACATCGTGTAGCCCACTCAACTCCACCGATAGCTTCAATCTATACGCTTCTTCGCCAACACGCTCCAGGATCTCAAATGGTCCAAGGTATCTCGGACTCAGCTTCTTCAAGCATCAAACTCGCGAGACACCTTTGAATGGTTTGATTTTCAAGTACACCTAGTCGCCAACACTGAACTCCATGTTCCTATGTTTGGCATTATAGTACTTTGACTGTCTGTCCTGAGCGATCTTCAACCGTTCCTGAATTGTCTGTATCACTGAAGTGGCATCTTTCATTGCTTGACGCTTGTAAAGCTTCGACTCGCCCGTCTCCAACCAAGACAACGACGTGCGACACTTTCTCCCATACAAGTCCTCGAAAGGCGCCATTCCAATACTCGCCTGAAAGCTGTTGTTATACGCAAACTCCACCACGTACAAGTGATCTTCCCACTGCTTTTCAAAATCTAGGACGCACATGTGAAGCATGTCCTCCATCGTCCGGTTGACCCTCTCGGTTTGTCCATCCGTCTGTGGATGAAAGGCTGTGCTGAACTTTAGCTTAGTACCCAACAAACTATGCACCAACCTCCAGTCATTCGACGTGAAGCGTCCATCTTAATCACTAACAATACTGCAGGGCACACAATGCAACCATACAATATTCTCCACATAGAGTTTGGCCAACCTTTCCACCGGATCTTCCTTCCTGATCGGGATGATGTACGATACCTTTGTCAACCTATCTACGACCACCCAGATGGCGTCGTTTCCCCTCTACAACTTCGGCAAATCATGCACAAAATCCATAGATATGCCGTCAAATTTCCATTCCGGGATAGGCAAGGACTTTAGGAAACCTCCGAGCTTCTAGCACTCCGCCTTCACCAAGGCACCAGTTTGGCACCTGTCCACATAAAGTGCTACATACTTCTTCAATCCTGGCCCCAAAATAATTTCTTCATGTCTCTATACATCTTCGTGCTTCCCGGGTGGATTGAGTACTTGGTATGATGAGCCTCGTACATCAACTCCACCCGAAGATTATCCACACTAGGAACACATAGGCGACCGTCCTTCCTTAGCAACCCATCCTAAATAGCAAACTCGGAATTTGACCCATCCAATGATTCATCCAAGATCTGCTTCATGCTGTTATCCTGAATCAATACCTGTCGAACTCTATCAGCTAAGTCACACTGCACCTTGGTCCAAAACAGTTTCGCCTCAGTTCTATACTGCTTGTCGACGTAAGATATCTCCAAAGCCTCCAACTCACGTAACAATCTCTCATCATGTTCCGATAACCAGTTGGCCTGTGCAGGAACCTTACGACTCAACGCATCTGCCACTACATTACCTTTCCCTGGCACATAATGTATCTTGAAGGTATAGTCCCCTAGGAACTTAATCCACCTCTGCTGCCTCATGTTCAGATCCTTTTGATCTAACAGGTACTTCAAGCTCTTTTGATCGGTGTATATATCGACTTTCACACCGTACAAATAGTGCCTCCACAGCTTTAGAGCAAATATCACGGCCGCTAACTCCAAGTCATGGACCGGATAATTTCCCTCGTGAGCCTTCAATTTTCGTGAACCGTAGGCTATCACACTCCTATGCTGTAGCAGAACACAGCCCAAACCACTGCCCTATGCATCACTATAGATTTCGAACCCTTCGGTTCCACTTAGGGAACATAAAATAGGCGTTGCGGTCAACCGCCTCTTCAACTCTTCAAAAGTCCATTCGCACTCCAAAGACCATACAAACTTCTAATTCTTCCTAGTCAAAGTCGTGAGTGGTAGCGCTATCTGCGAGAAGTTCTCTACGAAGCGCCTATAGTAGCCAGCAAGCCCCAGAAAGCTCCGGACCTCTGCCATTGTAGTCAAAGCAGGCCACTCCCGTATCGCTACTATCTTCGCAGGATCCACAGCTATCCCTTCTCCACTAACAACATGACCAAGGAACGCTATCGAGGATAACCAAAACTCACACTTGGAGAACTTAGCATACAACTGGTTTCTCCTCAACTTCTCCAACACCATGTGCAAGTGATTGTAGTGATCCTCTTCACACTGCGAGTACACCGGTATATCGTCGATAAATACTATCACAAAACGGTCCGGGTACTCTCTGAACGTCCTGTTTATCAGATCCAAAAACACGGATGGCACATTGGTCAAACCAAACGACATGACTGTGAACTCGTAATGCCCAAACCCCGTACTGAATGCTGTCTTTGGGATGTCGCTCTCCATTATCCTCAATTGGTAGTAACCGGACTTCAGATCTAACTTCGAATATACCGTTGACCCAACCATCTGATCAAATAGATCGTCAATTCTCGGGATCGGATACTTATTCTTTTCCGTAAGCTTGTTCAATTCCCGGTAGTTGATACAAAGCCGCAAGCTCCCATCTTTCTTCTTAACGAAAAGAATCGGTGCACTCCAAGGCGACGAACTTGGACGCACATAACCTTGCTCTAACAACTCTTGCAGTTGCACCTTCAACTCCGCCATCTCTTTTGGCGCTATCCGATACGGAGAGCGTGACACCGGTTTGGCACCCGGTACCAGCTCAATAATAAAATAAATCTCCCGCTGAGGAGGGGCTCCTAGGAGATCATCTGGAAACACATCAGGATACTCGGACACAACTGGGATACTGTCCAGACTAGGCTTAGGCGTTGAAGCCTGCACTAATGTGACAAATAGCTCTACCCCAGATCAAACTGCCTTAATCACCAGAAGGGCCGACATCAAAACTTTCCCTGACCCCTTCATGCCCGCCAACGTAGTCTCCCGTTCAGAATTTAATCCCAACTTAACCTCCTTTTGGTTGCAATCAATGTAAGCTCGCTGCTCCGAGAGCCAGTCCATACCAAAGATTACATCGAACTCTACTAACGGTAGAATCAACGCTCGCAAATCAAACTCCTGATCCCTAATCCGAAACTTGACTACACCGACCTTATCCGCGTGCATTGAGCACCTATTGGGCAATAACACATCCAACCTGTCTTTTGCCATCGAGGGAGGGACACCGATGCACATCACAAATCATTCGGACAAGAAGGAATGCGAAGCTCCCGTATCAAACAAGGCTCTCGTCGGACAATCGAGAATCAATACAAATCCTAGCAACAACAGAAGTAAGCTAACACATAAAAGAGGTAACAACTACAAAAGTTAATCTGCTATAAATTAACTCATACCTGTCACCACGTCAGCTTGCTTTATGGCCTCTTGCAGACTAAGATTATAAACTCTAGGCTGGGCTGGAGCATGATGGGATGCTGTTGACTCCACCGCCTTCCCTTTCTCCTCATAAGTCACTCCAGACTTACTCTCGGACTTTGCACGTCCGCTCCAACACTCACGAGCAAAATGCCCCATCTTCCCACAGTTATAGCAAGCTCTTGGGACTCGACTTGTGGTTGCCCCTGACACACCAGACGAAGGGACTGAGTTCGAAGTCCTCTACTTCTTGTTCCATCTGCGGAATCCTGACTTTGCACTAGGCACTTTGAACTCTGCCTTCTGTTCTCCTGGGTCCTTCTTCTCTTGCACCCTCTTCACAACCTTTTCCAAAGACCGGGCCGAGTTGACCAAGGCTAGGAAGCCCTGTGCCTTAGGCCCAGCAAAGAGTAACTGTAGGTCACCACGAAGACCCTCATAAAATCGGTTGGTCTTCCTCTCCTCTTCCGTAAACATAGCCCCAGCATACCGACCCAACCGTGTAAACTCGTGGAGGTACTCGTCCACGCTTCTGGATCCCTGAGTCAACCCAAGATATTGGTTCTCCATCTCAAGCTTCTGAGCAGAGGGTAAAAATCTGTCCAGGAACAATCTTGAAAATTCCTCCATAGGCACATCAGCAAGCAGCCTACCCACTAAGAGATGAAACTCCAACTCATCCTACCGCAGCCTCGCTTCACCCGCCAACAGAAAGGTCGCTATGGTGGTCTTCTGCCACTCCTCAGTTAACGTGGCTGTCAAAACCCTCTTTATCGTAGAGAGCCAGTCCTCAGCTTGAGCTGGCATTCCAGTCCCGTCAAATACGGGGGTATTAAAGCCCATTACATGCTTGAGCTGCTTCTCTATAGCTCTCCTTGGCTCTACCAGATCAACTGTTGCGTGCCCCACCACTCTCGGCTCTGCCACCCTAACCGGTTCTTGCTCCACGACAGGAGGTGCGTGGTGCATTTGCCCTTCAGGTTGGGCATTAATCATCGCAAATACGACTTCAGCCACCATCCTGATGGTTTTTGCTGAAGGAGGTGTAGTAGGCATGTCTCTCGGTGCACTACTTTCCGCCGACTGCGGATGCTCTGATTGACCAGCACCGCTCCTAGCTGCCTATAGAAGCAAAGACACACGATTAGATGACAACCAAATTACTAAAAGTAATCATTAGAACACTCAGATTCCACAAAACCATTGTATTTTCCATTCCTAAGTGGACAATCATGGGTTCTTTTTGATGTTATAACGATGACGCACACATGTGCTCACCACCCCTTAAAAGAATTTGCCCATGAATTCATTTAAGCCTGACCATAACCAGACCTCTGATATAAAATTGTAACACCCCCATCCGTCGTATGGCATATAACAGAAGGTCCAGCTGGAACCCGACGTCATATACCACGGACACACGGAAGGGTTACGTATTAATAACTAAACTATCCAATTAAGACTACTCATCCTAACACATAGCATTCTATGGAAGCTTTTAAAAGTAGAAAGAACCCAAACTAAATAATCAATTTACATGAATGTCCACAATCACTACCACTGGAATGAAATAACAATACACTGAAAGATACATGACCTTATGGCCTTACAATAGTTCACTTATCAATTAGTGTCTTACAAACATCGGCTCGCAGGCCGGCCACACATGAAAAAATAATAACAACAATACACTAAGGACTTCGAGAGCTAGCACGACAATATGGGCTCCAGTCCGCTATTTTGCACTCGGCTCCGCAGCACCTGCAAGCAACATTCCACCGCACAATGGCAAACAGGCAACGGTCAGCTAAAGCCGACCAAATTATAATGACCCCATCCCTTTATCGGGACGGCGGTGCTCCTTCCCTGCATATCATTAGCCCATCTAAACAATTATGTATAAACACACTTCGCCACAGGTGTAGGCTCGCATGACCAAACACCCCGTACACTCAGGGCACATTAACGGTGAATCCTGACACTTCAGCGTCTTCACCACCACCCCCAGGATGGCAATAACATGAACATTTTAGCCTTCCTGACCACTATCTAAGGCTCCCGACTATGCCAAAGGACAGTCCCCTTTTCGGGTCTCTCACACCGAACCACATAGCCCAAGTCCAATTCCACTTGCTCGTTGCTCAACTGCGTAGTTCACATTAAGACGTACGTACGGGCCAAGCTTCTCTCGGATCCTAATATTCCAAACAATCACATAACCCAGTTATGTTCAAGGCCGGTTCCCAGACCGCCAAGTTAGCAGAATAATGATTCTGATAAGTTTTCCGGGTGCGCCTTGGAGCTAACCTCCAAGGATCCCTATTGCAATCTACCGCATAGAAACACGAAAACCAAAAGCACGGAGTCTTCTCTGGCAAATCATAACAAATGCAACATCGCCGATCCAGACCAACATGTCCGGGTAGGCTTCACACACAATGCCTATGCCCGTACTTCGATTCCGAACTCTATATGTAACATAAGGGGGACTATTCTTGTCAACCCCAAGGAACACCGCACACTCGCCGCACACTCGCGGGAGCGGGTTTTCCCTATGCAAAAAGGAAGATCTTCACATGCTCAAGTAGAGAATCGTTACCCTTGTAGTACGCTTTGGCGCCATGGAAAACTATCCAGATAAAAGTCTTCGCAACGGGATTCCCTCCACGAATTCACTCTCGGTTCTCTGATCGGTGCTCCGGTGCTCCGCCGGCAGCCGGAAAACTCCTCCTTCTTCCTCCTCTTTCTAACTCCTTGAGAGAGAGAGACTAAGGGAGAAAATGAGGAATTGATCCTCTATTTCTGATCTTAATAGAGCAGGGTTTCCGCAGGCCCATCAGATTTTAAATAAAGAAATCGAACGGCTCCGTTCCGCTCAAAAATCAACAGACCTGGGCCGAACACGGCCCTGCATACGGCCATGTCCCAGGCCGTGTGCCTCGATCCAGGTACGATCATTGAACGCAGAAAAACCACCCGGGCAAGACACGCCTGTGTCTCAGCCTGACACGCCCGTGTCGAGTCTTGGACATGCCCGTGTCCGAAGGCGTATCACGACTAACCGTTACGCCAACCGTCATGACTCTATAGAACACGGGTATTGACATGGGTAGGCACACGCCCGTGTCAAATGACACGCCCGTGTCATTCAGCTGTCTTTCTTGCCGTGTCCTTCTCGGGATGAAAACGACCAAAACACCAGCCAGACAAGGCCTTGGACACGCCCGTGTCCTAGGCCGTGTACCCCTGTACAGGCACCAAAATCCCTTTTTACGCGACTAACTCAAATACAATTTTCGGGGCATTACACTGATGATGACTGGTCCATGCAATTTTGATACAAAGGACTTGGCCTAGACCCTAGGACACAACTATGACCCTGGCTATACAAGATGGGTCACAAGATCAAGGCATCAAGATCTAACTCTAACAGTGCTTTCAGTAGCTACCTTATTCTCTTCTTCAATGTCAGCCAAGATCAAGACATCAAGATCTGGCATTGGAGAGTCATCCATAACAAAACTGGGGGCATAAATAAATTCTGGAGAGGATGGGATGTGTTGGGTACATTGGAAAATGTGTACCAGATTTGAAGAAGCCTCACCTTACTCAATGATATGCATCAAGGTGTATTTGATGTTGTTTTGAGTTTATATGTGAAGGTTAAGAAAATGCAGGAATGCAGGAAAAGTTTCTAATTCCATGTGTCGACACCAGAAGAAGCTGTGTCGACACTTATGAAGGCTTGTGTTGACACTGGAGGAAAGCTGTGTCGACACCTGGAGTCAATTGTGTCGACACTTGGAAAGGCTGTGTCGACAACAGAAGAAACTGTGTCAACATACAGAGGCAGTGTCGACACACAGAAGATTTTGTCAACATCAACTGTGTCGACACGCAGAGGCAGTGTCGACAAACAGAAGACTTTGTTGACATCAACTGTGTCGACACACAGGACTTGTGTCAACACATAACAGAGTTTCAACAAAGTTAATTTTTGTGAAGAGATGAAGTGACTGTGTCGACACACATAACTAGTGTCGTCATATTCTACAGACGCTGTGTCGAGAAGCAGTTTCAACACCAAGGGAGCTGTGTCGACACCACCAAGGCTTGTATCGACACTCAGTCTACTTGTGTCGATATATGATAAAGTTCAGTCTCGACACTTTGCTGACAGAGACAGAGTTTTAAGAAGTGACTGGAAGACTTGACAGCTGCCATTACCAACCGGTCTACTGCAACTGTCAGAGCTGTCAGAAGTTTGTTAGAAACCAGATCAGCCGGTTACCATGGAGGAAGTCTATTTAAAGGCATTCTCCATCAACAAAAAATACACACGACATATAGATATACAGATACATACACTTAAAAAAAGGAGAAGATTTTCAACAGAAGATCTAAGAAGACATTCTCAAGTGGTGATCTACTCAGAATTTGTCAAGAAAATTCAAAGAAGAATTCAGAAGAATATTCAGAAGAATTTGGAGAGAGAGAGAGCTCCATCTATTCAAGTGAAGAAAGGGACTTACATCAACAAGTCTCTTAAGTGCAGATTCTGAACCAGGTTGTCAAGAAGAATTCAGATTGATTGCTAAATTTCAAGAAAGAAGCTGATTGAAGATTGACTTCAAAGGAGATCAACCATACTGTGTTCAGATTCAAGAAGCTTTGAAGAAAGCTAAGACAGGTTGATCTCTATCATCAGATTCTTTCAAGAGCTGATCAAGAAACCGTCCATCCTTTCTCTCTCAACCAGGGTGGTGGTAAATTTCAGATTTACATCTATTTTCTGTAGGATCTTTTTAAGATCTGAGTTGTAAGCCTGATTTATAAAGGCTGAGTTGTAGGAGATAAGTTCTCTGAGTGTTAGGCCTTGTTGAAGGCTAAGGTAGGGCTGAGAGCCTGAGTTGTAGGAGTTTTTCATCTCTGCGTTATAGGCCTTGTTGAAGGCTGAGGTAGGCCTGAGATCCTGAGTTGTAGGAGATTGTCATCTCTGAGTTGTAGACCTTGTTGAAGGCTGAGGTAGGGCAGATTGCCTGAGCTATAGGTGTGTGGACTCACTCTGAGTTGTAGGAGCCTTGTTTGGGTTCTGAGCTGTAAGATCTGCAGATCTGAGGAGAAGGAAAGAAGTTAGGCCGAATCTAGCACACTGCTAAATCGGCAAAGGGGAAAGTGGATGTACCCAGACCTTGGGGAACCACTATAAATCAGTGTGCAATCTGTGATTGTGTGTGGTTTTGTTATTTCTGTGCTGTGGTAGCTGTAGAACTGTTTGATTTAATTTGATTATCTGAATTAATATTCTGGCTTAGAAGAAAAAGGAATTGCACCCATTCACCCCCCCTCTAAGTGTTTAGGAACCAATTCTTTCAGGATACTACAGGTTCTGGAATAATAAAACTGTCATATTTAGGACTGATAGGGGAAGAATATGGAACTCATTCTCAATTTCCAAATCTACTATGTTAATGATTAAATCATCTTCTCCATTTCTCAATAAAATTAATAAAATTAATAAAATCAATAAAATCAATCTTCTGCT
Source organism: Platanthera guangdongensis (assembly GCA_039583875.1). Classification (NCBI taxonomy): domain Eukaryota; kingdom Viridiplantae; phylum Streptophyta; class Magnoliopsida; order Asparagales; family Orchidaceae; genus Platanthera; species Platanthera guangdongensis. The sequence continues at coordinate 85,220,492 of CM077147.1, read as the reverse complement.
ATTTCTGCCTCTGCATTTCAGTCAAAATGGCGGGAGATAGAGCCTGGTTTTAGTGTCAATGGTGTTAAGATGGGGTAGCAGTGAGGGAAGATATCCAAATAGGGTAGATATAGAGGTAGCAATTGTTCCAATGAGATGGTGGAGGGATCATGGTATGCAAAAGGTCTGGTTGAGTGGAAACATTTAGAGGGATGGTAGATATGGGTGAGGATGGAGGAGGAGCTTTGTAGTTGAAGAGGAGGAGGAGTATTGGGAGGAGATGATAGTAGATTGAAAGATGGTATGGAGGACGTGGGGTGGAGAGGAGATGATGGTGGTGTTGGAGCTGGTGAAGCATGAGGAGATTGAGGAGGTATTCATTCTCTAATCTCAGTTCCAGATAACAGTTTTGCTCTCAATATGGTGGAAGAGGTTGAAGGCCTTGTTGTCCTCTCCCATCAAACAAGGCACATGTTAGCCTTTTGCTAGATTGATGAATATGGTCTTCAGTTGCTGCTCTTCCAGAAGTTCCAGAATATTCAGAAATATCGGGTCTGAATGCTGAAAAGAATCAAAGTCGACATCGAGGCCGGTGTCGAACTTCATCGCAGCCAATGTTCCCGTTGGAATCGCCATGAAATCACCTGCAAGAGAGAAAAACAGCGATCAAGTGCAAGGGAACAAAAAGCATGGGACGGAGGTCGAAAAAAACCTAGATATAAGGTTTTCCAGAATATGAATCAACAGACTCCGTTCCACGAAAATTAAAACATTCTTCGATCTGTGTTCGACGAAATAATTTAGAGTTAAATAATTCGTCGAGCTCAATTTGAAGACTTGAAGACATTTCGTCGAGCTCTGTTTGACGAAAGTTTTCTGAAGTAGGTTCGTCTATCTCCGTTCGACGAAAATAACTTCACCCACAGAGAGTTCGTCGACCTCCGTTCGACGAATATCTCCCGAACTTTCCCTAGTTCGTCGAGCTCCGTTCGACGAACTCTGGAAAATTCATCGAGTGCAGACAGAAACTAAACTAAGTCTTCTCCATTAATCATTCTAAGTAGATTTATAAAGAACAAATGGTTTCTTTCATCCCGAGGTTTGGTGAAGATGTCAGCTCTTTGTAAAACAGTGTAGATATAAACAAGTTTAATTTTGTTTCTGTCTACACACTCTCTTATGAAATGATGCCTAATGTCTATATGTTTGGTCCTACTGTGATGAATTGGATTCTGTGCTATGGCAATAGCACTTGTGTTATCACATAGTAGAGTTGAATTATTTAAGTTGAGACCATTGTCTAGTAATTAATTTTGAATCCACAACATCTGGGAACAACAGCTGCCAGCTGCAATATATTCTGCCTCAGCAGTTGAGGTAGACACAGATGACTGTTTCTTACAAACCCAGGAAACTAATCTCATACCCAGGAACTGGTAGGTTCCTGAAGTACTTTTCCTATCCACCCTGCATCCAGCAAAATCATTATCTGAGTATCCAGTTAACTCAAATTCTGATTTAGTGGGATACCATAGGCCTAGAATTGGACAACTCTTTATATATCTCAAAATTCTTTTTAGGAAAATTAGATGAGATTCTTTAGGGTTCACTTGGAACATAGCACAAAGATATATGGAAAACATGATATCAGGTCTGCTAGCTGTAAGATATAATAGGGACCCAACAATGCCCCTATATAATTTTTGGTCAACAGGTTTCCCATGTGGATCAGAGTCTATTACAACATTTGTAGCCATAGGTGTTTTCTTTGCTGAGGCATCAGCCATCCCAAACTTTTTGATAAGCTCTTTTGCATATTTAGCTTGGGAGATGAAGATGCCATCAGAGAGCTGCTTCACTTGGAGACCAAGGAAGTAGGAGAGATCACCCATGCTACTCATTTCAAATTTAAAATTCATGAGGTCAAAGAACCTCTTGCACAATTTGGAATCAGTGGACCCAAATATGATGTCATCCACATATATTTGTACTAACAATGTTTGGTCCTTATGATGTCTAGTGAAAAGTGTCTTATCTACTATGCCTCTAATGAACTTATGCTCTATCAAAAAACTAGCTAAAGTCTCATACCAAGCTCTTGGAGCTTGCTTTAGACCATAAAGAGCTTTATGCAATTTACAAACATAAGAGGGGTGAGTTGGAGAGACAAAACCTGGAGGTTGTTCAACATAAACCTCTTCTTTCAATACTCCATTCAGAAAAGCACTCATCACATCCATCTGTTAGACCTTGAATTTCTTGAATGCTGCATAGGCAAGGAATATTCTGATTGCCTCTAACCTTACCACAGGTGCAAAGGTTTGGTCATAATCTATTCCTTCCTCTTACCTATATCCTTGAGCAACAAGGCTAGCCTTGTTTCTCACAATCACTCCTTGGGCATCTAGCTTGTTTCTGTAACCCATTTTGTTCTAATTACTGGGTAGTTTTGGGGTCTTGGAACCAAATCCCAAACTCTACATCTGTCAAATTGGCTTAATTCCTCCTGCATTACAATGATCTAGTGGGGATCTTGCTCTGCATCATGGATGGATAGAGGTTCAACCTGAGAGAGAAAACAGGCATGTATCAAATCTTAGTTGAGTTGATGCCTTGTCTGTACACCTACTGATATGTCTCCAATCACTTGAGATCTGGGGTGATCCATTAGTGTGACAAGATCAATGGGTAGAGTTGGTTCTATAACAGCATTAGGAACTAATTCCTCTTGTGGAATTATGTTTGCTGTTGGGGGAAGATCAATTCCTTTAGTGCCTTCATCTTCACTTTCTTCAATGACTTTTGGAGAAGGATGTGTTGGAACCTCTTGGGTGAGGTTTAGTCCATCCACACTCTCACACAAGTGAGGTACCTGCAAAGTGCTATTGGTAGAAATCTCTTTCTCCTTGCAAGACATGTTAGTTTCATCAAATGTAACATGAATGGATTCCTCAATTTTTAGTGATGATTTATTAAAAACCTTATAGACTTTGCTTACTTGGGAATATCCTAGAAAGATTCCCTCTTCAGTCTTAGTCTCAAACTTTCTAATGTATCTTTTATTGTTGTTGTGAATATAACATATACATCCAAATACTTTAAAACAGTTGATTTTAGGTTGCTTCCCTTTAAGTAATTCATAGGGTGTCCTATTCTTTAGTTTATGTATCAGGCTTCTGTTCAGGACATAATTTGCAGTGTTTACAGCCTCTGCCCAAAAGGTTAGTGGCATGTAAGCATCTGCAAGTAATGTACATGCAGCTTCAATTAGTGTCCTATTTTTCCTTCCAGCTATCCCATTTTGTTGGGGAGTTCTAGGAGCTGAGAAGCAATGTCTGATACCTTCATTCTCACAGAACTCATGCATAAGAAGAGACTCAAACTCTGTGCCATGATCACTTCTGATCAATGCAACATGAGAAGAGAACTCAATCTGTATGGTCCTGAGAAAATCTGTAAGAACTTTAAAGGTATCTGACTTAGATCTCAGAAAGGACAACCAAGTGAACCTTGAGAAGTCATCCACTATAACTAAGGTATAGGATTTCCCTCCTAGGATTTGTACAGCAATGGGTCCAAAGATATCCATGTATAGCAAATACAAAATCCTAGGTGAATCACTTTTATTAATAGATTTAAAACTAGATTTAGTTTGCTTGCCTAGTTGACAAGCCCTGTAAAGGCCTTCCTTCTTGTAGGGACCAGAAGGTAAACCTCTAACAGTGTTGTCTTTTGATAGCTAGCAATGTTTTTCATGTTTACATGACCTAGCCTTTTATGCCATAAATCATTCTAATTACTAGTTATATTAAGTAATCAGATATCAGAATTGGCAGAAAGAAAATCAACTAAGTATATTACCTTGTCTATTCCCAATTAAAACAGTTTGTTTTTCTATATTAGCAATAGTGCAGGAAGATGAGTTAAAGTTTACCTGATAACCTTCATCACATAACTGACTTATGAAGATGAGGTTATGCTTGAGTCCACTGACATAAGTCACTTTCTTGAAAGTGACTGCTCCAATCTTCACTTCTCCAAAACCTTCAGACTGGCCACATTTTGTATTACCAAAGATAACCTTTGGTCCTAGCTTGGACTTATAGTTGGTTAAGATGTCCTTACTGCCAGTCATGTGTTTGGATCATCCACTATCCAGGTACCATGTTTGATTATTTACTGGACAGCTCTTCACCTGCATTAAAAGACAATTAATTGTTCTTGACCCAAGTTTCCTTGGGTCCTTTGTATTATTGATATGAAAAGCTAGATATAACAGAGAATTCTGGTTGAGATTTATATCCTAGAGGGTGATATCTTGTAGGTGGTATTACCCAATCAGCTATAGGGTTAAATGGTTTTCTAGAATTATTAGAGTTGTTGTTATAATTAACATTCTTGTTAAGTCTTTCTGGGTTCGACGAATTTCTATGAGTTCGTCGACCAGAGTTCGACGAATTGGGTTGAGATCGCCGATCTCTGCCCAGAGAATGAACATATTCATTTTCTGTGCCCCACGTTCGTCGACCTCTGCTCGACGAACCATACAGAGTTCGTCGATCGCAGTTAGACGAACAATTATAGCTACAGTTTGCGTTCAGCGTTCGTCGAGTGGGGTTCGACGAACTGGCAACATTTCGTCGATCTGAATTCGATGAATTCTGATGAACCTTGTTTTAGTAGTTTTTGATTTTTGTTGTTCTGACCTATTGATTTTGGGATTTGTTCTAAGGTTGCTTTATTGTTTATTTTCTCTTTCCCTTTTGTAGAAACAAATTTAATGGGGGTAGTCAGAATATTTTTCTTGAGGATGGGGGGCAAACTTGATGAAGCACCCTAGCCTAGCTTGCCATTAAGCCTGACATTTACAGTGCTTGTGATGTCCATCAACTTAAAGCTTCTCCCATTGAGAGTTTCCTCAAGTTGTTTAGTCTCACATAACTTAGTTTTTAATAATATGATTTGTTCATTATCTAGGGTTAATTCATCCTTTAACTTATTGTTTTCAGAATTAACATTTTCTAGGTTTCCTAATTTTTCCCTAAGAGTCTTGATTTCTTTTCTGAGTTAATTAAATCTATGCACATGGTTTTGAATTCAGATTTAAATGAATCAGAACTGTAATCAAAAGAAGATAATACCTTGTCAGCTTCAGAATCTGAAACTGCTTCATTTTCTGAATCTTTTTCTTCTGAATGGCTTCTGGAGGCATCAATGACCATTAAGCAGACTTCTTTGGCCCTTGCTTCTTCTTCATCTTCACTAGAGCTGGAAGATGTTGATTCATCCTCAGTCTCACTCCAGGATTCAGCCACAAATCCTTTCTCCTTCTACTTGTATTTGCTGGAGGAAGGCCTGCTGTTGTGCTGTCTTCTTGTGTCCTCTCTTCTCTCCTTCTTCTGATTCTCTGGACACTCAGAGATGAAGTGTCCAGTTTTCCTACAACCAAAACACACCACTTCTTTAGTTGGTGTTCGTCATACCTTGGTTTGTCATCCTGCCTTGATGACTTTCTCCTGAAGTCTTTCCTTGCCAGTTTATAGAATCTTTTAGCAAAAAGTCTCATCAGCTCTTCATTTGTGGTTGAAGTCTCTGTCTCCTCAGCAAACTTGAAAGCAATGCTGTGCTCTTTTCTTGCTGGAGGAGGTGTTTCCTCCTCAGCTGCCTCTCTGGATTTGATCAACTGATCATAGGACTTAAGCTTTCCTAAAAGAGATTCAGTGGAAATCTCATTTAGGCTTCTGGCCTCCTTGATGGGCCAGATCCTTGAATCGCATGAGCTTGGGAAGCACATAAGGATCTTATCATTCACCTCAGTGAGGGTGATGTCCTTGTACAAGGTTTTTAGCTCATTGATGATTGAGCTTAACCTGTTGTGCATATCAGCTACTGTCTCAGCTTCCTCCTTCTTGAAATTCTCATATAGGGATATGAGATTAGATCTCCTGTCCTTCCTTTCATCTGCTGATCCAGCCACCATTTGATTTAGGGAGTCCCAAATGGCTTTGGTTGAGGTGCATTCAACCACTTTTTGAAAGATATCACATGACATTATTTGTGCCAGTATGTTCATTGTCTTGGCATTAGCAATCTTTGCCTTTTTTTGGGCCTCAGTCCACTCAGGTGGTGGAACTGCAGTTGTGCTTGAAGATGTTGCAGAAGTAGAGGCAGTGGCTTGAGGGGGACCTGTCAAAATAGAATTAAAGATATCTTCATCAATATATTTCATGTACAACTTAATTCTTGCCTTCCAGATGGCAAACCTATTTAGGTTGCAAACTGGAGGTCTGGTGCTTGCATAGTCCTTGTTCTGTGCCATGCTGTGTGACTATAAATCTACTGGAAATGAAAATACAGATCTAACGCAGGATCTTTAGTTCAAGGGTTAGCTTTTACAACCAAGGGAATCCTGCTCTGATACCAATTTAAAGTGATGTGTTAGATCTGAAATACTCTAAAGGGTGGGGGGGGGGGGGGGGGTGAATAGAGTATTCTTAAATCCTTAAACAAACTTTACAGCTTTTGCTGTAACTGAGAAAGTGCATAATTAACTTAATAAAATATATACACAACAATCCTAAAAAGCACAAACACAGCAAGTACAAAAAGAAGGGGCAACCAGATAACACAAGAAATTTATAGTGGTTCCCCAACCTGGGTACATCCACTCTTCTACTACCCTGGTTGGAATCCACTCAGATTTTTGATCAGGTGCCTGATACTAATGAGCTTTTGATCAGGTGCTCAAAAACCAAACCTCAAGTCTTTTGGTCAGGTGACTTGCAACCAGGAATAACTTTTGAAGGGAGTTATAACCCTTTATATAATGGGGGGTGAGAGATGATATTGTCTTCTCTTTCTCAATATATAACTGAAAAGACTTGTGGATATGATTTTAGCAAATGGCTCCCCCTGTGATTTAGAATGGTTAAAGGAAATCTGGAGCTTTGCTTCAGGGTGATAGGCCTTCGGTCTTTAAGCCTTGACCAGAAAGATCTTCAGGAACTTCTTGACAGATGGAATAGTTGTTGTCCTTTGAATTGTCCTGGAGAGTTGAAGAATGAACACTCTTGATTTTGATTGATTGTTCTTCTTCTTCTGGTCGCAGATTGTTCTTCTGGTCTAGAGCTTCTTGAGTTGTTGTATCAGAGTTGAGAGAGAGAGAGAGTAGAGAGTTTCTTATTGCAGGCTGATTGTAATTTTCTTGTTTGTGTGTCTGTTTTCTATTCTTCCATTCTGCTGTACTCTATAGGAAAAAGAGAGAAAATCTCTTTTATATTTTCTATCAAAATTATCTTTCGAAATTTTGAATTCATCTGCAATCAATGTTGACGGCCTTGGGAATAAACTGCATTGAATTATTTTCCCAACTGTCCCATGGAAAAATGGCAAGCAATAATCCTGGAGAAGACCATAATTAATGCTTTGTCTAACGGTTATATTCAGAGAATATTGAAGCATTAATTACTCAGGAATTATTGCATTAGGAAAGGGGTAGAAGAGTGGAAATGACTAAGTCTGGATTCGTCGAATAGATAACATAAATCGTCGAGTTGAGTCCACAGTTCGTCGAGTTGAGAAGTTGTGTTCGTCAACCAGACAGCTTTTATTCGTCGAGCTGAGTTCCAAGATCGTTGAGCTGAAAATAGAACTGCACTCTCTAGAAACTTTGCCTATTCTGTGTATGGAGTTCGTCGAGCTGATAACTAGTTTCGTCGACTGAAGTTCAGCAAAGTATTTCTGGACTTAGAATACTTCAGATGCTTCTGGAATGAAGTGTTGAAGTGAAGTATCCAGAAATCGTCGACTAGAGAATTTGTTTCGTCGAGCTGAGAACTTCTAACTGCTGCTTCATAACTTTTGCCAAAGTGGTCAAAGTTAGTCGAGCTGAGAATCATGAATTCGTCGACTGGAGATGATTCTGTACTTAGAATAATTGAGAAACTTTTGGAATAATAAGTTGAAGTAAAGAATCCAGAAATCGTCGATCAGGGAATGAAGTTCGTCGACCTGAGAATTAAGTTCGTCGACCTGAGTCTAGAGAACAAAGTCTGGACTTGGAATGCTGAAGGTAGAGTCCAAAGATCGTCGACCTGAGAATCAAGTTCGTCGAGCTCAGCTCAGAGAATTTTCTCTGAGATCGTCGAGCTGAGCACGACAATCGTCGACCTAAGTTCGACGAACGTCAAACATATTTTACTGAGTCTTTGGAAAATCTCTAAGTCTTGAGTCTCTGACAGTCTGATGATGGCCGGTCCATACAGTGTTGATACTAAGGAGGTTGCTTAGACTATAGGACACAACTATGACCCTGTATATGAAAGATGGGTCACAAGATCCTAACTTAGTCAACCTAGCCCAAATCAACTAGGGATCCAACACAGGTTGTGATGCTATTTTTAGGTAGAGTGTTCAGCCACTGCTTAGCCTTAGTTCTAAGGGAGAAAGAAAATAATCTTAGCCTAATAGCATCATTTGTGACAACATTTATCTTGAAGGTGTCACAAATCTCAGGAAAGCTTGCTATATGTGCGTTCAGATCTTCATCTTGAAGTCTGTCAAATTGCACATACTGCTGCACCATTTGAATTATGCTAGGCTTCAGTTCGAAATTATTATTAGCTATTGCAGGGCGAACTATGCTAGATTCTTTACCCTCGAGATTCGGTCGTGCATAATAGGACATAGGCCTTTGCACGACTTCATCCACGTGGGGCTCTTCCATTCTTAACGTAGAAAATGACTCGGAATCCTCAACCGGTATTTGGAGAGTAGGGCCTTGAAATCGAGATCTTCTCCGAAGAGAACGCTCAATTTCATGGTCCAAGTCCAAAATAACTGACGGATTCCCACTGGTCATGTACTAAAAGAAGAGAAGATGAAGAAAGAGAAATAAAAAAAACTCAAAAAAGAGAGCTAATAATTTTTTTGAAATAGATTTTTTTTAAGATAATTTAACTCCTGAACTTCCCAAGGACTACCCCGCAAAGGGTTCGCAGGGTACTAGACATGATAGCGGCACTTAAAACCTCTTTGCCCTTTTCGAGAGAGTTAGGTGGTGTAGAAAAATTGTGATGTGGGTTTCTATTAAGAGCAATAATAATTTTTTTGATTTTAAAATTTTTTTTAGAAGGAGGATGAGAAAGAGAAATGATAAAATTAATAGGTTCGTGTTTTCAATTTATCAATGAAAGTAGCTCCCCAGCAACGACGCCAAAAACTTGGTGGCCTGACCTTTCGCTTAAGAAAAGAGAGCTGCCGAACTAGCAATCCAACTAGGCAAGTATACCTATCGAACTGTAGCAAGGGGACACAAGTGTCATATATAAATCCGGGAACTGTTGAGTAAACTTACTCACACGAAGACTATTATTTTATCGACAGAAATCTTAGGGTTAAGGGGAAAATTATACGCGCTTAAAGAAAGGAAATAAAAAAAGAGGTGATTGCACTAAAAATAAAGAGAGCATAAAAGAAACGATTACACTGAAGGGTTGGAACGATGAAATAGAAATGCACTCAATCAAGAATCACCTCGGCAAGAGTCGATTAAAAACACGATAAAAAAAACTAAGCTTGATAGGGTAAAGTTCCTTGACCGTGGACGTTCCTAAAGCTTGAACACACTTCTCTCGAAGTCGTGCCCAACTGAGTTTAGGAAGGTCTGACCGACTCTAGTCTAAATCGGAGGCCTAAAGCTCGCTTTACATGGTGAACTCCACTATTGGATTTTACTCTAATCCGAGAGATTTGGACGTCTGCCTCTCTCGAGGGGTGCTTACAACTCTCTTTACTCTTGAGTGCTCACTTCAAACTATTGGTCTCTCGGTTAGCCAAGAATGAAAGCAAAGGTTGAGAATATATATCGATGATATATCTCCAACCCAATATAAATCAAGAGTAATTCAAGGCTAAACTGATGGCGGGGATGCAACGCCATTTGCCCGTGCCGACATGGATCTCCATTTTAATCGCCGCAGCTACATGTTCGTGGACATTGATGGTCGTTGCCGCAACCGTCGTCGCCGCCGCCACCGCCGCTACATGTTCGTGGTTATTTCATTTTTGAAATAATATTATAATCCTAATTCTCTAATTATCATTTTATAAGTTTATAGATTTATAATTTAGAGGTTATAAATTTATAAGCTTATTTTTATGTTGTCGTGTTATTTTAATTTTGTTAAACTTTAGAGGCTAGGATTTGCTTTTGTTTTGGATGAAGGGTGGAGGAGTGGTGTAACCTCTCTCTCTCTCTCTCTATATATATATATATATATATATATATATATATATATATATATATATATATATATATATATATATATATATATATATATATATATGTATGTATGTGGAGTGGGAGAAGACAATTGAAAAGAAGAAAAAAACGAACCCTAAAGCCGGCTCACGGTTTGTCCAGCCCCTCTCTCGGCCTGGCTGAAACCCGCACCTGATTCCTCCAGGAAATGCCGCTCGGCTGCTGCTGCCGCCCCTCGTTGGGTGTACTGTTGCTGTTCCGGCGACCTCCTTCCTCCTCCGGTGTGACTCCGAAGAAGGCGGTTCAGTTCTCCCTCATCCGGTGTGACTCCGATGGCCCGTGGAAGCGCGACTCTTCCACCCCTATCTTGCTCCTCCTCCTCCTCACCTCTCTCTAATTTCTGGTTTCTTGGTAACGGTTTCCTTCCCTAAACTTGTGTGATCTTCTTCTTGAATTTGTGAATCAGTGGAGACTTGTGATTTCATATTTTATCCTAATTATTGATTCAATTTGCACTATTAAAATCTGAAATTTGTATTGTGTTTATCCAAATTTTCCGCGAAGATTTTGCAAGGGTAGGTCCCTTTGGACATTTGCAAACCGGGGTTTGTGTAGCCTTTGGTTTCGAATGGATCAAGAGGATTTGGTATATCCTAGTTCGGTTTTGTTTTGACGGTTATATTTGGACTATTTTCCGAATCGAAGCTTCAGTCCGGATCACTCTCCATGTGGATGGAAATTGTTGTGATGCGATGCTAGATATATGGTTAGGTTATGATGTTAGTGTATGTCTACGTTCGTGCAGGTTTGGATAGGAGTTTTTTTCCCTTGTGAGATCGCGATATTTTTAATGAAACTCTGTCGAAATTTTGAGTTTTTGCGCGCACACCACGTGTTAGTTTAAATTCCCCTTAGGAGTCCTTTTTCTTTTTCGTGTCTTAGTTACTGTTAGGGAGTGGCCTACATCAATTTGGGAGTGGCCTACATCAACTTGGCAACGATCTGCTCTTTCCACGCTACCCCTCACTTCCACGCTACCCCTCAATTTGGCCTATAGCAATATCGTCTTGTGGACCCCCACAGGATTCCCGTTGCGAGACTTCAATTATTTGGTCGAGCTCATACTTTCTGGCTCAATGTGGAGAGACGCTTTGGGGCGCCCCTCGACGACTTACGTATAGGTTGGAAGATTATGAATAATTATTTAATGGATGAGTATTACCCTCCTTACTGCCGCACTCAGTCTTCCGATTATCTGAGTGAATCTCCGCCTAAAGTTTTGCTTACATCGAACCAGTACGTCCCCCCGTCTCCCTTACTAGGACGTCTCATGTTCTTATTCCTCCCTGCCAGGGCACTAGACCCATTTCTGACCATAGGAGTGGCTATAAGCCTCACGCTAGATCCTTGCTCCGCCAAGATCTGACTATTTCGAGCACGTGTACACCTACCGTTAATGAGAAGGAAAAGGTTAGGTCCTCTGTCCCGCCACCTGTCGTTGTCTCTAGTAAGGATGCTATAAAACCACGGGTTAAGCCTAGGTAAATAGTTAAGAGTTGCAAGGAGAACGCTACATGTTATGCTTGTGGAGTGATTGGCCACTATGCTGTGGAGTGCCCCACAAAGCCTATGGCTTTGGCTCTTTTAGCTTCGACGTCTGAGCCCGCCACTAAGGGCGTTGCCGATTGTTCTGACGACTGTAGTGACGACGAGGAGATTGGATATCCTAGTGAACTGGATGATGATGTCTCCTCTGAGGTATCCCTCCCTGGGATTGACCCACCTCCCCTCGACCATATTTCAGGCCCGTCTCCTATGATAGTTGAGGAACCGTACGATGGCCCAGAGTTAGCTGACGTACCTACTGAGTTGGAAGATTTACCTTGCGAGGGAGCCGTACTTTTGGATCGATTAGCGGGCGTGTTAGGACACGAATTGATTTTACCTAGTCCGATCCACTTGGTTAAACCATCGTTATCAGCACCTCCGTTTGATATGACTAGTGGGCTATGTATTAGTGAAAATCCGCCGGCGGGCATGTTTTCATTTGCGGCTGTGTATGATTTCACGGCGACTGTGCCTATTGATTTGGTCTCCTCACGACATTATTACCCGCCAAATCAAATTGCACATATCTTTCGTCCATCCTGGTACGAACTGCATGTACACATATCGTTGCCTTATGCCAGTGTCTATGAGTTGCATCACTTTCACGTCCGCTCACCTTCGAGAGCTTCTGACTGCAGAATTGTTGATTCTAATTTAGTCTGGTTAGCTCCCGAGTGGATACCTTCGGGTTCTGTAACAAAATTATTACATTGGAGCACCGATCCTTTCATGATTTTCAAGAATTTTTGGATTAATGCAATTATTTTGGATTTTTACGATGCAATCGGTTTTTCACCGTGTCTCAATTTCTCGGATTTAATTTTGCAAATCTGGTCTGCACATGAGCGGTTTTCTTCGACGTTTCTCTCTTCCACTTCAGAGTCTCTTGGGTTGAGAGGTGAGATTCTTTCCGTGTCATGCTTCCATTTGGGTTTCCTGGTTCTCACATTGGATGGTAAGATTCGTACTGTTTTTCTTTATGCTGACACATCTATGAGGTTTTCTGTTGTTCTTGCTCATGACAGATTCTGTTCTATTGTGGACGCCCGCACTGCTTGTCCTGCCCCGTGGATGTCCGCTCTTGCTATGCTACCTGTGGATGTTGTTGTCTCCTGCTATTCTCTCCCTGGCCACTCATCGGAGATGAGTGATTTTGAGCGGGGGAGGATTGATGGCGGGGATGCCCCACCATTTGCCCGTGCCGACATGGATCTCCATTTTGATCGCCGCCGCTACATGTTCGTGGACATTGATGGTCGTTGCCGCAACCGTCGTCGTCGCTGCTGCCGCCGCTACATGTTCGTGGTTATTTCATTTTTGAAATAATATTATAATCCTAATTCTCTAATTATCATTTTAAAAGTTTATAGATTTATAATTTAGAGGTTGTAAAATTATAAGCTTATTTTATGTTGTCCTGTTATTTTAATTTTGTTAAACTTTAGAGGCTAGGATTTGCTTTTGTTTTGGATGAAGGGTGGATGAGTGGTGTAACCTCAATATATATATGTATATGGAGTGGTAGAAGACAATTGAAAACAAGAAAAAAAAGAACCCTAAAGCCGGCTCACGGTTTGCCCAGCCCCTCTCTCGGCCTGGACGAAACCCGCACCCGATTCCTCCAGGAAACGTCGCTCGGATGCTGCTTCCGCCCCTCGTTGGGTGTACTGTTGATGCTCCGGCGACCTCCTTCCTCCTCCGGTGTGACTCCGAAGAAGGAAGTTCGGTTCTCCCTCATCCAGTGTGACTCCGGTGGCCCGTGGAAGTGTGACTCTTCCACCCATATCTTGCTCCTCCTCCTCACCTCCTCTCTAATTTCTGGTTTCTTGGTAAAGGTTTCCTTCCACTAAACTTGTGTGATCTTCTTCTTGAATTTGTAAATCAGTGGAGACTTGTGATTTCATATTTTATCCTAATTATTGATTCAATTTGCACTATTAAAATCTGAAATTTGTATTGTGTTTATCCGAATTTCCGCGAAGATTTTGCAAGGGTAGGTCCTTTTGGACATTTGCAAACCGGGGTTTGTGTAGCCTTTAGTTTTGAATGGATCAAGAGGATTTGGTATATCCTAATTCGGTTTTTTTTGAGGGTTGTATTTGGACTATTTTCCGAATCGAAGCTTCAGTCCGGATCACTCTCCATGTGGATGGAAATTGTTGTGATGTGATGCTAGATGTATGGTTAGGTTATGATGTTAGTGTATGTCTATGTTCGTGCAGGTTTGGATAGGAGTTTTTTTCCCTTCTGAGATCGCGATATTTTTAATGAAACTCTGTCGAAATCTTGAGTTTTTACGCGCACACCACGTGTTAGTTTAAATTCCCCTTAGGAGTCTTTTTTCTTTTTCGTGTCTTAGTTACTGTTAGGGAGTGGCCTACATCATAAACCCTAAAAAGAAAAGGTAAGTTCAAAGCATCATAACTTAATCACTCGAACCTCGGATCATCAAGATCGAGTACAAGGAGGATTAGTTACTCATAGTGAAGTGGAGGAGGGGGAATGAGTAGTAAAGCATAATAACAAAAAGATAAGAAAGGAGCACTTTTATTAATAATAAAGAGAGCTATAACTTGAAATGGAGGAGTACAATTGCAATGAAAATTGAAATCATATTCTAGCCCTACCATTAGCAACTAAAGCAATTACAAAGGCTACTACAAAAGCTTAAACAAAACTAGAATTAGGAAAAAAACTAAAATGAGAAAGAGAGAGAGAGAGAGAGAGAGAGAGAGAGAGAGAGAGAAAGCATGAAAAACTTCATAAAACAAAAGGGTAGCACCTCCTTACACACTCTAGGACTTTCCTGAAAATAAGGGGGAGGGGCTGAATTTATAGGAATTCAAGAGGAGATGACACGACCAACGATACAGCAGTGTTGGTGGCCGTGTCCCATGCTGGTTGACTTCAGGCTCTGGTTCTGGCGGGAAATGATCATTGCAACGTCAAATCGGCGGGCACGCCCACGCTGACACAACCAACAACACGACCGTGTTGGTGGCCGTGCCCTCTGTAGTTGATGGGCTTTGACGGGGGGTGCATTAATGGCAAGCTTCATGCGTTGAGGTGATGGCAAAACGCCCGATGACACGGCCATGTCGGTGGCCGTGTCCTTCTCTGGAAAATCATCGGCTCCTGTTGACACAACCAACTGTTGACATGGCCAGCTTGACACGGCCAGATACACGACTGTGTTGGAGGTCGTGTCCTGCTCAGGATGAACTCTGGACTTTCCTCTGGTGGTTGATTCTTTGTGAACAAGTGACATGCCCCATGACACGGCCGTGTTGGTGGTCGTGTCAGGTCATTTTGGCTGAAAATTGAGAAAACCTGCAAAAGAGTACAAAAACATTAGTGGTATAAATAAATAGAAGAGGAGGGGACATATAAGCTAATAAGATAAGATTTGCACAATAAAGACCTAAACAAAACTCTAAAAGCTTAAATACAAAATAAACTATCACCTACCTATAAGATGGATGATAGTCCTTTACCAGACTTGGATGTTATTATTCTTGCTGACATAGAAGAAAAGAATAAATCAATTTCTAAAACTATTGTTGCTCCACCAGAAGTTGCAGAACTTCCAGTACAGCCTCAGGCTGAGAAACAAATTTCCAAAGATATTTTGAAAGCACTTGATGCCATATATGACAATCCTCAAGGATCATCTGATGATGAAAATGGTGATGAAGACTTTGATGAGTCTGATGATTCAAAGGTTAAGAAGAAAGTGGCCAAGAAAAGGAAAGTTGTTCCTAAGGCTACCCCCAAGCTAAATCCCACCCATGATACTCCCTACTACATACTGCAGAATATCACTCCTTACCCAGAGATGCCCTCATGGATGTGGATATCCAAAAATGAGCAAAAAGCTAGGAAAAAGAGCAGAAGGTACTCTCCTCCTCCTCCTTCCCAAAGGAATTGGAGAGGTCCTCCTCCTTCTCCTCCAGCAACTGGTGCTTCAGGACACATTTCTCAGAGATCTACTTCATATACTCAAACTTATCAAAGACAATCAGATAGATCTTCTAGATCTCAATTTCATGGAAGCAGTCAGCACAGACATTCTAGCAGCAGCATACAGCAGCAACAACAACAATAACAAGCATCTGAAATTGATAAATCTGAAAAGGATAACAGTCCAAAAGGGCCAGATTCTCCTCCAGTTCCCTTTGCGGATCCTGAACAAGATACAACTGCAAGAATGGCCAGATTTCAAGAGCTAGTTGGACTCTCCTCGATCAACAAAGCTAAAGCTGAAGGCAGAGATCCTTCTCAGTATTCTACAATGTCAACCTATAGAAAAGAAGAATTAAAAAGGTATGAGAAGGCTAATAAATTCTTCAATGTAGATGCCTATATGAATTTACATCAGGAGGCTGTAGTTCCCAGAGCCACTTCTCTCAATATAATTGGAGCAGTTGACATGATAATGTCTAAAAGAGAAGCTGTCAATCCCAACAGAGAAATAATATTCAGACAGCCCTCTGAAAGTTCTGATAAAGCTGATAAAGGAAAGGCAAAGAAGAACAAGTGAACATTTTGTTTTGTTTTGTATTTCTAAACTCTATTTGTTATAACTGTCACAAAGCTACTATCATGTACATATCTGCTAGATATTTTAAATTTTCTGCCAGATATATTATTTTTGCTTTGTGATCCTTTTCCTTTGTTTTTATTAATGACCTCAGCCAAATAGGGGGAGATTGTTGGATCCCTAGTTTGAATCTATAGTCAGGGTCATGTCTTTGAGCCTTAGATTTTAGGCTAATCATTAGGTTCAACCTTGATGGACCAGCCAGCAGAAGACCTCAGTGGACTTAAGACTTAGAAGAAATTAAAGTTTAGTTATAAGTTCGACGTTCGTCGAACTCAGCTCGACGATAGTCATGCTCTACTCGATGAACTCAAAGTTAATTCTCTGAGTTGAGCTCGGCGATATTCGAGCTCAGATCGACGAATTCTAGAATTCAACTTCAACAGTTTATGTTCTCTGAACTCAGCTCGACGAAGATATATTCTTAGCTCGACGTACTTGGACCGTAAAATTGGAAAGTTATTCGCAGAATACAATTCACTGAGCGCAGGTTGGCGAACAAGATTTCTCAGCTTGACGAACTTGGATCTCTGGTCGATGAAATCTGTTCAGAGGTCGACGATTTCTGTCAAGTGCCAGACTTAGAGTTTTTCCTTATTTTCCGTCCTTATTCCATATATTATTTAGCAGTAATTCTCTGAGTAATTAATAAATATATTCCCCTGAATATAACCGTTATTGGCAGCATTGATTATGGTCTTCATCAGGGTTAATTACTTGCTTAATTTATTGGGACAGTTGGGAAACTCATTAAAGACAATATTCTCCAGCCGTATTTCATTCTACAGGCAATCAGCAATCAATGTTTGGTATTCAAATTTCAGAGGAGAATTCGACAGAGATTATAAAAAGAGATTTTTCTCTTTTCAGAAAAAAAAGAAGAAGAAAACGGAACCAGAGAATATAAAAAATACTCAGAACTCTTCTTTGTGTAGAAAACACTTTGTTTTCCCCTTGATCTTTCTGAAGACTGAAGAAGAATAACAAACCAATATCAAGAGTCTTCTTTAACTTCAACTCTAGGATATTTCTAAACTCTATTTGTTATAACTGTCACAAAGCTACTATCATGTACATATCTGCTAGATATTTTAAATTTTTTGCCAGATATATTATTTTTACTTTGTGATCATTTTCCTTTGTTTTTATTAGTGACCTCAGCCAAATAGGGGGAGATTGTTGTATCCCTAGTTTGAATTTGGGCTAGGTTCACTAACTAGGTTAAGTTTAGGCTAGTCATTAGGTTCAACCTTGATGGACCAGCCAGCAGAAGACCTCAGTGGACTCAATATTTATAAGAAATCAAAGTTCATTATATAAGTTCGACGTTTGTCGAACTCAGCTCGACGATAGTCATTCTCTACTCGACGAACTCAGAGTTAATTCTCTGAGTTGAGCTCGACGATATTCGAGCTCAGATCGACGAATTCTGAAATTCAACTTCAACAGTTTATGTTCTCTGAACTCAGCTCGACGAAGACAGATTCTTAGCTCGATGAACTTGGACCGCAGAATTGGCAAGTTATTCGCAGAATGCAATTCGCTGAGCGCAGTTTGACGAACAAGATTTCTCAGCTCGACAAACTTGGATCTCCGGTCGACGAAATCTATTCAGAGGTTGACTATTTCTGTCCAATGCCAGACTTAGATGTTTTCCTTATTTTTTGTCCTTATTCCATATATTATTTTGCAGTAATTCTCTGAGTAATTAATACATAAATTCCCCTGAATATAGCCATTATTGGCAGCATTGATTATGGTCTTCATCAGGGTTAATTACTTGCTTAATTTATTGGGATAGTTGAGAAACTCATTAAAGATAATATTCTCCAACCGTATTTCATTCTCCAGGCAATCAGCAATCAATGCTTGGTATTCAAATTTCAGAGGAGAATTCGACAGAAAATATAAAAAGAGATTTTTTTCTTTTCAGAAAAAAAGAAGAAGAAAACAGAGCCAGAGAATACAGAAAATACTCAGAACTCTTCTCTATGCAGAAAACACTTTGTTTTCCCCTTGATCTTTCTAAAGACTGAAGAAGAATAACAAACCAATATCAAGAGTCTTCTTCAACTTCAACTCCAGGATCTTTCAAGGACAACAAACTTAAATTAGTCAGAAGTCCCTGGATCATTTCAAGTCAAGGTTGAAGACCTACACCCTGAGCAAGGCTCCAAGTGATTTTAAAAGGAGCTCTTGACAACAGCAATCCACTAAGTCTTCTCTGTTGATTTGAGAAAGAGAAGACACCATCACCTCTCTCACCTCCGGTACAAAGGGTTTATTAACTTCTTTCAAAAGTTTATTCTTAGGTTTTTGGGTACCTGATCAAAAGCTCAAAGTGTTGTGAGATCTCCCTGTAAATAGATCTTGTGGTGGCAGTCACCTGATCAAAAACCTGCGAGTGGATTCCTACCAGGGTGGTAGAAGAATGGATGTACCCAGGTTGGGGAACCACTATAAAATTCTTATGTCATCTGGTTGATCATTTTCTATGTTGTTCTTGCTTTGTCGTGATAGGTTAGCTGTGCTGTGATAGACTAGTTTAGTTTGCTGTGATAGTTTACTTTGCTGTGATAGTTTACTTTCCTGTGATAGTTTAGTTTGCTGTGTTAGTTTAGCTTAGTTTATTATTTCCATTACTACTATTGGTATCACTTATTTTAATACTCTGATAATATTTAAAACAACCAAAAGTTTTATTTACTATATTCACCCGCCTCTATAGTAAATCAGATCTATCCCCTTTTCTTTCACTAACAACGCACTAGACTCGACTACTCAACTATTTTCTCGGATTGAAAACAATTCTACAGCTCGGAACAAAGTTCCTACAACTCGGGGCAAAAACTAATCCTACAACAACTCGTAGAATATCTCCTACAATTTGGAGTAAAACTCCTACAAGACTCGGAGAATAACTCCTACAACTGTAAAATGAATTTACAATCAGAAGAAACTGTCTTATCGTCACAGATCTGGTTGAACTCGGCTTTTTCCCTCTTTAAAAAATGAACAGCCCTTATCAGAAAAGTTGAGGAAGAAATCAGAGACCTTGGATCTTAGAACTCTAGAATCAGCACGACCAAGAAATAGATCCATCGATGTTGAAGATCTTGATCCCTGAAACTTCTTGATCTGAATCTCTTGGATCGAGAGAGAAAATCGACGTTGAAGACAGAGTGGCGGCAGCGGCGCTTCTCGATTTGGAAATTTAAGAATGATTCAGAAACTTGGAAATTCTTCTTTTTTGGTTAGTCGATTTTGATAAGACCTTTTATAGGACTTGCCTAACGGTCATAATCACATTAATTGACAGCCACGCGGACCAATTAACCCTTAATCAAATTTGAAATCGAATCTGTTAAAACTTAGGAAATTTCAGAAATCTGAACTGCATTTCTCGAGTGAAGGATAGACTTCTTGAGTAGATGATTCTGTTTCTCGAGAAGAGGTATAGAGTTCTCGAGAAAAATACTTAAGATAAATATAGAGGTGGAATTCTCATATCTTGAGAAAAGTTAGACCTTATACTCGAGAAAAGTTCTTCTGTTACTCGAGAAGAATAATGCATCTCGACAAAATATATTTGTCACTTGAGAAATAACTTCTGGTTCTCGAGAAATGATTCTGGTCTTATCGAAAGACACTTCTAGCCTCTCGAGAAATAATTCTGGCCTTCTCAAGAAAAAGACTTAGAGAAAATTTTGACTTGAATTAAAGTAACTCGAGAAGAAGAGTTATGATATACTCGAGTACACATGGCTTTCTCGAGAACTACACTAGGCTTTCTCGAGAACAACTTCTGCTGCTCGAATATATGACAGAGCTTACTCGAGTACTAAAGATAGTACTACTCGAGTTCAATAAATTTTTCTCGAGAATAAAACTTATAAAAAAATTTCTGTAATTCATAAAATTGATTTTCTTCAAAAAATTCAGCAACCAACTTTTCTTCCATATCTTTAGTGCTTGAAAAAGGAAGTGTGTCCCAATAGAGAGGATACACATGAGTCAACACCAAGGATCACACAATAAGGGATTACATTGTATGGTCCTGTGTTTGGTGACTCATTGTAGACTGACATTAGTCTACAGTTGGCAATTATATCTTGCAAACAACTAGAAAGGTCATCAAATACAAACTTAATTCATCATAGTTCAAGAGTGACTTCATACAAATCTGGGTTATTGTGGATGCAATACCCAACAATCTCCCCCAATTTATAGAAGTTAGAACCCTCTACACTAAGGTGAATTATATCAAGATAAATAAATAAAGTAACTAGCAATCAAAACAAGAATAAGAAATGCTAAGCAATAAAAGATATAAATCATCAAAATTTAGAGATGTATATATAAGAAAATTATCCAGGAAAAGTCTATTCCACAAACATTTCTCATATATAAAACTTTGATCATCTTCTATTCCTTCTTGGTCTGTTGTTGTTGCTACTTCTGAAGTTTGTTTTCTTGTCTTTGGAAATACATGTATGGCTTTGGAAAATATTTGGATGGCCTGGGAGGAGCAGTTAGATCATCTCGTCTATACTTTATATTATGTAGTCTTCTGAGAGTCATGAAGTTTTCATATTGCATCCATTTAGTATGAGAGTAATAATCATCCTTATGTCCACTGAATTCCACAAAGTCTTAAAGTATCAAGGATAATGGATTTTGATGTTGGGCTCCATACTTCAACAAACTCTCTTTTAACATACTCTGGTATGGGAGTGGACCTGCTAGCAGAGGAACCATCACCATACTTTCTTCTTTTAGATTTTTGTATCTCAAGAGGTGCTTGAGGAGGCATATTAGCCTATTCAGGATCCCATGCTTGCTCATAAGTCTCAGGAGGAAGTGGAGCTTCAAAATATTCAGGCCCTGAAGAGAATGTAGGCCTATTTACATCCAGGCATGCAGGAGGGGGTACAGAAGGGTCAATAGATATGTCAAGGAAAAGCTGATTGTGCATCCATATTGCAGTATCATATGTGTAAAGCTTTCTGCTCTTAATTTTCTTTAGCACTGATGCTTGAATTTCTTTCATTTGATCATCCCATTGACCTTTCATTATTTGTACTTTCTTCTCTAGCTGTTCTTCCACTAAGTCCTCCCCCTTTCTGACTTCTACAGATAGGGTGCTAATGACTTCTTCTTTGAAAGTCACAACTTCTTCACATGTTTTGAAGTTACGTTCTTGTGCTTTCTTTTCTAGTTGTATCTGATTATTTGCAAGAGTGACAGATTGTTCCATTACTTCACCAATACTTGTAATGGTGTGATCTATAGCTTTCCATCCAATTTGTAAAAGTCTTTTGAATGCATCCGTGTTGTTTTGTATTTCAGCAAATCCTCGGCTCATCTCTTTCTCTAAGGTAGTTACCTTATCCAGTTACAGCTTTAATAAAAGTATCAAAATATTTCCTCTGCTCAGCCATCATGGATTCAATCTTACTCAAGATATTGTTTTCAGAAGAAACATTAGTTTGAAGAGGTGCAGTGGGTAGAACTAGAGTAGTCCAAGGGACTATTTCTTCAAATTAGGACTGTGGAGGTAGAAGTTTGTTTTCTTCTTACTGTACTGTCTTCATCTTCAGCATCTTTGGCTAATAAGGTGGGAATGTTGAAAAGTAGACTAGGAAGAGGAGGTTAAGCATCTTCAGTAGGTGTTTCTTCTTCAGTATCTGATAGAAAAACTGTGTTTTAATCTTTCCCCCCCCTGAACAGGAGACTGGGGCTTTGGAGATGGTTCAGGTTCTGATGGCTGTTCTAGATAAGGAGACTTTTCTGGTTCAGGAGAATATGCTGGATGGGATGGTGCTGGTTGATGATCTGGAAGAGGAGACATTTCTGGTGTAGAAGGATGTTCTTCAGGTAGAGGGGATAGAGGCTCTTTAGAAGTGAGCTTCTCTATCATTTTGTTAATGCCATCATCTCTAGATAGAATTTGTGCACTTACTTGGGCATCTGTTAGGATTTCTACGTCAGGTAGCTCAGCAACAATAAATTCTGTATTATCTGCTTGGAGAGAAGAGTCTTTAGCAGCAGCAGGTGTAGATGAAACTTATTCTAAATCTGTATATATAGCAATAGCAGGTGAAGTGAAAACATGGGCTGGAATATCTGTGTGCATTAGAGCTGGGGTTGGAATTAGAGTATGGTGAGCTTGGACAGATAGGGCAGGCTCCCCCTCAATAACTGGATCAGTTATTTTATGAGAAGGAGGAGATGGAGTCCTGACTGCATCTTCTTCTGTTCTTGGTACTTTGTCAGATTTCTGAAGCTTAATCTCCCATATTTGGATGGAGGTGATGAAGACTTTCTTCATGTGGTGAAGAGCCGTACCCTTATTCATAAGGAAGACATCTGGCATCATCTTGTTTAGGTAGAGAGATAGGATTCTACCATAGTTAGGGCTCTTGATGCTTGATTTGATTCTGTCGAAAAGCATCACCCCCACTGAAACTTCTTCCTGCATATCACATCAGTCATCATATCAAAGAACTCTATAGTGATTTAGCTGAGAGAACTGGTCCTTTAGAGGAAGACTTTTCCAAGAATGTCTGCAAGTAGTTTACTTTCTGCATTCATATTATGTCGGCAAATGGTACTAGTAGAATCGGGAAGTCCACAAAAATCCATAAGCCCTTTCATAGTCTGAGCTTATAAGATCATCTTCCATGTCGATAACTGGTAGCCGCAGAAATTGAGAAACAGAGTTAGAAATCATCTTTACCTTGATGTCCCGAACCCTGGATTTCAGCACTTTGCCATTGCATTTGATCTTGGCATGTTGGTAGAATTCCTCTACATCAGAAACTAAAACTCTGCAAGGATGTTCCAGAATGAAGGATAATCCAGCGGTGTCAAGCAAGATGAGAACATTACTGAAATCGTTAGAAATGTCGCCGATTCCGGTGTGGATAAGTTCTCTGCCGATGCCAAGCTTCGATGAGGAGGCCATTGATTGAGGAAAGAACCATCTACTGGCCAGCGAGAAGAGAAATAGGCTAGTTTCGGTAGTGCGACGGAGATGGAGAAGGTGAAGAGTTTTCTCGAGAGCAGGGTTTTGAAATTCAGGAATAAGAAATTTCTGGACAATCTATGTATATATTTACCCCAAATCTTAATGAGTAAGTAATAAATAATGCTAAATTACCTGGAGTAAGGCGGCTGAATTTGCACAAGTGCAAATATAAAAAATTTGAACTTGATGCCGAATTTCCATCTTATTTCTTGAGTGAGATAATAGTTCTCGAGAAGAAGAAAATTATTACTCGAGTAGAGGTTGTCTTGTTTTCGAGTAGAAGTGTCTTGTTCTCGAGTAGAATTATTTTTCCCGAGAAGCAAGTTTATTATTCTTGAGCAGTAAGTCTGTTCTTCTCGAGTATAAAAGATGTACTTCTCGAGAAAAAGTGATGTACTAGAGAAACGATGTCCAGACTTGGAGTTTTTTTATTTCTGAGAAGTTTAGCCCGATCTTGACCTTTGCTTGAGACCTTTTTCTTCATTCATCCTTGTTGAGCATGCCAAGTTCTATTTTGAAGGACGAGAACTTGGCCTCGTCCAGTGGCTTCGTGAAAATGTCTACAACCTGCCTGTCTGTTAGAACATATTGGAGATTGATATCTCCATGCTCCACATGATCCCGGATGAAGTGATACCACAACTCTATGTGCTTTGTCCAGCTGTGAGAGACTGGGTTATTGGCTATTGCAATTGCACTAGAGGAGTCACAAAACATCGGAATGTTCTTGAACTTCATATTTTAGTCTTCACATTGGTTCTTTATCCACAATAATTGTGCACAACAACTGCCGACATAAATGTATTCTGAATCGACCATTGAAATTGCGACACAATTTTGCTTCTTGCTGCTCCATGAAATGAGCCTCCTTCCAAGGAACTAGCAAGTCCCGGAAGTGCTCTTTCTATCATCTTTGCTTCCTGCAAAATCTGGAGGTTGTTCCACATACACTTCTTCATTTATGTCACCATTAAGGAAGGCCGACTTCACGTCCATCTGATAGATAATGAATCCCTTAAGTGCTGCATAGGCTAGGAACAACCTGATTGCCTCCAGCCTTATCACTGATGCATATGTCTGATCGAAGTCGATTCCTTCTTCTTCTTTGTATTCCTTGGCAACGAGTCTAGCCTTGTTCTTTATAATTGTTACATCCTCGTCGGTCTTGTTCCTGTAGACCCACTTTTTTCCGATGACGTTCTTGCCTTTGGGTCTTGAAACAAGCTTCCAGACTTGACAATGCTTGAATTGATTCAATTCTTCTTCCATTGTCATTATCCAAGATGCATTTGAGTTTGCTTCCTCAAACTTCTTTGGTTCAACCTGCGAGAGAAAACTCAAATATAAATTTTCATTAGTTGTACCTCTACGAGTTCTGACATCATCCAGGGGATCCCCTATGATTTGATCCATTGGGTGATCCTTCAAGTGTCTGATCTCTAGAGTTCTTGCATCTGGAGCTTCCTCTACCACTGGAATGACTTCATCAACTTAGATGACATCTTCATCATGGTCATCAACCTCTCCAATTGGGGTTGGAGTGGTAATTTTGATGAACGTTTGAGCTTTTTCTTCAATCGGCTCATCTAAGTTTAATTCCTTTAGTCTTGAACCCGCATCTTCAATAAACACACTAGAAGAGCCGCCTTGTAGCAAGCGCGTCTCATCAAATACAACATTAATATATTCTTCTACAACTAGGATTTTCTTATTAAAAATCCTATATGTCTTACTATGGCTACTATAACCTACAAAAATACCTTCAAATCTCTTTTCACTAAATTTAGTGGTGGAATACTTACCATTGTTAAGGATGAAACATTTACTACCAAAGATTCTAAAATATAAATAGTCGGTTTCCTGCCCTTTAGAAGTTCGTAAGGTGCCTTATTATGGTTCCTGTTTATGAGTGCTCGATTTTGCATGTGGCATGTAGTGTTGACGGCTTCAGCTCAGAAATATTCTGGTAGTGAGGCATCACTCAATATGGTTCTGCAAGCCTCGATGAGTGTTATGTACCTTCTCTTAGCTACTCCGTTCTTTTGAGGAGTACGAGGAGAGAAAAACTCATGAAAGATACCAAGAGCTTCATAAAATTCTGCCATGGACCTAGACTTGATCTCTGTTCCATTATTGTATAACCTTGGGCTCGCGAGAGGTGACCCAAGCAAGCAAGGAAG
Source organism: Platanthera guangdongensis (assembly GCA_039583875.1). NCBI lineage: Eukaryota > Viridiplantae > Streptophyta > Magnoliopsida > Asparagales > Orchidaceae > Platanthera > Platanthera guangdongensis. Next base: position 85,194,834 of record CM077147.1, on the reverse strand, counting down.
GAGGATTGGCGAGAGGGGAGGAGGCCCACCTACAGGAGGCGAGAGGTGTGGACAGCACATAGAGATAGGCGAGACCTCTTTTAGGCGAGACCTCCTAGGGGGGCGAGATGGCCCACCGGGCGAGAGGCCGGCGAGACGGACGGGGTGGTCGTCTCGCCTGACAGTTCTCTCCCCACTCGCCACATGTGAAAAGAGATGTCTTTACCTTTTTACCCCCAAGGGGGATTTTACCTTTATGCCCCAGCTAATTTTACATGTCTACCCCGGGAGGTCTGCATATACCTCTCCAGAACAGCGGAGTTTGGTTGTTTGCAGACCCGGTCTAAGGTGTTTTGGTCATTTCAGGTTAATTCAGAAGTGTTATTTGCAGAACAGATTCAGAGGCCTATAAATAGACCGGTAAAGGTGCCTGAGAAAGGGTTGTTGAACCTTTCCACTATCTTCCTCACAGGCACTTAGTTCAGCACTGGCTAGGGAGGGGAAGACCTTCAGGTCTTTCGGGTAAGAGGTGGGACCTCCAAGATGAGCCCCCTCGGTCTGTTTCCAAGCTTTTGACTCTCGTCGGGAGGGTTGCGCAGGGAGATTACGTGTGGGCCGCATCCTATTTCGAACTTTAGGAGGGACCGGAAAGCTGGTTCCAACATTTTGGTGCGGTGAGCGTGGAACGCAGCCCTCAGGGAAGGACCTTGAGCAACCACATGGCGGGAGGTCAGGGAGAAGGAGAAGGAGAGGGGTCGGACAACCCGAGAGGATTTGTCGGAAGAGAAGAGTTCATGGCTTCAATCAAGGGGATCATGGATTTGCTATAAGGGATCCCGCGACAAGGAGATTATTCAACACCACTGCCTCAAGTGCCGGCTCTCGCAATGTAGGAAGAACTCGTCTCGGCGCGAGTAGGAGAGGATGCCCCGGGGAGAAGGCCAGGAAAGGCGGTGATAGTGGAGGGGAGCGGGAGAGACATGGCGGGAAGGGAGCTGTTCCCAAGTCCGACGAGTACCATCTCGCCAGGAGAGGTCGTCGCGCGAGTAGGGGTGGCGAGACCGACGGTGAGAGGATCCCTTTTCTGCGAGCTAATCTTGTCAGCTCCTGTCCCAGAGGGCTTCCGAGAACCCGAGATGAACTACTATGTGGGGAAGGATGCTCCCCTCCATCACTTGCAGTGTTTCGAGGACGCAGTTTCGATCAGGCCCATGACGGACGCGTTTAAGTGCCGCCTTTTTGCAATCACTCTAAAGGACAAAGCTAGGGACTGGTTCCATCAGCTCCCTACAGGCTCGATATACTGCTTCGAGGACCTAAGTAGGAGCTTCCAGCTGCGGTTCTCCACATCTAAGAAGAGTAAGAGGAACCCGGAGTCGATCTTTTTGATTAAGCAGAAGGCGGATGAGTCGCTGGCTCAGTACGTGGATAGGTTCCAAGAAGGGATTTTGGATATACATGAGGTGTCAGGGTTTGCGCTCCAGATGGCCTTTACTGTGGGATTACGGGAAGGCTTCTTCAAAATGAGCCTCACCCGGAAGGCGCCACTGTCTTTTGAAGGCTTGATGGAGAGGGCGGTGAAAGAAATAGCGATGGAGGCGGCGAACCCTACTTTTGCGAAGAAATTGGCAAGGCTTACTGAGATGGAATTGAGGGAGTCGGGTGGGAGGCAGCAGGAGGCAAGGAGAAGAGAGGAGCCGAGGGCTCCGTCGTATCAAGAGCTGGGATGGAGGCAGCATGGAGGCCCTGCCCCAAGGCAAGGTAGAGGATTTCCCCAAGGGGGGAGGAATCAACAGGGAGGACCAGGAAGGTTTCACCAGCAAGGGTGGGGATATGGTCATAGATCGCCCTTGCCCCCTCCGCAGCAGGCTATGGCCATGGGCCGAGGTAGAGGAAGAGGTTGGGAGAGAGGAAGAGGAGCAGGAGCCGGGAGAAGGAGGAACCCTCAGGAAGGAAGGCAAGGGGGGACCCACCAAAGATTCAAATTAAGGAATCCTAGCGTCGCGAGCCATGGTTGGACTATCTTTCTGAGGTTAGGGCAACCTCGAAAAGAGCGGGGATTGTGTACAACCTTGGGCTCGTGAGAGGTGACCCAAGCAATCAAGGAAGGAGGATTGGCGAGAGGGGAGGAGGCCCACCTACAGGAGGCGAGAGGTGTGGACAGCACACAGAGATATGCGAGACCTCTTTTTAGGCGAGACCTCCTAGGGGGGCGAGATGGCCCACCGGGCGAGAGGCCGGCGAGACGGACGGGGTGGTCGTCTCGCCTGACAGTTCTCTCCCCACCCGCCACATGTGAAAAGAGATGTCTTTACCTTTTTACCCCCAAGGGGGATTTTACCTTTATGCCCTAGGTAATTTTACATGTCTACCCCAGGAGGTCTGCATATAGCTCTCCAGAACAGCGGAGTTTGGCTGTTCGCAGACCCGGTCTAGGGTGTTTTGGTCATTTTAGGTTAATTCAGAAGTGTTATTTGCAGAACAGATTCAGAGGCCTATAAATAGACCGGTAAAGGTGCCTGAGAAAGGGTTGTTGAACCTTTCCACTATCTTCCTCACAGGCACCTAGTTTAGCACTAGATAGGGAGGGGAAGACCTTTAGTTCTTCCGGGTAAGAGGTGGGACCTCCGAGCTGAGCCCCCTTGGTCTGTTTCCAGGCTTTTTACTCTCGTCAGGAGGGTAGCGCAGGGAGATTACGTGTGGGCTGCATCCTGTTTCGAACTTTAGGAGGGACCAGAAAGCTGGTTCCAACAATTGTCACTTCTAATTTTGACAACTGAAGCAGCTGTATTCATTCTGGACCTGCCTGACAAAATTAGTAAAGATATCAAAATTATCTGACTTGTGTTTTAGAAAGAACACTCATGCAAAGAGAGAGTAATCATCAGCAATAACCAATGTATAATCCTTACCTCCCAAACTTCTAATTTGCAGTGAACCGAATAAGTCCATATGAAGTAGGTGTAAACACCTATTAGAGTCTTTGCCAATAATATTTTTAAAGGCCCTTGCTTGCTTGCCTTTTACACATGTGTGATAAGCTCTATCTTTGACGCACTTAACATTGGGGGCATCATATACTAAATTAAGAGAAAATAATTTATTAATAGTTTTTAAATTTATATGTGCTAGTCTCTTATGTCATTGGTCACCAAGATACGCACTATCTTTTGCCAAAAAACACACTGGCATAGAAGAGTCTATACAAGTAAAATTTAAACAAAATATATTTCTACTATGAGTGTCTGATAGAATCATTTCCAAGTTATCTACTAATTTTATCAAGCACTTGTCTGTATGAAATTCTACTATGTATCCTTTATCACAGAGCTGGCTTATGATTATAAGATTGTGTTCTAATCCTTCAACATAAGCCACATCTGAGAAGGATACACTACCATTAGTGATCGTACCGTAGCCTTTAGTAATTCCTCTGTCAGAACCTCCAAATATGACCTTTAGCCCATTCATGACTGGAGAATAATTCTGGAGTAGGCTTCTAGTTCCAGTCATATGCTGAGAGCATCCACTGTCCAAATACCAGATAGGATTTTTGGTGGCCTTTGGAATACCTGCATTCACAAATCAGTTTACCTTAGGAACCCAAACTCATTTGGGTCCTTGGTCTCTAGTTAGCACACTCCCCCTACGTCTGTTAACATTGTGAGTGGTTTTTCTCACATTATTAACTTGAGGAGTTACATAATATCTGGGGTTAAACCAACAATCTATAGCAAAGTGAACAACTTTGCCGCAACACCAATAGTCAAACCTGTTGTATCTTTGCATAAAGTTCTCCTGCTTGACCTTTTGAGAGTGTGGTCTAGCAGGGGCAGTAGACTTGGAGGTAGAAGCTTCGTGGTGATAGCACTCACATGACTTCTTCTCCTTAAGAGGCTTTTCCACAATGGGTTTAACTTTTTGAGCTTTCTTGATGTTATGACCATGACTATAAGGGCCAAAGCTCTGAAATTTGATCTCCTCATAAGGTGCCTTGAAGACACTTTCACCAAAATTCTGGGTATGGGTCCATCCTTAGTACCAAGACTTGGGCTCTACATAAGTAGGTTTAGCAAAGTGACCGTAGGATGAATCAATATCAAACTCATTAGTTGGAAAGATAACCTTTTTAAATGAAGTTTGATCTTGAGGAGCTTTCCCCTTCTCCTTAGCTAGAGCTTTCTTGGCAGCCTTATTTTTCCATTGAGCTTTATTTCTCCTATAAGATTTACTAGGAGCATCCACATGGCCTAAGCCAGCACCTTTGGCCTGAGCAGAGAATTCAGCAACAAATGGAAGGACTGTCTTGGGCTTGGAGAAACTATCAACAAGTTTCTTTTAAGCTACAAGTTGTTCTTCCAATTCTTTGATGATTTTCTCCTTCAGATTTAAGTGCTCGAGAGCTTTGTTATATTCTTCAATTGCAGTATTGAAATCCTCTCTGAGTCAGTCCGTCTTTGTGACTTCCTCTCTAAGAGAGCTCTCCTCAGCTTTGAGAGATTTGATATCCTTGGCCTGAGTTTTCACAACTTTTTGACATTTGTCATAAGCCTTGATTAACTCTTTGTATTGAGTCATGAGTTCAGACTTATCATCAGAAGAGTTGTCCTCATGATCATAGTCAGAAGCATCTGATTCCGAGATAGGAGTGTGATAGTTTACCTTCCCAGTGTACTGTGGCTCTTTTTCCTCATCTATCTGTGCCATTAGCCCAAAGTAGGATTCCTCTTCCTCACTTGACTAAGATGAGCCAGAGTCGTTGAGAGTCTTGTCCTTCTTAGCTACCTGCTTCTTTTAGTTTTCTTCTTATTATAAGAAGATTTCTTCTCCTCTCTTTTTCCACCCTCCTTTTTCTTGTGAGGCAATCAGTTATGACATGTCCTGGCTTATTGTAACAATAACAAAAAATGTCAGAAGAAATATATTTGTTCGGTTTTGAGTGATACCTGTCTTGGCTACTTGAGCCTTTCTTGTGACGATCACCATCATGACGTGATCTTCTGTACGAGGCATCTTTGCCTCTCCACTATTTCTTCTTGTTCAAGAACTTCTTGAACTCCCTTTAAAGAAGAGAGAACTCTCCTTCTGATAGCTCTGAGCCTGAGGTACTTGGCTCTGAAGCTTCTTATTCACTCTCTTCCTATGCGGAGGAAGGTGATGCAGCTTTTGATTTCCTCGAGATGTCTGCCTTTAGAGTGATAGACTTCTCCTTGGATGACGACCGACTTTTCTCTTCTTCAGCTTTTCTTTAATTTATTTGGAGTTCATATGACATAAGCTTTCCAAAGAGATTTTGAGGGTCGGTGTCAGCCAACTTACCAAATTCCCGGATTGCACAGACTTTATTGTCCCATTCCTTAGTCAAGGATCTCAGAAATTTGTCATTCAGTTCTCCATTAGTGAAGATCCGGCCATAAACTCTTAGGTCGTTGACAATCTTAAAGAAGCTTTCAAAAGTATCAACAATAGAATCCTTGGGACCTTGTCTGAATTGTTCATATTTCTGATTCAGGAGGGATCTTCTATCATCCCTTACCTCTTCAGTACCTTCCATCAGGACGATGAGAGACTACCACATTTCCTTGGCAGATAGGCAGTGAATCGGATTCTGCAACATATAATCATCGACTGTACTTGCGATGATATTCTTAGATTTCTTGTCTAAAGAGACAAGTGCAATCTCATCTTTGTCAAGATCCTTAAACTTCTTTGGAACTTACTTTGTTTGATCAATAATGGAGACTGTCATTGGAACATAGGGTCCTTCTTCCACAATCATAAAGATCCTTGGATCCACATAAGAATTTTATTCTTTCTCTCCACATGGGAAAGTTAGTCTTTGTTCATAAAGGAAGCTTAGCAAAATCCTTGGCTCTGTCTATGCTTATATTCTCTTTAGACAACTATGGGTAGATCTTTTCAAGGTGTTAACCTTTTGATGAACAACCTGGATCTAATACCAATTGATGTTTTTAGTTGTCTACCTAAATCACCCAGAGGGGGTGAATAGGTGAGGTCTGCGTCTTTTTTCGGATTAAAAACTTGAACGAGCGATGCACAGAAAATAACAAGTATCACAGACGACACCAAAAATTATAGCGGTTCCCCAACCTTGGGTACATCCACTTTCCAGCTCACTGATCTAGCAACGCACTAGACTCAATTACTGAAGAGGTGGTGAATATGGAAGTTCTCACCCTTGGAGGTAGGGTGGAGAAGGTGCACATTAGCGGGGGGATGACCCCAGTAGACCAGGAGAGGATGCTGGCATGCATATAAAGGAATGTGGACATCTTCTCTTGGAGCATAGAAGAGATACCATGGATCGATGCGGACGTTGCCTGCCACCTCCTCAAATTGGACCCAGAAGCTTGCCCCATCCAGCAGAAGAAGTGGTCTATCGCGAACAAGCTGGCCGAGCCCATCTGGGAGGAGTTGGCCAATCTCCTGAAGGCTGGATTTGTATTCGAAATTAGATACCCCGGCTGGGTCTCCAATGTAGTTGTGGTAAAAAAAGGAGATGACCGATGAATAATATGTGTTGATTTCTCTTTGCTTAATAAATCATTTCCCAAAGATTGTTACCCCAGCCTCGAATCGACGCTCTGGTTGACTCAACTGTCAGTTTTCCTATAATGAGTTTTTTAGATGCTTTTTCAGGTTATCATCAGATCAGGATGCACCCCCTCCCCCCCCCCTGATGTGAAAGATGTCTCCTTCATCACAGGGGATGGGTGCTACTGCTCAAGATGATGCTTTTTGGGCTTAAATATGTAGGGTCAACATACCAAAAGATGATGGATCGGGTCTTCCAAGAGTAGAAGGGGAGGAATCTCAAGGTGTATGTGGATGACCTGATGATCAAGATACAAGGGTTGGACTTCCACCTCCAGGACCTAGAGGAGACTTTCGGTACCTTACACAAATACAAGATTAGGCTAAACACCTTGAAGTGTGTTTTCGGGGACAGTATAGGGAAGTTCTTGGGCCATCTTGTCACCCCCACGGGGGTGAAGCCAAATCCTGACATGGTCAAGGAAATTATGGAGTTGGGGTTGCCTTGGAATGCTAAGGAGGTGCAGCGGTTGACAGGAAAGTTGGCAGGGCTAAGCAGGTTCCTTTCTCGGGCTGGGGAGAAATGCTCTCCCTTCTTCAATGCTTTGAGGGGAGGCAAGAAGTTCGAATGGACTGTGGAATGCGAGGAGGCGTTCCAGGCCTTGAAGAGGCAGTTAACGCAGACCCCCTGCTTCAAGGGCTGAAGTAGGGGGAAGACCAATCTTTGTATCTCGGGGTCGAAGCAGAGGTCTTGAGCTCCGTCCTCGTTCGGGAAGAGGGGAAGAAGCAGCTGCCCATATACTACGTGAGCCGGGTCCTGAGGAAGGCAAAGCTCCACTATCCCATTTTAGAGAAGTTGGCCTTTGCTCTGGTCATCTCGGCTCGGAGGCTCCGACCCTATTTCCAGGCATACTAAATCTGATTGGTAACTGACTATCTCCTTCGTAACATCTTCGAGGGGGTGGAGCATTCAAGAAGGTTGGAAAAGTGGTTAGTGGAGCTAAGTGAGTTCGATATCTCCTTTATCCCTCGCCTCTTGATGAAGTCCCAGGCGATGGCCAACTTTCTCGCAGATTATTGATGAGCCCAAGTTATATACATATTTTGGACTCATCTGGGCTAGTTTTCTCGTTGATGCACTACACTTTAGAGCCATAATTGTTCATATTTATTATTATTTCCATTCCATGTTAAGTGCGCATTTGGCCCATTTTCAGTGTGATTCCGTAGTTATTATAATTTTGACCTACTTGGTGTTTTTCTGTGTCTAGAGAATGTGGAATGCCCATTTCGGTGGCTCTTCTGTTTTTACTGCATGTACAAAGTTCGTGTGTGTGTTCCAGGATTGTTTGGGAATGTTTTTCGCCTAAGGGACACTGATCGTGCGTTTTTACAGGAGCACGGTCAGTGGAATCCTTTGAGCATGACTGCTGGACATGCGCGGTCAGTTCATCGAACTATAAAAGGTACTAGAATACTGCGCACGATCATTGGATCTATATCACATGACCACTGGATATGAGCTACTGATCGTGCGCACTATTCTCCATTTTTCCAAGTTCTGTCTGGGGCAATCGCACGATCATTGGACATAGTACGCACGACCTCTGGTTGTGCACCACTGCTCATGCGCGTTTATTCCATTTTTCCGAAGTTCTGCCATTGCTAATTGCACGATCATGGGATCCAGTGCGCACGACCTCTGGTCGTGCTCTACTGATTGTGCGCTCTGATTTTCTGATGCCGTATTTAAACCCGTGCTCCGCAAATTAGGCCAACACTTTGCATTTTTCCGCTCCGCTACTGCCTGCAAAGCGCCGTTTTTCACCCCCACAGGTCCTCCACTCATCTCCACCCTCCGGGAAGCTTTCTTCGGCGATCCAAAGCCATCTTCAACCCTTCGGAGAGTTTTTCGCCACCAATAGTGTGAAATAGAGATCTTTTGGTACTACTCATTTGGGTAAAGAGGGAGAAAAGATTGAAGGAAAGGGAAGAAGATGGAGGAATACAAGTGGATTGACAACCCATTTACCTTCGGACGCAACCAACATTCTGAGCCGAGAACTGGACTGACAACCCACCATTCCGGCCCAGAACCACGGCTAGGCTTTCCCCCTATCAGTTTATTCTAACTCTTCTCATAGTGAAGTGTATTCTTAAGCTTGTAATGAACTTGAGCTTACTTTTATTTATCTATGAATGAAGTTTGCTTGGGATAGTTACATCTTCTTTGTTAACTATGATGCACTCGCCTCCATTCGCATCCACTCCACTCACGCACTAGAACCACTCTAGCAAAGGCTAGTGTTGGTAGTTGAAAAGGTGATTGCGACCCTCACTCTCCGCACGTGTGTTCATTCCATCCGCTTGCTCTCCATCCATTTGCCTCACGAAGCAAGGCATTGCGGCCTGCACTAGTTCCATCCACCAAGCGAAACGGTGCTTACGACACGAATTAGTTCTCTTTTTGTTTTGTTAGCATTAAGAATCGAAAACCAACCTCCTTTGTTGTTTCGTTTAACTCTTAGTACCGACATTTCCGCGGCGTTATCACGATACCCAACCTACATTCCCTCGAGATCGACATTCGGGGAAGCTATTCTCAAAATTATTACTTAACAGTGACCGGTGCACTTGCCGACGCATCAAGTATTTGGTACCACTGCCTGGGAATGCAGGCATATTGTTGATTTGCGTTGTGTTATGAGAGTTATGACAGAGTTGCTTGTTTCGAATTTGTTTTATCCCAGTCTATTTTTGCTTTTTATGTTGGTTGGAATTGTTAGATTTTTATTGAGAATCTATGCAGGTAGTTTAATCCTGGAAATTAGTGATCTCTACAATGTGGGCCAGTTTTAATATCCTTTGCCGCTGGTGTGGAGATATCTCTCATGCAAGTGATAGATGTCCTAATAAGTATGGTAGCCAAGACACTCAAGGATCTACATATGGAGCACCAACCTCATCTGGTACTCAATATGATAGACATAAGCCAGTTAGCTACTCATCCGCGCTTCCATTGCCACACTACTTTCTTTCGGCATCAGTACCCATTGTACAAACAAAATCGGCTAAGAAGTGTTTATTTTGTCGAAGTTGGGATCACTCTTTGAAGGAGTGTGCTACTTACTTGGCACATTTGGAGGAGGATGATGAACTGGATGTTCGAATTATCTCCACTCCGACAACTTGCAACACCCCTTCTGTATCTGGGTACGTACTAGTGCCACCTTCAGATTTTGAAGGGAGAAATACTAGTATTTGCAGAGATACATGTATTGATCTAAACCCTGACACAGATGTTTTTACTCCTGAAGTACATAAATCATCTTGTATGGAGTTTGTTAGTTGTGAGGAGCCTGTGCTTGATTTTTTTGCTAGCACTACTCCTATATTCTGTACTTTACAAAACATTCTTTCTGTATCTGACACCGTTGTGGAGGTTGATTCGCAGGGAGAAGCTGGTGCTTGTAGCATTATGCCAGATCCAGCCGAGGAGGACATCTACATGGCCGAGGTTGCTGCCTCAGTCCCATGTAAGGAAGTCCAATGCACGGACGAGGCAGATGTAGCTCTAGCACATACTTGCACCAGCCTAGATAGTTGTGTAGATCCACCCATAATTCTATCGATGGGAGATGACACCGGGATCATCCCCAAGATTGAGGACCACATCGTGGAACGGGTCGACTTAGTGCAATTGCCTGTAATACAACCTAGCATTGATGGAGATCGGGTGCAGGTGGAGTCAGATTTGTCAAGCTTCACAACATTTATTCTACCTATGCCTGATGTTCAAGACAGGTATAACTACACAGGTATGTGGGTATTCGTTCTGTCACCATTTCGGTACCTGCTACTGAAACGTGAACTTGAACAATTGCCCGAGCACTTCAAATTTCATAAACCCATCAGTTAAAATAGTGCATGGTCCTTGAATTAGTCCTGTTGGGCGACAATAAACCCATCAGTTATCTACATTAGTATTTTTTAAAAATGTATGTACTTTTTGTTTGTAGTTTATAATTGTTGCTTAATTTAACTGTCGAAAAGGTTGTGGTAGCCCTGCTGCTGTGATGTGCTCAAATGTGCACCCATGTGGTCTGCAGTGTGTGTCACAAGCCGTATTTTCTCCGTATTCAAAAATACGTCAGAGTAGAGAAAATACGTGCCGTGATGCCACGGCGTGCAGGGGATAACTACAGACGCTTAGGCTACTCGTCCTCACATTAACTTCATGTAAAAGATTTAGGAAATTAAGTTAAAAACAATGCATATAAGTTATTAGAGTTACTGACCGTGTCCCAGTTACTGACTGTGTCCCTCGGTTGGGTGGATCGCTAGTCCATAGGTGAGAAAATATATAAGCTTTACGCGGCGGAAAATACTAAGTTGATTCATTTGTTAACATATATGAGAATGAAGGTCTAGTATCTTAAAATGATAATGTGACTCCTATATTTAATATATAAAGGACTTTTATAGTGCTTAAAAGTAGTAGATTTTGTAGTTAAAAGTCATGTCATACCGATACTTCAGAATGGAGTTTTGTATACTTTAAAATAACTAATTGCATCCTAACATAAAACCTTCCTAGAGAGAAAGTATAAATAGGTAAATAGTAACAACAGTAAAAGCAGCAGGTAGTCCACCACAGAAAAAGTCAAAGACTATGGGCGTCAACAACTGACACGAACCCATTCTCATATAGGTTAACAAATGAATCAACTCAGTATTTTCCTCCGCGTAAAACTTATTATTTTCTCACCTATGGACTAGCGATCCACCCAACCGAGGGACATGGTCAGTAACTCTAATAACTTATATGCATTGTTTTTAACTTAATTTCATAAATCTTTTACATGAAGTAAATGTGAGGACGAGTATCCTGAGCATCTGAAGTTGTCCCCTGCACAGCGTGGCATCACAACGCGTATTTTCTCTACTCTGACGTATTTTTGATTTCAGAAAAAATGCGGGTTGTGACAGTATGGGCTTGACTGTGAAACAAGGCGCAGGAAAAATTTCTTCGCGCACGACCACCAGTCGTGCGCCAGCCCAGTTTCTTTTAAACCCAGCTCGCTGACCACTGTGCGTGCGCCCTAACTCCTCGCGCTTTGTTCCGCTATGCGTGCGCAGTCTCTCGTCGATCCAGTAAGCTTTTGCATTTTTCGTTCTTCTTCCTCCTCATTGTGCTGCCATGGAACAGAGAACTCGCCGTGTGGTGAAAGCTTACCAACGCTCTGGCCATTCTTCGGCTACTCCCGCACAAATTTTGGAAAGAATGGCGACATTTTCCAAGGCCGAACACACCAAGCACTTTAATTCCTTGAAGGATAAGCCCTTCCTCTCTCAGCGGCTTGTAGATTGGAATGAACTCCGGTCGATCAGAGACAATGGTGCGTTAGAGGAGGCCGTCCTCCTTCTATACTCGTTCAATCATTGAAGGAAATTGTTCAAGTGCGATGAGCTTGGCTATCGGGAGCTGACCCTTGAATTCCTATCAACGTTCGATTGGGGGACAACTTCGGATAACCTCTGCCTACCTACTTGTTCCTTCCGTGTGTTATGCCACATCTTCAGCGTCATTGTGCCCGAGCTCGCCATTCATGCCGTCATCTACACCGAGGCTGAAGCATCCAGGATTTACTTTTAGCAGTTGTGCATCGACTTTCCAGAAGGCATCACTCCACATGACGCTTGGTGTTTACTGACTGGGGGGAATGAGGAGTACGTGGCCCGAAGGGCCAAATCGACAAGGAGTCTCCTTCGCTCTGAGGTATATGCAACACTTACTTAGTCACTCGCTCACTGCAAGGGCCCTGAGCAAGAACGTGGTGGGGTGGCAAGATTTGATCTCCCTGTATAGCATGCAACAATAGTAACCCATTCATCTGGGGTATATGCTGGCCCATTTATTCCGTCACGAGGCCACTTATGGCCTCGTGGGCGCGATTGGGGGTGCTTACTACATTATACACATTACGAAGAATTTTGGGATTTGGAGCCAGCTACCTCCGATGGAACAGGTCACTGCTCCCACCATGATCACCAGGGCCAATATGTTGAGTTTCCATTTGCTGCAAGTGGTTGGGAGGAAGGCTAGCCGGAAGTTTGTTGTTATCATGCTAGGTGATGCGCCTGGAGGAAGAGATGAGGAAGAAGATGTGGGAGATCGGCAGGGCCACTGTAGTCGAGTCTGCTGCATCAGCGGCCTCAAGTAAAGCATGAGGGGCAGAGTAGCCGCCAGTACAGCCCAGCTCAGGAGCGGAGCATTCCATATCTGAATGAGCGCCTTGCTGATTTGGAAGCCTCTCAGTACTGGATGCAAGACTTTATATATCAGCAAGTAGTGAGAGGCGGGTTGAATATTCCACCGCCTCCGGCTCTTTTCGCTCCTGCCATGCCTGCTCATCGTCCGTCTCCTATCGAGATTATCAACAGTGATAGCGAGGAGGAGTGAGGGGAGTTCGTCGTGTAGTGAGTCTACCACATCTCCTGCTTTTCTAGTGATTTATTTATTTGTGGAATTGTATTGTACTTTATTTAGAAGGTTCGATCATGGAACAATTATATTTCTGTTGGCGCCCTTCTGGGTGCCAAATGTTATTTTTATATATCATGCTTAATATAGGTATTTAGTCCACCTTAAGGATGATAAAGAAAAGGGGCTTATGGGAGACAACCCAAGTAGGACCACTTGGTCCTGTTTTGTGTGATGTGTTTCTTTTTATATGTGTATTTCTATTTTCTTGTTTTGCGTGGGATCTCTAACTCACAAGTGCTGGAAATTTTTGAAATGCAGCAGACCAGCCGCTATCGGACAACCTCGCAACACGACTGGTATGTTCAGTTTTGAGCATAGGTACTTCTTACCCCTAACTCTTTATATTATTTGGAATGTTTAGTTTTATGAGTTGTCGCATTCAAGTCTGGGGGGAGAGCATGCCTGTGGTCACTACACGAGCACACATTTTATAGCATACCAGTTGTTATTTATTTATTTCAAAATCACTGTAGCACATACTGAATCACCCACTTGACACTACTAGAAAACAGACCTTTTGCCATGGTTTTTTTGCTACGGGGTAAAACCGTGGCTAATAATGAAGTATTAGCCACGATACCTATTCTGTGGCTAATTAGTTACTATTAGCCACGGATGACTAATTCGTGGAAAATAAAAAAGTTTTTGCCACGGTTTGCCTATTTAGTGGCTAATACTATTAGTATTAGCCATGGAAGCCTAATCCGTGGCAAAAAATGGGTATTTTTAGTCCCACACCGCTAGCTAAAACTTCTATTTTGGGTTTATATTGCTCATTCCGCAATGAATGTTTGAATTAAGCTGGGCTCACGGGCGGGCTCGCGGGCGGGCAGCCGGGGGCCGCGGGCGGTAGGCGGCCGACGACCGCGGGTGGTGGTGTTGGACGGGCGGCGGCGGCGGCGGCGCAGGGCAGCCAGCGGCGGCGGACATCACTGGTGGAATCTTTTTTATGTGAGGAAAGAAGGAGCTTTTAGCCACGACAATTGAAAAGTGGCAAAAATGGAGCTTTTAGCCACGACAATTCAAACGTGGCTAATAATTGCTGAAAACAGACCTTTAGCCACGATTTTAATTCGTGGCTAAAATTCGTGGCTAAAACTTATTTTCCACGGATTCAGCGTCGCTAATTCTATTAGCCATGCTCGCATTGCCCACACCCATTTGCCGTGGATAAGCCGTGGCTAAAAGGATTTAGCCACGATTTTGGACTTTTAGCCACGACAATCTGCCGTGGCTAAAAGTCTGTTTTCTAGTAGTGTGAGCACGATCTTATCCACACGCGCGACACGAGTCAAATGCATTGCTTGTGTGTAAACTTTAAAATAGTGGTGCTGGCTTAGAATTTTAGGATAGAGTAGTGTGAAACTCGTGTAGTGCTCCTAATCAAGTACTCATGGTCTATGTAGAAATAATATAGATTTAATTTTTCTTTATGCTCGTAGATTTATACTTTTTCTGCAGATGTAAATATTGTTTGTACTACTCAAAAATGTTGAATCTGATGAAATCGAACGGTAGTGTAGGGATGTGTGTAGCCGCCACTAGACTCATTTTGCTCGAGTCGGTAGGATATATAATCTTTCTCGGTGGCTAAGAACTTGCCCCAAGCTACTCTCAAAGCATTGGTGCATGGTTATTCAAGCGTGAGTGTGACGTAGGCCATCAATTTGGTTAGTTTGAGCCTTGTTTACCTTGTCCTAGCTGCTAACCGTTGGAAGCCAAGTTTGTGCCTACCCCTCCTTTGATTCAGCTCCACCTTCATTCACCAAAGCCTAAAGCCAATCCCCATCTAGTTTATCATGATATTGGTCGGGTTAGGACGTGTACACACCCGATTTTCAAGCTAAGTCTAGGGGTGTGTCACACGTGCAATTCTGAAGGGCTGTATTGGTTTAGCTTATTGTTTGCTCGCTTGGGTTGTGTGTAGCCTCCATGTTTATCTTTGACTACCAAACCATAGCCTAAGCCCATAATTATCCTAAAGTCCTACAGATTCACGCTTGAGACGAGCTAGTACCGTGGAGAGAGTGTAAATGGGCAAGCGTATGGTCCCCGACATTGATGGATTTCTTTGGAGGTGATCCAAAGCCCCGGTCTTTGGCAATGAACATCTGAGTGGCCTGCCTACTTTATTCCTACATATGACCGAGCGATTCTCCAGTATTCCAATTTTGAGTAGACTCAATATTTATTTATGCCCGTCGAAAAGTATAAATTCCTTAGTATAATTAAAAAGTTTATCTATTCTATTTTCTATGCTCATGATATATTTGATTTCTCTCAATACTGTATTTGGAAATTACTAAGCCAACGAACTATTTTCTAGTCCACGGAGTGATGATTTGCTCGGGACGAGAAATTGTTTAAGTCTGGGGGGCATGATGAGTCCAAATTATATACATATTTTTGGACTCATCCGGGCTAGTTTTCTCATTGATGCACTACACTTTAGAGCCATAATTGTTCATATTTGTTATTATGTCCATTCCATGTTAAGTGCACTTTTGGCCCGTTTTCAGTGTGATTTCGTAGTTATTATACTTTTGCCCTACTTGGTGTTTTTCTGTGTCTGAAGAATGTGGAATGCCCATTTCAGTGGCTCTTCTATTTTTGTTGCAGGTACAAAGGTCATGTGTGAGTTCCAGGATTGTTTAGGAATGTTTTTCGCATAAGGGCCACTGATCGTGCCTTTTTACATGTGTACGGTCAGTGGAATCCTTTGTGCACAACCGCTGGTCTGGCGCAGTCAGTTCATCTAACCCCAAACGGTACAGGAATACTATGCACGATCATTGGATCTATAGCGCACGACCACTGGTTGTGAGCCACTGATCATGCGCACTATTCTCCATTTTTTCAAGTTTCTGTCTGGGGCAATCGCATGATCATTGGACATAGTGCGCACGACCTCTGGTCGTGCACCACTACTCATGCGCATTTATTCCATTTTTTTGGAGTTATGCCATTGCTAATCACATGATCATGGGATTCAGTACGCACGACTTCTGGTCGTGCGACACTGATCATGCACTATGATTTTCTGCTACCATATTTAAACCCGTGCTCCGCGAATTTGGGCAACGCTTTTTATTTTTCTGCCCCGCTGCTGTGCACGAAGTGCCGTTTTTCACCCCCACAGGTCCTCCACGCATCTCCACCCTCCGGGAAGCTTTCTCCAGCAATCTGAAGCCATCTTCAACCCTTCAGAGAGTTTCCGGCCACCAGCAGTGTGTAACAGAGTTCTTTCGGTACTACTCATTTGCGCAAAGAGGGAGAAAAGATTGAAGGCAAGGGAAGAAGATGGAGGAAGACAAGTGGATTGACAACCCATTTTCCTCCGGACGCAACCAATGGTCTGAGCCGAGAAGTGGACTGACAACCCACCGTTATTGCCAAGAACCACAGCTAGGCTTTACACCTATCGGTTTATTCTGCCTCTTCTCATAGTGAAGTGTATTCTTAAGCTTGTAATGAACCTGAAATTACTTTTATTTGTCTATGAATGAAGTTTGCTTGGGATAGTTACATTTTCTTTGTTAGCTGTGATGCACTCACCTCCATTCACATCCACTCAACTCGTGCACTAGAACCACTCTAGCAAAGGCTAGTGTTGGTAGTTGAAGAGGTGATTGCAACCCTCACTCTCCACACATGAGCTCATTCCATCAGCTTGCTCTCCATCCATTCGCCTCATGAAGCATGACATAGCAGCCTGCACTAGTTCCATCCACCAAGCAAAGCGGTGCTTACGTCCTGCATTAGTTCTTTTTTTGTTTTGTTAGCATTAGGAATCAAAAACCAACCTCCTTGTTGTTTCGTCTAACTCTTAGTAACGATCTTTCTGCGACTCTATCACGATACCCAACCTGCATTCCCGCAAGATTGACATTCGGGGAAGATATTCCCAAAATTTGTACTTGACAACCATCAGTGCACTTGCCGTCGCATCAATTATGTGGTCGAGGTGGCGGAGGTAGAACTCACTCTCTCGGTTCCGTGGAAGGTGATGGTGGACAATGTGTCAGGAAGACATTCCTTAAGGGTAGAGGTGATCTTGGTGAGCCCCTAGGGAATGAGGATCGAACAAATGGTGCTGGTTCACTTTCCCATCACCAACAACCAGGCCAAGTATGGGGACATGATAGCAGGATTGCACCTGGCCAGGGAGCTGGGGGTGCAAGATGTGGCGGTCCTCACTGAATCCTTGGTGGTGGCCTCCTAGATCAATGGAGAATTTGAGGTAAGAGAGCCCACTCTCCAGTTATACTTGGCAAAGGTGAAGGTTGTAATCGGTATGCTCAAGACCTTCTCCATCCGACATGTGCCATTGGAGAAAAATGAGAAGGTTGATTAGCTGGCCAAGCATGGTCCCCGAGTGGGGGGTACCATCACCGACTTGTTCCATCCATCCATCTAAGATGGGGAGCTGATGGAGGTGGATCGACACCCCTCGTGGATGGATCCTTTCGCAACAAGGACCAGAGGCAACCGTTCATGCGTTTCAAGGAGAGAAAAGCAGTGCGGATTGCCCATCATGTGGTTAGTTGCACCGGAGTCGATGAGCCATTTACCTTGAGTAACCACATGAGCACTACCTAAGGAAGTGACCACCGAAGCGGATGGCTTGGAAGAGGAGGTGGAAGTGTCACCAGAAGGGTGAAGATGTGGATGCTTCATCCAACACCGATCCACAAGATGCCCGGTGTGGCCACAGTGAGAACAGAGGAAGCGGGAAGAACTTCGACCACCGGAATGATGGTTGCGACTACCAGAGCCGCTACATTTAGTCTGGTGAGCATATTGTTCTAGAGGAGGAGAAGAGAGAAGCAGATGCTGTAGAAGAGATGTAACCGCGGTAATGCGTGCGGCTGTTGTATCCAAGTTGGGAGAGTCCGCTTCACCCAAAATTTGTTGGCGAATCATGTCATAGGAATCAGGAAGCCGGAGGAGGTAGCATAAAACAAGCAGTTCTTGAAAGTGCTTGTGCTGTTCGGCAAGATCCGCAGGGAAGGGGCGATGTTGAAGGATCTCAGCCCCAAGATCTTGAACTTGTTGATAAGCGGCAGTAGGAGACATGGATGGACGGGCAAAGAGTTCTTCATACAAGGTATAAATGCGGGACGTCTGAGCCCCCTTTGAGTACAGAGCAGCAAGATGAAGCCAGGCCTTCTTGACCATCTCATCATGATGGATAACAGGAAGACATTCATCAGAAAGACTGATTGCGAGCCAAGTGCGGACAAGCGCATCGCCAGCATCCCAGTCATCAAAATCAGCAGAAGATGTGGCAGGAGGATCATCAGTAAGGTGGTGGCAGGAGGATCATCAGTAAGGTGGTGGCATTTGCGTTGTGAGCGTAGGAGGAAGGTGAAGGAGATGCTCCAATCCGAGTAGTTGGAACCAACCAGCTTGGATACGGTGCCAAGATTCCCGGAGGGAACGGAAGGAGGAGGAGGAGTTGCGACGGGAGTAGCGGTGGTGGTAGAAGAGCTTGAAAAGGGCCATGGAAGAAGTCGCACGGGTAGAGGGAAGAGAGAAAGGCCGCAAGGGAAGTAAGAGGTCGGTGTGGAAACAGAAGACCGCAACGGACAGAAGAAGAATCCGTAATAGAGAAAAGGGAGAAGCCGCGCAGGAAGAGAACAGGCCGCGCGGACAGAAAACCGAGAAGCCGCGAAAAACAGGCCGCTGAGAAGAAGAAGGCCACACAAACAAAGAAGCAGAGTGCGTGAATAGAGAACATCAACAAAAGTAGGAGAGGCTGTGTGAACAAGAGGAAAGAAGGAGAACAGGTCGCGCGGGCAGGGAAATGTACTGAATCAGGTGGCCAAGATCGCGGGCTCTGATACCATGTGCAAACAGAAAACGGAAGTCCAAAAAATGGACAAACAGAAATTTTTGTATTCCAAAAAAGGTATCAATTACATGGTATAGCCTCCCTTTTATAGAATGGAGGAGATGAGAGAGATTACAAATAAACAATGTGGGACTAAAAAAATATCATGTACAAGCGGTTTAACATAAAAACAAGTCGCCAGACCGTGCGGTTTGGTTAATGGGCAAACCACCCGACAAATATAAGAGAAAGATACCAAGCCGCCACACTAGACCGCCAGGTCACCCGGTCTCCAAGTCTCCAGGGACATAATGACAAACCGCCAGAGCACCAACAACAACAAGATAGCAGCAAACCACATGAGAGAACCCGACAGATCGCCCGGACTGCAACCCGCCATAGTCAAACCGCTAGACCACCCAGTCTCTAATCTGTAACAGATAGGAAGAGGTGAAATGGAGAATGGTTAAGTACTTTGACAAGCACGTCAGAGTCAAACAGTTTTCCGAAGGGGACTTGGTCTTGAAGAAGGTGGATGCGGCAGGGAGATCAGTGACAGTGGTGAAGCTCAACCCTAACTGGGAAGGCCCATACATTGTTGGGGAGGCTCTAAGGTCAGGAGGGTATAGCCTCCAAGATGTGGAGGGCGAGACACTGAGTCATACCTAGAGCGGTGATGACCTGAAACGTTTCTATCCGTAAAACCAAGTACGTAACCTCCTTTAATGAATATGAAATACTTTGATGCTCAAATTCCCTTACAGATCAAGTTTACGACAAGTTTTTAACAAGCCAAGTCATAAAATTCCCCAGCTGCCAGGCTTCCATCTAGTTGGCGGGGTTGGAGATTGGTTTATTGATGACAAGTATTCTCGCTCTGGCGTTAGGTCCCGAGATGCTCCCACTGTCAGGTTTCCACCTAAAAGACAGGGCCGGGATCCTCAGGCGACGTCTTTATGACCCTGGAGGGCTGAGACTGATTGATGCTAAACACCCATTATCAGGCTCTCACCTAACTGATTGGGCCTGTGGTAGCGCTAGGAGGTTGATTGATGACAAGTATTCTTGCTCTGGGGTTAGGTCCTGAGATGCTCCCGTTATCTGGCTTCCACCTAGCTGGCAGAGCCGAGATCCTCAGGTGACATCGTTATAACCCTAGAGGGCTGAGATCGGTTGATGCTCAACTGCAGCCGTCAGGCTCTCACCTAGCTGATTGAGCCGGTGGTAGCACCCGGAGGTTGATTGATGACAAGTATTCTCGCTCTTTGTTAGGTCCTGAGATGCTCCCACTACCAGGCTTCCACCTAGATGGCAGGGCCGAGATCCTCAGGTGATGTCGTTATGACCCTGGAGGCTGAGAACGAATGATGCTCAGCAGCTGCCATCAGGCTCGTACCTAGCTGATATGGCCGATAGTAGCTCCTGAAGGTTGTTTGCTAACAAGTTATCTCGCTCTAGGGTTAGGTCTCGGGATGTTCCCGCTGTCATGCTTCCACCTAGCTAGTAGGGACGGGATCCCCATTGGATGTCATTATGTCCCTGGGGATGAGTCCCGAGATGCTTCCGCCGACAGCCTTCCACCTAGCTAACAGAGCTATGATTCTCGGTGGACGTGGCGATATCTAAAGACAGGACCAAGGCATTCGAACTTTAGAGACATATCACAGGGATAACAAGGAGTTAAGCACGACAATCCCCAGGCGGGCCGGGAAGGGAGAGCCGAGACCCCGGCAGGCCGGCGAGCCGAGACTATGGTTTAGCGAGGTGAGCTCTCGGGACTCAATGCTCGACCAAAGCAAAAGTTCGATTGGCACTCATCTCACATCGGCAGGCTCCTAACGGCTGACAGAAGGAAGAGAATTAGATATCCCGAATAGTACTACCCAACGCCCAAAAAGCGACCAAGGTCGCGAGAACTCAGGCCACGTCGCGACTTCATGGGGCTCATCTCACGTAAAGCCGAGCAACGCAGGTGCGAGTCGAGCCAGCCCACCCCCTCTATCTCGCGAGCAGCGTGGAGAATCTGGATAGGGTTGACGAGTCGCCACTCGCGGGTCGGCTACCTAAGATCCCTACATTTCCTAAGATATGTCCTAAAGGGACACGCGATCTCGCTAACGGGACACATGCCTGGAGGCAGCGAGTGGGAGAGTCGAGCCAGGTCACGAGTACGAAGCAAAATGGGAAAGATAAAGATGGCATCATACCAGAATAGAATATATATATATATCATTGATCAAAGAAAAGTTACAAGTTGGCGACTCAGCCCGCATTTACATTAAAACATAACAAAGAATACAAAAGAAAGAGCGATGTGGGGATTCAACGAGGCGAGCCCTCGGGCGGCGAGCCCTCCTAAAGAGGTTGGTAGTAATCGTCGCCCAGCTTTGGTACCGGAAGGAATATTTCCGGTACCACCTTGCTCCCTGAGAGCCCAGCGCCTTGGCTCGTGATGAGGCACGCCCGCTGTAGAGTCTGGATCATGTACTTCGCATCCTTGGCAGGGTTCTTCTGTATCATCTCCTCCAACTCGTATTCAGTGTAATGCGCGAGCTGGCAGCAGCTGCTGGAGGGCGGCGGAGGAGCTGCTGTGGCCTCCATTTTCCGCACCTGCTCTTGCAACACCTCGTTTTCCTTCTCAAGGGTGGCGATCTAGAAACCTAGGTGCTTGGTCGTCTCCGCATCCTGCGAGAAGAGATAGAATGAGCTTGAGAATAGAGGAAGCGATCTTAAAGCAATTAGTGCAAGTCACTGGACTTACCACCCCCAGGTATACGATGAGGACAGCGTCGGCTGCGTCCGCCCATTTCTTCTGGCGCTCCGCATCTTCTTGGGCGAGATGGCGAGCTTCCTCCTTTTCATGAGCAAGCTTTTTTAGCGAGCGGGGGTTTCGTTCCGGCTGCGTGTACTGCCTGCCCACCATATGGGCCAGCTCCAGGCCGCAGAGCTAGGCCCGGGCGCTCTAATGAACAAGAACTCGTGTGGTCTCCTTATCGTAGATTGCGGCGTCTTCCCGTGAATAAAGACCAAACGATAAGTTGTAAGCCTCCCCGCTGATGGTTTTCTGTTCTAACCAACTCGACAGTAAGATAGAGATGGAGGCCTGGTTCGCCTCCTTGTCCCGGTGAAGGAGGGGAACACCAAGCTTGTCCAAAGGCTGCTCGCCGAAGCCGAAGTTGCAGTGCCCTATAGGCACCGACATAAAGGCGGGCTCCTTTCCTTGTGACATGGAAGTACCGACCGCCTCGATAGGAGAGCCGCCAGTCGAGGCATTCGGGGGGGGGGATCTTCAGTTGGTTGGTCCGCCGAAGATTTGCCCTTCTTCTAGGTTGCGGGAGATGCGCTGCCCGCGGCCTTCGGCTTCTTGGGTGGCGGCGTCGGCAGAGGTTGTTCGCGGCTGACCTGCTTTTGAGTAGTAGGGGTTGAGGTCTCGTGATGTGCGGAGGCCGCTTCCTCGGTACGGGTGAGCTTGCCAGAAGCATCTCATGCACTCTTGTAATTAGGGTGCAGGGGAATGTCTAGCTCGCATGCAGATAGAGTTATAAAATAAAAATAATGGGCTAAGTAAAAAGAAAGAAGAACGAGTAGCGTACCTCCTCTGGGCTGGACGGGGGCGAGGCTATCCAAGTTCCTACAGAGGAACGTGACTTCAAAGTTCTTCCCTTGGAAGAACCCGCATAGCTCAGCTTCATGGCCCCCCAGGAAAGGGGGCGGTAGCTCGCCTCGCTAAGCTGGATCGGCGAGAAGGGGACTTTGCCGATGTCGCCCTTGACAAAGACGAATTTCTTCATCCAGTTGTGGCTCTTATTTGATGTCTCCCACACTTTGACGTGATTGCTGGAGAAGTAGGCGGTCCCATACTTGTTTGCCCGGAAGGAGAACAGCTTGTGGAAGACCGCAAGGCAGAACTCGATCCGCTCTTCCCACAAGAAGCAGGCAAACCCGACCACGACCGCAATAGAGTTGGGTGTCATCTGGCCGAGGAAGACGTCGAAGTACTTCAGTATTTGGCAGACCTTGGGCCATAGGGGAAGCCGAAGGCCAGCATTGAAGTTCGCTATGGGGATGGCGAGTTCCTCTCCCAAAAGGTCATTGATTTTCTCCCCCTCCCTACGTCGCCTCGCCACAAAGCCTGGAGGAATGAAGTTACCGATCGCGTAAAATAATTTGTCTTCGATAATGGCAGTGTAGGAGAAAGAGTGGTGGGAGAAGGTCCAGGCGCATTTGCTTCTCCCGTCAGCATCACCGCCACCACTGCCCATCTCGCAGTCAGATCGTTGAGCGGGACGTTATTAATCTCACAAAGAGCGGGCAAGCCGGGAGTCGTAGGAAGTAAAGAAGGAACATGAGTCTTAAATGAGGTAGGTAAGAAAGGGCGGTATGGCCTATTTATACGAATAAAAAGGGCGGGAAAATGTCCCGTCGGCGGGAAAAGTGCGGATAGCAAAAACGTGCCCTGACGCTTCAACTTCCGAGCAAGTCACGGGTTCCTACCATCTCACTACTGCGCTACAGAAGTTATTCAATAGCGAGTTGCACTCACTTGCATCCACCTAAGAGGCGGGCGAGCCGCGACTCGCGTCCGCCGAAAGAGGCATGTGAGTCACGCCAACTCGCATTCGGCGGATGCCCGATTTGCTCCCTCCAAGACTAGGCATGCGAGTCAGACGAGCCTATTCAACAACCTCACGGCCGCCTGAGGATGTGTAGGCGAGCAAGAGCTTCTTTTCCACACCCGCTTAAAGAAAACTAAGCAATGACAAGACATGAAGGTAATATGCAGCAAACATAAGCCCATCAGCGTGTAAGAGATCTCAAATAATTACAAACAAGAGTTCAATGTTCCGAGAAAAGGTGAATAAAAATTTGTGGCTCTACCACGCGAGCTGATCCAAGATACAAGCAAGACCCATGCCCGGAGGTCGTTAGTGGGGAAGGGACAGGTGGCTTAGTACTGGATCCATTTCGATCTACCCTGCCCCCGTGTCCCGGATCAAGGCAGCATGCGAGGGTAGAAGTACTTGCGAACCGCCGATAATTCCCGCTGGCCCAGGTCGACCTACTCCGTGGCGTGCCTGAGCCACTCCTCTGCTCACATGATGTGCACCCCCGGAGTAGTAGCCCCATCCCCGTCAGTTGGGCGCCTCATGCCCTCCAGTACCATGAACCCATCCTCCGCCTCGGCCTTATCCTCGTCCACCCTATCACAAACTTCCTGTAGCAGAAAACATTGTTTCTGAAAAAACTGCGTCACCCGCCTCTTCATCCCCTTAGCGTCCTACGAGTCACCTAGGTATTCCAAGATGTGATCCGTAGAATGGGGATATGAATACCCTTTGTTGAAGTCGACATCGGAGGAGGAGATCACATGGAAGCCTGCAGAAGGAGATATCAGAAAAAGCAAGCGGTCATAAGCAAGCGAGTGTATAAACTCACAGGGGATCGGTACGTCACCCGTGCTGGCAGACGGCCGGGAGGAACCCGACCGGCCCTAGAAGAGCTCGCCTTCAAGAGCTGTGAAAGATTTCCCTAGCCCAGGGGTGATTGGCAACTGGGAAATCACAGGAGGGGCATGCCGTTGGGCCGAAGGGCTGACAGCCCACTCAGTTATTAGTGGGGTGGAATGCCCCAGTTCCCTTCTATAGCCTCCATCTTCGCGGGGCGTCTCCCGTGGAAAAATAAATTAGAAGCAGAGTGACGAATCAGATAGGAGGTTCACATATCTCATGGGCGATGTCGGCACCGGCCGCCGAGCTGGAGGCAGGGGAGTCGTTCGTAGGAGACCACCTGACTATTTTTCCTTTCTTTGGCTTGAAGAGGGGGCCGGGTGATCCACGCGCCATCCATGGGGTGGCATCAAGGACCTACTCCCACGTCACCTCCCTCGCGGCCGTTAGGCACGCTCGCATTTCTGCGAACACGAGCATCGTTCAACTACAGTTCGTAAGGAAGGTTAAGGAAAGGCAGGATTTTTCCCAAAGGCTCGGTGATATATTTATAACATTGTGGTGGGACCCACCAAAAGATTCCCTCCAGCTCAGCAAAGAACTCACCGAATACAAGGGGTTGGATGAGTCTTTCCGAGCTTTGCCAAGCTCAAAAAGAACAGTTATTGTGTACAACCCCGTGTTCGTCGAGTGGGTCCACCAAGTCAGGCGAGCAAGCCAAGGAGACCGACCAGCACTAGTACAGAAGACGGGCGAGCCCAGGTTGCCGGTTCGCTGGTTTGCTCTCGCCAAAGCTTGGCGAGCGAGCCATGCAAGCCAACTCATCACGCCCGCGTCAGCCTAAGCGACCTCATCGCCGACCCGCCTCCGTGTAGGGCAGGCGAGCCATGGCAGCCTGGCTTGTGCTCGCTTAGAGTTAGAAGGCGAGCTGTGCAAGCCGTGCCGCATCCGCCTTATAGAAGGGCGAGTTGATCCCTTGTTCCTTGGCACTCGCCCAATGTTGCCCAGAGGCAAAATTACCTGGATGCCCATATAGGGGGTGAAAATAGCTTTCCAGAATAGTGAAGTTATGTTGTTGGCAGACCCAGCTGGGCTGCACATAGCTATTTAGAATAGCAGATGTTGGCTATTTGCAGGCCGTTTTCTGAAATCTATAAATAGACCCAAGGGGTACCTCAGAAGGCATGCTTACTTGTGCCCCGGTCTTCTTGCGCTTTCTGAGGTATCCTTAGCTCGGCATTTGGCTAGGGATGGGAAACACTCTAAGATCTTCTGGGTGTGTGGTGGGACTTCCACGCCGAGCCCTTGGGTCTGTCTCTTGATCTTTTCCCTTAGTTGTTTGGCTCGTGAGAGAGAAGTGTGCGATCACCCCTTCCATAAGGGCAAACTCTACAGAGACCGAGTTTTCGATTTCCACATTATGCACTAAAATTTTGGCCCAAAGTTCTAAGCTTTATATAAAAACATGAACATCATGACATTAATTATACAAGTTATTTCTAGCATGTTAGACACAATATCACAAGTTATAGCATGTACACATGAATTTATCTCTGAGTGCATTGTACAGGGATATGTCAATAGTATAATGCCATTACCTATATAAATCTTCACATATACATATAAGCATATCAACATACATTATCATGTCTCGTCACACTCATTAGCTAAGTACAAATAGATTCGACCCATCATGACATAATCAGACAATGTTAGCATGGATTAACAATCCTAAATCAAACATCATACGTAATCATTATGCTCTAGGTTCTTGTCATGCGTGTCCTTAGAGTGAACGATCCATAGTTTTTTGTGTATTTTAGCGTTTTAATAAATTTTTTATTTTAATAAAAGGATTAAATAACGTAAACAAAGTAAACAAAAAATGTGTTTTTGGAGTTTTGTGATTTTTTATTTTTTTATTTTCAATTATAAGATAAACGAAACAGACAAAACAAAAGAAAGCAAAAGCATAGACACATAAAACAAACCAGAAAAGATAAGCAGCGGACTTACCGCCAATGTTAGGGCTACCGCGCAACGATAACTCACAGAAAATAATAACATGAGAAATGCCCCAATGTTACTGGATGATACAACACGATCAAGCAGTGAGATCCAAAACGCCTAGTTATAATCGAAGTAAAGAAAAACGAGCATCAGGGAGGGGTTTGGTAAAGATATCAGCAGGTTGATCGTCAGTCCCAATGAACCTCACTTTCACGTTCTCTTTTTCAATGTGATCCCTGATAGAGTGATGTACTGGATTATTCGTCAAGTGTATGGCAATCTTGCTGTCGCACCTAAGGTCAACATTCTTAAATTTGAGGCTAAAGTCCTCTAACATCTGTGACATCCAAATTACTTGTGTGCAACAATCTCCTAGAGATATATACTGGGCTTTTGCAGTGGAGAGGGCAATCGAGTGTTGTTTTCTGCTAGACCATGACACTAGAGTCGGACCTAGGAAGTGACAAATACCACTCGTGCACTTACGATCAAGTGAACACCCAGTGTAATTAGAGTCAGAATATCCATGGAGCGTGAAGTCGGTGGTGTGAGGGTACCAAACACCAAGATTTTGGGTGCCTATAAGATACCTAAAGATGTGTATAACAGCTTTGAAATATGGTTCTTTAGGATTGTCTTGATATCTAGCACAAAGACACACTGTGAATGTAATATGAGGTCTAGAAGCACTTAGATAAAGAAGTGATCCGATCATTCCTCTAAATGAAGTTTGGTCCACCAAAATGCTACTTTAATCTTTTCCTAATTTTAGAGATGCGCTCATTGAAGTTTTTACTTGTTTTAGATTTTCAAAGTCGAATCGCACAAGCATATCTTTTATGTATTTCGATTGACTTAAAAATTCCATCCTTTCATTGTGAAATCTGAAATCCTAAGAAATATGTTAACTCTCCAACTAGGCTCATTTAAAATTCAGATTGCATTAAGGTGACAATTTCATTGCATAGATTTTCATTTTTGGCACTAAAGATGATATCATCAACATAAATTTGCAATAAATCAGATCGAGATTTTTGTGCTTTACAAATAATGTCGTGTCTGCACTACCCATCCTAGAACCATGCTCTAGGAGAAAAGTTGCGAGCCTATCATACCAAGCACGAGGTGCTTGTTTCTGTCTATATAAGACCTTCACTAATTTGTATACATGATTTGGGTAGTAAGCATTCTTGAAGTCGGGTGGTTGCTCAACATACACCTCTTCCTTGATATATCGATTCCAAAATGCACTCTTAACATCTATTTGATATAAATTAATTTGTTTATAACTTACAAATGCCAAAAACATACGAATGGATTCAAGACATGCAACCTGTACAAATGACTCTTCAAAGTCCACACCATCTATTTGTGAATACCCTTGTGCAACCAACCATGCCTTATTCCTAGTTATCCCAGATTCACCATCAAGCTTATTTTTATATACCCATTTCAAACTGATAACTGGATGGCTATCTCGACGCTCCACTAATACCCAGACTTTACTTCTCTCGAATTGATTTAATTCTTTATATCCAAGAACCACGATTCATCATTTAAAGCTTCTAAAATATTCTTGAGTTTAATTTCAGATATAAAACATAGGTTCACGAAGGATTCATGCAGGGTTGACTATGTTCTAACCCCATGTGAGGGCTCTCCTTTACTAGTTCTAGTGAATGTTGTTTTTAAAAGTTTTGTGTGCTTGGAGACTTATATCCTTTCACATGAGTTGGAACATTGACTACCTCTTCTCACTCATCACCCTTGTCTCCCAACGATACATCACCATCAACTTCCTCTTCATTCAACCTAGATTCTTCATTTGGTGTATTTTTATTAAAGTGCACGTGTGTCGATCCTTCAACAAACAAGGTTTGATATTTTGTCGAATTTTCCTAAGAGATCCTTAGTGCTTAGAATATAACAAGGGCAACCAAAGACTCTAAAATATAATACCGAGGGCTTCTTATCGAAGCATAGCTCATACAAAGTTCGCTTAAGAGTAGGGTGAAGCATGATCCGATTGATCATATAACTTTCTGGGTTGACTGCTTCAGCCCAAAAATATCGAGGCAAGCCGAACTCGGCGAGCATTGTGCGTGCTAGTTCTTGGAGTGTACGGTTATTTGTTTCTACTACCCTGTTTTGTTGTGGAGTACATGGGGTAGATAAGTCGTGCTTAATTTCAATTGTCCAGCAGAAATGGGAGTAGTCATCTACAATAACAAATGTTTATTATTTTCCACGTAGACTAAATTTACTAAGAGGACCAAATAGATCCATGTGTATGAGTTCTAGTAGTCTAGACATGGAAATATCAATTTTTCTTTTGAATGAGGTTTTGATAAATTTTCCCTTTTGACACATAGCGCATAAAGAGGTCAAACTACCGCTTAATTTTGGAAGTCCGCGAATTAGTTTATGTTTCGATAGTTTGACTATTAGCTTACTTCCTGAATGACCTAGTCTCCTATGCCAAAGATCTAATTCCTCATTTTTGGTAACTTAGCATTTCAAAACAGAAGTAGATATATCTTTAAAACTAATAGTGTAAATATTATGAGTCCTATAAGTAGTAAGCAAAAACAATTCATTTTACCATCTATAATATTGCAGGTGTTCATAGAGAATTCAAATAATAGGTTTAAGACTTTGTCACAGGGTTGACTAATTGAAATTAAATTATGCTTCAGGCCATCTACAAAACAATACATTTGAAATTAAAAAAGTTTTGTTACATATAGTACCCATTGTAAGAATACTTTCTTTGTTGTTATCCCTGAATGTCACCATTCCCCATTTCTTCTTCTCCAGGATAAGGAACTTGTCTTTATCTCCAGTCATGTGATTGGAACATCCAGAGTCTAGGTACCACACGTTCTTCTTGTCCTTAGCCTGCCAACATACCTAAAAGGAGGATGAGGGTAAAGATCTGGTTACCCAAGTTGTCCCACTCATATGATATGTAGAAGACTTTGGTAGCCAGATTTGCATAGTTTTCTTTGCACCTTTTCTCAAACACGAGCCGGATGTGTGACCAAACATTTGACAGTTTGCACATAGGGTATAAGTAGTGGATGCCTCCTTTTTCATGTTTCTAGAGCTCGTGATGGAGGATGGGGACATCCTTTTAGAATTATTGATTTCATTTTATGATTTCTTATTTAAAGCATTAGACTTACCTGGAAGTCTATTACCGCTCGGCTGTGGTGTTGGACTTACGTACCCTAGTCTAAACTTTTCAAATCCATAACACTATGCTCCTGACACCATCTTTAGAGATTTTTTCCCTATTCCAAATTTCTAGACAACACAGTATAGATCATGGATCCTTGCCTTTTGGGTGGTGTTTTCCATGACTAGCATTACACACCGATTTGTGAATTACTTTTTACCTTCTTCTATTTTGCAAGTGATATTTGAAGCTTTTCTCCAAAGCATTTTTTCATTAATTAGATTGTTAATTTTCAAGGATGTCTTGGAGAGACTTTCTTTTAGCTCTTCAATCGTTGCCTCTGAGTGTACAACCTCGGGCTCGCGAGAGGCCCTCAAGTTGCGAACAGTAAAAGCGGGCTTGAGGAACTGACAGGCGAGTGAGACCTCACGGTCCACTCGCATGAGGCGAGACGGGCGATCCCTGCAGTGGGCGAGACGCCCCTTTTGGGATGCGAGTAGGCCTTTATAGGCGAGAGGGCCCCGCAGCGAAGGATGCCTGCGAGACGGCCATGAGGGCTCGTCTCGCCGATGGGTGTTCCCCTACTCGCCATATAGAGAGAGGGCCGTTTTGGCGATTCTATACGTACGGGAGATTTTACTCTTCTGCCCCGGGTAAATTTACCCTTTTTCCCTTGGTGGTCTACATATAACTCCTCAGAACAGCGGATTTTGGCTGTTGGCAGACCCAACCAAGGGTACTTTGGTAATTTTAGGTCAGCTCAGTGTGGTTATTTACAGATCCAACTCAGAAAACTATAAATAGGCCCATAGGGGTTCTTCAGAAGCACTTTTTCCCGAGGACTGAAGAGGATGTTTTTGTGCTTTCTGAGGAGCTCCAAGCCCAGCTTTTGGCTTTGGAGGGGAAGCTCTCAGAGTTCTTTTGGGTAAGCGGTGGGACCTCCCTGCTGAGGCTTTGGGCCGGTTTCTAGTCCTTCATGACCAGTCGGAGGTCAGAGCTTGGGACAAGTAGGTGTTGGCTA
Organism: Platanthera guangdongensis; assembly: GCA_039583875.1. Lineage (NCBI taxonomy): Eukaryota > Viridiplantae > Streptophyta > Magnoliopsida > Asparagales > Orchidaceae > Platanthera > Platanthera guangdongensis. The sequence goes on along the minus strand of CM077147.1, from coordinate 85,164,264 downwards.
CGCCCATATTTTTCGAACTTTTGTCGAAGTCAAATTTTGGCTTCAACAGTTCTGGTGTGGTGAGCGTGGAAGGTAGCTGGTACAAGAAAGTTTTGAGTTTAGTCCGATGGCAGGTGGTGAAGGTGAAGGATCTGGTTCAGGAGGTTCCCCCTCCCGGGGAGAGGAGGCGAGAAGGAAGATGCTGGAGGATTTCAGGCGGTAGGTCTTGCGAACTATCAGCTTGGCCTTCTCGGCAAGGAGCGAGTGGGCAATGCCTCAGGTCCCGATAGAGGAGGTCTCGCTCTTTGGCGAGAACGCCCCTAGACAGCGCCCGGGGAAGGAGGTCCCGGCGGAGGCTGGCGAGAGTGACGTGGCCGCGCGAGAGCTCTTCCCAGGACAGCGCCCCGGGAAGGAGATTTCGGCAGAAGTTGGCAAGCGGAAGGTAGCTGTACGAGAGCTCTTCCATGGGCATGGTCTCGTGGATTGGGCCAGCCAGCCGAGGCCGCGAGACGTGCCCTCTCGGCAGGCAGGAGGCGAGATCCCCTTCAGTGAACTCATCATCTCAGCCCCGGTGCCGGAGGGGTTCCGGGAGCCCGACATGTCCTACTACTCGGGGAAGGATGACCCTGTACAACATGTACAATGGTTTGAAGATGTTGTTTCGATAAAGCAGATGACGGATGCCTTCAAGTGTCGGCTGTTCGCCATCACGTTGAAGGAAAAGGCATGGGACTGGTTTCACCAGTTGCCAGCAAGTTCGATCTACAGTTTTGAGGACCTGCGTCAAGGGTTCCTGTTGAGATTCTAGACATCGAAGAGGGGTAAGAAGGAGGCCAAGTGCCTGTTTGCGGTGTGGCAGAAGCAAGATGAGATGTTAGGTCATTACGTTGATCGGTTTCAGGAAGAGATCCTCCTGGTACAGGAGTTTCCAGGGTATGCACTGATGCTCGCTTTTACCCAGGGGCTGAGGCCGGGATTCCTCAGCATGGAGTTGAAGAGAGTGCCCCACTCTCTTTTGAGGAACTCATGGAGAGGGCAGCAAAGGAGATAGACTTCGAGAGGGCCAATCCTGCGTTTGCCAGGAAGCTAGCCAGGTTGGCGGAGGACGATGTGAAGGAGCCGGGAGTAGGGAAGTAGAGGGAGCAGAGAGAAGAAAGGAGAAAGGAGGAGCCCCGAGGGCAGGGGCAGCATGGACAACATCAAGGACGGGGGTCCCCGGAGCTGAATAACCGGTTACGTTGGAGGCCTCAGGAGGGTCGCCCCCAGGAGCAAGGAGGAGGCTTTCAGGGAAGAGATAACTTCCGCAAGCCAAGGAGGTTTGATCAGCCAGCAAGGAGGCAGGAGCTGAGGGGTCACTTCCCACATCAGCAGGAGGCCATGGAGGTCAGCCAAGGAATAAGAGGAAGGAGAGGACCTCGGGGAGGAGCTGGAAGAAGAAGCGGAGAAGGAAGAGGGGGTAGGCTAGCGTTGCCTTTCTGTGACTTCTACCAGGAGGAAGGTCACGCGATGGCCACATGCCCAGAGTTCTTGGAGATGAGAGAAGCTAGGGGGTTGAGGAGGCAGGTTCTGCCAGTAAGGATCGAGGAGGTGCAGCAAGAGGAGACGGAAGATAGATGCGAGGACAGGGTGGATGTAGGAACCAGCGGAGGGATCAGGGTGATCCACGGAAGAGTTGGGATTGAGGAAACTCAAAAGGGTAGCCTCCAGACCATATTTCGAAGGGGGGTAGCCTCGACCTCCCAGGCTCCCTCTCCAAAAGAAAAAAATTACCTTTTCTTCAGCATATATGCCCGATTATGAGGATCCATTCTATGACGCCTTGGTGATCCAGACGGTAGTCGAGAATTTCACGGTCTCCAAGATCCTGGTGGACAATGGGAGCTCCATGAATGTGATCTTCAAAAAGGCCTTCGATGAGATGCAGCTCGAGGGCAAGAGTATTAGCTTCGGACGGACCGTTGTTTAGTTTTTCAGGAGAAAGGAAGGAAGTAGAAGGAGTAGGGCTACACGTGAAGTTAGGGGCCGTGTTACCGAACTGCAGGTTCATGATCGTGGATGCCCCAAGCAGCTATAATGCCATATTTGGGTGCCCCCTCATCAGCGCCTTTTGCTGCATCCCCTCCTCGTTTCATCAATGCCTCAAGTTCAACAATAGGGGGGGTGCAGGTTAGGGTCAGGGGGGACTCGAAGGTGGCGAGACAATGCTATGTAATGGCAGTCAATACCACTTCTTTGATGGCAGAGGCAGAAGAGCTGGAGAGGGAGATGGAGATGGCGGAGCATGAAGAGATCGTCGGAGAGGAGAAGATGAGCCTAGGAGAGGCGAGGGAGGAGGTTGAGGAGGAGCGGAGTGGAGGAGATGTGTAGGGGGTCTAGAGGGATGAAGAGTTAGAGCCACAAGGGGGTCAACAGATGGAAGGAGAAGGAGGAGTTGAGAGGGAGGCCCAGGGAGGCGTAGAGGTTGAGCAGGAGCAGAGTCAGAGCCTAGGGGAGGTGAGGGAAGTTGAGGAAGCAGGAGGGGAGGAAGAGTTTGGGTAGGAAGAGGAGGCGAGGTCCAGCTGGGAGCAGTCGTGGCTGGAGCCGGCTGAGGAGGTGGTGGAGATGGAAGTCTTCACCAGCACCGATCAGGTGTAGAAGGTGCGGATCAGCGGGGGTCTGAGTTTCAGGGAACAAGAGCAAGTGCGGGCTTGCATCCAGAGCAATGTTGACATCTTTGCTTGGAGCGCGGCTGACATGCCGGGCATCGACGCGGATGTGTCCTGCCACCGCCTGAACCTGGATCCCCGGACGCACCCCATACGCCAGAAGATGAGGACAATCGCTCCAAGCTGGAGGAACCAATCTGCGAGGAGGTCAAGAAGCTTTTGGAGGCTGACTTCATCTCGAAGATCTAGTATGCATGCTGGGTCTCCAACGTAGTAATGGTAAAGAAAGGAGGAGGGAAGCGGCGCATGTGTATTGACTTTTCTTTATTAAATAAATCGTGCCCCAAGGATTGCTACCCCCTGCCTCGAATCAACGCGTTGGTTGATTCAGCCGTTGGTTTTTCTATTATGAGTTTTTTGGATGCTTTTTTAGGTTACCACCAGATCCTAATGCACCCTCCCGATGTCAAGGATGTCTCCTTCATCACAAGGGAGGGATGCTTCAGTTATAAAATGATGCCCTTTGGGTTGAAAAACTCAGGGGCTACATACCAGCGTATGATGGATCGAGTCTTCCAAGGTCAAAGGGGGGAGTAACCTGGAGGTCTATGTTGATGACCTGACGGTCAAGATTAAATGTGTGGACTCGCATCTTCAAGACCTGGAGGAGACGTTCGCCTTCTTGCGGAGGTTCAAGATGAGGCTGAACCCCTTAAAGTGCATTTTTGGGGCAAGCTGTGGAAAGTTCCTTGGGCATCTTCTAACCCCGGCAGGGGTGGAGCCTAACCCAGATAAGGTGAAAGCCATCCTAGAGCTGGAGTCACTACGCAATACTAAGGAGGTCCAGCGCCTGACAGGCAAGCTAGCCGAGCTAAGTAGATTCCTCTCTAGGTCAGGAGAAAAGTGCTCATCATTCTTCAAGGTGCTGATGGGTACTCAAAGGTTCGAGTGGACTGTTGAATGGGAAGAATCTTTCCAAATGTTGAAGAGACAGCTCTCCCAGGCTACTCTCCTTCAAAGCCCAAAGGAGGGGGAGGACCTAGCCTTATACCTCGGAGTAGGAGCAGAGATCGTGAGCTCGGTCCTGGTCAGGGAAGAAGGGAAGAAACAATTGTCAATTTACTATGTTAGCAGGATCCTGAAGAAGGCGGAGCTCCGCTACCCTATCTTTGAGAAGCTGTCATATACTCTGATCGTTTCGGCTAGGAAGCTTCGGCCATTCCTCCAAGCGCATTCAATCAAGGTGGTGACAGACCATCCCCTTCGAAAGAATTTTGAGGGAGTGGAGCACTCGGGCAGATTGGCCAAGTGGTTCATTGAATTAAGCGAGTTTGATATATCCTTCGTGCCAAGGCACTCCATCAAGGCTCAGGCGGTGGCTGACTTCTTGGCAGACTACATCATTGAGGTCAAAGCCGAGGAGCCGCGACCGCAGGAGACTTGGAAGATGATGGTTGATGGTTCCTCAGGAAAGCACTCCCTCGGAGCAGGGGTGGTGTTGATAAGCCCTCAGGGGGTCACCATAGGACAAGCAGTGGTCTTACACTTTTTGGAAACTAACAATCAGGCAGAGTACGAGGCTATGATAGCCGGCCTTCGCTTGGCAAAGGAGCTTGAGATCCAGGATATGGAGGCTTTTACGGACTCGATGGTGGTGGCGTCACAAATCCGAGGAGGGTTCGAAGCTCGGGAGCCCATCCTTGTGAAGTACTTATCAAAGATGAGGGCGATCATCGGAGGGTTCCGAACATTTTCAATTCAACATGTTCCAAGCGAAGAAAGTATGGCCGCCGATCGATTGACTAAGTTTGGACCTCGAGGAGGGGGGACCTTGACTGAGCTATTTCGACCGGCTATCGGGGAAGGAGAGTTGATGGAGGTGGATCAAAGACCCTCGTGGGTGGATCCATTGGTGACCTTCCAAACCACCGGTGAGCTTCCAGAGGGGACCAAGGATGGGAAAAGCTACAAGCACAAGGCAGCTCACTACCTGATGCTGGAAGGAGGGTTGCATCGGAAGATGTTGTCAGGGCTCCTGGAAAGGTGTGTGATCGAGTAGGAGGTCCCGAGGATCCCGGAGGAGGTGCATTCAGGAGAGTGCTGCAGTCACTCAGTAAGAAGGATGTTGGAAGCAAGGGTGGTGAGGTAAGGGTACTTCTGACAGAACCTGAGGAAGGATGCTGCTGAATTTGCGCGGAGGTGCCGGAAGTGTCAGCTATATGCCCCCTCCAGCTCTTGCCCGCTCAAAGGCTCCGAAGCATCACGACACCATGGCCTTTCGCCATCTGGGGGATGGACTTGGTCGGACCTTTCACTCCTGCTAGTGGGCAGAGGAGATTCCTCCTGGTCATGATTGATTATTTCTCGAAGTGCCTGGAGGTCAAGGAGTTGGTCATGGTCACCTCACAGGTCATCCGGAATTTTGTCTGGGGGGAGATCATATGCAGGCACGGGCTCCCCAGGCAATAGTGATAGACAATGGGCCCCAATTTGCTAGTGAAGAGTTCATCAGCTTCTGCTCTTAACTAGGGATAGACCTCAGGTTTGCCTTCGTGCACCACCCCAGGAGCAACGACCAGGTGGAGGCGGCCAATAAGATCATCGTAAACCTACTCAAGAAGAAGGTAGAGAACTTGAGGGGAGCTGGGTGGAGCAGCTCCCCTCTGTATTGTGGGCCTCGCAGACAACCCCAAACACGGCCACCAGCGTTACCCCCTTCAAACTTTCCCATGGGTGTGAGGCAGTCCTACCTGTGGAGTTTGAGGTTCGATCCCCACGAGTCGCGGTTGTATGTGATGGAGATGAGACTTGGAGGATAGACAATTAAGGGGAGCTGCGCCTCTTATTGGATATGGTGGAAGAGCTGCGTGATGTCGCAGCTATAAGGTAGGAAGAGATCAAGCAACGAATGGCAAAATACTTTGACATACACATTAAGATCAAACAGTTCGTGGAGGGAGATCTAGTACTAAAGAAAGTTGATGCTGCAGGAAGATCTGCCCCCGTGGGCAAGCTCAACTCAAATTGGGAAGGGCCCTATATTGTCAAAAGGGTCCTAACAACGGGAGGTTACCACCTCCAGGATGTGGAGGGTAGGACCATGAGCCACACCTGGAGTGGCGACGACTTGAAGCGTTTCTACCCATGAGAAGGGAGAGTAAAAATTGTAATTCGAATCAAGTTTATTATAACACATTCCTCAAATTACTTCTTGCTTTTGCTTATTGTAAAATTCTAGCAACAGGAAGATGAGACCTTTTGCACTACCCCGAACGCGGTTCGGCCCCAGGTAAACCTGCAATGCAGGCTCTCATTAGCTGGCAGGTCTGAAGGCTCGCCTGTGTGGGAGAGGTCTTTTTCTTGGTCCTTCGTTCTGCACTACCCCGAGCGCGGCTCGACCACAGGTAGACCCGCTGCGCAGGCTCTCATTAGCTGGCAGGTCTGAAGGCTTGCCTGTGGGGGAGAGGTCTAGTTCTTGGTCCTTGGTTCTGCACTACCCCGAGCGCGGCTCAGCCTAAGGTAGACTCGTTACACAGGCTATTGTTAGCTGGAAGGTCCGAAGGCTCTCCTGTGGGGGAGAGGTCTTGTTATTGGTGCTTGGTTCTGCACTACTCTGAGCGCGGCTCGGCCCTAGGTAGACCCGCTGCGCAGGCTCTCATTAGCTGGCAGTTCCGAAGGCTCACCTGTGGGGGAGAGGTCTGGTTCTTGATCCTTTGTTCTGCACTACCCCGAGCATGGCTCGGCCCCAAGTAAACACGCTGTGCATGCTCTCATTAGCTGGCAGGTTCGAAGGCTCACCTGTAGGGGAGAGGTCTGGTTCTTGGTCCTTGGTTCTACACTACCCCGAGAGTGGCTCGGCCCCAGGTAGATCCGCTGCGCAGACTCTCATTAGCTGGCAGGTCCAAAGGCTCGCCTGTAGGGGAGAGGTCTAGTTCTTGGTCCTTGGTTCTGCACTACCCTGAGCGCGGCTCGGCTCCAGGTAGACTCCATGCGCAGGCTCTCATTAGCTGACAAGTCCGAAGGCTCTCCTGTGGGGGAGAGGTCTGGTTCTTGGTCTTTGGTTCTGCACTACCCCAAGCATGGCTTGACCACAGGTAGACCCGTTGTGCAGGCTCTCATTAGCTGGTAGGTCTGAAGGCTCGCCTGTGGGGGAGAGGTCTGGTTCTTAGTCCTTGGTTCTCCACTACCCCGAGCTCGGCTTGGCCCTAGGTAGACTCGCTGCATAGGCTCTCATTTGCTGGCTGGTCCGAAGGCTCGCCTGTGGGCGAGAGGTCTGGTTCTTGGTCCTTGGTTCTGCACTACCCGGAGCGCGGCTCGGCCCCAGGTAGACCCGTTGCGCAGGCTCTCATTAGCTGGCAGGTCCGGAGGCTCGCCTGTGTGGGAGAGGTCTGGTTCTTGGTCCTTGATTCTGCACTACCCCGAGCGTGGCACGGCCCCAGGTAGACCCGCTTCACAGACTCTCATTAGCTGACAGGTCCAAAGGCTCGCCTATGGGGGAGAGGTTCGGTTCTTGAAGTCTTGGTTCTTGATTCTTGGTAATTCTACACCACCTCGAGCCTGGCTCGGCCCCTGGTAGATCCATTGCCTAGGCTCCCATCAAGCTAGCAGAGCAGCAAACTCACTCGATGGCAGAATTATTGGGAAACTCTCCTTAAGCAACATCCCTGCTTAATCTTATGAAAAATAAACTAATGCAAGGGCTATAGCAGTGCGAGTGGAAGCACTCCGAGCCGCTGGCCTCAGGGGCGGTCTCGCCCTGTGCGAGAGGGCACTCGCGCGAGACAGAAGACTTGGCCTGATGATAGGGGACCAGTCATATCACTAGGAGTCACTCGCGCAGGGAGTACCTTAAGGAAAGGCGAGAAGGTTGTCGGCTCACGCACATAAAAAAGATAAGGGAAGTGACGACTCACGCTCTGAAAAAAGGCCAACTCTCCAACAGGGCAGCGAGACAAGATGTAGCACCGTCTCACGGGCGTGAGCGCATGGAAGATTCGTCTCGTAGTAAATAAAATAAAGTAAAGTATAAAAAGTAAGGGCAAGGTGACGAGACGGGTAGGTAGCACCGTCTCGCAAGCCTAAACAAACCAACAATTCATTTAGCGAAATAAAAAACAAAATAACAAGCAAGATAGTATGTACAGTTGATCCATCAGGGTCATGTATCACAAAATGAAGCTCAAAAAAGAGTAGTTTCTAAGTTTTACAGCAGCAAAAAAGAGGAGGAGAGAGGGATTCTTGATCTTGGAAGAAGCACATCATTTCTCCTCGTCGGAAGAAGAATCCTCGCTCTCCTCACCATAGAGCTGGGGAACTAAATCACGAACGATCACCATCTCAGAGCCATCCTTCATGACCCCCATCTCCTTCATCATTTTGAGGACTAGCTCCGCTGCCCTGGTGCTAGCGTCTCGGCACTGCTCCTCGACTTCATCAAAATAGTAATGCGGCGGTTCCTGGAAGGGTTTACGGCGAGACGATGATGCAGCGTTGTCCCGAAGGCGAGCATTCTGGGCTTTCAAATCCTTGACCTCCTCCTCCAGGGCCGCCACACGCGAATGCAACCACTCCGCCGTCTCGGCATCCTATGAGACGCCCAGTCATTAGTAATGTGTATTGAAGAAGGAAAATCCAAGGGTAAGGCTATGTCTTACCACGTCGCCCTGGGCTTTGGCGAGGATGGTCTCGGCGACAGACAACCTTTTCGCAAGTTCTTCTGATTTCTCTCGCTCTGACGCCAGGCTCTCTCACTCCGATGGCAGGCTCGTCTTGCTGTCCTTCCATTTTTGTTGATTTATATTAGGCGGCACGAGGCACGGTGCGAGAACTCCAAGAAACGCATTTGGGCATAGGAGGACTTCAAGATGAGATCTCGCGTAGACTCACTTTCGGGGGAGACTGCGTTGAGACCGTCGTAAAGACCATACCCCACGGCGAAAGCGTGGCTGGTGGAGAGCTCCTGCTCCTTCCAAGGAGGAAGGAGGGTGGAGATGGAGATGCGATTGGTGTCCCGCCCCCACAACAGAACAGGGTCGCCGGCGGCATCTGAAACCGCGGGGCCCAAGTTGAAGTTCATATGGAAGAGGGGGCAGGATGCCTGGAGGAGGCGCCTTCGCGAGAGGTGGTGGCAGCCGGTTGATTGCATGTGGCAGCAGGCTGGTTGGGAAGAGCCATCTCGCGGGTAGGCGAGACGACCTGATGAGGAGGCGAGCGGGGCGACTTGGACCCCTCCACAGAGATGGGGCTCAAGTACCCCGATATCACCTTCTTCTCCTTCGGGGTCATCTTCTTTTTCCCCTTGGAGACAACCACGGCTTTCCTCATCTTTTTTTTGGGAGGGCTGGAGTGAGAGGGAGCCATGTTGCCCACAGGCCTCTTTGGAGGGGGAGGATCCATGAAATCTCTCGCCGCCTCAGCTACCATGCTGGCGAGACCAAGGCCCTTGGAAGGATGGATGTTGCTCGTGTAAGGAGGTTGGACTGGTATGACTCGCTCCCCTAAAAACAAAAAAGAAGGGGATAAGATGGCGAAACGGGAAATAATGAAGCGCGAGACGGGAAAGCGAGAATACCTTCACCAGGGAGCACTGGAGACAGCAAGTCGAGGTCTCACCGCAAGTAGTTGACTTCAAAATTCTTCCCGACGAAGAAATCGAACAACAACTTATCTGTGCTGCCGACTTGCGGGGTTGCGTAGAAACTCTCAGGGGGAGACACAAGCGTGTGCGGGTCGCCCCCGAAGTCACCACGGCCGCCACGGATGAAGACGAACCATGTGAGCCAATGATGATTTTTGTTGGGCATCTCACACACCTTGAGCCCTTGACCGGTGAAATACGAGATGCCATCAGCATTGGCATGCTAGATGAAAGGCTTGTGGAAAACCGTCAAGCTGAATTCGATTCGCTCCCGGTGCATATAGTAGGCGAAAGCAATTAACACCGAAATCTCGTTCGGGTTAAACTGCGCCGGGACGAAGCCGAAGTATTTGAAGACTTATTTTGAGTGTTTACTTGTTTATTCATATGTGACCGGCCTGCGTGCCATGGTATTGAAGACACATTTTATTTGAGTAAACAACTGTAAGGCCTTAAGGTCATTGTACTTGTGTTTTGTACTTCATTCCTATTGGGTTTTGTAGTGGACATTCATGCTTATGGCTGGTTTCTTTTATTTGCAACTTTTAATAATTGCTTCCTCTAGAATGACTCTGCGTAGGACGTTGGTTATTAGTTGGATGGTATTCCATTGAGTAACCACCCGGTCTGTCTATGGTATATGGCGTCGGGCCTCGGCTGGAAATACTGCTATATGCTATGCAACGAATAGGGGATGTTACAATTTGGTATCAGAGCCAGATTTCGGTCAGGCTTAAATGAATTCGTGGGCGAATTCTTTTTAAGGGGTGGTGAACACATGTGTGTGTGTCGTCGTTATAACATCAAAAGAACCCATGAATATCCACTTAGGAATGAAAATACACGTGTTTGAGGAAACTGTGTGTTCCTATAATTGCTTTTTGCAATTTTGTATGGTCGCTTAATGGTGTTTTGTACAACTATAGGTGAACAGAAGCGGTGCTGGACCGTCAGAACGCCGAGTTTCCGAGGCTAGTAGTGCACCAAATGATGCTCCCACAACACCTCCATCAGCTGAAACCATACGATTGGTTTCTGAAACAGTGTTTGCCTTGATCAATGCGCAACATGCAAGACAAATGCAGCAGCACGCTCCTACGATGGAGCAGGTACCGCTTCAAAGGGATGAACCGAGAAGAGTGGAGCAGGTAGTGGTAGAGCCTTTGGTGCCGAGGTGAGCAACTGAAAGGCAGCTCAAGCACGTTATGAGCTTTAATCCTCCTATGTTCTCGGGGTTGGAAACCCCATCGCAAGCTGAAGACTGGCTCTCCCAAGTGAAGAGAGTCCTAACAGCTACTGAAACGGAGGAGTGGCAGATGACCACTATAGATACATTCCTGTTGGACGGGAATGCGAGGCTGTGGTGGGAAGGTCTAGGGCTACATCTCTTGAGAGCAAGGCAACTGACGGACGTCTCGATGGAGGAGTTCTCGAGACTGTTCTTGGCAAGGTACCTCCCTTTGGCGTAGAGTATAGCTTTGGAGAATGAGTTCCAAAGGTTGGTGTAAGGAGAGAGTAGCGTGGATGAGTATCTCCACGAGTTTACTCGGTTGGGTCAGTTTGTTAGCTCCACATTCGTAGATGAGGAGCGTAAGATGAACCGTTTCTACGAAGGTCTAAGAGATGACTTAAGGCTACTTCTCTCGGGGCCGATGACGCAGGGCTTCTTGACCCCGGTCAACACGGCCAGGTATTTGGAGAAGGACTTGAAGAACATACAAGCAAAGAAAAGCTCTGGTGATAAGAAGACTGAGTTCAAGGTGCCGACTACCTCAAAGTCTGGGTATCGTAAGTTCTTTAAGAAGGCTAGGACTTCGGGTCCAGCTCCTTCTTTTGGTGCTTCTAGGGCAACTACAAGTCGAACCCCGAGCACATGCTTTACTTGTGGAAAGCCGGGGCACTTTGCCCGTAACTGCTGGAGCGGACGGCCCAAGTCCGAAAGGAAGTTGGGAGCAACATATGAAGAGAAGGGCAAGGCGGTGGAGTCAACCGCGTCCCATTATGCTCCAGCTCAACCAAGAGTTTATAATCTTGGCCAACAGGAGGTCATAAAGCAAGCGGATGTGGTGACAGGTATGGTTTAAATTAATAGCAAGCTAATTTTGGAATACTTGTTATGTATGTGTTACCTTACCACTGCTTGTTTAGGATTTGTTTTGATTTGTGATAATCCGGCAAGAGCACTCTTTGATACGGGAGCGTCACACTCCTTTTTGTCTGAAGGATTCATATCGCGCATCGGAATACCTTCTTCGATGGCAAAGGACAAACTGTATGTGTTGTTACCGAATGGGTGTTTGATGCGCGCAGAGAGAATTTGTGGCGTTAAGATTCGTATTGGGAGTCATGAGTTCCAATTACTAGCGTCGTTACTGCCGTTGGTGGAGTTCGACGTAATATTTGGCAATGATTGACTCTCAGAGCAGCAAGCATTTATTGACTGCGGCCGCAAGGAAGTCAAGTTGGGAACAGGTCGTGAGACGACTTTTACGGGCTTGAAAGGGTCAAGCAAGACTTTGATGTCTGCTCTTCAGATGGTGATGGCGGTTCATGCTGCAACAGAGCTGTTTTTCACGCTAGTGGAGGTTACAAAGCCTAAGCCTACGATGGATTGTATTTCAGTGGTAGCTGAGTACCCTGATGTGTTCCCTGCTGATCTTCTGGGAGCCCTGCCTCAATGGGAGATAGAGTTCACGATTGAGCTAGTGTCAGGTGCGAAACCTGTGTCACGCTCTCCGTATCGGCTAGCGCCTAAGGAAATGTCAGAGCTGAAGGTTCAACTGCAAGAGTTGTTGGAACAGGGATATATGCGTCCAAGTTTGTCGCCTTGGAGCGCACCGGTCCTCTTTGTTAAGAAGAAGGACGGAAGCTTGAGACTTGGTATTGATTATCGGGAGTTGAACAAGCTAACGGAGAAGAACAAGTACCCGATCCCGAGGATTGTCGATCTGTTCGATCAGTTAGTCGGGTCAACGGTGTACTCAAAGTTGGATCTCAAGTCTGGATATTATCAGCTGAGGATAAGGGAGAGTGATATCCCCAAAATAGCTTTTAGTACAAGATACAGGCATTACGAGTTTACGATCATGCCGTTTGGGCTGACTAATGCGCCGTCGGTGTTCATGGATTTGATGAACAGGACTTTCAGGGAGTACTTGGACCACTTTGTGATCGTCTTCATCGACGACAGTTTGGTGTACTCGCAGAGTGAGGAAGATCACTTCAAGCATTTGCATTTGGTGCTGGAGACGCTGAGGAGAAATCAATTGTATGCCAAGTTCTCCAAGTGCTAGTTTTGGTTGTCTTCAGTGGCGTTCCTTGGTCACATAGTCAGTGGAGAGGGAATTGCGGTGGATCTGTTGAAGATTGTTGCGATACAAGAGTGGCCTGTGCTTGCTACGGTAGCGGAAGTCTGGAGTTTTCTGGGGCTTGACGGCTATTACAGGCGCTTCGTGGAGAACTTCTCGCAGATAGCGTTACCCCCTCATGACTTTGACGAGGAAAGATCAGAAGTTCGTTTGGACGCCAGAGTGCGCACGAGCTCTTGAGGAGTTGAAGTGTCAGTTGAACACGGCGCATGTGCTGAGTTCGCCGAGTGGGACCGAAAGTTTTGAGATCTATAGCGATGCTTCGGGCTATGGCTTGGGTTGTGTGCTGCTGCAGCATGGAAGTATGATAGCGTATGGCTCGAGACAGCTGAAAGTGAACGAGAGGAATTATCCGGTCCATAACTTGGAGTTAGTGGCCGTGATTTTTGCCTTGAAGCTGTAGAGGCACTACTTGTATGGGGTGAGGGTCGATATCTATACCGACCATAAAAGCCTGAAATATTTGTTGGATCAAAAGGATCTAAACAAGCGGCAGCGTAGATGGATGGAGTTCCTGGGGGACTACACATTCAAGATCCATTACATGCCTGGTAAAGGAAATGCGGTTGTGGACGTATTGAGTCATCGAGCCCCAGCTCAAGCCAGTTGGCTGTCGGTCCATGAAAAGCGGTTAGTTCGGGAGTTGTAGGCGTTGGAGATCTCTTGCGTAGACAAGCAGACGAGTGCTGAAGCGCTATTAAACTGGATGGAAGTTCAGTACGACCTGGCTGATCGGATTTGGCAGGCTTTGGATGTGGATAGCAGCATGAAGTAGCTCATGATAGAGGCTTTGGATGGGTCAAATTCCCAATATGAGGTTGTGGATGGATTGCTTTGGAAAGACGGTCGTCTGTGTGTCCCGAATGTGGGCACTTTGCGGGTGGAATTGTTGTATGAGGCGTATCATACCAAGTACACGATTCACCCGGGGAGTACGAAGATGTACCACGATGTGAAGAAATTATTTTAGTCGCCAGGACTGAAGAAGGATGTGGCACTGTACGTGGCGAAGTGTCATACATGCGCCTTGGTGAAGGCGGAATGCCAAAAGCCGGGAGGATTCTTGAAGTCCTTGCCTATTCCAGAGTGGAAGTTTGACGACATTACTATGGACTTTGTGCACGGGCTGTCGAAGGTCGCAAAAAGGAAACAACGCCATTTGGGTGGTCGTACATCGTCTAACGAAGGTGTCACACTTCATTCTGCATAGGAAGGATGATCTCGTGGAGAAACTTACTAAGTTATATGTGGATAACATAGTACGGCTTCGCGGTGTGCCCCGCAGTATCGTGAGTGACCGAGATGGGCAGTTCACGTCCAATGATTGGAGGTTGGTGCAGTAGATGTTGGGAACAAAACTGAATTTCAGCACAGTCTTTCATCCGCAAACGGATGGACAGACCGAGAGGGTCAATCGGACGATGGAAGACATACTTCGCATGTGCGTCCTGGACTTTGGGAAATAGTGGGAAGACCACCTATACTTGGTGGAGTTCACGTACAACAATAGCTACCAGGCGAGCATACAAATGACGCCCTTCAAGGCCCTTTATGGTAGAAGATGTCGTACGTCGTTGTCTTGGTTAGAAACGGGCGAGTCAAAGTTGTACAAGCGACAAGAAGTGGAAGATGCTACTTCGTTGGTGCGAACCATTCGGGAAAGGTTGCTAAACGCTCAGGACCATCAGGTTAAGTACTATAATGCCAAGCACAGGAACGTGGAGTTCGCTGTTGGCGACTGGGTGTACTTGAAGATCAAGCAGTTCAAGGGTGTCTCGCGGGTGCGGTGCTTAAAGAAGCTAAGTCCGAAGTACCTTGGACCGTTTGAGGTTCTGGAGCGGATTGGCAAAGCAGCATATCGGCTGAAGCTATCAGTGGAACTTAGTGGTCTACACGATGTATTCCATATATCGGTGCTACGGAAGGCTGTGCAAGAGCCTTCGCATGTGATCGCGGTGGATCAAGTGCCGGTGGATAATGGGTTGACGACGAAGGTCAAGCATGTCCGAATTGAGGACTCAGAAGTCAAGCGGCTACGCAACAAAGAGATCAGGATAGTCAAGGTCTGTTGGGACAAGTGTGATCGGTAGGAGCTCTCGTGGGAGCGAGAGCAGACCATGCTTGAGGAGTACCCGGAGTTATTCCACTCAGGTACCGTTTAAGTTTTGTTTTTATCTTTCCTTTATGTAATTTTAGGGATGAAATTCTTTTAAGAGGGAGAGAGTTGTAACGCCCCAAAACTCAAAAGAGCGACGGGAGGCGTTTTGAGCCAAGTTTGGAATTTGGCAAGGGGCACACGGCCTGGGACACGGGTGTAGTACCCCCCCCCCAACCTTTTGCCCGGGTCGGGCCGGAGGGGTACTACTGGCCCAAGACGTCCACCCAGGGCTCATAGGGGAAACAATCCACCCTATTCAAGCACTAGATGGCCGTCTTGAGTGGTTCGAATCATAACATTCACAACCCATCAGAATATAGCGGAAGCATTAACAGGAAACCACTACTTATTATATATAACATTTCATATTAATACAGAGGTTCTAGGGCCGAAGCCTAAGCATTTATAAAAGCCCGTGGGCTATACATGTACTACATAAGTCTCTCACACACTCTCTCTTCTAAACTGCTCGGCGGTACTCACGTCTCTAAACATCGGAGACGGCAGGGGTGCATCTGCTCGAGTAGACCTAGCTGCTGGCGTAATCTCCTGCGGCAGCGGGTCACTACGGTGCTCCACCTCCTGTGAATGGTTATTCAAATAACCGTTAGTCACAGAGCTAAGTGGAAACAAATCTCCTCCCCGGATCCACATCCTGGGGACGAGCACGCACCCACCCAACAAAAGTAAATAGCCGAAGCAAGAGAGGGTTAGCATAACATTTCATATATGAACAGCTAGGAGCAATTATAAAAGAGTGCAGTATAACCGGAAAAAGCAGCAATATCATAAAACGGTTATAGCAAGGCTCTACTAGCTCATCAACACAACAGGTTTTCATATCTTGAATTCTATCGCAGGCATTCACAGCCGCGCACACAAACCGCAGGCATTCATAGCCGCGCACACAAACCGCAGGCATTCATAGCCGCGCACACAAACCGCAGGCATTCATAGCCGCGCACACAAACCCTATGTCGACATAGTTTGGACCGCTTCTGTTCCAGCAGGGTAGCGAGCCCCGCGGGCCTCACCGATGTGGCCGTCGGTGACAGTGGCCAGTCCTGCCACTTCTGGGGGTGATCGTACCGCACAACCCCAGGCCCTAACGTACAACCATGTGTACTCCTGGATGTGAGCGACATCCGGTGAATCATTTCGGCCGACCAGCGGAGGAAACCCGACGGGGAATATAACGGCCGGTCACCCGTGGTACTCATCTCCTTGTCGCCTTGAGTCGTCAACCTTCCCGCACCGGTACGAACGGTCTGCGGAAGGGACCGACCCGCCACCATTTCACCGCAAGCAATTTACAATCAATCAAACAATTGCAAACAATATAACATCGGGTCTACGACAGCCTGCCTTACTAGGCTTACACTTCGGGCATCGGCACTTTGCTCTACTTTCGACAAGGAGCGTGGGAGCGCTTTATTTGGGGCTAGACCTGGAGGACTACCTCAACTCCGGTTATCCCCAACTAAGGCTCAACCTAAACAACAACTGCTCGTCAGAGCAGGACCCGGGAATATAAAAGTGATTTGCGATAAGATCAAGTGCGGTGGTTATGCTGCTTATTTAGAGTGCTGGAAAGAAATGTGACCAGTACAAGACTGGATAAGCTTGACCAGTACGCAACTGGAGTAGTACTAAATAGAAAGTACTGAAATAAGCCTGACCAGTACGCAACTGGAGTAGTACTGAAATGAAAGTACTGAAATAAGCTTGACCAGTACGAGACTGGAGTAGTACTGAAATGAAAGTACTGAAATAAGCTTGACCAGTACGAGACTGGAGTAGTACTGAAATGAAAGTACTGAAATAAGCTTGACCAGTACGAGACTAGAGTAGTACTGAAATGAAAGTACTGAACTGAAAAGAATAAAGGAACTGGACCAGTGCAAAACTAGAATAATCATAAAGAAAATGGTTAGTAGTCCAATCACTCCATTTAGGAGGCTTCAGTTCCATCTCCGTTCTCAGGAGAGATTCAGTTCCATCTCCATCCAGGAGAGATTTTTCAGTTTCATCTCCATCCAGGAGGCACATTAAGTTCCATCTCCATCCAGGAGAGATTCAGTTCCATCTCCATCCCGGAGAGATTCAGTTCCATCTCCATCCAGGAGGCATTCAGTTCCATCTCCAGCCAGGAGAGATTCAGTCCATCTCAGTTTTAAATAAGGTTTCCTTGGGTTACACCTTTATTAAGATCCGATTACGAGTTGGTTGCGCCTTATTAACCACGGCTTAATCAGATTGGGGCTTATCAGGAGTTATACTTTCATTATTCGTCAATAATAATTCATAACTCACCACTCGTGCTCTCATCTTCCGAGCGTGCCCAAATCGCCCGAGAGTCGAGGCGCTCGACGGTTTTCATGAAATCTCGAAACACCCGGAGCTTGGTCACTTGCCTCGGCCACTCTCATCGATATGAAACTTATTCAAATTAGAGAGGATAGTCGCGCGCTCCAATTTTCATTTTCGAGGAAAATGAGCGTAATAATATCGAGCGCGGTCCTAGGCTTCCATATTTTGGGAAAAATATCAAAACTTATCCCCATGAGCTCAAATTTTGATACAACCCTTAAATGGGTATAACATGAGCATAGAAAAATTTTCATAATTTTTCAAATAGTTTTGGCCCTTTAATTTGGCAAAATAAAGTTTAATTGGACTTTTAAAAATACCAAATCAACACCAAAAATTCTCAAAATTTTTGTGGAGGAAGCCCTTAACAAAGGGGACATTTTTCATGTTCAACACTTTTTCCCTAGGAGCCTATTTTAGTCTCCACAAAATCAATTCATTATATATTATAATATTTATTATAAATATTATAATATATAAAATATATTATTATATATATATATAAATTATAAAACAGGATTACTGTTTATCACCATCATCCCCCGCCTGTATCAAAACCCGCAGCCCTTACGGGCTTCTCCAGCCGCCGGCCGGCCACCGGCCGGCCGTGGCTCCACCACCGGCCAACCCGCCGGTGGTGGGCGCTCCCTCCGGCGGTGGTCCGGCGGCCTGCCGCCGCCGGCCGCCGCCGGAGATATTTTTCTCTTTTTTTTGACCGGGAGGGGAGGGGGGACGGCAGCGGCGCTCCGGCCGCAGGGAGCGCCATGCAAGACGTCCAAAATGGAGAAGGAGGAGGGAGAAAGCTTCCACCTGAGTTTGGTGGGCTCGGGAGGGGCCGGCTTGGTCGGACATGGCTCAAGGTGGTGGAGGAGGGGAGGAGGAGCTCCGGCTTGGCTTTTTCCGGCCACCTGAGCTCCGGCAGAGGGGGGAGAAGGGGGAGGGGAATGCTCTGAGAGCTGTGAGGGAAGGTGAGGGGGTTGGGGTCCTTTTATAGGGAGGGGAGGGGGAGATTCCCTCCCATTGGGTGGTGTGGGACTAATCCCTCCTTAGGGAGGGATTAATCCCACCCTCCAGCTGTCCAAGGACAGCTGGAGGTCTCCCATTTTCCCCCATGTGGGGAAAATGAATGGGCCCTTTATGGGCTTGGGCCTATAAGTGGGAAAGAGAGAGAGAGGGAGAGAGAGAAGTGGGTGGGCCTCCATTTGAGATAACAATGAGCTTGCTGGTTTGGGGGGCCCATGGAAAGTGAGGGGGAGTATGGGTCATCCTCCTTTGGAGAGGAGGTGAGCCCTTCATTTGGAGAAAAATCCAAAAAGTGGATTTTTAGGAGGGTTTGACCAAGTCAACCCTAGGGTGGGTCCCCATTGTTGGTCAAAGTCAAAGTGGGTCCAAGTCGTCGGGGTCGGGTCAAAGTTCGAGTGTCGTGTCATAATTGGTGTGCGCACGCTTTTCGGTGCACAACTATGCTTGATTTGACCACTGGTTGACCAATCGTCATCGAAATTGACCGGGACGACTTCCGTTGACTTCATATTGACCACACGAGTCTAACGCCACTGACTGGGGTTGAATCGGAGTCCGTTTGACGAAAGTCCGAAATTTGCGCGTCGCAGCGCGCTAAAATGGTCAAAGTATCCAATTTTGTCGTACAATCTCGGATTGTGACGCGACGAGCTCCGATGCGCTCATATTGACTATATGAGGTCATAGGAACTGATAGAACTCGATTCGGAGTTCTCTAGCTCGATATACAAAATCTCGCTCTCGTTGCGTTTTACGAGGAATGGTCACATCCACTATATGACCTCGGAGTCCAACTGAACGAGTTCCGATGCGCTTGTATTGACTATACGAGGCCACAGGAACTGCCAGAACTCAATTCGGAGTTCTCTAGCTCGATTTCCCGCCTAGGGTTATTTCCCACCGGGTCATGGGTAGGGTTCGGGCCACTTTTATTGGGCCCACTAAGGCTCTGGTGGCCCAATAAAAGGCGGGATGTTACAATCCAATAAAAATAAAAGGATTTTCGTCCCCGAAAATTTGCTTGAAGTAGGGGGAAAAGTAACATACCTGGGGAAAGAGCTCTGGGTGCTTTTCTCGGAGGAGTGCTTCAGGTTCCCATGTGAACTCTTCTCGTCCACAGTTTGACCATAACACCTTAACCATCGGAATGGTTTTGTTCCGTAGTGTCTTCACCTTGTAATCTATTACTCTGACGGGTTCGAGCCGGACGGATCTATCTGACAGTAGTTGCGCCGGAGGGGTAGGAAGGTATTGCTCTGGTTGCCGGAGGACTCGTCTCAAGGAAGAGACATGAAACACATTATGAAGATTCCCCAACTCTGGGGGTAAGGCTAAACGATAGGCGACGGGGCCAACACGCTCTATCACCGGGTAGGGGCCCAAGAAGCGGGGATCTAACTTTTTCTGCTTCCTCAACCGGGAGACACCATGCATGGGTTTTATTTTCAGAAACACCATTTCCCCCACGCTGAACTCCACCGGTCGGTGTCGCGCATCATAGTACTTAGCATGCCGGCTCTGCGCTTCCCGCATTTGCTCCTGAATCAGCCGTATCGCTGCCGTAGTGTCATCGATGTAAGCCACTCCCAAGGATTCCGGGTCCTCTTCCTGAGCCCAAGTCAACGGTGTTCGGCAATGCCTTCCATACAATGCCTCGTACGGAGCCATCTTAATACTAGCCTGGTAGCTGTTATTGTATGAAAATTCGACTAACGGCAACAGCTGCTCCCACGGCTCATTGTGCTCCACTATGCACAGTCGAAGAAGATCCTCCATCGTCCGGTTCGTCCTCTCCGTCTGTCCGTCTGTCTGCGGGTGGAAGGCAGTGCTGAAGGCCAACTTGGTTCCCAAATATGCCTGCACTCGCCTCCATTCCTTAGATGTGAAACGACCGTCACGATCAGACACGATGGACTTTGGTACTCCGTGAAATCGTACCACTTGTTCTAGGAACATCCTGGCCAGGATATCTACTCCGTCACCCTGTCGGTTTGGAATGAACCGCGCTACCTTGGTGAGTCGATCTACGACCACCCATATTGAGTCATTCCCAGCACGGGATCGAGGTAGGCCGTGGACGAAGTCCATGGAGATGTCTTCGAACTTCCATTCTGGTATCGGCAGGGGCTGCAATAGGCCTCCTGGACTGCGGCATTCAGCTTTGACCTTCTGACAGGTCTGGCACCGGGCCACGAAGTCGGTGACATCTCTCTTCATTCCGGGCCAGTAAATGGTCCTACGCAAGTCCACGTACATTTTAACTACGCCAGGGTGAATCGAGTACCTCGACTGATGGGCCTCTTGCAGAATTTCTCCACGAATCCCTCCAGTAGCGGGAATAAATATGCGATGCTTGAATTGTAGAATCCCATCATGCAAGTTATAATCCTCCTGTGCCCCTCCTTGCAGAGATCGGATGATCGACATTACCTCTGGGTCGATCTTCTAGGCTTCTCGTATCCGGTCCCGGATATCGCATTGGATCTCCATCCAATACAGCTGAGAATAGTACTCTTCCGGATCTATTCGGGCAACCAGGGTAATCTCCAAGTCCATCAAAGACTGGAAAAGTTCCTTAGGGATCTGCTCCATCCAACTCCCGACTATCGCAGGCTGGCGGCTCAAGGCGTCAGCGACTCTATTAGCCTTCCCGGGGTGATATTGGAGAGTGAAGTCGTAATCGCATATGAATTCCAACCATCGGCGCTGCCGGAGATTCAGCTCTTTCTGCGTGAAAATATACTTGAGGCTCTTGTGGTCGGAGAAGATCTCACATTTTACTCCGTACAGATAATGCCTCCAGATTTTAAGGGCGAAGACGACGGCGCCCAACTCTAAATCGTGTGCTGCGTAGTTTAATTCATGCGGCTTTAATTGCCGCGAAGCGTAGGCCACTACCTTACCATGCTGCATTAGGACTGCTCCCAATCCTTTCAGGGAGGCATCAGTGTAGATTTGAAATCCCTCGGTCCCTGAAGGAATCGTAAGGATTGGCGCGGAAGTCAGACGCTTCTTCAGTTCGATGAACGCAGCCTCGCACTCCGGCGTCCATCGAAATACGGCGTCCTTCTTGGTGAGAGCAGTCAGGGGTAGGGCAATCTTGGAAAATCCCTCGACAAACTTCCTGTAGTATCCGGCAAGGCCGAGGAAACTCCGGATATCCGCAGCCGTCCTGAGTGGCGGCCAATTTTGTACTGCCTGGATCTTGGCTTGGTCCACTGCCACTCCTTCCTTGTTTATCGTGTGGCCCAAGAATCCAACTTCTTCTAGCCAAAATTCGCACTTACTGAATTTGGCGAAGAGAGAGTGCTCCCGGAGCTTTAATAGAACCATCTGCAGGTGCCTGGTATGGTCTGTCTTGGTCTTCGAGTAGATTAGGATATCGTCTATAAAGATGATGACAAAGTGATCCAAGAAGGGTTCGAAGACTCTATTCATCAGGGCCATGAAGGCGGAGGGAGCGTTGGTGAGCCCGAAGGGCATCACTAGGAACTCGTAAAGACCGTATCGGGAGCTGAAGGCAGTCTTAGGAATATCTTCTTCTCGGATCCGAAGCTGATAATAGCCGGACCTCAGGTCCATTTTGGAGAATACCGAAGCACCTTGTAATTGATCGAACAGTTCGTTGATCCTAGGAAGGGGATACGTGTTGCGTACAGTAAGCTTATTTAGCTCCCTATAGTCGATGCACAGTCGCAGAGTCCCGTCCTTCTGACGGACTGACTTCACCATCTGTGTAGAAGTCAAGATAATACGAGAGACAGATGGCACACCTGTCAACGCGACGCTCTGGCCATTTGGATTCTGTAGCCGGACTTCTCGCGTGGAACAGTTTATCTGGGCTTGGTGCTCAGCCAGCCAGTCCATTCCCAGAATTATGTCAAACCCAGTTATAGCTAGGATGGTTGCGTAGACTTCAAACTCTACCTCTCCCAGCGTAGCCTGGAACGAACACTTTTCGGTGGATGTCATATCCGACCCGTCTGGTAAACGGATTCGTATAGACAGTCCGGTTGAGCGAATAACATTTCTCTTTGTTGCGATGAAATCGTGGGAGACGAAAGAATGAGTCGCTCCTGTGTCAAAAAGGGTTTTGGCAGGGTGACCTTCTACCAACAAGATTCCTGACGTCATAGGAAAACATATAGATATATATCATCCAACTAATATACATATATATATATATATGAAATATACAACAATAGTGGAAGAACTGATATCTTCTATCGCCTAAGATATATACCTATGACTACGTCAGGGGCTGGTCCATGCTGCAGGTCCAGTGCATAGGCCTCCTGGGGAGCTGCTCGGCCCTGCTGGCCTCTCCTGCCAGCTCGGCCTCTACGGCCTCTTTGACCATGTCCCCGTGCCGGCTGTCCACCCTGGACTGCTCCTAGTCCTGGTCTCCCTATCGCCTGAGGGCAGAAGGCCCTCATATGTCCCGGCTGCTGACACAAGAAGCAGTTTCCTGCGAAGGGAACATCTCGTCGGGCCACTAGTGGGGGCTGTGGAGCTGGAGCTGGTCTACTGTCTTGCTGTGCAGCTGGGGGTGCTGGGGGTGCTGGTGGGCGCCTATAAGGCAGCCTGCGGCGTCGCTGTCTGCTCTCTCTATCCTGTCTATGGGGAGCGACTCCAACGTCTCGCCTCTGGTCTCGAGGAAACTCTACTTGACCTCTGCGCCGCTGAGCCACCATCTGCTGGTCTAACTCTAGAGCTGCTGCATGGGTGGCTATGGTGTGGAAGGTGGCCTGAGAGAGCATAATCAAGGACTGCCTCAGGTCGTCTCGTAGTCCTCGATAGAACCGAGAAGCCCTATCCCTGTCGGAGGCAGCCAGGTTCCCGGCGAAGCGTGCCAGGTGTATGAACTCTCTCTCATACTCTGCCACAGTGCGGTTGCCCTGTCGGATGAGCAGGAACCTCTCTTGCAGTGCAGCTCGATCTGCATCTGTGATGAAAAATTCTAGCAGAGCTACGGAGAACTCCCCCCAAAGGATCGTGCTCATCGGCCGACCTCGGAAGGTAGAGCGACTAGCCGCTCTCCACCAATCCCTCGCATATCCCTCCAAGAGGGTCACCACCAAAGAGACTGTTGCCACAGCTGGGCACATCATCCCTACCAACAGCTCCTCCACTCGCTCCACCCACTCCTCTACCTGAATGGCCGTCTCTGTACCCCTGAAAGGGGGAGGCCTCAGTCCTCGAAAAGTCGTCAGCAGATCTGTGGGTGCGGTCATCTCCCGCGGTGGCTGTGCCAGGGCATCTCGGAAAGTCGCTAGTATAGCCGTCAGTGTCTGCCCTAAATCTGACTCGGCAAACGGTACGGCTGCGGGAGCAACCGGGTCTGGTGGTGGGGTGGCTGGAACGTATCCTCTGGACGAGGATCCCCCGTTACTGTACTCCGGTATCTGGAGAAGTAACATGAAAGAGTGTCAGTATTTTGCAAAAGTAAGGGAATTTGCAAAAACGACAACCCAAGCGGAAAACAATGGTGTATGGGCATACTAACGCACAGTCTAGAATCCCTAAACCTCTACACTAGGGTCCACCAGGCTTCCACTGCAAGGTTCGTCCCGAACCTAGAACGAAGCGAGGGACGGAGGGATCCTGAGACTGCTCCACAAGGACGAATCGTGATGGCTCTGATCCATTTGTAGTACCCCCCCCCCCAACCTTTTGCCCGGGTCGGGCCGGAGGGGTACTACTGGCCCAAGACGTCCACCCAGGGCTCATAGGGGAAACAATCCACCCTATTCAAGCACTAGATGGCCGTCTTGAGTGGTTCGAATCATAACATTCACAACCCATCAGAATATAGCGGAAGCATTAACAGGAAACCACTACTTATTATATATAACATTTCATATTAATACAGAGGTTCTAGGGCCGAAGCCTAAGCATTTATAAAAGCCCGTGGGCTATACATGTACTACATAAGTCTCTCACACACTCTCTCTTCTAAACTGCTCGGCGGTACTCACGTCTCTAAACATCGGAGACGGCGGGGGTGCATCTGCTCGAGTAGACCTAGCTGCTGGCGTAATCTCCTGCAGCAGCGGGTCACTACGGTGCTCCACCTCCTGTGAATGGTTATTCAAATAACCGTTAGTCACAGAGCTAAGTGGAAACAAATCTCCTCCCCGGATCCACATCCTGGGGACGAGCACGCACCCACCCAACAAAAGTAAATAGCCGAAGCAAGAGAGGGTTAGCATAACATTTCATATATGAACAGCTAGGAGCAATTATAAAAGAGTGCAGTATAACCGGAAAAAGCAGCAATATCATAAAACGGTTATAGCAAGGCTCTACTAGCTCATCAACACAACAGGTTTTCATATCTTGAATTCTATCGCAGGCATTCACAGCCGCGCACACAAACCGCAGGCATTCATAGCCGCGCACACAAACCGCAGGCATTCATAGCCGCGCACACAAACCGCAGGCATTCATAGCCGCGCACACAAACCCTATGTCGACATAGTTTGGACCGCTTCTGTTCCAGCAGGGTAGCGAGCCCCGCGGGCCTCACCGATGTGGCCGTCGGTGACAGTGGCCAGTCCTGCCACTTCTGGGGGTGATCGTACCGCACAACCCCAGGCCCTAACGTACAACCATGTGTACTCCTGGATGTGAGCGACATCCGGTGAATCATTTCGGCCGACCAGCGGAGGAAACCCGACGGGGAATATAACGGCCGGTCACCCGTGGTACTCATCTCCTTGTCGCCTTGAGTCGTCAACCTTCCCGCACCGGTACGAACGGTCTGCGGAAGGGACCGACCCGCCACCATTTCACCGCAAGCAATTTACAATCAATCAAACAATTGCAAACAATATAACATCGGGTCTACGACAGCCTGCCTTACTAGGCTTACACTTCGGGCATCGGCACTTTGCTCTACTTTCGACAAGGAGCGTGGGAGCGCTTTATTTGGGGCTAGACCTGGAGGACTACCTCAACTCCGGTTATCCCCAACTAAGGCTCAACCTAAACAACAACTGCTCGTCAGAGCAGGACCCGGGAATATAAAAGTGATTTGCGATAAGATCAAGTGCGGTGGTTATGCTGCTTATTTAGAGTGCTGGAAAGAAATGTGACCAGTACAAGACTGGATAAGCTTGACCAGTACGCAACTGGAGTAGTACTAAATAGAAAGTACTGAAATAAGCCTGACCAGTACGCAACTGGAGTAGTACTGAAATGAAAGTACTGAAATAAGCTTGACCAGTACGAGACTGGAGTAGTACTGAAATGAAAGTACTGAAATAAGCTTGACCAGTACGAGACTGGAGTAGTACTGAAATGAAAGTACTGAAATAAGCTTGACCAGTACGAGACTAGAGTAGTACTGAAATGAAAGTACTGAACTGAAAAGAATAAAGGAACTGGACCAGTGCAAAACTAGAATAATCATAAAGAAAATGGTTAGTAGTCCAATCACTCCATTTAGGAGGCTTCAGTTCCATCTCCGTTCTCAGGAGAGATTCAGTTCCATCTCCATCCAGGAGAGATTTTTCAGTTTCATCTCCATCCAGGAGGCACATTAAGTTCCATCTCCATCCAGGAGAGATTCAGTTCCATCTCCATCCCGGAGAGATTCAGTTCCATCTCCATCCAGGAGGCATTCAGTTCCATCTCCAGCCAGGAGAGATTCAGTCCATCTCAGTTTTAAATAAGGTTTCCTTGGGTTACACCTTTATTAAGATCCGATTACGAGTTGGTTGCGCCTTATTAACCACGGCTTAATCAGATTGGGGCTTATCAGGAGTTATACTTTCATTATTCGTCAATAATAATTCATAACTCACCACTCGTGCTCTCATCTTCCGAGCGTGCCCAAATCGCCCGAGAGTCGAGGCGCTCGACGGTTTTCATGAAATCTCGAAACACCCGGAGCTTGGTCACTTGCCTCGGCCACTCTCATCGATATGAAACTTATTCAAATTAGAGAGGATAGTCGCGCGCTCCAATTTTCATTTTCGAGGAAAATGAGCGTAATAATATCGAGCGCGGTCCTAGGCTTCCATATTTTGGGAAAAATATCAAAACTTATCCCCATGAGCTCAAATTTTGATACAACCCTTAAATGGGTATAAAATGAGCATAGAAAAATTTTCATAATTTTTCAAATAGTTTTGGTCCTTTAATTTGGCAAAATAAAGTTTAATTGGACTTTTAAAAATACCAAATCAACACCAAAAATTCTCAAAATTTTTGTGGAGGAAGCCCTTAACAAAGGGGACATTTTTCATGTTCAACACTTTTTCCCTAGGAGCCTATTTTAGTCTCCACAAAATCAATTCATTATATATTATAATATTTATTATAAATATTATAATATATAAAATATATTATTATATATATATATAAATTATAAAACAGGATTACTGTTTATCACCATCATCCCCCGCCTGTATCAAAACCCGCAGCCCTTACGGGCTTCTCCAGCCGCCGGCCGGCCACCGGCCGGCCGTGGCTCCACCACCGGCCAACCCGCCGGTGGTGGGCGCTCCCTCCGGCGGTGGTCCGGCGGCCTGCCGCCGCCGGCCGCCGCCGGAGATATTTTTCTCTTTTTTTTGACCGGGAGGGGAGGGGGGACGGCGGCGGCGCTCCGGCCGCAGGGAGCGTCATGCAAGACGTCCAAAATGGAGAAGGAGGAGGGAGAAAGCTTCCACCTGAGTTTGGTGGGCTCGGGAGGGGCCGGCTTGGTCGGACATGGCTCAAGGTGGTGGAGGAGGGGAGGAGGAGCTCCGGCTTGGCTTTTTCCGGCCACCTGAGCTCCGGCAGAGGGGGGAGAAGGGGGAGGGGAATGCTCTGAGAGCTGTGAGGGAAGGTGAGGGGGTTGGGGTCCTTTTATAGGGAGGGGAGGGGGAGATTCCCTCCCATTGGGTGGTGTGGGACTAATCCCTCCTTAGGGAGGGATTAATCCCACCCTCCAGCTGTCCAAGGACAGCTGGAGGTCTCCCATTTTCCCCCATGTGGGGAAAATGAATGGGCCCTTTATGGGCTTGGGCCTATAAGTGGGAAAGAGAGAGAGAGGGAGAGAGAGAAGTGGGTGGGCCTCCATTTGAGATAACAATGAGCTTGCTGGTTTGGGGGGCCCATGGAAAGTGAGGGGGAGTATGGGTCATCCTCCTTTGGAGAGGAGGTGAGCCCTTCATTTGGAGAAAAATCCAAAAAGTGGATTTTTAGGAGGGTTTGACCAAGTCAACCCTAGGGTGGGTCCCCATTGTTGGTCAAAGTCAAAGTGGGTCCAAGTCGTCGGGGTCGGGTCAAAGTTCGAGTGTCGTGTCATAATTGGTGTGCGCACGCTTTTCGGTGCACAACTATGCTTGATTTGACCACTGGTTGACCAATCGTCATCGAAATTGACCGGGACGACTTCCGTTGACTTCATATTGACCACACGAGTCTAACGCCACTGACTGGGGTTGAATCGGAGTCCGTTTGACGAAAGTCCGAAATTTGCGC
Organism: Platanthera guangdongensis; assembly: GCA_039583875.1. Lineage (NCBI taxonomy): Eukaryota > Viridiplantae > Streptophyta > Magnoliopsida > Asparagales > Orchidaceae > Platanthera > Platanthera guangdongensis. The sequence continues at coordinate 85,136,613 of CM077147.1, read as the reverse complement.
GTCGCAGCGCGCTAAAATGGTCAAAGTATCCAATTTTGTCGTACAATCTCGGATTGTGACGCGACGAGCTCCGATGCGCTCATATTGACTATATGAGGTCATAGGAACTGATAGAACTCGATTCGGAGTTCTCTAGCTCGATATACAAAATCTCGCTCTCGTTGCGTTTTACGAGGAATGGTCACATCCACTATATGACCTCGGAGTCCAACTGAACGAGTTCCGATGCGCTTGTATTGACTATACGAGGCCACAGGAACTGACAGAACTCAATTCGGAGTTCTCTAGCTCGATTTCCCGCCTAGGGTTATTTCCCACCGGGTCATGGGTAGGGTTCGGGCCACTTTTATTGGGCCCACTAAGGCTCTGGTGGCCCAATAAAAGGCGGGATGTTACAACGGGCGTGCCCCCGGGGCGTGTTGTGCTCGTGTCCACGATCTGGCCGAGAGGTCGATGAAATTTGGAGTCGACGATCATTGAGCAGTGAACACGGCCTGAGACATGGGCGTGTCCCAAGGCGTGTCATGCTTGGGTCGACGACCTGGCCGAGAGGTCGATGAATTTTGGGTCGACGATCGTCGAGCAGCGAACACGTCCTGGGACACAGGCGTGTCACAGGCCGTGTCCTTCTCGGGTTGAAGCCGGGCTGTGGTGTGTTTGTTACATGGGGTTGGCACACGGGCCGTGTCAGGTAGACATGGGCGTGTCAATTGGGACACTGGCGTGTCCAAGACCCGTGTGATTCTCAGGTTAGTGTTGGTCCTGTGTCGATGGAGTAACACGGCTTAGTACACGGCCGTGTTCTGGATGACACAGGCGTGTCAAGTTTGGCACGGGCGTGTCGGTTGCCTGTGTTCTTTCGGGATGTGTCGGTTTTGATGGCGAATTGGGAACACGGCCCTGGACACGAGTGTGTCACAGGCCATGTTCGGCCCAGATTTTGGTTTTCAATGGTGAATCTTGGTCGTTCGTTTTCTTAACTTGGGATCCAATGGCTAGGGGTTGTTCCTGCTGGGATATACCCGGGAATAGGGTTTCAAATCCCTCATTTCTTTCACTTAGTCTCTTTCTAAATTCTAGAGAGAGGGGAGAGCAAGGAAGAAGAAAGGAGGTTAGATCCGGTCACTGGCGGAGCTTCGGAGCTCCAAATCGCAAGCCGACTTCGGATCTATGGAGGCGAGGAGATTACGGTGCTTTTCATCTGCATACATTTCCATTGTGCCAAGGAAAAATGCTAGGGTAACGATTATCATCCTAGGAAATGTGAAGTCCTCTTTTCCTTTGTATAGGAAGCCCTCTCTCGCAAGTTTGCGGTGAGTTGAGGCATTCCTTCGGGTAGACATGAATAGTCCCCGTTGTGTACATGTAGAGTCCGTAATCGAGAACGGATATAGGCATGATGTCTGAAGCCTACCCGGACAAGTTGGTATGGATCTGCGATGTTGTATTGCATAAGTGGCCGGAGAAGACTCCGTGCGGATGTTTGTTTTTCGTGTTTTCTACGTGGTAGATTGCAACAGGGAGCCTTGGGGATTAACTCCTAGGCGCACCCGGAAAACTAGGAAGATGCGTGATTCTGCCAGCATGGTGTACTAGGAGCCAACTTGTACATAACTGGGTTATGTAAAGTGTGTATCGGATTGGGACTCGGGAAAGTTTGACCCGCGCATATGGCTTAAATTGTCATTACAATGCGAGCAACAGGTTAGGAGGAACCGTACCAGCTCTATGTCGTTCGGTAGGAGCCGTTGGCATAGATGGAGGGTCTTAGGCGGTCTATGGCTTAAAATGACCTGACCAATGCCGGAAAGACAAAATGCTCGTAAGATTGGCCGTCCTAGTGGCGATGGTGGGACTGAGACGTCTATGGCTTGAATTGACGTGACGTTGACCGGTTCACCGAGAATGGGCCCTTAGAGCACAGGGTGTGTGGTCGTGCGTTCCCATTCCTGTGATGAATTGTTAATCTGTACTGCTTGGTTATGCTAACAAAGTGCAAGGAAAGGAGCATCGCAACCCCGAGTTTTGGGGGCGGGATCGTTATAATTTGGTCAGCATAGTTGACCGTTGCTTTTGTTTGCCACCGTGCGGTGGATTGTTTCTTGCATGTGTTGTGGTGCCGCATGGTAAATAGCGGGCTAAAGCCCAAGTTGCTGAGCCGGCCCTCGAAGGCCAAATTTTGAGTGTTTACTTGTTTATTCATATGTGACCGGCCTGCGTGCCGTGGTATGGAAGACACATTTTATTTGAGTAAACAACTGTAAGGCCTTAAGGACATTGTACTTGTGTTTTGTACTTCATTCCTATTGGGTTTTGTAGTGGACATTCATGTTTATGGCTAGGTTCTTTTATTTGCAACTTTTAATAATTGCTTCCACTAGAATGACTATGTGTAGGACGTTGGTTATTAGTTGTATGGTATTCCATTGAGTAACCACCCGGTCTGTCTATGGTATATGGCGTCGGCCCCCAGCTGGACCTACTATTATATGCTATGCGACGGATAGGGGGTGTTACACATGGCTGTATCCTGCTCCGTGTCTACTCGAGTGGGTATCAAGGGGGTGTCTCGAGTAGGTCTCAAATGTCTCGAGTTCAGGCGGGACACGGGCGTGTCAGCCATGTCACACGGGCGTGTCCTGACCATTTACTCAAGTAGTTTTCTCGAGTAGGTCTCGAGTGGGTCTCGAGAGCTACACACGGGCGTGTCAGCCATGGGACACGGGTGTGTCCTATCCAATTACTCGAGTGGAGCTCTCGAGTAGGTCTCGAGTGGGTCTCGAGAGCTAGACACAGGCGTGTCAGCCATTTGACACGGGCGTGTCAGACATGTGACACGGGCGTGTCAGACATGTGACACGGGCGTGTCATATAGCCGTGTCCTATTCTGGATAAGTCGGTTCGTGCACCGCTTAAGGGACGCGGCCTGTGACACGGGCATGTCACAGGGCATGTCAGAACCGAAATAGCCGTTTTCAGGAAATTTTGTAGCCGTTCGTTTCCTTCCTCTGGGATCTGATGGCTCAAGTTTCTCCTTGCTGCTTTAAGGCCGAAAGTGAGAAGAGAAAGCTCATTTTACCTTTGGCCATTATCTTTCTAAAAGAGTTAGAGAGAAGGGGAGCAAGGAGGAGGAGGAGGAGGATGGAGTCGGCTACTGGTGGAGCTTTAGAGTTCTGAACTAAGATCTGAGGCGAGATTTGTGAAGGCAAAGCTCCTGCGGTGCTTTCCAACTGGCTAGAATTACATGGATCCAAAGAGGTCATCAAGGGTAACGATCTTCCTTCTTGGACATGTGAAATCCTTCTTTTTGGTATGTGCATGGATTTCCCCCACCAGAGGGTGGATTGCGAAGGGATTTCCTTGGGTTGATTTTTGGAATCCCCAATAGTTTTGCATATAGATATGGAAACATGTAGTACGAAATAGGCATGCTGTGTGAAGCCCATCTGGACAGTTTGGTCTAGATTAGTGATGTTTCATTTGCATACTGGAGAAGACTCCGCGGTTAAACGTGTAGTTTGTGGGGTTGAAAGGTTAGACCTATGAAGGGCAGCAGTATGAAGTACTGGAGTGGTCGTTCCAAGAAAATACCCTTGTGATGCTTGTGTTGTGTGTGATGGCAAGACCAGTTTTCTGGCACTGCAGGATGCTGCAAGGTTTGGGCGGAGTTGGGTGTAGAAAGTGAGTTCTGCGGAACCCGCTAAGCGATCGTGAAGGACGCTAGCATGAACTCCCCTTATTGATTTTGAAGCCAGTCCGTGGTGGACAGTGTGACTATTATGAAGCCAGTACTTGGTGGACAGCATGGCTTTGGTGAGCTTGATGAGCTCTTGAAAAGGACTCGTGCCGAACAGGAAAGATGAAACCGACCCGCGCCTTATATTTAGCCGCGAGTACGTTGGTATTTGGTGATAGCAATGCGACTTGAGCAACGGGGGGTGGTTGATCCGTACCTGTGTTATGTCCTTCCGACTCGAAGACCTGAAAGTGCGGTCAGTTGGAGAGCATAATGAGAGTCTTAGACCTGCGCGCCGGAAAGGCTAAATACTCAATTTTATCGTTGAGTTTCAGACCTAGAACGGTGGTGGGATCCTGGTTCGCCGGTACACCAAGAATGTGCCCTGAGTGCACGGTTCGTCAGGCCGCATGACTGACGGTTTGATGGATTGTTTGTGCGCGAGAGCATAATGTGTGATATACATATATCCGCCTATGAATCGTTATTACCTACAGGGAAGGAATACCACTGCCCCAGGAAAGGGGTAGGGCCGTTATAAATTGGTCAGCTAAATGCTGACCGTTGCCTTGTTTGCCACCATTTGGTGGGCTGTCCTTGTACATGTGTTGGAGAGCTAAGTGGGACTCGTAAGGGCTGAAGCCCATGTTGTTGCTGCTGCTGCTAGCCCTTGAAGGCTAAGCGAAGAATACTGTGTTTTGTTCATGTGTGACCGGCCTGCGCGCCGATGTTTGAAATCCACACTATTGTAAAGAGTAATTGTAAGGCCATAAGGCCAACCGGTGTTGTATTTGTGGACATTCCTTCGAGAGTGATATATAAATGTGGCTGTTTATATATATTTTGGACATTCATGGTTGGAGTTCAAGATTATTATTAAAATCTTCCGCTAGCATGCTCTGTGTTAGGATGCGCTTATGTGTTATGGTATTAACCTGTAACTTCCCTGCCTATTTTGTGGCATATGGTGTAGGGCCCCGGCCGGACCTTCTATTATATGTTATATGAACGGATGGAGGCGTTACACGGGTGGCCTGGCCGGCCACAGAAACTGCATATTTCTTTGCTCCTCTTCCTCGAAGCAGCACCGGATTCCTGGAAAATCTTACTCTCACCAGTCTTCCTCTTATCCTTTCTCATTTGTTGTCCTTGGTTCTTGGCATTGCCAATTACCTCAACCTTAAGAGCAGCTTCGACTACTTCAACATAACTCCCCGATTTGTAAGCACTCGCCAACTACTGGATGTCACACTTTAGACTACCCAGAAAATGCTTGACTCTGCTATCTTCGTAAACTACTAAATCTGGGGTGAACCAGCTCAGCTTGCTAAACTCCACCTCATACTCACTCACTATGAGATGCCTCTTCTTTAAGTGCAGGAAATCATTTAACAAACAGTCTCGCTCGACCGACGGCAGAAACTTCTTCATCAAACGCTCCTTGAAGACTTCCCAAGAACATCCACCCTTCAAGTTTTCCTTCTCCCTTAGCCACCAACTCTTTGACAAACCCTTGAGCTGGTAGGCAGTGACCATTACTCTCTGGTCCGCTGAAACTCCGGAGTAAGAGAACATCTCCTCGATGGCTATAATCAAGTCATCCAAAGCCATAAAGTCAGTCCTACCATCATAGGTAGGGGGTCCTCGATGGCCTTGACCCATGGTCGGGTCCTGAACTCTAAGCGGCTGTCCTGCAATGACAGACAACAAGGTTTGGATCTACGACTGCATCTCCAACATTTGACTAGACAAAGCTTCATTGCTCTGTCGCAATCCTTCAATCATGGCCTCGTTTTGAGCACCAGATGACTTGCCCTCTAACAGGGGAGTCTACCTCATCGTAGGACATCGAATGACTCTTCAAAAACAATCCCAGTCCACAACTAGGCCACACAACTAGTTCAGACCATACTTAGACACTTGCTTATGCTACATCTTGCTCTGGGATTTTATTATGATGTTATGTCCTACTTAGGATGATATCCTCTCATCCTATTTACTCATGTGCCTACAATATGAATACATGAGTTCTTTATTCTCCTTTAAAATCATGTGTGTGCATGTGTCATCTTGTAAACCTTAACTTAGCACGCGTGCTTATGCAATGATATGCTATGCAGGTTGTGTTATGTATTCTAAAAGGGCCTTAATGCATGTATGAGTGGCGTACACATGAAATATTATGCATCCAATACTACATAACATCGTATGCAACGAGAAAAGAAAACGTGCTAATGGGTACCCATGTGGTGATGGTTATGCATCTCATACTACATAACTGTCACATGTTACCTCCTATGGTGGATCCATATACAAACACATATTATGCATCTCATACTACATAATATGTCATGTATACTTCTATTCATGCTATGAGTGTAGTTTCGATGCTTCGGTTAAGACGTACTGATGACATATTAGTATGTGTATGCAAATGAATACAGGGAAACAAACTAAACGAGTTTGGATGGTTCGACCAACTTATCAAACTAACCTCCCTCTGATACCAACTCTCACAACCCACATTTTTTACCGTCAAATAAGTATATCAGAGTAAGGGAAAAATATGTGTCGTGATGCCACATCAGCAGGGGATAACTTCGGACGCTCAAGTAAAACTCCTACTTAACCATGAAGAAAGGTTCTTTAAGTTATTTAGAGTTAAAATTAATTTAAGCATAGCGGATAGTCGTATCCCTCGGCTTAGTGGCTCATCTAGTCCATAAGAAAAGTAGTTAAATGCTGTGGAAAAATACTTCTTTTATCGGAATAGGCATCCTACAAGAGATAAGAGGTCCTCAAAGGACGCCTCAAGGTATGCAAGTTCTAAGTTTATAATAGCAATAAAAGTAGATTTGTACGGTCGTTAAATATAGTGACTTAACATTCTAAAAGCGTGCAATGCATGAGGTAATAATAGTAGTTTTATTTTATACTTGAAATTACCTGCCATGCATTCCTAGCATAAAACATCTCAGAGAGCAAGTATCCCAAACACACATAAAGAAAGTTAAGCAGCTAGCAAGTATCCAAAAAATAACATAACAATTATGTGGGCGTCAACAAACTAACACGAACCCACAAAAGTAAAGTATGTCTGAACTAGTGAATAAACAAAAAAATAAACTACCTCACTACGGGGAGGCAAAGAACACAGTAAACACTGCTGCTCAGAAACTCCAAAAAACCAGCACGGCTACTAGGTACAGCTCTGAACCTGAGGAATTCCAAAGACAAAACAACTCAGCAAGAATGTACAAGAAATGGCGGAAAGTAAGCCAGAAGTAAATAAAGTCGAAGGGTACCAACCCAAGACCAAAGGAAAATACTTAATTAAAGTACAGCAGAAACGTACAAAAGCCAAAAGGAAACACTTATATGAAGTGTCACGTACAACAAAAGCACCCCAAATGCACAAGACTATAGGCGGAAAAAGGTCATGATTAAATCATCCAGAAAAGAAACAAACCCCTACTAGCCTCTTGTGGTAACCTCCACTAAACAATCCAAAACAGGCAGGGTCGTCAACTCAGTTGGACACAACCCCAAAGACAATTATCCTTCTAAATACGGGGGAGACTAAACACTTCACCATTCACCACAAATGCCCCAAACACCCGGTAGAGTTCCACGAGGTACTAATAAAGGAAACAAACACTGCAGAGGTGGTTTCGTCCACTAAATCCCATATTCAAGAAAACTCTACAAAAATATATCTCAGTACTTGGCACATCGGATTCTACTAGATATTTCTAGATTAAGAAGCAGTTGATCAACCTTCAAGAAGGATTTACAACACTAGATAACTCTAATACATTGTACAACAATAGTTAAGGGCGATTAAAGCCAACAATATAATATTTCATCAAATCACCACAATTCTACGAAGTTGAACAATCATGACAAGAACTTATAAATTCAAGTAAATTCCAAGGGGTATTAAACATATCTACAGTTGGAATGACCAAAGTGCAGAAGGATTGATGAACAAAAGAAAAACAGTTACCATCAAGATCAGGAAAGAGGGGTAAGGAGGGAAAACCACCACTTGCCTAGGTTTTACTGGAAAAATTCTCCAAATCACTCCTCGACGAAGATCGGGGCTAAAGATGATGAGAGAAGTCGAAATCTAACAAGAATGGTCGAAAATATGAGTCAAGGCCAAAAACCCTAGCAAGAAAATCTCAAGGAAAGGGGAAGATTTTACCACGATGACGAAGCTCTAGTTGAGAGCTTTCCGGATCTATATTTGGTTGAGGATTTCGAGCAACAGAGCTCCGTCGGCGGCCACCGGAAGATTTACGAACGGGAGGGAATCGTCGCTTTGGTTTCGGTTTGGTCTAAACGTGAGAAAGATGATCAAGTTTTTTCTTTCTAATTATCCTTATGTATAACAATATATACACATATATATACATGTATTTATAAAAATTTTCTTTCTAAAAAGGAAGGAGGCGGACATTTTAAGTGAGGGCGTGCGGAAAAATGAAAACAGAGGTTTAAGATGGCTCCAAATCTAAAAGTTCTAAACATGAAAGTTGTATATATCGTCGAGACGAACAAATTTCATGTTAACAATTTTTCTATACAGTATTATTTTGACCCTCAAAATAGTGCCTGAACGCAGACTAGAACAGACTTCTCTGGAAGGACTGCCGACTACTGGAGAACAAGTTTAGAAGTACTCGAGAAGAGGAAAACAGGCACTCAAGAACATGAAGTAATTTACTCGAGAAGATGAAGCAGGTACTCGAGAACTAAAATACTGCACTCGAGAACAGGGCCTGATATACTCGAGAGCAAGCCAACATTAACCCGAGAACAAGCCAGACTACTTGAGAATTCAATTGCATGAACAGTGAATTTTACAAATATATCCAAAAAATTAAAGTATAGAGTTGAATAGGAAATGATATTTTTGAATAGTGCTTTAATATTAAAATAATCATATTTATATATTTTTGAACAAGGAAACACGAGTTCAAAACGGAGGCCCAAACGGGCGCCGAATCAAACAAAATTCGCACTGTAGGCGAACACTGACGCTACGAACCCAGTGACGAAGTCAAAACCAAAATCGATGAGCCATTCCCGAGATATTAATCTCTAAATTTTACGACAAACATAAATAATACAAAACTACAAACGCGCACCGAGACTCCAAAAATGCTCGGATCACGACGAAACTTGACGAGCAAGTCCAAAATTACTTAACTTAATTTTCCAATGCAAAATTTTCCAATTACCACAAGAATTCACGAATTTGGCTGACTCGACCGAACAGACGTGAAAATGCCTAAACGGCGTCGCGCCATCAACTCGACGTTAAAAAGTAACGCTCTGACACCATAACTATGACATTACCAAATAAAATAATTATTAAATATTCGGGGGCGTTACACTTAGCATCTGTAAATAAGAAAGAAAAACAACCATAGAAAAGCACACAGAGATTTATAGTGGTTCCCCAATTAGATACATCCGCTTTCCCTCCCACCTATCCAACTAACTTGTTGGACTAGGTACAACTTCTCCAAACTGCTCCTGCTTACACCTCAGATCTCGCAGGATCTCCAAGTCTCCTCCAAGACTCACTTCTCAGCCATAATGTCCAACACTCAGTGGTCAGTAGACCACCTACCTCGGGCTGTTAAGCCCTACACTCAGGCTGGGAGGACAGCCCTACCTCAGATCCACAAGGGATCCTACCTCAGAGCTCTACAGTGCTCCTACACTCAGTGACCTGCAAGCCACCTACCTCAGCCTTATCTCTAAGGCCTACAGCTCAGGCTTTTTAGCCCTACAACTTTAGGCACAAGGCCTTACTCTTAGAGCGCTACAGTACTCCTACAACCCAGTACCCCTCCAGGTATCAACCTCAGTGCCCCTCCAGGCACCTACAGCTCAGTGACATACTTATCACCTACCTCAGGCACAAAGGCCCTACACTCAGAGAACAGCACTCTCCTACCTCAGGCAATTAAGCCCTACAGTTCAGATCCACACTTGGATCCTACCTCAGTACCCCAGCAGGGCACCTGTAGCTCAGTGACTAATTAGTCAGCTACCACTCAGGCACAAAGTGCCCTACAGCTCAGATTTAAATAAACTGAATCCTACAGGATGAAGGTGGGTTGTTGGTAATGCTTGACACAATAGATGTTTCTCAGTGTCAAGCTTCCTGACTGAGGTAAACTCAGTCTAACTAATGATTACAGGAAATTATTTCTTGAGTCTACTTTCACTGAACTAAGATATACTTAATTCTAACTACTTCCTCAGTAAAAAGTAATTACTTGTGCTGGAAGATACTTGCAGAACAATGTTCTGTCACTTCCTGAACTGAGGCTGAAGCTCAGCACTAACTACTTCTTCACAACGCTAGGAATTTTCCTTCCAGTTAGTGAAGTAACTACAGCTAACTACTGCTACCTGAGCTGTGAGAAACACAGCTCTACCTTGCAGACTGGAATAGATCTACCACTTTCTCCTTTCCTGGGCTGAGGTGATTTAGCCCTAGCTTTGACTCCTAAGCAATAGTCCCTTGAGTCTTCTTCAGCTTCTTCAAGCTTTCTTCTCTTCACAGCTTCCAGATTAAGATATTCAAGTGCTTGAGTTGCTGGAATAGTGAAGAACCTACAGCAAGGGTTGGCCCAAGCTGCTACCTTTTGCTCAGAGAATCCTTCTGAGCAGCTTGTTGGTGCAGGTAAGAATCACACCAACAATCTTTGTTATTGAAGATGTTTATCAACAGCTAACTTGCTCTCGATCAGTAGACTTGAGCTTCCCTGTTCTTCAGCTCCATAACAATGGTGGAGAAGAAGAACTGAACTTTTTCTCTTTCTTTAGAAGTGTGAAGTATGAACTATGCTTTCCTTTGTACGCCTCTTTCCTTTTGTTGATTCTTGACCCAACGGCTCTTTAGCAGTGGTCCCCACATAATTAATGGCATGCAGCATTCTTGCTTTAACGCCAACTATCGTACAGTAGGTCTGTGGCAACATTTGTCACGTGTTGTAGCCATCCCGCCACTAATTTAAATTTTGTTGACTTGTTGACTTGTTGATGTCATCAGTTGTGGACTTAGCCAAAAATCAAACATCATTAGCACAGGAGTTGAGCGAGTAAGCATCACTCAACGCCAAAACACTTAGATTTTCTATCTCATGGCATTGAGTACCCTTCACTCAAAGCTAAAACACTTAGAATATAAAACTGTTTTTAGGCGTTGAGTGAATCAGCCTCACTCAATTCCAACTTGCTTTACTAGCTATCTGTTGTTTGGCGTTGAGTGTAAGACCCCCCTCTCGGATCCCAAAACACGGCACGAAGGGGGTTCTTATGCCCAAAATAGTCGCCTTGCGGTAGCATTAGCACACGGGCTAACTTGTACCACAAGACGCCTATTCTGTCGGCTACAATCAATATCAATATATATATATATGCCAACCCAACCAAATATAATAAGAAGTCAAATCCACACAAGCATAATAGTCCATAGTACATCAAATAAAGAAGCAATAACATGCTTCTACAATATCATGTTGGATCTTTAGTTGATTTGGGCTAGGTTCACTAAACTTAGGATGTGACCCAACATGTATAACCAGTGTCAAATTTGTGTCCTAGAGTCTAGGCCAAGTCCTTAGAGTCAATATCAGATGGACCAGTGATGTAGCACCGTCCTAAGAGCCTACACGGATGACGTAGGATTACGTTTGCCTCGCTCACACGCTCTCCTTTCCGCACAACAACGAAATGCTGCAGCACAATATTAATTTTTTATTTATCTTTCGCGCTAACGTACGGATAGCCAACCCGCTGGAGATCAAACCACGGCTAAAGGCCGAGATCCGATCAAGCTAAATAAAGGACGAATGTTCGCGTTCGTTCGAGCGATGTTGTACCAAAGAAAGATCTACCAAGAAAATCCCGATTCGCAAATGGTTGATCTTTCCCCAACAAGAAATAACGAGGATCGCCAATCCTCTCGATAGTATTCGGAAAATCAAAAGAAAACCATAGATCTATCAAAGAAAACTCCGCGAAATTTTATTCGTTTCGAAAAATCACGCTAAAATCGTCCACCACAAAAACGATCTAAGAAAAGAAAACTCTTGAGTAGAAGTTTTGTTACCCCTCTCGGAAAAATAGATCCGAGATGTTGGATCCACTAGAAATGATCACTCTCCTTTGTACTCCACGGAAGGTGCTCCAATAGAATAAAGAAACTCGCTCGTCTTCTCCGCTTTGCGCCGTAGAAGATCACCCAAGCCTTTAGTTGTTTCAATCGGATCTTCTCCTCCAATGATGGCCGACTAGTAGAGGGAGGGTTGAGGGAAATCGTGGAGGTTGTGGGGTAATAAGAGGGAAGAAGAAGGTAGAATGAAGAGAGGATGGTGAATATTTGAGAGGGGGGATGCCTCTTTTGGCTAGGAAGAGAGAAGGAAAAAGAGAAGGAGGGAATTCCAATTTTAGGAGTTCAAATTTCAAATTTTCATTCAATGAATGATTATCCCATATAATGGCCTATTTATAGGCTTACAAAATGAAACGGCTACATGCAGCCCAATAACAAAGATTTAATATTGTCCCAACAAAAGTGCAATTAAACAAAACATGCAAATATTTAATTAATACTTATAAGAGAATATTTATAAGTATTAATTAATTATTATGGCGCCGCGGCCGGAGATTGTAGCGGCGATGGCGTTTATCAAATTGGTTGTCACGGCGACGCACGTCTTTGATCGGAGAGGCACCATCATCCGTAAGTGTGCCAGTACCATCGGCGTCATGTTGGGGGGTCGTCGCCTCCATCGTCATGTTGAGGGCCGTCGCCTCCATCAATCCTCCCCTGCTCGAAAATACTCATCACCGATGAGTGTGCAGGAACATAACGGTGTAGGAGTTCCGCATCAAGTAAATCCACTTCCGAAGCAGAGAGCCAAGAGTCGTCCGAAGCAGGACGACCACGCCACCGAATCAAGAACCTGTGAACGTCATCGTCGGGAGTTGGAAACACAACATCCTGCAATATCCTGTCAGGCAAGAAAGCGGTCCGGGGGAACCTTGGAAATGCGTTAAGCAAAGAAGAAAAACAAGTTTCATCATCATTAGGTGGCTTACCTCCCGTAGAGTCCGCAGGAGAGAGCGATCCAGGAACAATCTCACCACCCACCCCATTAGAAGATTTAGTGGAAATATTAAACGGCGAGACAGAAAGTTCAGGTGGTGGAGCGACATAAAGCGTTAAATCCGAAATGTTAAAAACAGGGGAAATTGCCCAATCAGTGGGTATCTGTAATAAATATGCATTTTCGCCCAACTTCTTTAACACTTGAAAAGGACCGGCTCTCCTATTCGTCAATTTCTTTATAGTGCCCGAAGGCATCCGTTCAGGGGTAAGAAGAACCATTACCAAATCATCAATATTCAAGGAGACCGCTCGCCGATGTACGTTAGCGTTCGATTGATAAATAGCATATTGTTTAGCTAATTGCTCGCTAATGTGCTTATGGAGATTGTGGACGTGCGAGGCGAAATCCTGGGCAAAATGACTAGATTTAAAAGATGGTGGTAACAGGACCAAGTCAAGAGGCATGGGGGCCTTATAACCATGCACGACCTCATTGGGAGACAAACCGGTGGACCTATTCTTTGAATTATTGTAAGCTAATTGAGCATGAGGAAGGATAAGGTCCCATGTACCTTTATGATCTCCCACTAAGCAACAAAGTAATCCGCCCAAGCTTCGATTGACCACTTCAGTTTGCCCATCCGTTTGGGGATGATAGGCCGACGAAAACATGAGTTTTGTACCCATAAGCAACATGAGTTTTGTACCGTGTGGGGTGAACCCATGTGCAACATGACTAGAATTAATAGTAAAAAATAACAGAACTATGTCAGGTGGCACGAGTTCTTTAAATTCAAAAATTATTTCAGTGGAGCCTAACGTTTTCATTTTAAATTTGGAATTAAATTTTGATTTAAAAATTTTGTAATGAATAGTGAGCGGAAAACGCTTGTCACCAACTACGTTTACCCACATCCATCTAATTAAGTCTAATGGGGAGGCGGTAATAGTAAACTTCTCCAAATATAAAAGGTTAGGAATGACTAGCTCATGTCCTAACAAATCATCTACTCGAGTTAAATGAACCAGAGGGAGAGTCGACATGGTTGATTCTGTAGGGGAAGTTAAGTCACACTCAACGTCAAAATACGGATTACTCGTCCAATAACAATCCTCCGGTTGCAGGCCGTTAAAATCATAGGAAAAATTAAACAGTGGATTCGTCCTCACTAAAAACTCAGCCGACAAGTCTTCCAACTCACTCGATACTTCATTTAATTCAGAATTAGTGATCGTATCATAGGTAGGCAAAATCGTATCCGACAAAATTTCTAAATAGTTTTGGGCCCCAGGTAAAGGAGCTATCATCAACGAAATGTCTTTCTGCCCTTCAGGCCTACCGTCATCCAAAGATAATTTTTCCCCACAGTGTAAATTTTCCAAAACGACACATCCTTCGTTAACCAACTCTTCCCATGAAGTGGGTGCGTCGTCACAATCAAAATAAATGGATGGGCAAATTGAATCCCGGGGAGTATCAACATTAACTTGACTTTTAAGCGGCGTTGATACCGTAAATGAATTAACTCCCGGATGTATCACAATAAGATTATCCCAAATTGAACAATCATCCCAAGGTGACTCTTCCAATACCGTTGAAACATCCATTAATTCTGGGTCAACCATAATAATACCGGGTCCTAGCAAGTCATCACCTAATTTAGTAACAGGTAAGCTTTCAACATTAGGTGACTCTACCGACTCAGCCGGAACGTCTTCTGATTCAGGGTCATCAAACGACTCCCTGACTAAAATATCATCGAAGGGGGGTGGAGATGATTCCTCAGGAGAGAAATCCCCGTCCAGGTCACTAGGGTAACCAATCTCCTCAACGTCAATAAAAGCGTCAGCGAGAATTGCCTCGTCCTCAGTGGCAGGCTTAGTCCTATTCACATCCTCAGGTTCAACAGGAGAGTCAGACACTATCGTAAGTGAAGGAAGACTCTCACCTGGCTGATTAACTTCATCATCCAGAGATTCTATATCCACATAAGAATCCTCAGAGGTATCAGTCACTATACCAGAGGGCCTAGATGTCGAGGCTAAAGAAGCAAGCACCCTAATAGTAACCTCTTTCGAGTTTAAATTTTGGGGTCTCAATGGCTTATGTTCCCTATAGGTGGGACTAGGCACACTTTGGGTATTACTACCTCTCTGGGGATAGGATCTATCCTGAGGCGTAGGGTCACTTCTATAAGCAGATACGGGTCTGGTGTCATAACTATTCTTACTAACGGGTGTGGTGCTATTAGTGCGTAGGTAGGCGAGATCAAATTGATCCGAGAGGAGGCTACGCATGTGCGGCCAAGCATAATGATAATTAACAACACGACGCTATTCGTTTAACCAAAATAATCGGGCTCGACCTACTAATCGCTCTCGGGCAAAGCTAACCTTTTCGTAGTCATCCAATAAGTGACAATTAAAATATTGTTCTAATCCCTTAAGCCAGTCTCTAAAATTTTGGGGATACTCTAAACTGTCATAAGTAGGATAATTGTGGTGTGCCCTAGGGGTGTGTTTAGCCATATCCTTAGCATAGGAATAGTCTATCTGGGTAGCATACATGTCATATGCCATTTAGTGAGAACCAGAGAGAAAACTCACCCAGAACGGGTGCACATGCAATGACTAAATAACCTGACCCTATTTAATTTTCAAAGATGTAATTGTTCCAGCTTAGCCACTAAGGTTATAATTATATACAATAAATTTTCTTAATTTTTCTCAAAATCAAAGATTAAGAGAAATCGTGGAGGTTGCGGGGTAATAAGAGGGAAGAAGAAGGTAGAATGAAGAGCGAAGGAGGGTGAATATTTGAGAGGGGGGATGCCTCTTTTGGCTAGGAAGAGAGAAGGAAAAAGAGAAGAAGGAGGGAATTCCAATTTTAGGAGTTCAAATTTCAAATTTTCATTCAATGAATGATTATCCCATATAATGGCCTATTTATAGGCTTACAAAATGAAACGGCTACATGCAGCCCAATAACAAAGATTAAATATTGTCCCAACAAAAGTGCAATTAAACAAAACATGCAAATATTTAATTAATACTTATAAGAGAATATTTATAAGTATTAATTAATTATTATGGCGCCGTGGCCGGAGATTGTAGCGGCGATGGCATTTATCAAATTGGTTGTCGCGGCGATGCGCGTCTTTGATCGGAGAGGCACCATCATCCGTAAGCGTGCCAGTACCATCGGCGTCATGTTGAGGGTCGTCGCCTCCATCTTCATGTTGAGGGTCGTCGCCTCCATCAATCAGCTTTCAACAAGACCATCAGACTCAAGACTTAGAAGATTTCAATACTAAGTAAAATGAGTTCGACGTTCGTCGAACTCAGGTCGACGAAAGGCATTCTCAGCTCGACGATCTTGAGATATTTCTCTGAGCTGAGCTCTACGATCTGCATTCTCGGGTCGACGAAAACTGGGATACTTCAACGGCCTAAAGACAGGGTAACTCCAGATTTTTCTAAGTCCAACTTCAGGCTTTGGTCGACGAACAAGATTCTGAGCTCGATGAACTTGGACCTCAAGTTCACGACTTCTCAGGTCGACGAAGTCAACTTCTCAGGTCGACGAACTCAGTACTCTACTCGACGAATTCTGGAACCAGAAGATTTGTGTCGACACTTAGTACAAGTGTCGACACCAACTTATGTCGACACCAGAAAGCTTATGTCGACACCAGAAGATTTGTGTCGACACCAAGTTTATTAGTCGACACCAACTGTGTCGACACCAGAAGACTTTTGTCGACACACTGAATATCAGTAAACACAAACTATTTGACTAAGTCCAGAATTGTTGCTGAACTCCAGTCGACGAATGCAATTGTCAGCTCGACGAACTTCAGACAGAAAAGGAAAAGGTTATGAAGTATGCAAGTTTTATTATCAGCTCGACGAATTTGGCACTCAGCTCGACGAATAGAAGCTGTCTGGTCGACGAATACAAAATCTCAGTTCGACTAACTAGTAACTCAGCTCGACTAATTTTGTTATTCGTTCGATGATTCCAGACTTAGCCATTTCTGGCATTCAATCCTCACTAAAATGCAATAATTCCTGACAGATTAAATGCTCAAACATTCTCTGAATGTAGCCGTTAGAGGAAGCATTAATTATAGTCTTCTTCAGGAATATTACTTGCAGATTTTCCACGGGACAGTTGAGGAAATGAGTAAATGCCGATTATTCTCAAGGAGTCAGCATTAATTACAGAGAGGATTCAAATTTTTGAATAGATAGAAGAAAAGAAGATAGATAGAAGCGCAAGTAATACAACACAAGAGCATAAGAAAATACTCCGTCAGAAAAATACATACATACAGATAGACTGACTGCAAGATTTGATACAGCACCAGAAAAAGCTTCACACACAAGAACTCATACTGAAGCTTACAGTGATAGGCAGTGATATTCATTCAGAAGAAGAAGAACAATTATAATATATCAAGAGTCTTCTTCTTCAACATTCTCTCCAGGACTTCTCCAAGGACAACAGATATTAAATCAGTCAAGAAGATCCTGCATCACTGCTTGACAAGAACACTGATTGAAGACCTATCACCCTACAGCAAAGCTCCAGATTTTCCCTGAATCATTCTACATCTCAGGGGGAGCTGTTTGCTAACATCATTCCACATAAGTCTTCTCTCTGATTGTTGACAGAGAAGACAAAATCACTTTCTCACCCCCTCCTGTACAAAGGGTTATCATCTCCCTTCAAAAGTGATTCCTGGTTGCAAGTCTCCTTACCAAAAGAATTGAGTTGGTTTTTGGGGACCTGATCAAAACCCATTGGTGTTAGGCACCTGATCAAAAATCTGAGTGGATTCCTACCAAGGGTGGTAGAAGAGTGGATGTACCCAGTTGAGGGGGAACCACTATAAATTTCTTGTGTCGTCTGGTTGCTCGTCTTTTTCTTTTTGTTCTTGCTGTGTGGCTGTGATTAGGTTTAATAATATCTGTATTTCAGTTTTCTATTTACTGCACATTTTCAGTTTTCTATTTACTGCACATTTTCAGTTTACAGCAAAAGCTGTAACAATACCTTTTTGAATTGGGACCTAAAAATTTTAAACATACTCTATTCACCCCCCTCTAGAGTATTGTAGATCTAACCCTAACTTTCATATCAGAGTACAACTAATAATCGCCCAACGGGGCTACATTAGAGTGGCTCAACACTCACATCAGTAACTGACGGTAGCGACGGCACCGTCCCTTCAGGCCCTGTTGTCCTAGCCTGGTTGTCCTGCTGCAAAGTCTGCGGCACCTCTACCTGCGGGGTGACCTCCTAAAAGGAAGACGTAGCAACCGTTTGTCAAAAAGACAAAGTGGCTATCACATCCGCTCCCCCGGGGACTCCTCGGCACCGGGCGGAGAAAGGAACAAGGGTACAATATATATTAAGTAATATAACAGATACAAGCAGGTGATAATAGTAAAGTATGATTAACAGCCTTATAATCTAGCAATTCTACAAGAGCTACAACAAACCATCAGATATAAGTATCAATAGTAGGAAAGTAACTTAACTTATAAGGATGCCCATACAAGCTTATAAGTTAAGGATCAGTTTAACATAAACTAACTCATCGTATAGGAGTGCCCATACAAAATTATACGATGAGGATCTTATTTGTGCAATGTAATGAAATGATATGTATGATATGCAATGACTCACCCATGATCACACACATGCAATCACTATGTCGACACAGACTAGTAGTTCCCACTTTTCGAGCAGGTAGCTAACCTCTCAGGCTTCAACCATCGTGGTCAGGCGGCGAAAATAGAGCGGGCTTCTCTACTACTAAGCGGGCATCCATACTGCTTCACTTAGGCCTCCATATGCCTCAACTCTATGAACATAATAGTGGAGCCCCCGCCTCACGTACCATGGCCCAGCGAGAGTCTCGGGTAGATGTACAACGAGAACCAAGCCTCGAACTGGCCTTGTGTGACCCGGAAGGAGACTCAGAAGAAAGTATGAGGACCAAGCCCAACCGTTCACTTGGCACGGAAGGAGACCCGAGACGTGAACACCGAGGACCAAGCCCAACTTCCCAAGGTCTAACTGTCAACTTCCGTCAGTGTGACAATCGGCGAGCCCGTAGACCTGCCACACTATCCTTAACCCAAGATTACGACACCGTGTGTCGACTCACCGCATGCAATTACACATCATCGTGGCATGGAAGGAGCCTCGGAGAAAACACGAGGGCCAAGCCCAACCAACCACTCAGCACAGAAGGAGTCCCGGGAAATGAGCACCGAGGACCAAGCCAAACCATCCGAATTGACTCATCTCATCGTTATCCCAACTAGTGACGGTCAACACCACACTTACATCGTTTCACAATGCTACCCGTATGGAGACGACACTCTAAGCATTGGACTACTAAATTAATTTCGTTAACCAAACATTCACATGGCCATAGATTACCCTCCTACATGTCATTCCAAATTATTTCAACACATTATAAACATGATGCGCAATTATATTAGTCTACCCATTTCTATCAAATCATTTCGTTTAAGTATGCTTCACTTCACAAATCAATTTCATGGGATCCAATTATTAAACTTCATCAATCATAGAACTAAGATGATTAACATAAAAGAGTTCACAAAACCTCAAGTTAACTTGCAACATTGACTCCACCGAGTCCAAATCCCATGCTATACCAAACCTAGAATTTAAGTGCATAATAAATCTGGATAGCAAATTCGACTGGAGATTCCCAAAGCTAGGGGAATCCAGTGAAGACGTGTAACCCCTAGATGGAAAGGTCTTTCCATGGGTTACAACTTTCATACTCAGACCACGGCCTAGATTTGACAGTAACATACTTGAAATTGGCTTCAAATTCTGTTGCGTACAGAACACAATTTCTGCATGCAGGGTTTGTCGGCTGCCAAATTCGTTCGGAGTTTCCTGTGGCGACATACGTCGCTTGAAGTCGTGCAACCATTCGTTGGAAAGGTATTTTCAAGTGCTTCAACTTTTGTGTTTAGTCGAAAGCCCAGATCTTTGCATATCACACCTGAAAATGGCCAAGGAGATCGTTGCGTGCAGAACACAGATTCTGCATGCATCTTAAAGCGGGATGAACGACATCGGTTCATCTTCCTCCTCAAGCCGATCTTCCCAAATTACACCAGAAATTCCTCCTCCCTTATTCGCCCTCATGAGGCCATGACTCTTCACGAAACCATCATCCATCTTCCCATAGAAGGTTGGACAGGTTGAAGACACCACTAACCTTAGAGCACAAGCCCTAGAACGGCCTCTTCCTAGAGAAATCATCATCTCGCAAGTCTAGACTCTTTTGAGTCGACATCTCACCTAGATATCTACAGATCTAGCATCACGGGAGAGGGGAGGAAGCTCACCTCATTTCCGGCATTTCCAATATTTCCGGCCATGGATCTTGTGACTCTTCTCGGCGACATCTTCTCTTCCTCGGCGGCGGCGGTTCTCCTCCTCTTGGACTTGCTCCAGCACCTTCTCCCTCTCTACAGAAGTTCTCTCAGGAAAAAGGGTTGGAATAAGGAGTGAAAACGGCTAGGCTTTTCACATCCCTTATATGCGAAAAGTGTCATGGGTAGGGACACGCCCGTGTCCTTACCCGTATCCAACTCGGCCGAAGCGTCGTCGACGGTTACCTGACGTTTCGATACACAAACACGAGTAGGGACACGCCCGTGTACCTACCCGTGTCCACATAACATGGCTGTGTTCCCTGGCTGTATCCTCCTCTATACACGCCTCGTCGAGCTTAACTCGACACACACGGGTAGGGACACGCCCGTGTCTCTACTTGTGTCCTTCTCGGGGTACACTTCGTCGATCTCAACTCGACGCACACGGGTAGGGACACGCTCGTGTCTCTACCCGTGTCAACTTCACACGGGTACTGACACACCCGTGTCCCTACCCGTGTTCTTCTCTGGGACAACTCGAGTCATCGACTCGAGAGTTGGTTGGATAGACACGGGTAGGGACAAGCCCGTGTCTCTACCCATGTCCTTCACGGGAACAGTGGTTTTGCTCAAACAGTTAGGGGCATACTGTGTCCCTACCATGCTACCGTGCACACGGGTAGTGACACGCCCGTGTCACTACCTGTGTCATTCTCTGGACATACTCGAGTCATTGACTCGAGAGTTGGTCCCTCCCACACGGGTAGGGACATGCCCGTGTCTCTACCCGTATCCTATTCTAGACTGATTTCTCCTCCCATTCACAAGTGCAACCCCGCTGCTAGCATTTCCCTGAACCCAAGTCAGCTCTCCTGACTCAAAAAAACGTGCACGAAGGGGCCTATTGTGAATCAGGACGTTACAAATCCGATAAACAAAATAAAAGATTTCGTCCCCAAAATCAGGCTAAGGCTATGGGGAGAAAAGCATACATAAAATAAAATATGCTTTTAAACAAAATTACCTTGAGGAAATAATTCCGAGTAGCGTTTGTGCATCAAGTCCACCGGCTCCCATGTATACTCCTCCTTCCCATGATTAGACCACAACACCTTTACCAAGGGAACACTTTTGCGGCATAATGTTCTTGTCTCATTATCTACAATCCGCACTGGCTCAAGTCGCACAAACCTATCAGTCGTCACTGCACCATCAGTGGTGGGGATATATTATTCGGGCCGCAATAGCGCCTTTCGAAGCGACGACGCATGGAACACGTCGTGGAGAATCTCTAGCTCTAGCGGTAACTCCAACTGATAGGCCAACGGACCAATCCTTTACAGTATAGTGTACGGCCCAATGTACCATGGGCTGAGCTTTTTCACACCATGCACCCGTGACACTCCATGCATCGAGTGGATCTTCAGAAACGCCTTATCACCCACTTGAAATTCCACCATCTGATGCTTCGCGTTATAATACTTTTCCTGCCGACTTTGAGCCTCCAACATGTGATCTCGTATTAGTCTAACCACCGCATCAGTATCATCAATATACTCAATTCCCAAAGCCTTTGGGTCTTCATCTTGCACCCAAGACAAGGGGGTTCTACACCTTCTTCCGTAAAGGGCTTCATGGGGCGCCATACCGATGCTAGCTTGATGGCTATTGTTGTAGGAGAACTGTACCAGTGGTAAGAGCCTTTCCCACAGCTCTCCTCTATCCAACACACACAACCTCAACAGATCCTCCATTGTTCTGATGGTCCTCTCAGACTGCCCGTCCGTCTGAGGATGAAACGCGGTGCTAAAGGTAAGGAGCGAACCCAAATACGCATGTACAACCTTCCACTCCTTGGAGGTAAAGCGACCATCCCGGTCAGAAACGATTGTCTTAGGCACGCCATGGTACCGTACGAACTGCTCAACAAAGAGGCGTACCAAGACATTCACGTGAGCCTCTTTCTTCATAGGGATGAACCGGGCTACCTTTGTCAGGCGATCAACAATCACCCACACTGAATCATTCCCTGAGCATGAGCGAGGTAACCCATGGATGAAGTCCATGGAGATATTCTCAAACTTCCACTCGGGGATG
This sequence comes from Platanthera guangdongensis, assembly GCA_039583875.1. Taxonomy (NCBI): domain Eukaryota; kingdom Viridiplantae; phylum Streptophyta; class Magnoliopsida; order Asparagales; family Orchidaceae; genus Platanthera; species Platanthera guangdongensis. Next base: position 85,114,204 of record CM077147.1, on the reverse strand, counting down.
GGCAACGATTATAACAAACCACTGGGGCTCTTGCATTCCGCCTTCACTCGTTGACAAGCCTCGCAAAGTGTAACAAAGTATTTGACATCTTTCTTCATTCCTGGCCAACATAGGGTCTTCCGTAAGTCAGCGTACATCTTGGCAATACCCGGGTGCAATGAATTCTGAGAGCAACGTGCCTCTCTCAAGATATCCTCGCGGATTTTACCGCCCTTAGGAATGTAGAGCCGGCTGCGAAAATAAACGAGTCTGACTTTTAGTGTGTACTCGTCGGTAGTCCCATCTTCGATTGACTTGATTGCCGGGGCTAGAGCTGCATCCCTTCCTTGCTTTGTCCGGATTCGGTCCCGGATATCACAGACTATACTCATGGTCTCCAGGTACTCCGTATACTCTACCGAAGGAGCCTTATACACCAAAGTAATCTCCATCTCTCCGAGCATCCGAGCTAACTCCATACTCATTAACCGAGACTATGGGCTTGAGTCCTGTACTTTTCTGCTCAATACATCGGCCACCAAGTTCACTTTTTCGGGGTGGTAGTTCAAGGTGAACTCATAATCGCACGGAAACTCTAACCACCTCCGTTGTCTCAAGTTCAATTCCTTCTGTGTATGAACATACTTTAAGTTTTTGTGGTCTGAAAAGATCTCACAGTGGATGTCATATAGATAGTGCCTCCAAACCTTCAAGGCGAATACCACTGCTCCTAATTCCAAATCATGAACCGGGTAATTGATTTCATGCTTCTTTAACTATCTTGAGGCAAAGGCAATTACATGGTCGTGTTGCATCAGTACTGCTCCCATTCCTTGAAAAGATGCATCGGTGTAAACTTGAAATCCTTCCTTCCCAGACAGAAGTGCTAGGATGGTTGCAGATGTAAGTCTGTTCTTCAGCTCTTAGAAAGCTGCTTCACACTGGGGTGTCCACTCATATGGCACACCTTTCTTCGTCAAGGAGGTAAGGGGAAGGGAAAATCTTTGAGAATCCTTTTACGAACTTATGGTAGTGTAACACCCCAAAAATAGATTTGGGTTTCAGGTGGGGTGACACGGCCTGGGACACGGGCATGTCCCAGGGCATGTCGTGCCTGGATTGAGGAGTTGGGTGACTGGTCGACGAAGTGTTTGGGTGGTCACGCCCTGTAACACGGGCGTGACAGGGGGCGTGTCCCCTCGGTTCGACGCTTTTGCTTATCGATCATCGAACGTCGATCATCGAACGTCGATCATCGAGCGTCGATCATCGAGCGGCGATCGTCAAGTAGGGGTACACGGCCTGTGACATGGGCGTGTCACAGGGCGTATCAGCGCGGTCGACAAACTCAGCCCGACGACTTTGAGCTGGGGCGTGTCTGGTGCCGTGTCATGGGCACACAGCTTGGAACACGGGCGTGTCCCAGGGCCATGTGAGTCTCGGGTGATTTTGAGGTTGTGCATCCTGATGAACACGGGTGTCCAACACGGGCATGTCAGGTCTGACACGGGCGTGTAGCGTGTGACACGAGCGTGTCACACGGCCGTGTACTGGCTGGCTTTAAGTCGCAGTATTGTAGACACAACCTACAAGGCCTGCAGTGGTACCTGTGCAGCTTGGTGTTCGGCAAGAGCCTGTTGATGAGCAGTTGAAAATATTTATGGAGTTTCATCCACCCACGTTTGGTGGAGCGATTTATCCAACGCAGGCGGAAGATTTGCTTGCAAGAGTAAAACGAATCATGACTGCAATCAGGACGGCAGAGGAGCAGAAAGTGACGTTAGCCACTTTTCTGCTGGAAGGAGACGCGAGATTATGGTGGGATGAGATGGAGGTGCATTACTTGGCCGGTCGAGGGTTAGCGGAGGTGTCCATGGAAGACTTTTCCTGCTTGTTTTTAGCCAAGTACTTGCCAATATCCCAGCGGATTGCTATGGAGAATGAGTTTTTACGTCTGGTGCAGGGTGAGACAGATATTGATACGTACCTGCATGACTTTACCAGACTGGGGTAGTATGCGGGATCTACTTTCGCCGAGGAAGCCTGAAAGATGAATCGATTTTATGAGGGCCTTCGGGATGAGTTAAGGATGGCACTCCCGAGTTCGGTGAGCCAAGGCTTCCAAGCGTTGGTAGACACATCTCGTGCATTAGAGAAGGATATGAAGCGAGTGCAAGAAAAGAGGAGTCTGGCGATTGAGAAGACATAATTCAAAGTTCCACAGTCGGAACAATTGGATTTTTAGAAACGAGAGAAGAAGAGGTTCAAGCCTGCGGAACAAACCTCTTCTCATATTGTGTCAGAAGCAACGTATGGACAAAGACGTGTTGAGACACGTACCTGTTTTAAATGCGGAAAATAGGGGCATATATCCTCTAACTGTCGAAGCGGCCCTCCTAGAAGTGAGAAAATGACGGGTGCATCTTATGAAGATAAGGGTAAAGCAGTGGCCGAGTCATCTGCATCCCGGACGCGGCCTCGATTGCATAATATGGAAGTGCAAGAGCCGCAAAGTGCACTTGGTGAAGATCAACCTCGTATTTTCAATTTGGCCTTTACCGAAGAATTTAAACGCTATCTGCAAAATAATACGGATGAGCGGAAATAAGTGTGACCCGTCTTCCATGTGTGGATGTGAATGTTATGTATCTGTATTTGTGACATATGATATGTAAATGGTGGGTTAGATGGATATATGACTGTGTTGATATTTGGTTTGATTGTGCGAGGGCTTATGGTGAGACATGCTGCGGCCTCTGAGCTCGATTATGTGAATGATTGGAGTGAGACAAATTTCGAGGACGAAATTCTATGAAGGAGGGGAGGATTGTAACACCCCAAAAATCGATTTGGGTTTCAGGAGGGGTGACACGGCCTGGTACACGGGCGTGTCCCAGGGTGTGTCATTCCTGGATTGAGGAGTTGGGTGACTGGTCGACGAAGTGTTTGGGTGGTCACTCCCAGTAACACGGGCATGACAGGGGGCATGTCCCCTCGGTTCGACGATTTTGCTTGTCGATCGTCGAACGTCGATCGTCGAGCATAGATCATCAAGCGGCGATCGTCGAGTAGGGGTACACGGCCTGTGACACGGGTGTGTCACAGGGTGTGTTAGCGTGGTCGATGAACTCAGCCCGATGACTTTGAGCTGGGTCGTGTCTGGTGCCGTGTCATAGGCACACGGCTTGGAACACGGGTGTGTCCCAGGGCCATGTGAGTCTCGGGTGATTTTGAGGTTGTGCAGCCTGATGAACACGGGTGTCCAATACGGGCATGTCAAGTCTGACACGGGCGTGTAGGGTGTGACACGGGCATGTCACACCACCGTGTACTGGCTGGATTTAAGTCGGTTGACTGCCGCTTAAGGGATACGGCCTGTGACACGGGCGTGTCACAGGGCGTGTCAGGCCGTGTTCATGCTTTTCTGGACAATTCTGAGCCGATTGATTCCCTATTCCTAGATCCAATGGATAGGCTTTGTCCATGTGTTGCTAAGGTCGGGGAAAAGGGGATTTAAACCCTTCCTCTTCATCATCTTCTTCTCATTTTCAGGAGAGAGGAAGAAGAGGGGAGTGCAAGGGAAGGAACGAGTAAGAGAAGCCAGCTGCTAGAGGAGCTGCGGAGTGCGGATCGAAGATCCGAGAGCGGATTCATGAAGGCTAAGTCAAGGCGGTGACTTCCGTCCGGCTACTTCATGGCACCGAAGTGATCTTCAAGGATAATGATCTCCTTCTTGGACATCGAAGTCCTTTATTTATGCATGTGCATGGGATCCACCACCAAGAGGTGGATCTCGTAAGCGATTCCTTGGTTGAGTCTGCATATAGAGCCGGAATTATGGAGTACGACATAGGCATGCTGTGTGAAGCCCATCTGGACCGTTAGTCTGGATTGGTGATGATCATGGGTAAACCAGAGAAGACTCCATGAGTTTGCAAAGATGCTATATGCTTTGTGTCTTGGATGAATGAATGCTATGTGTGGATGGTATGCTCATGCGTGAGCTTGCCATGGATGTGATGTGGGAGCTACGTGTGCTCGTTTGCTTTGTGAGAGCGGAAAGCTGCGGCTACCTATAAAAGGAAGGTCGACCCGCGTCACGGTGCGCCAGTGACGATTTGAGCACGGGCAAGGCTAACCTATACCTGGGCATGTTGGAGAGATCAATTGGTGGCAGTGTTTCGGGAGCGTGCGATAGCCCGACTTGTTACACCGAAATAAAAGCGGGTCGATCTGATGGATTAATGCTCATGTCTGTCATGCGGTACCTACCTCTGCTTTTTTTGGGCGGAATGCAACCATCATGCGTGTTGGAGTGACTAGGACCGGCCAGCCAACAAGTTAATTATCGTTCATTGGTGGTGTTACCACGGGTTTCCGGTACACCGTAAGGTGCCCTGAGTGCACGAAGCGTCTGGCTGCGGTCGGCGTTTGTGATTTGATGTGTGTGATTGTGATTGTTAGCTATTATACTTGCAAATGCATACAGGGAAGGAACCGCTACCCCGGGCATGGGGTAGGGTCGTTATAATTGGTCAGCTGTAGCTGACCGTTACTTTGTTTGCCGCTCTTTGGTGAATGTCTACTTGCAGGTGCTGTGGCTTGAAATAAAATGAGCGGATTGAAAGCTTGCTGCTAAGGCCCTTGAAGGCCAAGTGAATCATGGTTGGATTTCATGTGTGGCCGGCCTGCGTGCCGATGTACGAACCTGTATATGTGTAAAAAAAAGAAACATGTAAGACCTTAAGGCCATGTGTGTGTGTGTTGTATACATTCCTGGTTTGGATATATATAAATGTGGAATTTATGTATTAGTGGACATTCCTGGAGTTGAGTTCATACAACTTAAAAAAATGTTGCGCTAGAATGGATTGGGTTAAGGATACGAATAGAATTTGATCACCATAAGTAATTCCACCACTTGTTTGTGACCTATGGCGTGGGGCCCCGGCAAGTCCAAGGAAGCTCCGCACATCGGCCGCCGACTTCAAGGGTGACCACTCCTTCACAACACATACTTTGGTTGGATCCACCGCTAGTCCTGCTCCACTGATCACATGGCCTAAGAAAGCAACCTCTTTAAGCCAGAATTCGCACGTGTTGAACTTGGCGAACAAGGCGTGCTCCTTCAATTTCTTCGATACCAAGGGCTGGTGCTCAATATGCTCCTCCTCCGTCTTTGAGTAGACTAGGATGTTGTCGATGAAGACGATGACGAAGATGTCCAAATAAGGCTCAAACACCATGTTCATCAGGCTCATGAAAGCCGAAGGGGCATTTGTGAGCCCAAACGGCATTACGGTGAACTCGTATAGTCTGTATCGTGAGTTAAAGGTCGTTTTCTGGATGTACCCTTCTTGTATCCTCAACTGATAATATCCCGAGCACAAATCCAGCTTTAGAAAACCAATGCGCCCCTACCAGTTGATCGAACAGCTCGTCGATCCAGGGTAGCGAATAAGTGTTCCACACCATCAGTCGATTGAGCTCCCAATAGTCTATGCATAATCGCAGGGTTCCATCCTTCTTTTTGACGAACAATATAGGGGCTCCCCAGGGTGACGAGCTGGGGCGAACGAACCCTGACTCCACTAGTTCTTGCAGTTGAACACTAAACTCTGCGAGTTCCTTTGGGGCCATTCGGTATGGGGCCCTGGATACAGGCTTGGCACCTGATACTAGATTAATGTGAAAGTCAACTTCTCTATGCGGGGGCAATCCTGGCAGTTTCTCAGGGAATACCTCGGGGAAATCCCGCACTACCCGTACGTCTTTTATATCCAATGTTATCTCCTTCAACTCGAAACAGATCATGAAGACTTCATCCCCCTTCATATGGGCTTTTAGAACCTGAACTGAAGATAAAAACATACGAGGTGCGAATCTAATACCTTGGAAGATGACATCGGAGTCCCCATGTCTCAAATAGATTCGTTTCTCCACGCAGTCGATCCTTGCGAAGTGTCAGTCCAACCATGTCATGCCCAGAATGAGATCAAACTCTGGCATCCTCAAGACTGTGGCAGGTGTATCAAAGGCCTTTCCCTTAATAAGTATCTCAAATTCACACTTGGCGGTTGCGACCATCTCAGAGTCGTCGGGGAGGCGTACTCGTCGGGCTATGCCAGTGAAATATTGTACACCCTCCATGTCTTTAATGAAGTCCTCAGACACAAAGAGTGTGAGGCACCGGTATCGAATAGAGTGTAGGCCGGTTTCTCACTAACCATTACGCCTAAGTATCAGAATTGTGAAGGCTTAAGCAAGATTCCTAGAACAACTTAGGTAGACTAAGGATGAATGCTTAATTTCTTCCTCGTAGTCCTCGCCCTGGAGTTGGGTCATGCTTCAATTACCCTTCAGCGAGTCTCTTAACACTTGTCTGAACACCCAAAAGACCCGCTTCCAACCACTTTACCATATCGATTATCTCCACCAAGCTCTAGACTGCTATAAACAAAAGTGGTTGCCCTAGGAAATCTGTCATGTCTATTATCTCCGCTAGATTCAAAATCCACTATAAACAAAAGTGCTTGCCCTAGGGTATCTCGCAAAACTTTATACAATAGGTTTACATACCTAGGGTCATCCAAACATTAGGAGATTGGCGTATAAAGGTACGTACCTAAGGTCAGGTTGGCTAATCGTAAGGTCAAAGTTGGACAAATTTAGTGTGAATTACATATGAGCACACCACTGCTTCCGCTAAGTCAGTTTGTCCCCAAAGTGACTAATCGAACGGTGGTACCATTGTTGAATGACTTCTTTAGTTGAGGATTGTGGCAAGCTGTTACCATTTGTAAGACCCCCCCCCCCCCCCCCTCCCGGATCCCAAAACACAGCACGAAGAGGGGTCTTATGCCCAGAACAGCCGCTTTGCGGTAGCATTAGCATACGGGCTAACCTGTACCACAAGACGCATATTCTGCCGGCTACAATCAATATCAATATTTATATGCCAACCCAACCAAAATATAATAAGAAGTCAAATCCATACAAGCATAATAGTCCATAGTACATCAAATAAAGAATCTATAACATGCTTCTACAATATCAGAGTACAGCTAATAAGTGCCCAACGGGGCTACATCAGAGTCACTCAACACTCACATCAGTAACTGACGGTAGTGACGGCACCGTCCCTTCAGGCCCTGTCGTCCTGGCCTTGGCTATCTTGCTGCAAAGTCTGCAGCTCCTCTACCTACGGGGTGACCTCCTAAAAGGAAGACGTAGTAACCGTTAGTCAAAAATACTAAGTGGCTATCACATCCACTCCCCCGGCGACTCCTCGGCACTGGGCGGAGAAAGGAACAAGGGTATAATATATATTAAGTAATATAACAGGTGCAAGCAGGTGATAATAGTACAATATGATTAACAGCCTTATAATCTAGCAGTTCTACAAGAGCTACAACAAACCATCAAATATAAGTATCAACAACAGGAAAGTAACTTAACTTATAAGGATGCCCATACAAGCTTATAAGTTAAGGATCGGTTTAACATAAAGTAATTCATCTTATAGGAGTGCCCACACAAACTTATACGATGGGGAACTTGTTTGTGCAATGTAATTAAATGATATGTATGTTATTCAATGACTCACCCATGATCACGCACATGCAATCGCTATGTCGACATGGACTAGTAGTTCCCACTTTTCGAGCAGGTAGCTAACCTCTCAGACATCAACCGTCGTGGCCAGGAGGCGACAGTAGAGCGGGCTTCTCTACTACTAAGTAGGCATCCACACTGCTTCACTTAGGCCTCTATATGCCTCAACACTATGAACACAACAGCGGAGCCCCCGCCTCGCGTACTATGGCCCAGCGGGAGTCTCGGGTAGATGTGCACCGAGAACCAAGCCCCGAACTGGCCTTGTGTGACCCGGAAGGAGCCTCGGAAGAAACCACGAGGACCAAGCCCAACCGTTTACTTGGCATGAAAGGAGCCCCGGGACGTGAACACCGAGTACCAAGCCCAACTGCCCAAGGTCTAACTGTCAACTCCCGTCGGTGTGACGACCGGCAAGCACGTAGACATGCCACATTATCCTTAACCCAGGATTACGACACCGCGTGTCGACTCACACCGCATGCAATTCCACATCATCGTGGCAAGGAAGGAGCCTCGGAGAAAACACAAGGGCCAAGCCCAACCATCCACTCGGCATGGAAGGAGCCCCGGGAAATGAGCACTGAGGACCAAGCCCAACCATCTAAATTGACTCATCTCATCGCTATCCCAACTAGTGACGGTCAACACCGCACTTACATCCTTTCACAATGCTACCCGTAGGGAGATGACACTCTAAGCATTGGACTACTAAATTCATTTCGTCAACCAAACATTCACATGGCCATAGATTATCCTCCTACATGTCATTCCAAATGATTTCAACACATTATAAACATGATGCGCAATTATATTAGTCTACCAATTTCTATCAAATCATTTCGTTTAAGTATGCTTCGCTTCACAAATCAATTTCATGGGATCCAATTATTAAAGTTCATAAATCATAGAACTAAGATGATTAACATAAAAGAGTTCACCAAACCTTAAGTTAACTTGCAACATTGACTCCACCGAGTCCAAATCCCATGTTATACCAAACCCAGAATTTAAGTGCAGAAAAAAATCTGGATTGCAACTTCGACCAGAGATTCTCGAAGCTACAGGAATCCGGTGAAGACGTGTAACCCCTCGATGGAAAGGTCTTTCCATGGGTTACAACTTTCATACTCAGACCACAGCCTAGATTTGAGAGTAACATACTTGAAATCGGCTTCAAATTTCGCTGCGTATAGAACACAATTTCTGCATGCAGAGTTTGCCGGCCGCCAAATTCGTTCGGACTTTTCCGTGGCTACAGACGTCTCCTGAAGTCGTGCAACTATCCGTTGGAAAGGTATTTGCAAGAGCTTCAACTTTTGAATTTAGTCGAAAGCCCAGATCTGGTCATATCACACCTGAAAATGGCCAAGGAGATTGCTGCGTGCAGAACACAGATTCTGCACACATCATAAAGTGTGATGAACGGCATCGGTTCATCTTCCTCCTCAAGCCGATCTTCCCAAATCACACCAGAAATTCCTCCTCCCTTATTCACCCTCATGAGGCCATGAATCTTCACGAAACCATCCCCCATCTTTCCATAGAAGGTTGGAGAGGTTGAAGACACCACTAACCTTAGAGTAAAAGCCCTAGAACAGCCTCTTCCTAGAGAAATCATCATCTCGCAAGTCTAGACTCTTTTGAGTCGACATCTCACCTAGATATCTACAGATCTATTACTAAGGGAGAGGGGAGGAAGCTCACCTCATTTCCGGCGTCTCCACTATTTCCGGCTATGGATCTTGTCACTCTTCTCGGCGGCATCTTCTCTTCCTCGGCGACGGCGATTCTCCTCCTCTTGGACTTGCTCCAGCACCTTCTCCCTCTCTACAGAAGTTCTCTCAGGAAAAAAGGTTGGAATGAGGAGTGAAAATGGTTAGGGTTTTCACATCCCTTATATGTGAAAAGTGACACAGGTAGGGACACGCCTATGTCCTTACCTGTGTCCTGCACGGCCGAAGCGTCGTTGACGGTTACCTGACGTTTCGATACACAAACACGGGTAGGGACACGCCCGTGTCCCTACCCGTGTCCACATGACACAACCATGTTCCTTGGTCGTGTCCTCCTCTGGACACGCCTCATCGAGCTCAACTCGACACACACGGGTAGGGACATGCCCGTGTCTCTACCCGTGTCCTTCTCGGGGTACACTTCGTCGATCTCAACTCGATGCACACGGGTAGTGACACGCCCGTGTCTCTACCCGTGTCAACTTCACACGGGTAGTGACACGCCTGTGTCCCTACCCGTGTTCTTCTCTGGGACAACTCGAGTCATCGACTCGAGAGTTGGTTGGATAGACACGGGTAGGGACACGGCCGTGTCTCTACCCGTGTTCTTCACGAGAATAGTGGTTTTGCTCATATGGGTAGGGGCATACCATGTCCCTACCATGCTACCATGCACACGGGCAGTGACACTCCCGTGTCACTACTCGTGTCCATCTCTGGACATACTCGAGTCATTGACTTGAGAGTTGGTCCCTCCCACACGGGTAGCGACATGCCCGTATCTCTACCTGTGTCCTATTCTGGACTAATTTCTCCTCCCATTAACAGGTGCATCCCCGCTGCTAGCATTTCCCTGAACCCAAGTCATCTCTCCTTACTCAAAAAAACGTACACGAGGGGCCTAGTGCGAATCGAGATGTTACATTGAGTGTGTGAGAATCACTCAATGCCAAACCACTTAGACAAATTTTGTCTTCACTAGGTGTTGATAGCGTTGAGTGAGTAATCTCCACTCAACACTTTTTGCCTTAACCATTTTCTGCTTAACTAGTCTCAGCGCTTTCTTGTTCTCAACTAAGACAAACACTTGTCTCAACGGTTATGCTGAGACCTACTTCTGTCTCAGCGGTTTTGTTGAGACCAACTCCTATCTCAGCGGTTCTGTCTCAGCGGTCTCAGCGGTTTCTTATTAACAACTGAGACCAACATTTCTCTCAGTGCTTTTTCCTTGAGCATCTCAGTTGTCTCAGCTGTCTCAACGCTTTCTTCTCAGTGGTCTCGGAGGTTTTTGCCTTAGTTTACTTTTCTGGTTAGCTCGATAAGTGTTGAGTTGTGTTCGACGATTTGTAAGCTTAGCTCGACGAACTGCAAACTGAGCTCGACGAATTTCCAGCTAATCTCGACGAACTTATGCCAAGGAAAGTTGAGTTGAGCTCGATGAATGTTGAACTCAGTTCGACGAATTCTCTAAACTGAGTTCGACAAATTCTAAACTTAGATCGACGAATTCTCTGAACTGAGTTTGACGAATTCTGAACTTAGATCGACGAATTTTGAATTTCGATTGAGTTCAACTCACAGCCTTTTTGCTGTGATCTTAGCTCGACGAATGGTGAGCTCAGATCGACGATCTCTGAACTCAGTTCGACAATTTCTCTGAACTGAGTTCGACTAACTCAGAGTCTCAAACTCTGAACTCATCTCGACGAATGATGAGTTATGCTCGACAAACTCTAAACTCAGTTCGACGAATTCCAGAACTGAGTTCTACTCACCGCCTTTTGTTGTATGACGTTGAGTGTGTCTTCATCACTCAATGCCTATGGACTTAGAAAGATTTTTGTCACCCCACAACATAGGTAAGAGTTAACCTATCTTGGCCACTTAGCCTACTACTTGCCTTTCCAGCAACTTCACTATGTGACCACCTGTCATATTACTCAGACCACCTGTCTAGACTTGTTCACTGGAACATCCTGCATATGATGAGCTTAAACAACATCAAATATAACTATGCTCTTATTGTTGATGGGGATGCCTCTTCAAATCCAATCTAGGGAACATTGTGGGAAATGGACCCAACAATCTCCCCCTATTTAAAGAAGGCAGAATACCCAGCAATACTAAGAGGCATTACCAAAATAGGTGAGAATAAAATCATGCAGCTGCAGATTTTTATCTGCTACACCTGCTAGCTTATGCAACCTTCATTCAATGTGCATCCTCATACAACTTGAGCAATTGCTCAAGTAATATGAACTCTCCTTTTGACCACTTAAAATTTATGCTCCATTATACCACTTAATAGTTAAATGTGGTGCACCACTAGAAGCACTTGCCTCAATGTATGCACTGACACCATCATGACTCAACATGTGTTCAGTCATTGCATTTCTCATACTATTAGAATCTTTTCCAGTAATATGAACTTATTCATCATGACCGTCTATATCTTCCTCATATGTATTGCCACACATATCTCCCCCTTTCTATCTTCTTTAATAGGCATATCTATTGAGGGAGTAGAAAGTATCATGGGAGAGATTATCTCTTGATCCTAGACAAAGTTCTATGTTGGTACTTTTAAGGAAATCATCCTAGGATCAGTCTACTTGACAAGGAGCATACCTTTTGTGTTGATACATTAATGCAACACAATACTGCAGTATTTAAGCTTGCTGCACATATAGTTTCACTTGTTGATGTTGTATCTACAGAATCAGCATCCACTTGTGGTGGTATCATTGATACACCAAATCACTACAGCCCCCTTGGCACTTGAGTGACCCAAGGATCCACTTGAGCTAGCTGCTAGCTGATCTTCTTATAATCTCCCCCTTGGTCTGTGCTTTGTTCTTGAGATAAACTAATCAACTATTGTGACAGCTGATCTACTGCAGCAGCTGTCTGCTCCTTCCCAACAGGAGGTTGATCCTATTTCAACAACTGCTAGACATGATCCCCCTTTATAGGATGCTGAGCTTGCTCCCCCTCAACAGGAGCATCCTTGTCATTCCCTTTGCTGGACACTTGAGTCCATCTAAGTCTTGATACCATTTAATGGTCTTTACAGTCTTGATGTGTCAACAAGGACTCATCTACCTGCAAGAAAAGTGAATCCTGCAACACAAGTATGACATGGAGCAACTGAAGCTATACCAAGTTCAACGTACCCAATCTTAATCTAGATGGTGTTGAAACTTGACTTCATCTTATGGCATGATAAACATGTCAGCCGCATGACAGACAGGACAAACTCAGGATTGAGTTCTTCCTTATGCTCCCTAACTTATTAAAACTTAATCTACATATGCATAGTCCTGTTATGACAGACAAGATTCCTAGCAACTTAGATTAAACTAGTAGAATATCACCTTTATAAAAGAAATTCTACTTATCTGGAGGTTATGGTTCAGATGCCATAAAATTTTTGTATGGAAATCTTGAGTTTGATGAATTGATTAGATTTCGTCGAGCTCCGTTCAACGATTTCTTCAACTTTCGTCGAGCTTTGTTCGATAAATTCTTCTGATTTCATCGAGCTCCATCCATGTTGATGCTTAGCAACTCCCTAGCACCTTGCATGGTTTCTTTTTGTCGTGCCAGATCTTCTCCCCTTTTTTAGCATCTGACTTGCCTTTGGCTTCAACTTTCTGATTAGCAGTACAAGAGTGTTCAATGTGTAACCTCGGGCTCGAAGGAACAGTTCAGGTTCGAAGAGAGGGGAAGGTAAGGCAAGATGGATTCTTTGATAGAAGCCCACTCACTGGAGAGTGGGTCCCATGAAGAGGTTTATTCGCTGGGTTAATACCTGTATGCTAGGCGAGAGGGCCCCAGTGGTTCGGGCGAGAAGGGCCCGACGGCTCAGGCAAGATCCATTTCAGGCGAAATGGACCCATCGAGAGGGCCCAGCGGCTCAGGCGAGAGCCTCGCTAGGCGAGACGAGCCCCATAGGTAGGAGTTCTCGCCCGCGAGATGGTGCTCTCACCAAGCGCCGGTTCATTTAGAAGGCGGTTCACCTTTTTTTCCCTAGGTGATTTTACATTTTTGCCCTCAGTGGTCTGCATATAACCCTTTGGAACAGCGGAGTTTGGCTGTTGGCAGACCCAACCAAGGGTATTTTGGTAATTTCAGGTCAGTTCAGTTTGGTTATTGGCAGTTCAAACTCAGAGGCCTATAATAGACCCATAGGAGTTCATCAGAAGCACTTTTTTCCCGGTATTTTAAAAGAGTTTTCTTGTGCTTTCTGAGGAGCTCCAAGCCCAGCTTTTGGCTTTGAAGGGGAAGCTCACAGAGATCTTTCGAGTAATCGGTGGGACCTCCCTACTGAGGCTTTAGGGTCAGTTTCTGGTCCTTCACAACCAGTCGAAGGTTAGAGCTCGGGACAAGTAGGTGTTGGTTACGCCCCTGATTTCGAACTTTTATCGAGGTCAAATTTTGGCTTCAACAGTTCTGGTGCTGTGAGTATGGAAGGTAGCCGATTCAAGAAAGTTTTGGAGTTTGGTCCTATGGCAGGAAGTGAAGGTGAAGGATCTGGTTCAGGAGGTTCCCCCTGCCGGGGAGAGGAGGCGACGAGGAAGATGCTGGAGGACTTCAGGCGAGAGGTCTTATAGACCATCAGCTTGGCCTTCTTGGCAAGGAGCGAGTGGGCAACGCCTCAGGTCCTGGTAGAGGTGATCCCGCTCTTGGGCGAGAACGCTCCAAGGAAGCGCCCCGGGAAGGAGGTCCTGGCGGAGGTTGGCAAAAGGGACGTGGCTGCGCGAGAGCTCTTCCCAAGCCAGCATCCCTGGAAGGAGGTTCCGGCAGAGGTTGGCGAGAGGGGGGCGATTGTGCGAGAGCACTTCCCTAGGCACGGTCTCGCTTATCGGGCCAGACAGCTGAGGCCGCAAGATGTGCCCTCTCGACAGGCAGGTGGCGAGAGCCCTTTCAGTGAGCTCATCATCTCGGCCCCGGTGCCGGAGGGGTTCCGGGAGCCTGACATGTCCTACTACTCGGGGAAAGATGACCCTGTGCAGCACGTGCAGTGGTTTGAGGATGTTGTTTCGATAAGACAAATGACGGATGCCTTCATGTGTCGGCTGTTTGCCATCACGTTGAAGGAAAAGACACGGGACTGGTTCCACCAGTTGCCGGCAAGTTCGATCTGCAGTTTTGAGGATCTGCGTTGAGGGTTCTTGTTGAGGTTCTCGACATCAAAGAAGCGTAAGAAGGAGGCGGAGTGCCTGTTTGAGGTAAGGTAGAAGCAAGACGAGATGTTGGGCCATTATGTTGACCGGTTTCAGGAAGAGATCCTTCTGGTCCAGGAGGTCCCATGGTATGCATTGATGCTCGCTTTTACCCTAGGACTGAGGCCGGGATTCTTTGGCATGGAGCTGAAGAGAATCCCCCCCCCCCTCTCTTTTGAGGAGCTCATGGAGAGGTCGGCGAAGGAGATAGACTTCGAGAGGGCCAATCCTGCTTTTGCCAGGAAGCTGGCCAGGTTGGCGGAGGATGACATGAAGGAGGTAGGAGTAGGAAGATAGAGGGAGTAGAGAGAAGAGAGAAGGAGAGAGGAGCCCCGAGGACAGGGGCAGCAGGGACCGCATCAAGGACAGGGGCCCGTGATACGAACAACCGGTTAGGTTGGAGGCCTCAGGAGGGTCGCCCCCAGGAGCATGGAGGAGGTTTTCAGGGAAGTGACAACTTCCATGAACCGAGGAGGTTTGATCAGGCATCATGGAGGCAGGGGCCGAGGGGTCACTTCCCGCAACAACAGGAGGCAATGGAGGTCGGCCGAGGTAGAGGAGGAAGGAGAGGAGCCGGAAGAAGAGGAGGTGGAGAAGGAATAGGGGGTCGGGTGGCGTTGCTTTTCTGTGACTTCCACCAGGAGGAGGGTCACGCGACGACCACCTGCCCAGAGTTCTTGGAGATGAGAGAAGTCAGGGGCAAGGGAGGCAGGATCTGCCGATAAGGATCGTGGAGGTGCAGCATGGGGAGATGGAAGATAGGTGTGAGGATCGGGCGGATATAGGAACCTGGGGAGGGATCGAGGTGATCCATGGATGAGTTGGGATTGAGGCGACTCGTAAGGGGAGCCTCCAGACCATGTTCCAAAGGGGGTATCCTTGACCTCCCAGGCTCCCCCTCTGGAAGAAAAAATTACCTTTTCTTCAACAGATATGTCAGATTATGAGTACCCATTCTGCGACGCCTTGGTGATCCAGACAGCAGTAGAGAACTTCACGGTCTCCAGGATCTTGGTGGACAACGGGAGCTCCGTAAATGTGATCTTCAAGAAGGCCTTCGATGAGATGAAGGTCGAGGGCAAGAGGGTTTTAGCTTTGGACGGACCGTTGTTTGGATTTTCAGGAGAAAGAAAGGAGGTAAAAGGAGCGGTAGGGCTGTATGTGAAGTTGGGGGCATGTCACGGAACTGTAGGTTCGTGATCGTGGACACTTCGAGCAGCTATAACACCATCTTTGGGTGCCCCCTCATCAGCGCCTTTCGCTGCGTCCCCTCCTCGTTTCATCAATGCCTTAAGTTCAACAACGAAGGGGTGTAGGTTAGGATCAGGGGGGACCCTAAGGTGGCGAGACAATGCTAAGTGACGGTGGTCAACACCATATCTTGGATGTCAGAGCTGGAAGAGCTGGAGAGGGAGATGGCGGAGCAGGAAGAGGTTGCCGGAGAGGAGGAGGTGAACCTGGAGGAGGCGAGGGAGGAGATTGAGGAGGAGCAAAGAGGAAGTGTGTATGAGGTCTAGAGGGATGAAGAGTCGGAGCCGCAACAGGGTCGGCAGGTGGAAGGAGTAGGAGAAGGAGTTGAGTGGGAGGCCCTGAGAGGCGTGGAGGTCGAGCAGCAGCAGCGTGAGAGCCTGGGGGAGGCGATGGAAGTTGAGGAAGCAGGAGGGGAGGAAGAGTTTGGGCAGGAAGAGGGAGCAAGAGCCGTGATAAGTTGTAATTATACGCATTTTTTCTATGTTTTTATTATGATATTTTAGTTTAGTTTTGCTTTTTTCAGTTAGTTTCATTTAATAAATTGCCCCTTTTTGTAAATATTTACTTAACATAACTATAATTTTGATTTCTGAAATTTTTAAGAAAAAGTCAAAATTTTGACATGTCACGCCTGTATACTTTGGGTCACGCCCGTGACCAAGACGTGACACGTCAAACCCATTGAAAGCCGCTGTTTTTGAAGAGAAACGTTAGTCACGCCCGAGGTCACGCCCCTGTCATTTGACACACCCCGTGACCGTGGCCGTGACATTCAAGATCGACGATTTGCACTAGACGTTCGTCGAACCACGGTACACGACCGTGTCAGCCAACCTGACACGCCCGTGTCATTCCCGATCGACGATCAAGCCTCCCAGCTCGACGTTCCGCTCTCGACTATCATCGAGCAACCCGACACGCCCCATGTATACAGAGACACGGGCGTGACCGACACGTGTACTCCTCCACCTGGCCGACAAGACGCTGTCGGCGACTTTTTACGCAACCCGCGCCGGATCTACCTCCCCGTCATGCCCATAGTCACGCCCGTGACCGGGGGCGTGGCATCCTCGTATGAAGCCCGAAGTCAACTATTTTGTCAAATCGCCAGATCACATCGCAAACAGTACTGACATGCCCCCCGACACGCCCGTGTCGGAGGGTGTGTACTTTGATTTTTTTCCCTATAAATTGCCCATTTTTGTAAGGGCCAAGGGTTCACTTTTTTGAGCCAACTTTACTGTGTTTTGTGGGATACATCCGTGGCTTCAAGTGCTATGTAAGGAGATTTCTCCCCCTTTCCTTTCATGTTTGTTTTTTCTTCAGCTTTTAGCTTTGTAATAGTTTGATTATATTAATAAAAATGTTAGATTTTCTCTCTTTACATGGCATGAAAAAATTCATATGGGTGGCTCATCTCTTTCTCCTTTCATTCCTTTCTATATCCTTGTTTTTCTCTTTATCAAGTGTGTGTATGAGTGTAATATGTTCATTATTCATGTTTTTAACTAGTCTTCATGTTAGTTTTTATAGTAGATTTTATTTGCAAATCAAATATGGTATGTTAAGCTTTTCTCATCCTTATGATTCATAAAAGTGATTTTTAAAGTGTTTTTGTTTTCTTTTTTTTTTCTTAGCTTTGTTTTAAGATTGTAAAACCTTTTTTGTTCATTTCATTTTCTTTTCACTTTTTAATAGCTTTTATGAAATCATAAGAATGGAAAAGTTGAAATTTTAATTTTTGAAAGGCTTTAGTTTTTGATTTATTTTGAAAAATTTTTGTTCTTTTGTTTTAATTTGCTCTTTTTATTTGTTTTTGGAAAAATCTAAGTATAAAAAAGTAGATGTTTTAATTTTTAGGTAACTTTCATTTTGTTTTTAATTTGTGTGTTTGAGTGTATGAGTTAGTTTTTCACTTTGTCATTTTAACCTTCACGTTGTGTGTGTGAGTGTATGAGAATAGTTTTTGATGCTTTCTTCAATTTATGTAGAGTGTGTCAGTGCAGGAGATAGATTTTCAAGCTTTATTTCATGCTTTCTTTTTTTTGCTTTCTTCAATTATGTAGAGTGTGTGTGTGTAGGAGATAAATTTTCATGCTTTCTTTTATCACTTTTTTCAAATTATGTAGAGTGTGTTGTGTGTGCACATTTATTTCCGCCCACTCGTTAAGAGTTAAATGGTGTGCTTTTATTTCCCGCATACTCGTTTGAGTAGGACTTACAATTTTCCTTTTTTTTTCTTTTTCGCCTACTCGTTAAGAGTTAAATGGCGCGCCCTTATTTCCGGCCTACTCGTTTGAGTAGGACTTGTAATTTTTCTTTTTTTTGTAACTTAGTTTTTTTTGTTTATTTATAATTTGAAGTGTGTGTGAGTTCTCTTTTTTAGCTAACTTTTCTGTTTTCTAAATGTTTGTTATTTTCATGTCTTCTTCTTATGATCATTTAGCGTTTAATTACGAACTCGCGCCTCATCAAATTATAAAGTCGTCCCCATACCGATGTGTGGCTAATCGCTATTTGCCTCGGCATCGAAGAGCATTAGGACATTTAAAAATGATTTGAAATAATTAAAGTTCTTAATTTTCACTTTAATTTAAGGAATTAAGGTTTACCCCGGGTTAACGACGCGTAGGACCACAAATTGATGTGTGGGCCCTATTTTTGTTATTCATACGCTAGCTCGCCGAGAGGCCGTGCGTATGGTCAGATCACCCCTGGGTAAAGAGAGTTACGTGCATACCCTCGAGAGAGGACAAGCGTAATTCTTCCGGATTGGGTTCCTCACCCAATAGCGGGGTTCTTAGCGTAAAGCGGACGTTAAGAGAAATCCTTTGTCGGACTAACGTTCGGTCGAATAGTCTTAGCGTTCAGGTGAGCGATATCCCTATAGCTAGGTGAGCTCATATCTGTGGAACCTCCACGGCCAAGTTGCCTTTTATTAATTTGAAAACTAAGTTCAATTACTATTAAAAGTCATTTTAGTTTTAATCCGATTTGATGCCGAGCGTTAACCCTTCATCGAATTTTTATAAATCATTTTCGCACTTTCTTTTCTTTAGTTAATTAAAATCTCCGCCTCACTTTCAGTAAAATAATAGTCCTCCTGGAGGAGTAAGAATAATCAACCTGACCCCGAGAACAATACGACCTCGGTATTCTCCCGAATATCGAGTACTACTTGCGATAGGTGCACTTGCATACCTTAGCAAGCCCGCGACGATCGACTCATCGAACCAACCACAATAAGAGTCTGTTCGCGGGCCATCAAGTTTTTGGCGCCGTTGTCCGGGAATTCTCTTGAGTTGTTATTCCGAATTCTGGAGTCTATTAATTTTACTTATTTTCCAAAACAAAACAAAAAAAAATTTAAAAAAAACAAAACAAAAACCAAAAAAAGGTATCTTTCGTTTTTATTTTTTTAGGGTGTATGACCCGTGGACAACCCTCCGAGTCTGAAGATTTTGACTTCGACCCTGAGATCGAACGCTCCCTTGCGCGTATTCGATCTCAACGCCGAATTCCTTATTTAGACCCTGAAGAATCTATCGGCGAACCCTCTGTCGTAGTAATGGCCGACCCTAATCCGAACACGGCCGCCGAGCGAACAATGTCTTATTACGCCCGGCCAAATTTAGACAATACTGGTTCTAGTATTGTTCGCCCAACGGTGGCGAATAATCATTTTGAAATAAAATCAAGTGTCATTCAAATGGTCCAAAACGTCGTGCAGTTCGATGGACTGCCGGATGAAGACCCGAATGTCCACCTGTCCAACTTTTTGGAAATATGCTACACCTTCAAGATTAATGGCGTCACAGATGACGTCATTTGCTTGCGCTTATTTCCTTTTCCCTTAAGTCCAAAGCCAAGGCATGGTTGAATTCCCTCCCGTGAGGATGTATCACCACGTGGGCTGAGTTGACGGAGCGGTTCCTAACGAAGTACTTTCTGCCCGCAAAAACTGCAAAGTTGTGGGCGGACATTTCTTCGTTTGTGCAAAATGATCCCGAGTCTCTTTATGAGACTTGGGAACAGTTTAAGGAGTTCCTCTGCCGGTTCTCGCACCACGCGCTGCCAACGTGGTTGCAGGTACAAATTTTTCATAATGGCCTGAACTTTCAGACGCGTCAAATGATTGACGCGGCTGCTGGGGGTACCTTGAATAACAAAACCCCCGAGGCCGCCCAGGCTTTATTCAAAGAGATGGCTATGAACGCCTATCAATGGAACGTCCCGCGAGGACGCCCAAAGCCGGTGGCTGGCCTTTTTGAAGTGGATGCCACTGCTCTCTTAACCCTTCAAGTTGAAAGGTTAACAAAGCAGGTGGCGGAGATGACTGTTGCCTCCTCCACTCCGCCTTGTTTTATTCCCCCTAACGTCTGCGTGGCTGAAGAGTTCGTGGATTTCATGGGAAATTCAGGTCGTCCTTCCTTCAACCCCAACAACAACCCTTATAGTAATAACTATAATCCGGGTTGGAGGAATCACCCCAATTTTTCTTAGAGTAACCCGAATAATGCTCAGCGTCCCCCTATTTCTTATGCAACCGGATTTCTGCCGCCTCCTCCTCTTCCAAAACCCTCCCTGATGGAGGAAAGTTTTTTGAAGTATATTGCGTCCAACGAGTCAAATATCCGAAACATCACCAAATTGCTAAAAACACTTGAACAACAGGTTGGACAGCTGGCGAGGATGATGTCCGAGAGCGCGCTCGGGGCACTACCGGGAAACACGGAACCCAATCCGCGGGAGAACGCCAACGCTATAACCCTCTGTAGCAGAAAGGAGGTGATCGATCCAAAACGGATCGATCCTCAGGTACATATTTCACCTCCGACCCCTCTTCCCTCTTCTTTGTCCACGTTACCTTTACCGAATATAAATGAAAAAATTATTTTAAACAAGGTCTTACCATATCTGCATAGATTAGATAACGAGCGTAAGGACGTAATATGAAAAATTTATTTTATTATTAAAACAAATTCATATTAATGTTCCTTTTTGCGAGACTATCTCGCAAATGCCCAAATATGCAAAATTTTTAAAAGAATTACTTTTTAATAAACGTAAATTAGAGGATATTTCACATGTATCTCTCAACGCTGTCTGCTCGACGGCCCTTACTAATAAATTTCCCACAAAATAAAATGACCCGTGACGGTTTTCCATCCCGTGCCTTTTTGGCGATATATTAGTAAAATACGCCTTAGCTGATTTAGGGGCTAGCATTAATTTGATGTCATTCTCGCTCTTTCAACGTTTAGGTTTGGGTACTCCTAGTCCTGCAAATATGCGGATCCAATTAGCAGATCGCTTGGTTAAGTTCCCTATCGGGGTAGTGGAGGACGTCCTTATCCGAGTAGACAAGTTTACCTTTCCGGTAGACTTCGTCATCTTAGACATCGAGGAGGACGCCGAGGTACCAATAATACTCGGTCGCCCTTTTCTCGCCACCTCCCGCACACTAATAGATGTTAGTAATGGTAGTCTTCTCCTCTGAGTAGGAGATGATCAAGTTACTTTCTCTATTAATACCTCGATGGACAATTTGTCATCGAGCGTCGATTTCGGCTATTCTTTAAATACCTTTTTTGGAGATCGTTCTTCTCCCATTTTCGAGTCCGTATTTTTAAATGATGATATTTATGCGCTCGAAAATTTTCAATGCGATGAGGATACCTCTATATACTTGAATTTCGAACCAATTGGTAAGAAAGACATAGGAACTAAAACCTCCCTAGAAGAACCGCCCATCCTAGACCTCAAACCCTTACCCGCATCACTCAAATATGCTTTTTTGGGAAAAGGCGATACGCTTCCCGTTAATATTTCTTCGGACTTGTGTGATTCAGAGACTTTCGATTTATTGGAAGTTTTACTTAAACATCGCCACGCCATTGCGTGGCAAATCTCTGACTTAAAGGGGATTAGCCCTTCCTTCTGCGCCCATAAGATATTTCTTAACAATAATTGGCGCAAAACGATTCAGCCGCAACGTCCTCTTAACCCAAACATGAAATACATCATTAAAGCCGAGATTATTAAGTTATTAGATGCGGGGATTATCTACCCTATTTCGGACAGTGTATAGGTTAGTCCCGTGCATGTCGTGCCCAAGAAGGGCGGTCTAACCGTAGTGGCGAATGAGCATAACGAGCTCGTCCCAACTCGTACTTTTACGGGTTGGCGAGTGTGCATCGATTATAGAAAACTTAATGATGCCACCCGCAAGGACCATTTCCCACTACCGTTTCTGGAAAAGATTTTAGAGCGTTTATCCGGTCGTCCATATTATTGTTTTATTGATGGTTTATCGGGGTTTTTCCAAATCCCCATTTCCCCCAATGATCAAGAGAAAATAACTTTTACTTGCCCGTTTGGCACCTTCGCAAGCCGAAGAATGCCATTTGGACTCTGCAATGTGCCGGCTACATTCCAAAGATGTATGCTAGCGATCTTTAGCGAGCTAGTAGAATACATTATGGAATTCTTTATGGATGACTTTTCTATTTTCGGACGCTCTTTTCTCAATTGCCTTCACAATCTAGATCGTGTCCTTCAACGGTGCAAGGACACAAGCCTTGTTTTAAATTGGGAAAAATGCAACTTTATGGTTCGAGAAGGTTTGGTCCTCGGCCATATGATTTCGGCTAAGGGGATAGAGGTGGATAAGGCCAAGATAGAAATCATAGAAAAACTTCCGCAACCAACAAACGTAAAATCTATTAGGAGTTTCTTAGGCCATGCGGTCTTTTACCGACGTTTCATTCAAGACTTTTCAAAAATAACAAAGTCTCTAACTCACCTCTTGGAAAAGGAATCACGTTTCATCTTTAGTAGCGAATGCGAGTCCGCCTTTAATTTAATTAAACAAAAACTAATCACCTCACCAATTTTAATGACCCCTAATTGGTCCCTTCCATTCGAAATTATGTGCGATGCTAGTTATATTGGCTTAGGTGTCATTCTTGGCCAATGCATAGAAAAACATTTTCATCCAATTTATTATACTAGCAACACGCTCACTTACGCACAAGTAAATTACACGACAACGGAAAAGGAACTCTTAGTCGTCGTCTTCGCTTTTGATAAGTTTCGCTCGTATATAACGCTATCTAAAGTTATCGTATTTACTGATCACTCTGCTCTTAAATATTTATTAGCTAAAAATGATGCGAAGCCCTGCCTTCTTTGATGGATTCTCCTCCTACAAGAGTTTGATTTGGAGATCCGAGATAAGAGGGGCGCGGAAAATCTAGCGGCAGACCACCTCTCCCGCTTAGAAAATCCGGGTGCGGAAGCGCTCGTTGAATCTAAAATAAATGACAGATTCCCCGAGGAACGCCTCCTTGCCATTCATAATTCTTCGTCATCTTCGCCTTGGTTCACAGATTTAGCAAATTACTTAGTAGCGCGGGTGCTTCCAAAAGAATTTTCAAGTCATCAAAAGAAGACATTCTTTTCTGATTTGAAAAATTTCTTTTGGGAGGACCCATTTCTTTTTTGTATCTGCGCGGACCAAGCAGTCCAAAGATGCGTTGCGGGTGTGGAGTGCTTGCAAATTATTAAGCACTGCCACGAGGGTCCAGCCGGTGGGCATTATCAAGCCAACCGAACCGCTCGGAAGGCGCTAGAGGCGGGCTACTTTTGGCCCACTCTTTTCAAAGACGTGCACACTTTTGTGCGCACATGCGATAGCTGTCAGCGGTCAGGTAACATCTCTCATCGCGACGAGATGCCCCAAAACATGTTTTTAGAATGCGAAGTCTTTGATTTATGGGGCATAGATTTTGTTGGCCCCCTACCTCCCTCTTTCAAAAATATGTATATTTTAGTGGAGGTCGACTACGTATCGAGGCGGGCGGAAGCGCAAGCTCTTCCCACTAACGATGCGCGAGTCTTCGTTACATTTCTTAAAAAATTATTTTCTCGCTTCGGCACGCCTCGTGCAATTGTTAGAGATAGGGGAACGCATTTCTGTAATGATCTTATGGCTAAGACATTAGCTAAATACGGAGTCACGCACGAACTCGCCACCCCTACCACCCGCAAACTAGTGGCCAAGTAGAGGTAGTTAATCGAGAGATTAAGTGAATATTAGAGAAAACTGTTTCACTAAATAGGAAAGATTGGCCCCTTAAACTTGACGATGCGTTGTGGGCGTATCGGACGGCATACAAAACCGCAATTGGTTGTACGTCGTTCTGGTTAGTCTATGGCAAAGCGTGTCATTTACCCGTAGAACTAGAGCATAGTGCTCTTTGGGCTTTAAAACTCTTAAACCTCGACACCAACTTAGCCGCTCAGAATAGGAAACTGCAACTAAATGAGCTTGATGAATGGCGTGCAAATGCTTACGAGAGCAATAAGTTCTATAAGAAGCGTTCTAAGTTATATTATGATCGAAAAATCAAGTCCCCAAAATTATTTTCTCCGGGCGATCTTGTCCTTCTTTACAATTCACGTCTTAGGCTTTTTCCGGGTAAACTAAAATTTAGATGGTCCGGTCCCTTCCTAGTTGAAGAATTTTTTCCATATGGGACCGTACTCGTCTCCCACCCGGAAAAAGGTTCGTTTAAAGTAAACGGTCATCGGTTAAAGTCTTATATAGCGGGCGATCCAATGATCGGTTTTAATGAAATCATAACTTTCCTCCACATTATAAACCTGCCAAAATAGTCATGCTACATGACTGTAAACAAAGAGCGCTTGGGAGGCACCCCTCTCTTATTTTTTTCGCTCTTTCCTTATTATGTTTGCTGCTTTTTCTAATAAACGCAGGGTTTCTGGTCGGCCTCCCCAAACGCGTTTCAGGGAAGCTTCTACCCCCCCCCCCCCCCGCCCTCTCTTTATTTTTTTGTACTTATTGCATTTCTTGTTTGTTCTACATACTTACGTTACAACATTGGGGACAATGTTGGACTTAAGTATGGGGGTATTTTCGTGCTTTACTTTCTGCACTTCTACTTTTCTGCATTTCAAAATGAAAAAACAAACAAAAAAAACTTTAAAATGAAAAATCCAAAAAAAATTTTCTTTCCCTTTCTTTTTATTACAAAAATTCCAAAACAATTATAAAACAAAAATTCCAAAAAAAATTTAGTTTCACTTTGTAAATATTTTTGTAAATATCCTTATAACAAAAATTCCAAAAAAATTATAAAACAAAAATATTTTTCCAAAAAATATTTAGTTTCACTTTGTAAATATTTTTATGTAAATACTCTTCTCTCTCCCTCTTCCTTTTCCCTCTCATTCTTGCAAATAGCTTTTATTTTTCTCCCAATCTTTGTAAATAGAATAAAAATTTTCTTTAAAAAAATACAAAAAAAGTTTTAAAACTTAAAAATTTTAAAAAAAAAATTTATGCATCTTTACTATGAATATGTATATAGTAAAGACATAAGCATAAAAACCAAAAAAAATTAATTAAAAGATAATAGTTCAAAAATTCAAAAAAATTGAGTAAAATAAAACAAAAATTCAAAAAAAAGATAATAAATTAAAAACACAAAAAATGATGATAAAAACTATAACAATCAAAAAAATGTTTTGAAACAAATAAATCAAGTATACAATCCTTAATTTTCTTGCAATCCAAAAATTCTGTTTTGAGTTTATTTATATGTGAATTTTATTAATTCCCTGTTTGCTATTTGTTTGTTAATTATTGATTGAAAAATTTAAATAGCTGGGGTTAAGTTTTAAAGAATTCATTATGCTTTGTTAAAAATAGCGAACTCGTTTTAGACACTACTTCTAATTTTTCATTGATAGGAGCACGTGTACTATGTTAGAAAATAATGACTATATAATTCAATTATGTTTACTTTTAGCTTTCTGAAAAATTGGAACGTACAATTTACTAAGGTTGCTCTCAAAAATTTGTTTTAATTAAACATCTAGTTTTCTTTTCTTCTCTTATTTATCATGACCTACTTGGCATGATAAAATTTTTATCCCTAAAAGATTCTATGTCAATGGGAATAAGATTTCATTCTGTAAACATAGGAACCCAATAATTTAAAAAGATTGTATGTTACGGAGTAAGAGGACAAAATTCATTACTCTCACACATATACATTGGGTCAATTTTAATATGAAGTTAAAAAATTGATATTAGGAAAATAAGATTTCATTTTCCTAATAATTCAAAAGGAAAAAAAATGGAGGTTCGAGAAAAAAATCACCTCACCTCAATATCAAAACCCTCTTCATAAACCAACTCCAACCCCCTTAGCCAATTTCACGATTCTATAATTAATTCAAAAAACTTTTTTGAGAGCATAATTTGTAAATAGCATCATTTCCAGTAAAACTCCTATAAGCTAAAGTTCATATAATTCCAAACTATTTTTGTTAATCAAACAATTACAATTATTGCTTTCTATTTGATTACATCAAGAAGTCTTTTGGCCAAAACTTTTGCGCTATTTAATTCATCTACATAATTTTAGGACTTAACTCTTACACCCCGTATGTTATTTAGATCTCTCTTATAATTAATTAAGCGGTAGCTAAACTTAGAATTTTTTCTATTCCTTATAAGTTCACCTCAAACTTTTGCTCTGGAATAGCAAAAGCTTAAGTATGGGGGTATTTGATAAGTTGTAATTATACGCATTTTTCTATGTTTTTATTATGATATTTTAGTTTAGTTTTGCTTTTTTTTAGTTAGTTTGATTTAATAAATTGCTCCTTTTTTTAAATATTTACCTAACATAACCATTATTTTGATTTATGAAATTTTCAGGACAAAGTCAAAATTTTGACATGTCACGCCCGTGTACTTTGGGCCACGCCCGTGACCAAGGCATGACACGTCAAACCCATGGAAAGCCGCTATTTTTGAAGAGAAAGGTTAGTCACGCCCGGGGTCACGCCCGTGTCATTTGACATGCCCTGTGACCGTGGCCGTGACACTCAAGCTCGACGATTTGCACTCGACGTTCGTCGAACCATGGTACACGCCCGTGTCAGCCAACCCAACACACCCGTGTCATTCCCGATCGATGATCAATGCTCCCAGCTAGACGTTCTGCTCTCGACGATCGTCGAGCAACCCGACACGCCCCGTGTAGAGAGAGACATGGGCGTGATCGACACATGTACTCCTCCACCTGGCCGACAAGATGTTGTTGGTGACTTTTTACGCAACCCACGCCGGATCTACCTCCCCGACACGACCATAGTCACGCCAGTGACCGGGGGTGTGACAACCTCGTATGAAGCCCGAAGTCAACTATGCCGTCAAATCGCCGGATTACATGTCAAACAGTACTGACACGCCCCCCCCCCCCCCCCCCCCCCGACACGCCCGTGTCGGAGGGCATGTACTTTGATTTTTTTTCCCTATAAATTGCCCATTTCTGTAAGGGCCAAGGGTTCAATTTTTTGAGCCAACTTTAGTGTGTTTTGTGGGTTGCATCCATGGATTCAAGTGCTATGTAAGGAGATTTCTCCCCCCTTTCCTTTCATGTTTGTTTTTGCTTTAGCTTTTAGCTTTGTAATATTTTGATTATGTTAATAAAAATGTTAGATTTTCTCTCTTTACATGGCATGAAAAAATTCATATGAGTGGCTCATCTCTTTCTCCTTTTATCCCTTTGTATCTCCTTGTTTTTCTCTTTATCAAGTGTGTGTATGAGTGTAACATGTTCATTATTCATGTTTTTAACTAGTCTTCATGTTAGTTTTTGTAGTAGATTTTATTTACAAATCAAATATGGTATGTTAAGCTTTTCTCATCCTTATGATTCATAAAAGTGATTTTTAAAGTGTTTTTGTTTTGTATTTTTTTACTTAGCTTTGTTTTAGGATTGTAAAACTTTTTTTTGTTCATTTCATTTTCTTTTCACTTTTTAATAGCTTTTATGAAATCATAAGAATGGAAAAGTTGAAATTTCAATTTTTGAAAGGCTTTAGTTTTTGATTTATTTTGAAAAACTTGTGTTCTTTTGTTTTAATTTGTTCTTTTTATTTGTTTTTGGAAAAATCTAAGTATAAAAAGTAGATGTTTTAATTTTTAGGTAACTTTCATTTTGTTTTTAATTTGTGTGTGTGAGTGTATGAGTTAGTTTTTCACTTTGTCATTTTAACCTTCATGTTGTGTGTGTGTGAGTGTATGAGAATAGTTTTTTATGCTTTCTTCAATTTATGTAGAGTGTGTGAGTGTAGGAGATAGATTTTCAAGCTTTATTTGCATGCTTTCTTTTATGCTTTCTTCAATTATGTAGAGTGTGTGTGTGTGTGTGTAGGAGATAAATTTTCATGCTTTCTTTTATCGCTTTCTTCAAATTATGCAGAGTGTGTTGTGTGTGTGCATTTATTTTCGCCCACTTGTTAAGAGTTAAATGGCGTTCTTTTATTTCCCGCCTACTCGTTTGAGTAGGACTTGCAATTTTACTTTTTTTCTTTTCTGCCTACTAGTTAAGACTTAAATGGCGCGCCCTTATTTCCCACCTACTCGTTTGAGTAGGACTTGTAATTTTTCTTTTTTTTGTAACTTAGTTTTTTTTGGTTATTTATAATTTGAAGTGTGTGTGAGTTCTCTTTTTAGCTAACTTTTCTGTTTTCTAAATGTTTGTTATTTTCATGTCTTCTTCTTATAATCATTTAGCGTTTAATTATGAACTCGCGCCTCATCAAATTATAAAGCCATCCCCATACCGATGTGTAGCTAATCGCTATTAGCCTCGGCATCGAAGAGCATTGGGACATTTAAAAATGATTTGAAATAATTAAAGTTCTTAATTTTCACTTTAATTTAAGGACTTAAGTTTTAACTCGGGTTAACGACGTGTAGGACCACAAATTGATGTGTGGGTCCTATGTCACAACCCGCATTTTCTCCGAATTTAAGAAGTATCAGAGTATGAGAAAACACGCGTCGTGATGCCACGTCGAGCAGGGGATAACTGTCGACGCTCAGGCGAACACCATCTGACTAGACTATGAAAAACTCATGAATTTAATGATTAGAAAATCAGCTATATTTTATAGGTCGTATCCATCGGCTTAGTGGATCAACTAGTCCACAGTTTAAAAACTATATTTATATGCAGTGGAAAATACTTTATTTATATTTGACATCCTATGAGAGTGCATAAGTGACCCCCGAGGCCATCTTATGTCATGCAAGACTCTATATTTATGTTATATTATAAGTAGAAAAGCGATCTTTTTACGTTGCTTGGAAAGTAATGTATGATTTTTAAAAATATGTTGGTCATGAAATATAATAGTAATAGTATTTTTAGGTTTAAAAATAACTAGAAACCTAGCATAAATCTTCCCAAGAGTAAGTAGACTATCTCCAGAAAGATAGCAGTAAAAGAAAACATATCTAGTATCATAAGGTAAAACTACCAGTGGGCGCCAACAAACTGACACGAACCCACTGGCAAGCATGTATGTCTGTAAGAAAAGCAGGAAAACTACCTCACAACAGTAAGGGAAAGATCCCTACAACTCAAGGGATCACCAGCAATACCACAGCAAATTTAGCCGCCTACCCGGCTACTAATCCGAACCTGAGGCATTCAGAAAAGAAAAGAACACCTCAGCAAATAAAACAAGGAAATCAGAATTAAAGTGTTAAATCAAAATGGAACAAAAGAGAGTAAGTAAACGCGACAGTAAAAGCAAACACTGTCCAAAGTAAGCAAAAGTACACCAAGTACCAGGTAACAACAACGAGCCCTGCCCAAATCCTGTAGAGGCTACAAGGAAAAAGATAAGAAAACTTGCCACAATATGCTGCATTTAACCAGGAAGAAACACCTAACAATCCTATTTTGTGAGTTAATGGCAGTAGTAAACAAAATGGACCTGAGTTGGTGACCAAAAACAGTCCCCCAAGCCAATCAGTTCCAAAAGAAAATTTCACTGTGTCAACACAAAATCACCACAAACCCATCCCGTACCTGGGATAAAAAGGGTGAAGGCCACAAAAATACCCAACCCGTACTTGGGACTAAAAAGTGGTGGCCACGGCTTGCACACAAAACATCCCGCTCCTTTAGAGCGTCAAAATATCACTACCTGTCATAACCCACGATTCGGCCCTCAAAACAAAGGAAGAACAAAAGGCCGACAAGACATTCCCCCTAGTAGGTAATCACTCGGGAAGAAAAGTAACTGAAAAGAAATAAATTTCAGCCTACAGGAATCGTCGAACGCAGCTCGACGATTTTCGTCGAGCGCGGGACAAATCGTCGAACGTAGGAAAAATCGTCGAACGCAGCTCGACGATTTTCGTCGAACACAGGCCACGGGGAATCATCGAACTCCGTTCGACGATTTGCCGTTAAACGCAGACCACAGGAAATCGTCGAATACAGGCCACGGGGAATCGTCGAACTCCGGTCGATGATTTGCCGATAAACGCAGACCACAAGAAATCGTCGAATACAGGCCACGGGGAATCGTCGAACTCCATTCGACGATTTGCCATTAAACGCAGACCACAGGAAATTGTTGAATACAGGCCACGGGAAAAAATCGTCGAACGCCATTCGACGATTTTCCTTACGCCGAACACTGTCCACGGGAGAATCGTCGAACTCCGTTCGATAATTTTCGTCGGACCCAGAACTAAGGCACATCATCGAGCTCAGCTCGACGATAATCGTCGAACCCAGATCGACGATTTTCGTCGAACTGGTTGCATTGTGTGCACAGAAATCCTGTACCTCCAACTTCGTATCCATCCAATCTTCTTAGCCTAATTCAATCCTATTACTCGTAATATAAGTAAGAAAACCCACTGCCACTAGTTCTAAGGTTGAAAGGCTAAATACTATCCAAACAGAGGTTTAACAGGGAACACTTTGATAAAAGAAAACAAGTCTACAGCAACACAGCCAGAAATTTGAGTTTCAGAACTTGAGAGAATGCAAAAAGAAACATAAAGGGACATTCCTGGTTCAAGGTCTTCATGATTTTTTACAGGAAAACATAGCAAAATAATAATCTTAGGAAGCATAAGTGATAGCAACAAAATTGACATGAATATGAGAAGAAAAACTTGGCAAGGGTAGGAGCACCACTTGCCTCAAATTCCAGTGATTTATCTTGCACAGCCCTTCCTCTCTCTCTCAGCTTCAGCCACAACAGCACCTAAACAGGATCCTAAGGTTTTAATGGCGGAAAAGGTTCAAACCAAAAATTTCGAGACCCCTAGAAACACCATGAAAATTAAATCTCTTACCGTAGGAATGAAGGTCTAGGCGAGAGCACTCCAAATCCGCTTTCGGGATCGAATTCCGTCCACTAACGCTCCCAGAATCGGCGTCTGAAGGGTAGCAGGGTTGGCGGTTTTTTCCTCCTCTCGAACAGGCAGCGGTTTCTCTCACGGAAGGAGACGATGAAAAAAAGTCTCGATTTTTGCCTAAGGCTTTATATATATGCATGGACGCGTCTAATCAACCTTAACCGCCACCTAAAAGCCATTGTTTCAAATCAGCTTGATAATTAAATCATTTACATCCATAATATTAACACACCAAAACGACCCGAAACAGAACCAACTAGGAATCCGACAAAATTCGCACCGTAGCTAAACACACACGCTACAAACGCAACGGCAAAGTCGAAGTCAACTTTAGATAATCAAAACTCGGGTTATCACAACCCGAATCCAAAACACAAGCATCCCTCGAGAGGCCTCACCGGTCACAAAAACAGACCCGGCTTGCTAGTGGATCTTGCCAAAAAGGCTACCAATAACCACACAAGGCACCAAAAGAGCTAAGACCACGCTGAAAGTGATAGATCTTAAGATAAAAAGGCTAGCGTTTGTCACAGCACAAAAACAAAATAAAAAAAACTAAATAGAGCAGAGCAGATCAAGCCACACAGAAAAGAAACAAGGATTTTATAGTGGTTCCCCAAATCTGGGTAGTCCACTCTACTACCACCCTGGTAGGAATCCACTCAGGTTTTTGATCAGGTGCCTGACACCAATGGGTTTTGATCAGGTCCCCAAAAACCAACTCAAGTCTTTTTGTAGGAGACTTGCAACCAGGAATCACTTTTGAAGGGAGATGACAACCCTTTATACAGGAGGGGAGAAAGAGTGATGGAAATCTTCTCTGTCAACAATCATAGAGAAGACTATGTGGATATTGATGGTAGCAAATGGCTCCCCCTGAAATGGAGAATGGTTCAGGTTTGCAGGAAGCTTTGCTGCAAGGTCATAGGACTTCACAGTGATGATGTCTCCAGCAGGCTTCTTAGACTGATATTGATTTGTTGTCTCTTGAAAGCCTGGAGCTGATGAAGAACACTGATGATTATTTTCTTGATGATGCAGAGTTCCTTTTTTGTAAAAGCCCTTTCACTTGTTCTTATGTTATGCGTGTATTCTGTCTGTCTGTTCTCTCTTCTTCCCTGTATTTGAGTTCCATAGATTTTATGGCGGAAGAAACATTACAGAGAGAGAAGATGCTTTGGAAATTGATCCGGACTTAATTCTGCTGTAACTGTCCGTTTGAACGGCTATTTTCACTGGGAATGTTGACTCTAATTAATCCTCAATTAATTCTGCCAACTATTACTGATTGCACAAAAATCGTCGACCTGAACTTTCGTCGAGTTCATCAATCGTCGACCTGAGTTCGACATTCGTCGAACTCAGCTAGATTCGTCGAGCTGAATATCTTGCCTGCGTTCGTCGACCGGAACTTGCAATTCGTCGAGCTCAGTTTCTGTATTCTTCGAGCTGAGAGAACTGTTGAGTGTCGACACACTTGCTATGATGGTGTCGACACAGCCTTGCTTGAGTCCTGAGATCGTCGACGTGAGTTCAGAGAAGTAACTGAGTATTCATCGACCGGAAATTGAAAGTGATAGATCTTAAGATAAAAAGGCTAGCGTTTGTCACAGCACAAAAACAAAATAAAAAAAAACTAAATAGAGCAGAGCAGATCAAGCCACACAGAAAAGACACAAGGATTTTATAGTGGTTCCCCAAATCTAGGTAGTCCACTCTTCTACCACCCTGGTAGGAATCCACTCAGGTTTTTGATCAGGTGCCTGACACCAATGGATTTTGATCAGGTCTCCAAAAACCAACTCAAGTCTTTTGGTAGGAGACTTGCAACCAGGAATCACTTTTGAAGGGAGATGACAACCCTTTATACATGATGGGAGAAAGAGTGATGGAAGTCTTCTCTGTCAACAATCAGAGAGAAGACTATGTGGATATTGATGGTAGCAAATGGCTCCCTCTGAAATGGAGAATGGTTCAGGTTTGCAGGAAGCTTTTCTGCAGGGTGATAGGCCTTCACAGTGATGATATCTCCAGCAGGCTTCTTAGACTGATATTGATTTTTTGTCTCTTGAAAGCTTGGAGTTGATGAAGAACTCTGATGATTATTTTCTTGATGATGCAGAGTTCCTGTTGGGTACATTGGAAAATGTGTAGCAGATTTGAAGAAGCCTCACCCTACTCAATAATATGCATCAATGTGTATTTGATGTGTTTTAAGTTTATATGTGCAGGTTAAGTAATTGCAGGAAATGCAGAAAAAATTTTCTAAGTCCATGTGTCGACACCTAGAGAAGCAGTGTCGACACTTATGAAGGCATGTGTCGACACAGGAGAAAAGCTGTGTCGACACTTGGAGTAGATTGTGTCGACACTTGGAAAGGCTGGGTCGACACCAGAATCAAATGTGTCGACACCAAGAGGCTGTGTCGACACACAAAGAAGCAAAGTCGACATCAAATGTGTCGACACCAAAAGGCAGTGTCGACACATAGGAGTACTTAGTCGACATCAAATGTGTCGACACATAGAGGCAGTGTCGACACACAGAAGTATTTGTCAACATCAACTGTGTCGACACACAGGACTTGTGTTGACACACAGCAAAGCTTCAACAAAGTTAAAGTAAAGTAGTACTTGTGTCGACACAAAGGAGATGTGTCGACACACAACAAGTTTCAACAAAGTTAAAGAAAAGAAGGCTTGTTTCGACACACAGAATCATTGTCGACACATTCTAAAGAAGCAGTGTCGAGAAGCTGTTACAACAACAAAAGGAGTTGTGTCGACACCACCAAGGCTTGTGTCGACACTTAGTCCACTTGTGTCGAAACTTAGTCTAATTGTGTCGACACATAATGAAGATCAGTCTCGACACTTTCAGACAGAGACAGTGATTTCAAGAAGTGACTGGATGACTTGACAGTTGCCATTTCTAACCGATCAACTACTACTGTCAGAGCTGTCAGAAGATTGTTAGAAACCGGATCAGCCGGTTACTATGGAGAAAGACTATATAAAGGCTTTATCCTTCAACAGAAAATTAATTATTGAAGGAATCACAATTAAGATTGAAGATCTAAACAAATATCAATCAACATAAAAAGAAGAATACCTTCGACAGAAGATCTAAGAAGTTGGAGAGAGAGCTCCATCTAAGAAGTGCAGTTGCTGAACTAGGCTGCTAAGAAGAATTCAGATTGAGATCTGAATATCAAGAAGGAAGCTGATTGAAGATCATCTTCACAGAAGATTCAACCCTACTGAGTTCAGATTCAAGAAGCTTTGAAGAAAGCTAAGGGAGGTTGTTCTCTGCCATCAGTTTCTTCCAAGAACTGATCAAGAAGCCATCCATCCATTCTCTCTCTTTCAGGGTGGTGGTAATAAACTTTGTTTAATCAAATTTCTGTAGGATCTTGTATAGATCTGAGCTGTAAGCCTATTTTATAAAGGCTGAGTGTAAGAGATTTAGATCTCCGAGTGTAGGTCTTGTTGAAGACTGAGGTGGGGCTTTGCCCCTGAATTGTAGGAGACTGTGTTCTCTGAGTATAGGCCTTGTTGAAGGCTGAGGTAGGGCTATTTTCCTGAGTTGTAGGAGTGGGGACACTTTGAGTTGTAGGAACCTGGTTTGGGTTCTGAGCTACTGTAAGATCTGAGGATCTGAGGATAAGTGCAGAAGTTAGGCCAAATCTAGTACACCGCTAGATATGCGAAGGGGGAAAGTGGATGTACCCAGACCTTGGGGAACCACTATAAATATTTGTGTGCATTCTGTGTTGTGGTATTTCTGTGAATATTTCTGTGATAGCTGTAGAATTTGCAATTGCTGCTTAATAAACTGAACAGAGTTTCTGCCTTAAAAGCAAAAGAAAAAGTACACCTATTCACCCCCCCCCCCCCTCTATGTGGTTAGGAACTAATTCTTTCAAGTGGTATCAGAGGGAGGTTGCTCAAAGAAGGACTTAACAGTCAGAGTAAGATCCCTAAGGCAGATTCAGATTCAAGAAATCAAGAAAATGGGTTCAGGAGAGAATCATAAGGAACTAGGTTCAATGAAACTACCCATATGTAGAAAGGAAATATTTGGCATCTGGAAAGAAAGGGTCAGGCTGTTAATGGAGGCTTCTGATCCAAGGATCTATATCACAGTAAAAGAAGGTCCTTATATTCCTATGAAGATTTCAGTTATAGATGCAAACCAAAGAATTTCCAAGGATTATTCAGATATGACCAAGGATGAGATCATCTTGGCAACTATGGATAAGAGGGCCCAGAACATCATAGTAAGTGCCATAGATGATTCTACCTTTCAAAATTTGATTCACTGCAAGACTTCAAAGGAAATGCGGGATACTTTGATAGTTTACATGGAAGGTTCTGAAGATGTAAGATAAGATAGAAAATCTATGCTAAACCAGGAGTATGAGAGTTTCAGACAAGGAAAGTTTGACAGTATAACTGAGTGCTACAAAAAGTTCTGTAGAATAGTTAATGAGCTGATGTCCTATGGAAGAATCTTCAGTACCTATGAACTGAATGATAAGTTCCTAAGATCCCTGACAAAGGATTGGGACACTAATATTTGTGTCATTAGAGAAGTGACCAAACTTGTAGATATTTCTCCTCCAACCTTGTTTGGAAAGTTGCTGTCATATGAGATGCAACTGATGGCTAGGAAAGAGGAAGAGAAGAATACAAAAGGGGAGCATAGAGACAAGTCTGTGGCCGTTAAGGTTGAAGCCACTAGAAAAAATAGGAGGATGTCTCCATCACCTCCTAAGATAGTTGCTGAAACTGCTTCAGATAATTCTGATAACCAAAGTTCTGAAAGTAGTGACTCAGATGAAGATTTTGCTGCCTTCACAAGGCAGTTTCAGAAATTTCTGAAGAAGAAGCAGTGGAAGTCTAGGCCTTCCACATCTAAGCCTAAAGATGATTATTATCAAAAGAGGAAGTCATCCTGGAAAGACAGAAGCAAGTCTAAGCCAAGCAAGTCTACAACATCAAAGATTGTTTACTATTGCTGTAATAGGCCTGGACATGTAGTAGCTGAATGTCCAGATAAAAGAAAAGAGACTGCAGATAAGATGAAGAGTCAACACCAAAGCAAGAAGGAGAAATCCTTTGTTACTAAGAAGGAGAAGACCTTGTCAGACCAATCTACTTCAGAGTCAGAATCTGAAGTTGAGGCCTACATTGGTCTATATGCAGCAGATGAAGAAGAAGAGTTTCTCCAGGTGTTGAACTATATATATGAACAAGAAGACCATCAGTGCAAGGGACTGATGGCTGTGTCAGAAGAAGACAAATGCCAGGATCAGTCTGGTCCTAGTAAGGTACAATGTCTTTCAGATTTCAGTACTGAGTCAGAG
Source organism: Platanthera guangdongensis (assembly GCA_039583875.1). Classification (NCBI taxonomy): domain Eukaryota; kingdom Viridiplantae; phylum Streptophyta; class Magnoliopsida; order Asparagales; family Orchidaceae; genus Platanthera; species Platanthera guangdongensis. Next base: position 85,077,756 of record CM077147.1, on the reverse strand, counting down.
TCAGCAACATCTGCATCAAGTGATGTGGATGGTTCTGAGTCTGAAGGTGATATTCATCAGCTGATAGATGAATATAGAGATTTATTGCAGGCACTTAAGAAGAGCAAAAACATGGTCAAATCTCAGGCTAAGGAAATTGCAGATCTTAAGATGGCTGCAACAGATTCAGAGAAAATACTGGATCAAAAACTGAATGAGATTGCCAGATTGAAAAACATAACTGTTATTCAAATGGGCACAATCACATTCAAGAATGATCAGATTAGAAATCTGGAGGTTAGACTTCAGAAAGAGAAAGAGATTGTAGCTAGTTTTTCTAAACCTAAATCTGTATTACCCTTGATTGATGAGTTTGTACCTCAAAAGGGTAAGGCTAGATTAGGATTTAAGAAAACAGCATGGACTGCTAAGTCCAAATCTAAAGGCAAAGCTCCAGCACAAAACAAGAAGTCTGTTGTAGACAATTTAGCTAGGGTTATACCTAAACAAAGGTATAACAAGTTTGAGTGTTGATGTTGTGGAAAGGTAGGTCACTTTGCCATAGATTGTTGGCACAATTCCAGTGTCAAGGAGAGTAGCAATCTGCCTGCTAGAAGAGCTACAGGTAGATTTGTTAAAGTTCAGACTAACTTGTACCAAGGACCCAAAAGTTATTTGGGTTCTAAGGTTAAGTAATCTGTGTTGCAGGTGAGTCCAAGTTGCCATGCCCCTATATGGTACTTGGATAGTGGATGTTCCAGGCACATGACTGGAACAAGGGGGTTGCTGAAGGACTACACACCTATCATGTATGGCCCTAAAGTAACCTTTGGTGGTTCAGAAAAACGAATCATCAAAGGCTTTGGTAACATTTCTAATAACCAGATTACTATCTCTCAAGTGGCCTATGTGAAGGGTTTGAAACACAACCTTATTAGCATAAGTCAGTTGAGTGATTTAGGATATGACATTTCATTTATTAAGAATGAATGTCATATCAAAAGGTCAAGTGATCAAAAGGTCATATTGACAGGATATAGAAAGAGAAATGTATATTGTCATAACTTTGAGTGTGAGAACAATATTTCTCCTATTTGTCTTATAGCTGATGAGAGAGTCTCACGTTGTGTTAAATGGCACAAGAGGATGGCTCATCTTAACTATAAGACTATTGGCCAAATCTTTAGCAAAGAGTTAGTGAGGAATGGTCCTCAAGTTAAGTGTATAAAGGATGGGATATGCTCAGTTTGTCAAAAAGGCAAGCAGACCAAATCCACCTTTCATAGCCTTGAAAACAAGGATTCAGTGAGGTGTCTATACCTCTTGCATATGGATCTATTTGGTCTTATGCCTGTTCAAACTCTAGGTAGTAAGGTATACACTTTTGTTGTAGTAGATGACTATTCTAGATATTCTTGGGTGTTCTTTCTAAGACAAAAATCTGAAACTCCAACTGTCTTATATAGTTTTGTTAAACAAATTCAGAATGAGTTGAACAGTACAGTGGTCAAAATCAGAAGTAACCATGGTACTGAATTTCAGTCTGAAAGTATGACAAGACTATGTGAAGAATTTGGGATTTTTCAGGAATTTTCCTCACCAAGAACACCACAGCAAAATGGTATTGCTGAAAGGAAGAATAGAACATTGATAGAGGCTGGTAGAACTCTATTGAGTGACACTTCTCTCCCAGAATATTTCTGGGCTGAGGCAGTAAACACTGCATATCATGTGATGAATAGGGCTACTATCACCAAGAGCCACAAAAAGACTCCCTATGAGATTGTGAAGGGCAGAAAACCAAACTTATCCTATTTTAGGATCTTTGGTTGCAAGTGCTATATACTTAACAATGGGAAGTCTTATCTAACTAAGTTTACTGCCAAATTCCAAGAGGGGATATCTGTTGGGTACAGCAACAATAGTAAAGCTTATAGAGTCTACAACTTGATTACTCAAGTTGTAGAAGAGTCTGTACATGTAGTCTTTGATGAAACTATACTGATTAACTGTGAGTTGCCAAGTAGTGCTTGCAGTTCTACAGGTTTAAATGAGAGAATGGACAAGCTTGCCATTATAGAAGATTCTACAGCAACTCAAGAAGTGGAAAATGGTGGCTGCTGTCCAGGGGGAGTACAAGACACTCCTTATGCTGAAGAAAACCAAGAGGTGCAGCTTAATGAAGAGTCTGGAGGTGTACAACCTGAAGATAGACTACCTCCAGCTAATAGACACTTAAAGGATCATCCAGCAAATCAGATAATTGGTGATCCAAGATAAGGAGTGCAAACAAGAAGCAGGAATCTGAGCACGGTTCTTTAATCCAGTTTCCTATCACAAGTGGAACCAAAGAAATTTGAAGAAGCAGTTCTAGACCCACATTGGATTGATGTCATGCAAGAGGAGCTGAATCAGTTCAGAAGATGCAAGGTCTGGAAGCTTGTTCCTAAACCCAAGGACCAAAACATCATTGGAACAAAGTGGATCTTTAGGAACAAATTGGATGAGAATGAGATCATTGTGAAGAATAAAGCAAGACTTGTTGCAAAAGGATATAGGCAGGAAGAAGGTATTGACTATGATCAAACTTTTGCCCCAGTAGCAAGACTGGAAGCAATTAGTATGTTCCTTGCCTATGCAATATTTCAAGGCTTTAAGGTATTTCAAATGGATGTAAAGTCAGCATTCCTAAATGGAAATTTGAAAGAAGAAGTCTATGTAGAGCAGCCCTCAGGTTTTGTTGATCCTCTCAAACCTGATTATGTTTATAGACTTAGGAAAGCATTGTATGGGTTGAAACAAGCCCCAAGGGCTTGGTATGAAACCCTGTCTAGTTTCCTCATTGAGAACAAATTCTCAAGGGGGAAAATAGACAAGACTATATTCCTTAGGGAATCTAAAGGAAAGATAATCCTAGTCCAAATATATGTTGATGACATAATATTTGGCTCTACTGAAAGTAATCTTTGCAGAAAGTTTGCAAAACTTATGCAAGGAAAATTTGAAATGAGCAGTATGGGAGAACTTAAGTTCTTCTTGGGTCTCCAAGTAAGACAAACTGAAGATGGCTTGTCCATATGCCAGTCTAAGTTCACCCTGGAGTTAATAAAGAAGTATGGTATGGAATCATCCACTACCATGAGAACTCCTATGGGGACAAGTGTGTTTCTAAGCAAATATGATGCAGGGAAACCTGTAGATGAAACTTTGTATAGAGGGATAGTTGGCTCCCTTCTGTATTTGACTGCTAGTAGACCAGTTATAATATATGCTACATGTGTCTGTACTAGGTACCAAGCATGCCCTAAAGAATCTCATCTGACTGCAGTCAAAAGGATTTTGAGATATCTTAAGGGCACACCTTATCTAGGCCTTTGGTACCCTAGGAATGGAGATTTTCTACTGACAGGTTATTCAGATGCAGATTTTGCAGTTTGCAAGGAAGATAGAAAAAGTACTACAGGCACCTGTAAATTTCTAGGTGTAAGACTAGTGTCTTGGAGTAGTATGAAGCAGACCAGTGTGATAATCTCCACAGCTGAGTCAGAATATGTGGCAGCAGGAAGTTGCTGTGCACATTTATTGTGGATTCAGCACCAGCTGGAAGACTATGGTATTCAAGTAAGTAGAACACATTTGCTTTGTGATTCTACAAGTGCAATTTTTATAGCTAATAATCCTGCCTCACATAGTAGGACTAAGCATATAGAAATTAGGTACCATTTTCTTAGAGAACATGTAGAGAAAGAAGACATTTCACTAGAATATGTCAAAACAGATAATCAAATTGCAGATATGTTTAATAAGCCATTAGATGAAACTAAATTCAATAAGTTTAAAATTGAATTAGGCATGTTGAACATAGATTAGTTTCACAAAATTTGGCTAAGTAAAATGGTGTCGACACAAGGAGTTGTTTGTGTCGACACATAGAAGTGGTGTCGACATTTCAGAGAAATGATATCGACACATCTAGAAAGTCTGTGTCGACACTTCAGATAAATAGTGTCGACACATCCAGAGTAGGTGTCGACACATCCAGAAGTGGTGTCGACACTTAGGTTCAATACAGATTTCGTCGAGTAGAGTTTCGACTAATCGTCGAGCGCAGATGTATAAGTGTCGACACATAAATTCTGTCGACTATGTTAGTGTCGACACATAGTAGTCAACACCGTTGTCGAGACTTAAGTAGTCTGTGTCGACACATTTAGAGGATTATGACGCGCCTTTTCACCTTCATTTTTAGAAAGGTATAAATAGGTCTTCAACATTGTTTGTCGACACGCTCTCAATAGTTTCGAGACCAAAACTTTGTGTCGACATCTCTCTCATCTAAATTCAAGATTTCTCAAAACCCTAATGGCGCCTAAGCTTGAAGAGAATGTCAATGAAGAATATGAGCTAGTACGCAACGCATTTGACCATGCGGAACCAGAAATTAAGGAGGTAGTAACCCTAATTACTGGGAATGGGTTGGAGTCTCTAGTTTCTAAGCCAACCAAGATTTGGAAGAAGGAGGCACTCGAATTCTATGGTGCAGCTACGTTGGATTCTACTGGACTCAAGATCAAGTCTGCAGTTCATGGGGTAAAAGTCAAAATAACCCAAAAGAGTTTGAGGAAAGTTCTACATCTGCCAAGAACTCAAGAAGAGGAAGATGTACCTGCATCTAAGATAAAGGAAGCACTTCAATGGTGTGGATTGGATCCCACCTTGAAGATTGGAGCTGCCATGAATAGAAAAGTAATGAATCAGCAAGGGAAATTTCTTTCAGAAATTGTTGGCAAAGTCATCCTATGTAAGCTAGGGGGCATGATAGGATTTCTGCCTACATGTTCAGCCTGATGACACGGATCATCTTAAGACTAAACACTGACTGGTCAGCAGTGATGTTTTAAAAGATTAAGGATAGTATTCAGAAGCCCAATCTAGGAAGGATAATGAGTCTTTACTTAGCTGGAACCATTCCTGAAGTAATGGAACAAAGTGCTGGTTCCAAGATTAATCATATGAGAAGGATGGACATCAGGATTATCTCTAGGTGGGAGAGGGTGTTAACTAAGGACATGTCTACTCCAGAGAAGGAAACACCTCCACAGAAGAAGCAGAAGAAAACCCGCCCTGCATTAATATGCAGCCCAGTCCGACATGCGACGCATCCACATATATATCATACTCACTACCTTCAGTAGGCAAAGACAAAATTGGAGCTGAACATAACCTTCTTTTTAGTTCCTCAAAAGCCTCCTCACACTTGCCATACCATATGAAGGCTACATTCTTCTGCGTCAACTTGGTCAATGGCGCAGACAAGGTAGAGAATCCCTCTACAAATCTTCTATAATAGCCAGCCAAGCCCAAGAAGCTTCTGATCTCTTTGGGAGTAACAGGCCTCGCCCATTCCATAACAGCATCGATCTTTTCTGGGTCCACCGATATTCCCTCCCTATTAACCATGTGGCCCAGAAAAGAAACTTGAGGCAAACAAAATTCGCATTTGCTCAGCTTGGCGTATAGCTTATGGTCTCTCAGAGTCACCAAGACCAGTCGCAATGTCGATCATGCTCCTTTGTATCTTTAGAGTACACCAAAACATCATCTATAAAGACAATCACAAACTTATCTAGAAAATCCTTGAAATCTCTGTTCATCAAATCCATAAAAGCTGAGGGCGCATTAGTCAAACCAAATGACATACCAAAAACTCAAAATGCCCATGACAAGCGCAGAACGCCGTCCGCGGGACATCTGACTCCCGAATCCTCAACTGGTGATAGCCCGAACGAAGGTAAATCTTGGAAAATACTGAGCTGCCGCGCAACTGATCAAACAAATCGTCGATCCGTGGCAAAGGGTACCTGTGTAACGCCCCGAAACTCAAAAGAATGACGGGAGGCATTTTGGGCCAAATCTGTAATTTGGCAGGAGGCACACGGCCTGGGACATGGGCGTGTCCCAGGGCGTGTCAGGCTTGAGTCGATGATTTGGCCACGAGGTCGACGTTTTTCGCTCGACGAAGTGTCGAGACGGGGCACACGGCCTGAGACACGGGCGTGTCTCAGGGCGTGTCGAGCCCGTGTCGACGATTGGCCAGGGAAGTCGACGATTTTTTCGCTCGACGATGTGTCGAGACAAGGCACACGGCCTAGGACACGGGCGTGTCCAAGGCCGTGTCAGGCAGTCGACAAACTTCGCTCGACGAAGTGTCGAGACAGTGAACATGGCCTGGCGCCCAGGCGTGTTCGAGTTGGACACGGGCTAGGACATGGGCGTGTCCAATACCCGTGTGAGTCTCGGGTCGTTTTCGGTGTTGTGTCGATGGGGGCACACGGCCGACCACACGGCCGTGTCAGGTGGAACACGGGTGTGTCAGGTCCAACACAGGCGTGTTGGATGCCAGTGTGTTTTTCAAGACGCGTCGATTGTGACGGCGAATGAGGGACACGGCCCTAGACATGGGCATGTCACAGGCCGTGTTCGGCCCAGTTTTAGCATTTCAGGCCCGAATCAAGGTCGTTCGTTTCTTTAATTTGGGATCCAACGGCTGGGGGTTGTTCCTGATGGGATATACATGGGATTGGACCCTTGAAACCCTCATTTCACTTGAGAGGTTCTCTTTCTAAAGTATAGAGAGAGAGGAGAGCCAAGGAGGTAAAAGGCTTAGATCTGGCCATTGGAGGAGCTTCGGAGCTCCAAATCACGAGACGACTTCAGATCTACGGAGGCAAAGAGAGTGCGGTGCTTTTCATCCGCTTACATTTCCATGGCGCCAAGGAAGAACGCTAGGATAACGATTCTCTACTTGAGCATGTGAAGCTCTACTTCTTTTGCATAAGGAAGCCCGCTCTCGCGAGTTTGTGATGGGTTGGAGGCGTTCCTTCGGGTAGACACGAATAGTCCCCGTTGTGTAGAGTCCGTAAGCGAGAATGGACATAGGCATGATGTGTGAAGCCTACCCGGACATATTGGTCTGGATCGGTGATGTTGCATTGCATAAATGCCGGAGAAGACTCCGTGCGATTGGTTGTTTTTCGGGTTTTCTACATGGTAGATTGAAACAGGGAGCCTTGGGGATTAACCCTAAGGTGCACCCGAAAAACTGGGTGGATGCGTGATCTTGCCAACTTGGAGGTCTGAGAGCCAACTTGAACATAACCGGGTTATGTGAAATGTGTGACGGAAACGGGACTCGGGAGAAGTTTGACCTGCGCATATATTTTTAATTAACGTTGCGATGTGATCACGGGTTAGATGGAACTGTACCCGTTCTATGTCGTTCGGATTAGAGCCGTTGGCATAGATGAGGGTCTTCGGCGGTCTATGGTTTCAATTACAGTGACCCATGCCGTGAAGACAAATTGCTCATTATTTGGCCGTCCAAAGGGATGGTGGTGAGCCGACGGACTTGACCGTGAGCACCGAGAATGTGCCCTGATTGCACGGGGTGTGTGGTCGTGCGTGCCTACGCTTGTGATGTTGTGACAATACTATATTGCTCGCTTATGCTAATTGGTGGCGACGACGGCCCCCAAGTTGACGACGGCCCCCAAGTTGACGACGACCCCCAAGTTGTTGATGACGACACGCTAATGGAAGACCCTCCTTCGTCTCCAACAAAGGACTCGCATCGCCGAGGTGTTCGTATGGAGCGGCGCTACAATTTCCGCCCTCGGCGCAAGACAAATATATAGTTAAATTTATCTTTAAATTTATCTTATTTTCAGTATGCTATTTTATTTGGGATATTGTATTGAGGGCTGCATGTAGCCATATTGTGTGTTGTCTTTATTTTTATTTTGGGCTACATATAGCCAAGACTTATTTTTAAGCCTATATATAGGCATGTATGCTTTGTTTAACTCAAGTTGAATGAGAGAAAAAAAACCCTAAGACTTTCCTTTCTAAGCCTTCTCTCCCTCTCTCTCTCTACATCTCCTAGCCGCCACCCCCACTCCCCCCCTCTCTCTCTCTAAAATTTCGGCCAGCACCATTTTCTTCCCCCTCTTCCACAAGCCGCCACCCTCCTCTCCCACTCTTCCTCTAGAAATTTCGGCCATCCCACTCATCTCCCTCATCCAAGCCGCCACCACCACCTCACACCCTCATTAACCCGACCTCCACCCTCCATAGCCGGTCGGCCACCTACCTCCTCCACCGAGCAGCCCCTTTGAAGAGAACCCGGCAGCCCCCTCCACGTGAAGCTTTGACCTGAAAGGCCTCCTTCTACGGCGAAAAATCTGAACTTTGGTGTGAAGAGGGCAAGGCGGACGATCTATCTCTCCATCCGGCGCGACTCCGGTGGAACCGTGGAAGAGCGACCCTTCAAAGGTAGTCGGAATCATCTATTCCGACTTGGGTAACGATCCTCTCCACTCAAGTGTGATTCCCTCTTGATATTCTAGTGGTCGGAAAGATTTTTGCGTTGGGTTTGAATCGTTAGATTCTTCGTGGTTTTCCTTTTGGATTTGCATCAACCTTAATCGCGATATTTTCGAAAGGGTTTGGCGAACCCCGTATTTTTGTTGGGGGAGATCTACCATTTTTCGATCGCATTTTGGGTAGACCTCCTTTGGTACAACTTTCGCTCGGTCGGACCCAACATTGGTCCTTTTAGCTTGGGAGAACGTCGGCCTATAGCCGTTCGTTTGACCTTCCCGCAGAGTGGCTACCGTACGTTGGTGAACTGTGGTAAAACGTTTGCGAGTGCGCTGCGGTTGAATCTAGTGCGTGAGAGATTGTGGATTGAGTGTGGCGTTCGTTTCATTCCCGTAACCCATTTAGTGTCCGCGGTAGAAGCCTACATCAAATTTTGGTATCAAGGCGAGGTTCTTGTCAATTTTTTAATTGGCACCCTCCCCTTTTTTAGCACGTTAACCTGCACTTGTGTTTGCGTGTTAGTTGTCACAAAAAAATCTAAAAAAAAAATTATCTTTGGTCTGCCAATAGCGGCGTAGTTTTCTTATTTTTCAGCCAAAAAAATCAAAATAAATTTTTTAATAATCCTCTTTTTATTTCCTGCAAGAAAATCAAAAAAAAATTTATTTTCCTATAGTCATTAAGCGGGATTAATTCCTTCTTTGGTCTGTCTGAATCTGTTGTCTTCCATTTGCATGCGTACTAGGCTCGGTACGGAATATCCTCCATCGTCGTCTAATATGGATGATGACCGGGGTGAGGGTCGTCCCCTCACGGAGATTGAGGAGCTCCGTCAAGATTTCACGGAGCAGTTGACGGCCATTAGGGAAGTACTTCACGGATTGGGGTTACCACACGGGGCACCCCGTAATCAACCCGCTCACCCACGGGTGGGAGAACATCACAACCCTTACCACCACCCTCCTAATGAGAACGCCCCACGAGCACCGTACGAGTTTGACCTTACTCGGGCCGTCCGAGTCAAGCCACCATCCTACGATGGTTTAGGAGATCCCCAAGTCTTCCAGGACTGGATCATGGAGATCGAATGTTATTTCGAGTGGTATACCCTGAACGACGCGGATAAGGTGCGAGTAGCGAGAATGAAGTTGCTAGGGCGCGCTAAAATATTTTGGCTGAATGAGGAGCGGCGTATGAGGGTCGAGAACGGAGCATTGCCCATAGGCTGGGATGCAATGAAGGCTAGGCTAACGGAACAGTACGTCCCTACTTACCATCGAACACAAATGTTCGATGATTTAGCCACCCTTAAGCAAGGGACTAGGTCGATGTCTGAGTATATGAGTTTGCTGAAGGACATGATGGTTAGGTGTGACGTGAAAGAGATGCCCGAGGTCACCCTCTCCAGGTTCCGTAAGGGACTAAATCCCGACATCCAAGGAAAGCTTCTGCGTTATGGTCACACCGATTTGCACACCACTTTCAACGATGCCTTAGATATTGAGCAGCACAACGCGCTTAAGGGAAAGTCTCGCTCGTTCCAAAAGGGGAAGTCCATTTTAGGACCGCCTCCCACCGCCACTTATAAGGCTAAAGGAAAGTATCAGTCCCCCGACTCGACCTCCATAGTCGTAACGGCTAGGAATGATAGAAACCCCTCTAGTGAGAGAGTCCCGGTGTGTCGGGTCAACAGAACGAATGTCACATGTTACGCTTGCGGGGTCCAAGGGCACTATGCTAGTGATTGTCCTACTACACCCAGACCATTAGCCCTGTTAGATTCCGCCGGTGGGGCCGACGAAATTACTTACGAGGCGGGCGAAGAGAGCGAGTCGGACGGAGTGCCTAGTGATATGGAGGATGACCCCCGTATGATGGTTATGAGGTGTATCCTGGCGACCCCTCGAGCGTTAAACGATTGGAATAGGACGAACATTTTCACGTGGAATTTTAAGAGTGGTGAAAAATGGTGTAGGTTGATCATCGATAGCGGTAGTTGCATGAACGTAATTTCTGAAGCCGCGGTGAGACGAATGTCTCTTGTTGCCGAGCCACACCCTCACCCTTATAAAGTGGCATGGGTAGACAAGTCGTCCCTCCCTGTGACGAAGCGATGCTTGGTACCCCTTACCATCAAAGTTTATTCTGAGCAGATTTGGTGTGACGTCATCCCTATGGATGCGTGTCACGTCTTGTTGGGTCCCCTTGGTTGTACGATCATGACGTCACCCACTTTGGTCGGGCCAAAACTTACGAGTTTAAATTTAATGGCAGAACCATACTCTTAAAACCTGCCCCGCCAAAAGATCCTTCGGCCCCCTCGAAGGATACGGTCGTCCCGATCGAGAAGAAGACGTTGAGCCTGATAGGAAGGAAAGAATTGAAGCGTACTACCTTTGTAGATGGGGTCCTCTATGCCTTAGTGTGCCTACAAGTTAAGGAAGACGCAACCCCTTTTGAGAACTTGCCATCGGCGTTGAGAAAACTCCTAGAAGAGTTTGTGGACGTGTACCCGGAAGAGCTACCGGCTGAATTACCCCCGTTGCGGGAAATCCAACATGCCATTGATTTCATTCCGGGCTCTTCATTGCCCAACCTCCCACATTAACGGCTAAACCCCTCCGCGCACTTAGAGTTGCAAACCCAGATCTCAGATTTATTGCAAAAGGGTTTTATCCGCCACAGCAAGAGCTCATGTGTCGTGCCCGCCTTACTTGCCCCCAAGAAGGACGGCTCTTGGAGGATGTGTGTGGATAGTAGAGCCATTAATAAAATCTCTATTAAATATCGCTTTCCCATCCCTCGCTTGGATGATTTATTTGACATGTTAGCCGGTGCCACGATTTTTTCGAAATTGGATCTTAGGAGTGGCTACCATCAGATCCGAATTAGGGAAGGTGACGAGTGGAAAACCGCCTTTAAGTCTAAGGAAGGGCTCTACGAGTGGTTAGTTATGCCGTTTGGACTTTCCAATGCGCCGAGCACGTTTTCGAGGATGATGACCCACGTCTTCCAACCCTATATGGGAAAATTCATCGTGGTATATTTTGACGATATTTTGGTATTTAGCACCTCCACGATTGATCATGAGTCACATTTAAGAACCATCCTTACCACGCTGAGATCGGAAAAATTATTCGTGAACATTAAGAAGTGTACCTTCCATGTGACATCGGTTGAGTTCCTCGGTTATATTGTGAGTTCGAAGTGGATCCACGTAGACCCCAAGAAAGTGCAAGCCATTAGAGATTGGCCCGAGCCCGCCAACATTCGGGATGTTAGTAGTTTTCACGGGCTCGCTACATTTTATCGGCGATTTATTAAGGATTTTAGTAGTATTATGGCCCCTATTACCGAGTGCATGAAAAAAGGTGAATTTACATGGACGAACTCAGCCGCTGCGGCGTTCCAATTAATTAAATCGCGCATGTCGGAAGCCCCCCTTTTGCGACTACCGGATTTTACCAAGGTTTTCGAGTTGTCATGTGATGCGTCTGGAGTGGGAATTGGTGGAGTGTTGAGTCAGGAAGGCCACCCTGTGGGGTATTTCAGTGAGAAACTAGCAGGTCTAAAATTAAATTATTCCAATTATGATCTGGAGTTTTACGCGGTCATTCGATGCCTCCAACATTTGCGGCATTATTTACTTCCTAAGGAGTTTGTCATCTTATCCGATCATGAAGCGCTAAGGTTTCTTAACTCTCAAACTAAGGTTAGTCCTAGACATGCCAAATGGGTCTCCTATCTACAGGAGTACACTTTCATTATCAAACACCTCAAGGGGACTCTTAACCGCGTAGCCGACGCCCTTAGTCGTGTTTCGTTATTGCTCTCCACACTAGAAGTAAAGGTGATTGGCTTCGATAGGATTAAGGACGAGTACGCCCACTATCCAGATTTTAAGGATATCTATTTCGCCACCCAAGATGACTCACCGACAACCATTACTTCGTTTTACATTCGGGACGACTACTTATTTAACCATTCAAAGCTTTGCATCCCCCGTTCCTCCCTACGCCACTTCATAGTGTGGGAATTGCATGGTGGAGGGTTAGGGGGACACTTTGGCCGTGACAAGACGATCACGTTAGTTGAAGACAAGTTTTATTGGCCCGGTCTTAAGGCCATGGTTAGTAAGATCGTGGGTAGTTGCCGAGCGTGCCAACTGGCTAAGGGGAACAAAACTAATGTGGGGCTTTATACCCCTTTTCCGATTCCGTCTATTCCTTGGGAAGACGTTAGCATGGACTTCATTCTCGGCCTCCCAATCACATTTCGACGTCACGACTCTATCTTAGTTGTTGTAGATCGTTTCTCTAAAATGACTTATTTTATCGCGTGCAATAAAACCAACGACGCGTCACACGTCACACAATTATATTTTAAAGAGGTGGTAGGCCATCGAGGAGTTCCGAAGTCTATAGTTACTGATAGGGATGTGAAATTTACTAGTTATTTTTGGAATACCCTGTGGAGGATTATGGGCACCAAACTTCTATTCTCTTCCGCGTACCATCCGCAGACGGATGGGCAAACAGAAGTTGTGAACAGAAGTTTAGGTAGTTTGCTTCGATGCCTTGTGGGAGACCACAAGGGTACATGAGACCTTATCCTCCCTCATGCTCAGTTAGCATATAATAATTCCAAAAATAGGTCCACGGGTTTGTCCCCGAATGAGATCATGCACGGTTATAAAGCTCTTGTGCCCCTTGACTTGCTTCCGTTACCGCCATCGTTTAAGTCAAGTCAATTTGCACAGGACTTTGCCTCTCACATCCATGATCTTCACAAACACATAAATGAAACGCTTACCACTCAATACGCGTCTTATCAAGTTCATGCCAACGCACATAAGAGAGTGTCTCCCTTGAAAGTGGGCGATTTAGTCATGGTACGTCTCATCCCTGAACGGTTGCCTACGGGCACCTTAAAAACGTTAGCGGATCGGCGAGCTGGACCTTTTCGGATTTTAAAACGGTTGGGAGACAATGCTTTTCTTTTGGAATTGCCCACTGATTGGGGTATTTCCCCTGTTTTTAATGTTTCGGATTTAATGCCATATATTGCTCCGCCACTAGAACAATCTTCCTATCCGTTTAGTTCCACTACAGATTCTCATGGGTATGGGGTTGAGGGGGGTAAGGGCTCGCTCTCTCCGTCGGTCTCCAACGGAGGTATGCTATATGTTGATGATATAGATTTTCCCCCTTTGCTGCCTAATGCTTTTCCCAGGTTTGCCAGGACCACATTTTTGCCCGACAGGATTCTCCAGGATGACTTGTTTCCCACTGCTGATGGCGATGTGCGCCGCTACTTGATCCGCTGGCGTGATCGCCGCGCCTTTGATGACTCTTGGCTCCCGGAAGCGGAAGTGGCTCTCTTGGATGGTGTTCTTCTCCGACGGTATCTTCAAGACAACTCATCGGTGATGAGTCCTTTCAAGCGGGGGAGGATTGGTGGCGACGACGGCCCCCAAGTTGACGATGGCCCCCAAGTTGACGACTGCCCCCAAGTTGTTGATGACGGCACGCTAACAGAAGACCCTCCTTCGTCTCCAACAAAGGACACGCGTCGCCGAGGTGTTCGTATGGAGCGGCGCTATAATTTCCGCCCTCGGCGTAAGACAAATATATAGTTAAATTTATCTTTAAATTTATCTTATTTTCAGTATGCTATTTTATTTGGGATATTATATTGAGGGCTGCATGTAGCCATTTTGTGTGTTGTTTTTATTTTTATTTTGGGCTACATATAGCCAAGACTTATTTTTAAGCCTATATATAGGCATGTATGCTTTGTTTAACTCAAGTTGAATGAGAGAAAAAAAACACTAAGACTTTCCTTTCTAAGCCTTCTCTCCCTCTCTCTCTACATCTCCTAGCCGCCACCCCCACTCCCCCTCTCTCTCTCTCTAAAATTTCGGCCAGCACCATTTTCTTCCCCCTCTTCCACAAGCCGCCTTCCTCCTCTCCCACTCTCCCTCTAGAAATTTCGGCCAGCCCACTCATCTCCCTCATCCAAGCCGCCACCACCACCTCACACCCTCATTAACCCGACCTCCACCCTCCAAAGCCGGCCGGCCACCTACCTCCTCCACCGAGCAGCCCCTTTGAAGAGAACCCGGCAGCCCCCTCCACGTGAAGCTTTGACCGGAAAGGCCTCCTTCTACGGCGAAAAATCGGAACTTTGGTGTGAAGCGGCCAAGGCGGACGATCTATCTCTCCATCCGGCGCGACTCCGGTGGAACCGTGGAAGAGCGACCCTTCAAAGGTAGTCGGAATCATCTATTCCGACTTGGGTAACGATCCTCTCCACTCACGTGTGATTCCCTCTTGATATTCTAGTGGTCGGAAAGATTTTTTGCGTTGGGTTTGAATCGTTAGATTCTTCGTGGTTTTCCTTTTGGATTTGCATCAACCTTAATCGCGATATTTCCGAAAGGGTTTGGCGAACCCCGTATTTTTGTTGGGGGAGATCTACCATTTTTCGATCGCATTTTGGGTAGACCTCCTTTGGTACAACTTTCGCTCGGTCGGACCCAACATTGGTCCTTTTAGCTTGGGAGAACGTCGTCCTATAGCCGTTCGTTTGACCTTCCCGCGGAGTGGCTACCGTACGTTGGTGAACTGTGGTAAAACGTTTGCGAGTGCGCTGCGGTTGAATCTAGTGCGTGAGATATTGTAGATTGAGTGTGGTGTTCGTTTCATTCCCGTAACCCATTTAGTGTCCGCGGTAGAAGCCTACATCACTAATAAAATGCAGGGAAGGAGCATCGCCGCCCCGAGTTGGGGGCGGGATCGTTATAATTTAGTCAGCATTGTTGATCGTTTCCTTTGTTTGCCACCATGCGGTGGTTTTGTTGCTTGCAGGTGCTGCTGGACCAAGCGGTCAATAGCGGGCTAAAGCCCAAATTACGAAGACAGCCCTTGAAGGCATAAATGGAGTGTTTACTTACTTTTATTCATGTATGACCAGCCTGCGTGCCGTGGTATGGAAAACATGTAATATTAAGTAAACCATTTTGTAAGGCCTTAAGGCATGTACTTGTGTATGTACTACATTCCTATTTGGTGTTTAGTGGACATTCATGCTTGGTGCTGGGTTCTTTTATTTTGCAACTTAAAACTGCTTCCGCTAGAATGCTCTGAGTAGGACGTTATGATTGGTTGAATGATTTCCATTGAGTAACCACCCAGTCTGTCTGTGGTATATGGAGTCGGGCCCCGGCCGGACCTACTTCTATATGCTATGCGACGGATAGGGGGTGTTATAATTTGGTATCAGACTACTGGTTTTGGTCGGGCTTAAGATGAATTCGTGGCCGAATTCTTTTTAAGGGGTGGTGAGCACATGTGTGTGCGTCATCATTATAACAACAAAAGAACCCATGAATGTCCACTTAGGAATGAAAATACACGTGTTTGAGGAACCTGCGTATTCCTATAATTGCTTTTGCAATTTTGTTTGGTCGCTTAACGGTGTTTTGTACCACTATAGGTGACCAGAAGTGGTGCTGGGCCGTCGGAACGTCGCGTTTCTGAGGCTAGCAGTGCACCAGATGTTTCTCCTGCAACACCTCCATCGGCTGAGACCATACGATTGGTCGACGAAGAAGTGTTGGCCATGATGAATGCGCAGCCTGCAAGGCAAATGCAGCAGCCCGCTCCTGCGGTAGAGCAGGTAGTAGTGGAGTCATTGGTGCCAAGGAGGGCAACCGAGAGACTGCTCAAACATGTCATGAGCTTTAATCCTCCGGTATTCTCGGGGTTGGGAACCCCATCTCAAGCTGAAGACTGGCTCTCCATGGTGAAGAGAGTCATGACAGCAATGGAGACGGAGGAGTGGCAAATTACCACCATTACTACGTTCCTTCTGGACGGTGAAGCGAGATTGTGGTGGGAAGGATTGGAGCTGCATCTATGGATAGGTAGACAACTTGTTGATGTCTCGATGGAGGAGTTCTCGAGACTATTCTTGGCTAGGTACCTCCCTTCTACTCAGAGGATTTCGATGGAAAATGAGTTCCTGAAGTTGGTTCAAGGGGACAGTAGCGTGGATGAATATCTCCACGAGTTTACTCGTTTGAGTCGACATGCTAGCTCCACCATTGCGGATGAGGAGCGCAAGACAAATCGATTCTATGAAGGGTTGAGAGATGAGTTGAGGTTACTACTCTCGGGGCCGATGATGCAGGGTTTCTTGACCTTGGTCAACACGGCCCGGTCCTTGGAGAAGGACATGAAGAATGTTCAAGCGAAGAAGAGCATTGGTGATAAGAAGTCTGGGTTCAAAGTGTCAACTACTTCAAAGTCCGGCTATCAAAGGTTCTTCAAGAAGCATAGGACTTCGGGTCCAGCTCCTTCTGGTGCTTCTAGGGCGACTACGAGTCGGACCCCGGGCGCGTGTTTTACTTGTGGAAAGCCGGGGCACTTTGCCCGTGATTGTTGGAGCGGACGTCCCAAGTCTGAAAGAAAGCCGGGAGTGACTTATGAAGAGAAGAGCAAGACTGTGGAGTCAACTGCGTCCCATTATGCTCCGGCCCAACCAAGGGTGTATAATCTCTGCCAACAGGAGGCCATCAAACAGGCGGATGTGGTGACAGGTACGGTTTAATTTATAGCAAGTTAATTTCTTGAAATACTTGTTATGTGCTTGTTACCTTACCACTGCTTGTTTAGGATTTGTTTTGATTTGTGAAAATCCGGCAAGAGCACTCTTCGATACCGGAGCTTCACACTCCTTCTTGTCCGAAGGATTTATATCACGCATTGGAGTCCCTTCTTCGATAGCAAAGGATAAGTTGGATGTATTGTTGCCCAATGGGTGTTCGATGCGCGCGGATAGAATCTGCGGTGTTAAGATTTGCATTGGGAATCAGGAGTTCGATCTGCAAGCGTCGTTACTTCCGTTGGTGGAGTTCGACGTTATTTTTGGCATGGACTGGCTCTCGGAGCAGCGGGCCCATATTGATTGCGGTAGCAAGGAAGTCAAGTTGGGAGCAAGTCGTGAGATGACTTTTACGGGCTTGAAGGGGTCGAGCAAGACGTTGATGTCTGCTCTTTAGGTGGTGAAGGTGGTTCGTGCCAGTGCAGAACTGTTCTTTACACTAGTGGAGGTTGCAAAGCCGAATCCCGCGTTGGATAGTATTTCAGTGGTATCTCAGTACCCTGATGTGTTCCCTAGAGATCTTCCTAGAGCCCCGCCTCAGCGGGAGATAGATTTTACGATAGAGCTCATACCAGGTGCAAAGCCTGTATTACGCTCTCCATATCGGCTAGCGCCTAAGGAAATGGCGGAGCTGAAGGTTCAACTGCAAGAGTTGTTGGAGTAAGGGTATGTACGCCCAAGTTCTTCGCCTTGGAGCGCGACGGTCCTCTTTGTTAAGAAGAAGGACGGAAGCTTGAGGCTATGTATTGATTATCGGGATCTCAATAAGTTGACGGAAAAGAACAAGTACCTGATCCCCCGGATCGATGATCTTTTTGATCAGTTGGTCGGGTCGACGGTGTACTCAAAGTTGGATCTCAAGTCCAAGTACTATCAGCTGCGAATAAGGGAGAGTGATATACCGAAGACAACGTTCAGTACGAGATACGAGCATTACTAGTTTACGGTCATGCCGTTTGGGCTGACTAATGCGTCGTCAGTGTTCATGGATTTGATGAACAGGAACTTCAGGGAGTACTTGGACCATTTTGTGATCGTCTTCATCGACGATATTTTGGTGTACTCGGAGAGTGAGGAAGATCACTTCAAGCATCTTCATTTGGTTTTGGAGACGCTAAGGAGGAATCAATTGTACGCCAAGTTCTCGAAGTGCGAGTTTTGGTTGTCCTCAGTGGCGTTCCTCGGTCATATAGTGAGTGGGGAAGGTATTGCGGTGGATCCGACGAAAATTGTTGCGATATGGGAATGGCTTGAGTTTTCTACGGTAGCGGAAGTCCGGAGCTTTCTGGGGCTTGCCGGCTATTATAGGCGCTTCGTAGAGAACTTCTCGCGGATAGCGTTACCTCTCACTACTTTGATGAGGAAGGAGCAGAAGTTCGTTTAGACGCCAGAGTGCACGCGAGATTTTGAGGAGTTGAAATGTCAGTTGACCACGGTGCCTGTGCTGAGTTCGCCGAGTGGGACCGAAGGTTATGAGATTTATAGTGATGCTTTGGGCAGCGGTTTGGGTTGCGTGCTACTACAACACGGAATTGTGATAGCTTATGGATCGAGACAGCTAAAAGTGCACGAGAGGAATTATCCGGTCCATGACTTGGAGTTAGCGGCCGTGATTTTTGCCTTGAAGCTGTGGAGGCATTATTTGTACGGTGTGAAGATTGATATCTACACCAATCACAAGAGCCTGAAGTATCTGATTGATCAGAAAGATCTGAATATGCGGCAGCGTAGATGGATGGAGTTCCTGGGGGACCATAAATTCAAGATCCACTACGTGTCTAGTAAAGGTAATGCGGTTGCGGACGCGTTGAGTCGTCGGGCCCCAGCTCAAGCCAATTGGCTGTCGATCCATGACGAGCGGTTGGTTCGGGAGTTGGAGGCGTTGGAGATTGTTTGTGTGGAAAAGCAATCAAGTGCTGAAGCAGTATTGAATTGGACTGAAGTCCAATATGACATGGCTGATCGAATTCGGCAGGCTTTGGATATGGATGTCTATATGAAGCAGTTCATTGTAGAGGCTCTGGATAGGTCAAATTCCCAATTCGTTGTGGAGGACGGATTGCTTTGGAAAGACGGTCATCTGTGCGTCCCAAGTGTGGGCAATTTGCGGGTGGAATTGTTGTACGAGGCACACCATACTAAGTACTCAATTCACCCTGGGAGCATAAAGATGTACCGCGATGTCAAGAAACTATTTTGGTGGCCGGGTTTGAAGAAAGATGTGGCGCTCTACGTGGCGAAGTGCCAAACTTGCGCCTTGGTGAAGGCGGAATGCCAAAAGCCGGGAGGATTTCTGAAGTCCTTGCCTATTCCGGAGTGGAAATTCGACGACATCTCTGTGGACTTTGTGCACGGTTTGTGAAGGTCACAAAATGGGAACGACGCCATTTGGGTGGTCGTAGATCGGCTAACGAAGGTATCGCATTTCATTCCGCATAGGAAGGATGATCCGGTGGAGAAGTTGGCAAAACTATATGTGGATAATATTGTACGGCTTCACGGTGTGCCCCGCAGCATCGTGCGTGACCGAGATGGGCGGTTCACATCCAATGATTGGAGGCTAGTGCTGCAAATGTTGGGAACAAAGTTAAAATTCAGCACAGCCTTCCATCCGCAAACGGATGGGCAGACCGAGAGGGTCAATAGAACTATGGAAGACATGCGCCGCATGTATGTCTTGGACTTTGGAAAGTAATGGGAAGACCATCTCTATTTGGTGGAATTCGCGTACAACAATAGCTACCAGGCGAGTATTCAAATGGCGCCCTTCGAGGCCCTATATTGTAGAAGATGTCGCACGCCATTGTCTTGTCTAGAAACGGGTGAGTCAAAGTTGTATAAGCGATTAGAAGTGGAGGATGCTACGTCTTTGGTTCGTACCATTCGGGAGAGGTTAAGTATCGCTCAGGACCGGCAAGCAAAGTACTATAATGCCAAGCACAGGAACGTGGAGTTCGCTGTGGCCGACTGGGTGTACTTAAAGATCAAGCCGTTCAAGGGTGTCTCGTGGGTGCGGCGATTGAAAAAGCTAAGCCCGAGACACCTTGGGTCGTTTGAGGTTCTGGAGCGGGTTGGTGAAGCAGCCTATCAGTTGAAGCTTTCGGTGGAGCTTAGTGGTTTACATGATGTATTCCATATTTCAGTGCTACGGAAGGCTGTGTAAGAGCCTACGCAAGTGATCGCGGTCGATCAAGTGCCGGTTGATAGTGGGTTGACGACAAAAGTCAAGCCCGTGCGTATTGAGGACTCGGAGGTCAAGCAGCTACGTAATAAAGAGATCAGGATGGTCAAGGTCCGATGGGACAATTGCGGTCAAGAGGAGCTCTCTTGGGAACGAGAGCAGACTATGCTTGATGAGTATCCGAAGTTGTTCCGCTCATGTACAATTTAATTTTGGTACTTGTCTTTCCTTTATGTAATTTTGTGGACGAAATTCTTTTAAGAGGGTGAGAGTTGTAACGCCCCGAAACTCAAAAGAGCGATGGGAGGCATTTTGGGCCAAATCTGGAATTTGGCAGGAGGGACACGGCCTGGGACACGGGCGTGTCCCAGGGCGTGTCAGGCTTGAGTCGATGATTTGGCCGCGAGGTCGACGTTTTTCGCTCGAC
Source organism: Platanthera guangdongensis (assembly GCA_039583875.1). Lineage (NCBI taxonomy): Eukaryota > Viridiplantae > Streptophyta > Magnoliopsida > Asparagales > Orchidaceae > Platanthera > Platanthera guangdongensis. Next base: position 85,057,123 of record CM077147.1, on the reverse strand, counting down.
GAAGTGTCGAGACGGGGCACACAGCCTGAGACATGGGCGTGTCTCAGGGCGTGTCGAGCCCGTGTCGGCGATCGGCCAGGGAAGTCGACGATTTTTTCGCTCGACGATGTGTCGAGACAAGGCACACGGCCTAGGACATGGGCGTGTCCAAGGCCGTGTTAGGCAGTTGACGAACTTCGCTCGATGAAGTGTCGAGACAGTGAACACGGCCTGGCGCCCATGCGTGTTCGAGTTAGACACGAGCTAGGACACGGGCGTGTCCAATACCCGTGTGAGTCTCGGGTCATTTTTGGGGCTGTGTCGATGGGGGCACACGACCGACCACACGGCCGTGTCAGGTGGAACACGGGCGTGTCAGGTCGAACACGGGCGTGTTGGATGCCCGTGTGTTTTCCCAGACGCGTCGATTTTGACGGAGAATGAGGAACACGGCCCTGGACACGGGCGTGTCACAGGCCGTGTTCGGCCCAGTTTTAGTATTTCAGGCCCGAATCAAGACCGTTCGTTTCTTTAATTTGGGATCCAACGGCTGGGGGTTGTTCCTGATGGGATATACACGGGATTGGACCCTTGAAACCCTCATTTCACTTGAGAGGTTCTCTTTCTAAAGTATAGAGAGAGAGAGGAGAGCCAAGGAGGAAGAAGGAGCTTAGATCCGGCCATTGGAGGAGCTTCGGAGCTCCAAATCGCGAGACGACTTCGGATCTACGGAGGCAAAGAGAGTGCGGTGCTTTTCATCCGCTTACATTTCCATGGCGCCAAGGAAGAACGCTAGGGTAACGATTCTCTACTTGGGCATGTGAAACTCTACTTCTTTTGCATAAGGAAGCTCGCTCTCGCGAGTTTGTGATGGGTTGGAAGCGTTCCTTCGGGTAGACATGAATAGTCCCCGTTGTGTAGAGTCCATACGCGAGAACAGACATAGGCATGATGTGTGAAGCTTACCCGGACATGTTGGTCTGGATCGGTGATATTGCATTGCATAAATGCCGGAGAAGACTCCGTGCGATTGGTTGTTTTTCGGGTTTTCTACATGGTAGATTGCAACAGGGAGCCTTGGGGATTAACCCTAAGGTACACCCGGAAAACTGGGCGGATGCGTGATCTTGTCAACTTGGAGGCCTGAGAGCCAACTTGAACATAACCGGGTTATGTGAAATATGTGACGGAAATGGGACTCGGGAGAAGTTTGACCTGCGCATATGTTTTTAATTAACGTTGCGATGTGAGCACGGGTTAGATGGAACCATACCCATTCTATGTCGTTCGGATTAGAGTCGTTGGCATAGATGAGGGTCTTCGGCGGTCTATGGTTTCAATTACCGTGACCCGTGTCGGGAAGACAAATTGCTCATTGTTTGGTCGTCCAAAGGGATGGTGGTGAGCCGACGGACTTGACCGTGATCACCGAGAATGTGCCTTGAGTACATGGGGTGTGTGGTCGTGCATGCCTACGCCTATGATGTTGTGACAATACTATATTGCTCGCTTATGCTAATAAAATGCAGGGAAGGAGCATCGCCGCCCCGAGTTGGGGGCGGGATCGTTATAATTTGGTCAGCATTGCTGATCGTTGCCTTTGTTTGCCACCGTGCGGTGGTTTTGTTGCTTGCAGGTGCTGCTGGACCAAGCGGTCAATAGCGGGCTAAAGCCCAAATTGCGAAGCCGGCCCTTGAAGGCCTAAATGGAGTGTTTACTTGCTTTTATTCATGTATGACCGGCCTGCGTGCCGTGGTATGGAAAACATGTAATATTAAGTAAATCATTTTGTAAGTCCTTAAGGCCTGTACTTGTGTATGTACTACATTCCTATTTGGTGTTTAGTGGACATTCATTCTTGGTGCTGGGTTCTTTTATTTTACAACTTAAAACTGCTTCCCTAGAATGCTCTGAGTAGGACGTTATGATTGGTTGAATGGTTTCCATTGAGTAACCAACCGGTCTGTCTGTGGAATATGGCGTCGGGCCCCAGCCGGACCTACTGTTATATGTTATGCGACGGATAGGGGGTGTTACAACCTGTTCTTAATAGTAACATTGTTCAGCTCTCTATAGTCGATGCATAGCCTCATCGACCCATCTTTCTTTTTAACGAACAGCACTGGCGCACCCCAAGGCGAAGAACTCGGCCTTATGAAACCTTTTGCCAACATCTCATCCAGCTGGATTCGCAACTCTTCCAGCTCTCGCGGGGCCATCCGATACGGCGCCTTCGCAATAGGACGCGTTCCTGGCTCCAAATCTATAACAAACTCGACATCTCGATCGGGTGGAAGACCGGGAAGATCGTCAGGAAACACATCAGAGAAGTCACACACCACAGGAATATCCTCCAAACATGGTACACTAACAACTGTCCCTACCAGAGAAACCACACAGGTAAACCAGCCAGAATCAAGCAACTTCCGAGCACGTACCGTAGAAATGATTGGAGACTCCTGGAGAGAATACCCATAAACGCTCTCTGGCTGATCGTTGTCTTTGACGAAGTCCAAGCGCTGACCCTTGCACTAGATAACTGCATCGTACCTGGACAACCAGTCCATGCCCAAGATAACATCGAAGTCCTCCAGGTCAATCACCTTCAGATCTGCCTTTGCTAGAAAATCCCCCAACAAAATCGGACAATCATGGACACCCAGGACTGAAACCACAGAGTCACCGGAGGGGAACTTAACGCAAAAGGCACCACCAACACGATCTAGGCCCAAACTGAACAGCTCCACGAAGGCTCTAGCCACAAACGAGTGGGTAGTGCCGGAGTCAAAGAGAAGACGCGCCCAACGGTTCTTTACCTTAAATCGTCCTACAAATGGCACACATATCTAAGGCAACAAACGCTAAAACGAAAACTACAACCAAAAAGGAAACATGACAAAACGGCTGGGGAGGAGTCGAACCTGAGATAACCTGGGTCGAAGTCTGTGCTTCGTCTGCCGAAAGCACATTCAGCTTCCCCTTTCCTTTATCCATTTTCTGAGGCGGTGGGAAATCCTGGAGGGGAACTGGCTGCAGAACAGGCTGGATTTGTGGGCACCTTGTCTTGAGATGACCCTTCTGCCCACACCGAAAACAGACTTTATCTTTTAACCAGTAACGGGCAACATCATGCCCCTTCCTTCCACACAAGGCACACACCAAGTATCCTCTAGGAGCACCCTGAAATCGCATGCACCTGATCCTTCTTCTGCGCTACAAACCTTTTTGTTCTACAAACCTTTTTGTTCTTCTTTCTCGAGACAGCATCAGACTCCTGAGGGCTCTTCACTCCACCAGACTTCTGCTTATCCTTCCTCATCTGCTGGCCTCTATTCTTGGCATTCTCAATGGCCTCGACCTTCAAGGCAGCTTCAACCACACTGGCATAACTGACTGCTCTGTAGGCATTCGCTAACTGCTGAATGTCGCTTCTTAGTCCACCCAGAAACCGTTTAACTCAATCTGCTTCAACACTCACCAGACCAGGAGCAAACCGACTCAACTTGCTAAACTTAATCTCATACTCACTAACCGTGAGTTTCCTCTACTTCAAATGAAGGAAGTCATTCATTAGCCGGTCCCGCTCGACTGACGGCAGAAACTTACTTAACAGCATCACCTAAAATGACTCCCAAGTGCATCCTGCCACCAAGCTCTCTTTCTCCCTCAGCCACCAACTCTTTGCTAATCCCCTGAGCTGGTAGGCAGCGAGCATCACTCTCTGATCATCCGCAATCCCAGAGTAAGAGAACATCTCTTCAATGGAAATCAGTCAGTCATCCAAAATCATGAAATCTACTTGCCCTCCGCCGTTGAAACTGGGATATGAACGCCATCTCTGGGGGCACCACAACCGAAGGCACGGGAGGAGCAGGAGGGGCAGGAACAGATACCCCCTCAGCGGGGTCCTGAACTCTCGGAGTCTATCCCGCCACCACTGCTACAAGAGACTGAATCTGAGCCTGCATATCCACTACCTGTCTCGATAAGGCCTCATTACTCTGCCGCAGGCTTTCTATCAACGCCTCGCTCTCCGCTCCCGATGACTCACCCTCTGATTGGGGAGTCGATCTCGTCGCAGGACGTCTCGTCATCCTATAATCGCACAAGCTTTAGACAAAACCTAGCCTAACAACTAGAACAAAACTACCCGGTATAGATAAACACACTTAAATATGAACTTCAACTGCTAAACTTGCTCTGGGATTTATTTTTACCATGATGATGTTATGCTTAATCTAATATGGTTCACCACCATCATACTAACTCATGTGCCTAAACCATGAATGCATGTATTTGTATTCTTTTTAACTCAAAATCATGCGTGTACATATGTCATCATGCAAATTTTTAGCATGGCACGTTGTGCTTATGAAATGTTATACTATGCATGATGTGCTATGCGTTCTAAAAAAAGCTTAATGCATGTCATGGGCGGCGTACACATGAAAATGTTATGCATCACATACTACATAACATTTCCATGCTACGAAAAAAGAAAACGTGTTAGCCGCATTCATGTGGTGAGGTTATGCATCCTATACTACATAACCCTCACATGTTGCCTCCTATGGTGGATCCATATACAAACACATATTATGCATCTCATACTACATAATATGCTCTGTATACTTCTTCATGCTCATGAGTGTAGTGTTCGTGCTTTAGCCAAGACGTGCTGATGACATATCAGTGTGTGTATGGTATGACGCTAACTACTAATGCAAACAAGGGAAAGGTCGCCCGACCATTTGCCAAGCAACCTCCCTCTGATACCAACTGTCACAACCCGCATTTTCTTGACGATTACACCGCATCAGAGCAAGAGGAAATATGTGTCGTGATGCCACGACATGCAGGGGATAACTGCACACGTTCAAGAAAAACTCCAGACCTTAGATTTTAAGGAAAATCATAGTTTAATATGAAAGAAAACCAGTTATATTTAATGGTCGTATCCCTCGGCATAGTGGATCAGCTAGTCCAAAATTAAAAGTATATTTATACGCAGCGAAAAATACTTTGGTTAAATTGAGTTGACACCCTAAATGAGCATAAGTGTCCCCGAGGGACGACTCATGGTATGCACGACTTAGGTTAGTATGGTATATAAAAATGTAGTCTTTACGCTAAAGGAAAAGTAGTGTCTTAGTTTTATAAATATGACATGCATGAGATACAAATAGTAACGCTTTTAGGGTTTAAAAATATCTAACATGCAACCTAGCATAAAACATTCCCAAAAGCAAGTAAACAATCACAAATTGGCAAAAATAGCAGTTTTAGTTCATACCCAGCATCGCAAGAAGCCACCAGTGGGCGTCAACAACCTGACATGAACCTACCGGTGAGTATGCATGTCTATACAGAAAGGAAAGAACTGCCTCACAAAAATCGAGGATCAGCTATCTCAGCTACCCAAGAGGCCACAAGCAAGTCCCTCCAAAAGAACTAGCCGCCCAACTGGCTACAACCTGGACCTGGGGCATTCAAGAAAAGAACACCTCAGCAAGAAAATAATCAAAAAGGTAAATAGAGCATTAGATTTATGAGCAAATAAGAAGAGTTTACCAATCCGGCGACAAAATGCTATCAGTAAAAGAAAGGACATGACAGTAAGAAAAAAACACTATCTAAAGAACAGCAAAGTACACCAAGTGTGAGTAATAAAAACAACATGCCCTACAAAAGAGCCTGCAACAACAACAAGACATATACATATATGCCAAGAGAAAAAGGCATAAAATAGGAAAGGAACTAACAGTCATAACTTGTGGGTTAATGGCAGGGGTCAAAACATGGATCTGAATACATAACCAAAACCAGATCCAAAAAGGGCTATGGGGTCAGACAGTGGCAGCTCTAGGGTCCCACACACACCAACCCAAACTGGGGCAAAAGGTGGTGGCCACAACTCTCCACATAAAACCACCCCTCCAGAGGCACCAAAACTCCACCACCTGCCACAACCCAAGAGTCAGCATGCAAAAACTAGCCGAACACCCAATACCCCCTACCCTAGGGAAAAGTCACACTAACAATCCTAAGGAAACACACGAACCCAAGGCAGAAACGTCGAGCCCACTCGACACAGCGTTGAGTAAGCTCCACTCACTTGACGCCAAAATACTTAGCCGCAAAACCTACGTTTGATGACGGCGTTGAGTGAACTCGGCTCACTCAACGCTGTCAGCGCTTTCTACTTAGGTTAAACATAAATTTTAGTTAAAGCCGCAGCATAAACTCTCTCAAAGCGTGGAAACAGAGAGTTGGAAATTTAATTCCAACTCTCCCTTCTATCCTATCTACTCGGGGCTACCGCAACTATACTTAAACTACAACTAAACGCAGCCATACCCTAACTCTAGCTACCCACTGGACACCAATCTGAGACAAATAAGAGAGAAAGCTTGATTTAAATCTAGAAAATAATGAAGCAGCACATGGCTGAAATGAAGGAAAATGTCAACCTACTGCTCTAACTTCTAGGGAGGAAATAAAGAGAACAGAGCTATTGCACAGGAAATGAAAACAGAGTAAGAGTTAGAAATAACTTGGCAAGGGCAAAGGAGCCACTTGCCTCTACCTCCAGGAAAACAACAGCTATCTCCAAAGCTTGGCACCGGCGGCAAGATCGGCCACCTAGAAGACCAAAACTGAAGCTTTGAGGAAGAAGAAGAGAAAACCCGAAAAACCCTAGCTCTTAAAGACAACCCTAGAACAAAAGATACTTACCTAGGAAGGAAGATCTAGGCGAGAGCAAGCCAAATCTGCAGACACACGAGGAAACTGAGCTAAAATCCTCAAGAAATCACCGGCCAAAACACAACACCACCTCCTCCCAAAACCTTCCGCTGGAAGCTTCTCCAGAATCGGGAACGAAGAAATGAGGAGGAAAAACGACTCACGACATAAAAAGAAGCACTCGGGAGAAAAAATATGGAACACGCCCCAAACACGCCCGTGACACGCCCGTGTCCGGTCCAACACGCCCGTGGCACGGGGCGTGTACTCACTCACCTACCAACTTGACGATCGTCGAGCTCAGCTCGATGAAATAGGGGTCATGCCCTGTGACACGCCCATGTCACAGGCCGTGTACCAACCTATCTAGCGCTCGACAATTGTCGAGTGCAGATCGCCGACCAGGCGTCACGCACTATGACACGCCCATGTCAGATCCGTCACGCCCATGTTATGGGGCGTGAACTCACCCAAACGCCGCTCGACTATCGTCGAGCGGAGCTCGGAGAATCGTCGAGCACAGCTCGGCGAATCGTCGAGCGCAGCTCGACGAACTGAAGGGGACACGCCCTGGGACACGCCCGTGTCACAGGCCGTGTTCCTACAAAAAACACCCGTCGACCGAATTTCGTCGACCACACAACCGAGAGATCTACCTGAGCTCGATACGCCCTGGGTCACGCCCGTGACCCAGGCCGTGTCACCCAAACATACACAAAAAATAACAGCTAAACTCCTTAGCTAAAAAAAATAAATAAGGCACCAGCCTAACAAGCTCGGCCACACAAGGCCATGCACAGCACAACAAACATTACAACTAACATAACAAACGTCGAAACGACGCAAAAGCAAACAATCTCGGACTTTGACCAAAACCCGCACCTTAGCTAAACACCCAAACCACGAAAACAACGGTGAGGTCGAAAACAACATCTGACGATCTCACACTCGGGCTAACACCTCCCGAAGCCAAAACACAAGCATTCCCTAAGAGGCCCAACCGAGTCACCAAAACATACTCCAGCTAGCTGGGGAATCTTACTAACATGCTATAACCAGGCTACACAAGGAACCTAAAGAGCTAAGACCACGCTCTATAATGGCGAAGGGCCATAAATGTGTCATCGTAACGCCAATCAAAGATCAAACAAAACACAGAAAAACCGGGGGCGTTACAACATACATCACAGACGACATCTTGCCGCAACGGATTTCTACAAAATCCTTAAGGCTCGTTATGCAACATCACCGAGTCGGACTAACGGTCGCGACTACGGCTTCACCCACAATGCCTAATCCACTAACGGAGCGGATCTCTAATGCAAAATCATGTCAGGGACGGACTCAATCGACCCGGAGGTTCTTATTGAACCATGACGACCCAAACCCCTCTCATTTGAGAGATTTGGTGCCCAAAAGCTTGAAAGAAAAAGATGCTAAACACGCATCCAAGAAACTAAGAGGAGAAGTGTCGTTACCTTACGACCACTCTTCCTAGCCATGAGAACTTAGCTGGATGAAAACCACCGCAACGGACTTGCCTCCGCGGATCTGGACTCGGCTCGCAATTTGGGGCTCCGAAGCTTCTCCTGCAGCCAGGTCTCTCCTTCACCTTCTTCCTTGCTCTCCCCTCTCTCTAGAACTTTAGAAAGAGAAAACTTGATGAGGAATGAGGGTTTCAAACACTATTCTCGGACTTATCACAGCAAGGACAGCTCTGTACCATCAGATCCCATTAGAAGGAATCGGGCGGCCACGATTCGCACTTAAAACCAAACTCCTGGGCCGAACACGACTTGTGAGACGCCCGTGTCCATGGCCGTGTGCCTCAATAGACGCAGAAACCATCGCACCCAGAATAGGACACGGGTTCTGGACACGCACGGGTCAAACGTGACACGCCCGTGTCACTCAGTTCACGCCCGTGTTCCTGGGCGTGTTCCTCCATTGACACAGGACCAAACACAACCCGAGAAGAACACGGGTACTCGACACGCCCGGGTCGCATTTGACACGCCCGTGTCAGGCTGAACACGGCTGGGCTCCAGGCCGTGTTTATCCCCTTACACAGCCCGACAATAACCCGAGTAGGACACGGCCTGGGACATGCCCGTGTCTCAGGCCGTGTTTGTTTTCTCGACGATCGTCGACCGCATTTTCGTCGACCACTTGAAAAATTCGTCGAACCCGAGCACGACACGGCCTTGGACACGCCCGTGTCCCAGGCCTTGTTCACTATCTCGACACTTCGTCGAGCTCAGTTCGTCGGTCACCCGAGTTCTTCGTCGAACCCGAGCACAACACGACATTGGACATGCTCGTGTCTCGGGCCGCGTGACCCCTACCAAGACCCCAAGTTGACTCTAAACACAGTCCATCCCTCTTTCAAGTTTTCGAGGCATTACACGGGACCACCTTTCCAACTCACAGTCCCAAATTGCTACGGGTCACCCAGTTTCCCTCCGGTCCAGAGAATCAGACCGCCTTATCTCCGAGTTGAAGCAGGTGCGCAAACAATCAAGTGAAAGCTAAGGAGTAATGACAATTTTTTTATCATGGAAAATCCAAAAAGGGTGAAAAATTATGTGGTTGAATCTGTGCCAAACCCAAATCCACTATTTAACTTTGTTTGCAAATATTAAAAGTTTCTCGGAGGGTGACAGATCACTTCTCTGTTACAAGATTTGAGTACAAAGAAAAGTGTTAAAGACTAAGTCAACAGAGCTTCCACATGTGTCCTTGAGAGCGTCCATGAGTACATTCTCTTGCACCTTCTCTAGGGCTCACCGAAGCATCCACGTGAGCATTGAGCGGACTAGAGAGGGAGCAGAGAAAATTCCGAGCGAAGGAATGATCTAAGTCCCACGATCTCTTCGGAAACTCTCAGATCTCTCTCTAGTCTTTGTAGTTACTTCCTTTTAAATTAAGGTCTTAGGTTTTTTATAGGTTTTTGGAAAGACGTGTTGGTAATTGCATATGACTGGATCTTGTGTTGTTGAGTGTCGTCACTCCGTTTTAGTCACATGTATCAACGATTTTCACAAAATGACTAACATGCCCCACTGGGCAGTACGGGGTGCACATGAAGGTTGCCTGACGACAGTGGTGGCCGAAGGCGGTGTCGGCTGTTGGCGCGCGCGGCCGTGCGTAAGGATTGCGCTAGCGCCCTCAAGGTTCAACCACGCGTAAGGAGATCGCTAGCGCGCTCAAGGTTCCATCCCTCTTTCATGCAATTTTGGTCCATTCGAGCGTGCCCGACTCTCGCTTGATTTGCTTAGACATGTCACATTGTTAGAGTATTTCAGTCCTTGTCCTACAAATTTAACCCCTAAATCTTTAGGGGAACCCGAATGTTTTGGGACTAATTTTAAGAAAAAAAGTAACGAGATCTATTTTAAAAATATGATAAATTTAGGGATATCTTTATTATTTTTGCCTATTTATAATATAATTCATAAAAAAACTTATATTTAAAGACATGGGTGTGCATAAAAATCAGGCCCGGGGGACCGGCCCGGGCCCGACCCGATAAAAGCTCGGCAAGGCCCAGGCCCGGGCTAGGCCCGCCCCGAGCCTAGGCCGGGCCATGGGGCCTAACAAGGCCCCATATATGAGCATTTACCTGGCCCGGTACCGGGCCGGGGGCGGGCCGCACAAAGCCCGGTTTTTAGGCCCGGGCTAAGCCCGGGGCCGGCCCGAGCCCGACCCGGCCCGGTTAACAATCAACGGCTCTAAGGACCGTTGTTTCCAACGGCTCTTAGAGCCGTTGCCTCCAAAAGTTGTCGGCTCTATTAAATAGGGCTGGCAGCAATTATTAATAATTTAATTAATAAATTTATAAAAGTAAAATAAATATTTTTAAATTTTTTTTTTAAATCCTTTAACCCCCACGCCCCCCACCACTCCCCCCCCCTCTCAAGTCTCACCCATCCCAAGTCCCACCCCACTATTTTTTACGTCGAATATGTCGTCGACAATGATGTCTTCATCATCAACAGTCGCTCACGAAGCGGTGAAGCACAAGCATACGACGTCAGTTTGAGAATATTTCGACAAATTGAAAGTCGACACCGAGCATAAGGCGAAGTGCAAACAATGCTCGAAATTACTTACTCTCGGTGGCAACTCGACACTCGCAAAACACATTAAGTCTTGTACTGCCAAACAAGCTCCTCCTGAGTCCAGCCAAGCGTAATTATCTACATCTGGACAAATATGAATGCACGATCAAGATCGGCAGCGGGAGCTGCAAGTGAACAACGTCATCAGACGTGGGTTGTTGTTCAGCCACTACGATGACGAGCAAGAAACCCAGTACATCCTCTAAGGGCTACAACCCAAATATCATCAAGTAAGTCGATCTTTCATTAAATACGACGCACTTAAATATTATTTAGAAGCTAAACAATATTTAATTAATTATTTTGAAAATTTTGAGGGTCGAGTGAGTTTAATGAGTGACGTTTGGATAAGTAGTATCAAATTAGGATTATCATATATTATCCTACTACATCGCTAGTTATTGAAAATATTGTTAATATTTCACAAAAATTAAACTATTTTAAGCAACACGCCGGATGAAGTGATTTAATAGAAATAATGGAAAATAAAAATTTAAAATATTATAGAGAAATCTCAGTCATGTTTTCATGCGCCACCACTTTGAATCCTCATTTCGGCGTAGACGGCGCAAAAATTTTTATAGAAAAAATAAATAATAATTTAGGCATAAATCTCAGTGATTCGGATTTGGATAATATTAATATTTTAAATTTTAACACTATTTTTATTGAATGTTATAATTATTATGATAATTTATACGAATCGAGGCCCCGAAAGGATGTGTCACAACTAAAAACACGCGATAGTTTTAAAAATAAAATGTTAGAACTAGCTTCTAGGAAAAAAACGCGCACGACATATAATAGTTTAAATGAATTAGACTTGCACACAAAACACAATTTCGTGATTTTATGAGTACGAACGAATTAAAAAATTTTGATATTTTAAAATAGCGGAAAAATAAAGTAAATATCTATCCTATTATGACATATATGACCCGAGATTTACTAACGATCCAAACTAGCACAGTAGCTTCAGAGTCTGCATTTTCTCTTAGTGGCAGAGTGTTGAATGAGCGGAGAAATCGCCTAAGCGAATAATCGCTCAAAATCTGCATATGTTATAAGGAGCGCTTGGATGCGATCAAATGAAAGCAGCATATTTCATCGATCGAGAATAGCTCGTCGGATATGGAAGATGAGATGGACACGATCAACTTAAATTAATTAAAGCTTAAAGATGACGAGCCGAATTTTTGAAAAGCACTCGAAATATGTAATTTTTATTTTTTTTACTTAGTGAATAGTGAGACATTTGTAATTTTGTTATAGTTGAAATTTTGGATTTTTCAATCATAATTATTTTTTTTCAGTGTATTTATAATTTTGTATAATTCCGTTCAACATTAATAAAATTATTATTTTTAATTTCAAAATATGAAATTAATCGTATATTCGTATTATAGTATTGATATAATTTATATAAGTTTTATTATTTATTTAGTTTATATTTAAACCTTTTGTTTTTAAAAAAATATTTTTTTTTAAAAATAGGGCCCGACCGAGCCCTGGGGGTCTTAGCAGGTCCCTCTCGGAGCCAGAAGCCCGGCCCGACTGTATTCCGTACCCGCGAGGCCCGGTTTAAAGATTATATTAGTATTTAAAGAATAATAATTAGTGTCAAAAGTCAAAACTCAAAAGTCCAATATCAAATGATTTCCTCTCTCTGCCGACTGACCAAATCTCCCCGACCAATGAACGATCCTCCTTCGGTGCCTGGACCGTCTTCTCCGCCACAACTCTGTGAATCTCGCCTGATACCTGCTCTTCCCGACGATCTCTCTATCCTCTGTATTGCTCGAGTCCCGCGATCTCACCACCACTGCCTCGCCGCTGTATCTCGCACGTGGCGCACCTTTCTCCGCTCCCCTCTCCTCTTCTCCCTCCGCCTCGAAGTCGGTTCATTTCAGCACTTCCTCCTTTTCAAAATCGAGACCACCCCTGACCAGTCTCGCTGGTATCTCCTCGACCGGCTCCGCCGGAACCCTTCCCCGCCTCTCATCCCCCTCCCGGAGCCACCCCTCCCCTCCATCCTCGGGTACGCCGTTGTCACCCTCGGTCACTCCCTCTTTCTCCTCGGCGGATCCATCAACGACAAACCCTCGCCTGTCGTCCAAATCTATGACGCCCGATTCAACATCTGGCGCCTCGGCGCCCCCATGTTAGCATCTCGCGTGTTCGCCACTGCCGGTGCCATTGCAAACCGGATCTACACCTTCGGCGGCTGTCTCAACATCTACGAATCTTGGGCCGAGGAATTCAATCTCGAAAGGGGATGGAGGCGGATACCTAGCCCGCCGATGATCCGAGAGAAATGGATGCACGGTAATGCGGTGATTGGCGGAAAACTGCTTGCTGTGGCAGACCGCGGCGGTGTTGTGTTGGATCTTGCCGTGGCTTCCGCGGAGACAGAAGAGGTGCAGTTGAAAGCATGGGGTACGGCGCCGGCAACGCTGGACTTCGGGTGGCGGGGCAAGATGGTTGCCGTGGGGGAAGTTCTCTACTCGTATGATTTCCGCGGGAAGATCAGAGGGTACGATTTGGTGAAAGAAGAATGGAAGACAGTCAAGGGAGTGGATAAGGAGTTGCCCAAATTCTCGTACGGGGCAACACTGTCTAATTTTGGGGAGATGTTGTGTTTGGTTTGGGAGGGGAGGGGAAGGAGCGAGGGGATGGAGATTTTTTGTGCTGGAATTAGAGTTACCGTCACAAACTCCGGGCAGTTGCAGGGATCAGTGGAGTGGTTGGAGACCATAGATTTGGCAATTCCAAAGGGATCCTCCATTGTACATTGCATCTCGGTGGAGTTCTGAGCTTGAAGAATGATTTCTCTGTATGGTATACCCTTTCTCTTGTTTTTATCCATTGTTTATATTTCTAAAATTCATGCCTTCATATCATGCTACAAGCAAATATGTACATGCACTCAGCTAACAATGGTTGGTTTAGATTGGCACTGGTTGAAAGAATATATTTATGAGAGATTTTTAGGTGCATCTCAAATCTATCTTTCTATGGGCTTTGAGTTACATTTTTATTTACGAAATAGTTAAAATGTGATTACGCTTGTGATTTCTTGAGAAAAAGTTCAAATTTAGAATCATTTGGCCTCATTTATGTTTTTTTAGCTTGATTAATGACATCAAGTGAACTATACTAAGATATCTCTTAAGACCTTTAATTATGGTTTTTGTGTAAATGTCGATATATATGTGAACATAAAGTCATTTTTCCTATAATACTTTTTCCCTAATTTGTATGATATATTTTCAACGATCTTGATAAATGATAAAGCCACCATGCATGTAATCTTGCTCCGCATTGGGAAATAATATGAGGAATCATAAAAGCAATAAAGTAGTGCTTTGAGTGTGGAGGATTTCTATGCATTTGGTGCAACATAACATGGTCTGTGAGAGTAGTCATTATTAATTATGTATTGCATGTTTCTTAAATGTGGTTTCATGTTTGAGATTATGGTTTTATTAGTACTTATGAGACTTGATATTCCTAAAGACTTCTATATATACCGACTTCACTTGACTCTTCAATTAAGCGAATCATAGTATTTTTTGCCAATACCTAACATGATATCAGGGTCGTTTTTTTTCTAGTTGAGCAGCAACGAAGTCTGTAATACCGTGGGTCCTAAATATAACTAGTTTAGCATTAATATGGAGCTTGAGATTACTATAGAGAATCAGGGTAATGTGCGTGATTAAATAAGTAAGAGTGAATCTTTAAATGGGACAAGGACTACATATTGTAGTTTTCCATCATTTTTTTAGAACTGGGAAAGGCTGATTCATTGATGTAAACTAAGGTGGGGTGTAGTTTTGAACGATAAAATAATTGTGATATTTTTAAAAATAATTGTGGCGCGAGGGGAATCTTGCGGGATATTTCTAACGAACTAAACGATCAAGGCGTCACTCGCGAACGTAAGACTACCGCACGTGCGTAAGAACGTTACAAGTCTCAATTCCACAGACATAACATTCAACAAGATGGTAATGCGGATATGCACATAACGATAATTAGGAGACAGGATTAGCCGGGCAAACTCTAATAATTAACCATTGCTCTAATAATTAACCATTTCAAATTTGGGGCATGAAAATAACTGAAAAATGTACGAGTGCGAGAGGGTAGAGGTATACCAGCGGGTTCCAATAACATAGTCTTCAAACAACCTAATAGAAGCAGGGCAATCAACAGGCGTGGAGTGGGACCCATCTGAAGGAATGGCTTCACGGGAGGTGCGACGACTTCACGGGCGGGCGGTGGCAAGCTGAAATCCAGGAGGAACGAAAGTCTCACGGGAGCAGTGATGTCGGAGAAGACGAATGCCAGGACTGAAAGCTTTTCGCCGGGTTGTAACGCTTGAGGTGCGGGGCTTCAGGAAAACCGCGACCAAAGTAGGAGGAAGACGAAGCTCTCTAGTCGGCGGTGGAACTGGACGACGAGGACAGCTCGTGAACCTACGGGGCTGCCGATGGAGGCCGCAGGAAAGGTCTCTGGTTCCCAGAAGAGGCTCCGCCGTCGGCGGCGTGGTCGGCGATGGAAGGGAATGGTGGTGTCGGGCTTCCGTCGAGCAGGAACAGTCGATCAAGGCGTGCGCTGGGCAAAACGGTCCGAAACCCTAGTAAAAGGATCGGTCAATACTATTCCCAGCCGGTCCTTGGGGAAACATTAAGAAATCATTTATAAGGAGGGATTAGAGTTTCAAACGAGGGGTAAGTGTGCTTTGAATAGATGGGCTATAATTATAGCTAACATAGTTAAATAAAATAGTTAATTAAAAATAAGCTTGCCCTAAACTAACCCTTCTCCTAAGTAATGGACCTATGCATTTAGGGTCTCGTTGGCCGGTCACTGCAACGAGCCAAACAAAATTTGCGCGAAAGCGTGCGCGATAAAAAATTAATGGTCCAACTACGCGCGAAGACATGTGCGGCAAAAGAAAATATATGTACAATAAATAAAAAATAACAAGATGCACCACAAGTTACATCATTCATCCTGAGGCTCGACTCAAATAAAGAGACGAGTAAGGAGGATTACCCTTTCTGACTTCGAGTTTAATAGAAAGAGAAGGATCGCGACCTTCCTCCATCCTTACCTTATTATGATTGGATTTTAGACACTCATTAGTTGTCATCAAAATTGTTATTTGATTGAAGAGATGGTTGGTATGATACGTACATCTCATCCTCACTGAGAAGTTGTTGGCATTTGGTTTGAGAGAAGTTGATCTTGAGGACGTCTGATGGCAACGTTGCTGATGCGGCCGTTGATCCCCGACATAGAGAGTTCGTTGATTCGGACGAACGTTCCCGCAAGCTCGAGGATGAGATTCTACCACGACGTTCTTCGCCAACGCTGCCGCCGCTACATGTTTTGCTCGACGTCCGCCGCCATCAAATAAAATATATAATTATAAATTTAATATTTATAATTATATATTGTTTAGCAATTTTTATTTTAAGCATTTAATTCTATGCATTTCATTTTTATGCAATTTGACTATTGTATTGTTTTAAGATGGGTGCATATAACCATCACCTTGTATTGCTTTTATTTCATGTGATGATGGGTGCATATAGCCATCATATATTTATGTATTTTGAATGAAAGAGATTGAGTGATGTAGCCTATATATAGGCCATGATTATGAAGGATTAAGCAAGTTGAATGAAATTGAAAACCTAGAAATCAAATTGATTTTCCCCCACTTTCTCCTTGCCAAGTTCGGCCTCCTCCCTCTCTCTTCCTCTTGGCCGTCAGCCACCTCTTTCCCCCTCTCAAATTCCGGCCACCTCCTCTCCTCCTCCTCTCCCTCCTCAAGATCTCCCTCTCCTCCTCATCCCATAAGAAAACCCGACCACTTCTCCTCCTTTCCAAACCCGAGCCCCCCTTCTTGTCCTCTTGGAATTTCGGCCAACCCTAGCCGGCCTCCCTCTCCCCCTCCACCTCTCTCTCTCGGCCACCCCCATCCACCTCTCTCTCTCGACCACCCCCATCCACCACCAACCCGAGCCCACTACCCCCTTTCCAACACCAAAACCGTCCACCACCTACTTCCTCTCCTTTTTCTTTCCTAAAGAATTTGGCCACCACCTTTTCTCTCTCCTCTCACAATATTTTTGTCTTTTCAAGGTTTCTCCCTCTCCTAGAGTTTCTTGCAACGGAGAACGGCTTGCAATTTCATCGTCCGGAGCGGATCCGTGGAGTTGCGTGGAAATAGAATCAACCACCGTCGTGAGCGCTTCCTCCACTCATTATTGTGGACGGATTTCTTGGGATTTGGGTAACGAATTTTTAAACATCTCTTGAGTGATTTCTTCTAATATTATTTGTGAGATTTGGTGGAATTAGAAGACTAGTATTTAGTCCTGATTTATATTGAAATTCATGCTTAAAATAATTTGATTTTTAAAGCGTGCTCCTTCCAAATATTTTCGTAAAAATAGGATCGGGTAGATCTCGAGAACGCTAGTAGAGATCGGATTCATTATCCTTGATTTCTCCTCGAGTTCTAGGGATTTTGGTTAACCTCGATTTAAATTAATTTGGGATTGAATTTTGGACTTCTTTTAAATCACTATTTTAGTCCGGATCATCTCGTGTTGGTTTTGTGAATGTTTGCGGGTAAATTTAATTTGAATTGCTAATTGTCCGGATCGGGTAGGTCCTATTCACTTGAGCGAACATTGACCTTTAGCCCGTGTTCAATCTATAAAGGGGTAGCGTCCTTTTGCGTGTGCGTTGTTAAATATTGTGCCACTAGTTGGATAAATCACTGGTAGTATAATTTTAGAGAAATATTGCTCCTACACATCCTAGTTTAATTGCCGAACCCAAGTGCACGTAGTTTAATCCGTCAGAACCCGTTGGCCTGCATCAATTTGGTATTAGAGGGAGGTTCACTTCAATTTCCTAATTGGCACCCTCCCCCTTTTATTAATACGCCGACAAGCACTTGTCTTTCACGTTTATTTGTCAAAAATGACAAATTGTTTTTTGCTTCTGGTCTGCCAATAGCGGCCTAATTTTTTATTTTTCTGCCAAAAAAATATATTTTTTAATAATCTCCATATTATTTTCAGCAAGAAAAAAAAATATTGGCTTAATTATATAGCGGGAACAATTCCATCGATCTTAGATTATAAGGGTCAGAATCCTTAATTCATTGCATGTACACAAGATTCAGATCGAGTTTTTCTTCGGTTCTCACTGAACATGGCCGATGACGTTTGTGTCCCGTTTAGACTATTGGTATGATAAAGTCATGGCTAGTCACACCCCAGCCGTGCCTACATACCATAGGAATTCAAACCGTCCCCACGCTAATCCTACTTATGACGGTTTAGGGTGTCCCCAAAGTTTTAGAGACTGGCTTAAGGGGATAGAAATTTATTTTGATTGCCACGTATAGGACGACCACCAAAAAGTTAACATCACCCGAGAGCGGTTAGTAGGTCAAGCCCGCGTGTTTTGGTTAAACGAAGAGCGTCGTGTTGGTAGCTATCAATATGCTTGGCCGCACAAGCGAAGCTTACTCTCGGATCAATTTGATCCCGACTACCTTCGTACTAATAGCACCACACCCGTGAGTCAGTATAGTTATGACACTAGACCCATAGCGTCTTATAGGAGTGACCCTATGCCACCCGTTAGCAAGACTAGTTATGACACTAGACCTGTAGCTGCTTATAGGAGTGACCCTATGCCACCCGTTAGCAAGACTAGTTATGACACTAGACATGTAACTGCTTATAGGAGTGAACATATACCTCAGGTTAGATCCTATCCCCACATTGGTAGTAATACACAAAGGGTGCCTATTTCTACCTCTAGGGAAAATAAGTAGTTTAGACCCCATAATTTGGATTCCAAAGATACTATTGCTAGGGTGTTGGCTCCTTTTGCTCTGATGGCTCCTTTTGCTTGTGATCCTGACGGTTTGAGCAACGGGTTGTGGCTAACCTATACCCACCATATAGCGATCGACTTGGAGTGAGTCACTGGATTGTATCTCAAGGTAATAGAGCTCCTTTGACTTTGTCGTAGCATAGGAAAGAGTCTTAGGTTATGAGCTGGAAAGACTAGTAACTGTACATGTCCTATGACGATCAACTTGGAGTGAGCCACTGGATTGTATCTCAAGGTAATAGAGCTCCTTTGACTTTATCGTAGCATGGGAGAGAGGGTCTTAGGCTTCGAGCCGGAAAGACCTGTAATGCTCAAACAAATGTTGAACTGTTACTGAGTACGGTGGGGGCCCTGGGAAAGTCCAGAACACCGAAAATTTGTCCTGAGTGTGCGGGACGTGTGGTCGTGCGTGTCAATGTCTGTGATGGTTAAGATATAAAGATATTGCTATTCTGCTGCTTGTAGGGAAGGGGCACCACCACCCCGAGTGAGCGGGGAGGTCGTTATAATTTGGCCAGGTAAAGCTGACTGTTGACTTGCTTACCACCTCTTGGTGGATTGTCCCTATGCATGTGCTAGAGAGTTAGCACGAAGTAGCGGGCTGAATCCCCTTTGAGCTATGCCTCCCTCGAAGGCCAATCGAAGTGTGCTTTAATATTTTTATGCGTGACCGTCCTGCGTGTCGATGTTTGTAAAACACTTTTGGTGAGAAAATAATTTGTAAGGCCTTAAGACCAAAATAATGTGTATTTTGTATATCATTCATACTGAAAGATTTGGTTTCAAGATGTCCTAACTCCTAGAGGAGGGGGGGGTGAATATGTTCAATTCTTTTTCTAACTTAGGCAGACAAATCTATCTAGTTTAGCAATTTATTCAGCAGAAATCACAGCACAACATTCACATACACACAACATTCCACAGATTGCACACCAGATTTATAGTGGTTCCCCAAATGATGGGTACATCCACTTTCCCACTTCGCCTATCTAGCAGTGTACTAGATTTGGCCTAACTTCTTTCTTCTCAGATCCGCAGATTTTATAGCTCAGAACCAAGAATGGTTCCTACAACTCAGAGTGAATCCACACTCCTACAACTCGGGCACAAGCCCTACCTCAGCCTCTTTCACAGGCCTACAACTCAGAGTGAAACCCCACTCCTACAACTCAGGAAAAATCCCTACCTCAGCCTCTTTCACAGGCCTACAACTCAGGTAAATGATTTCCCTACCTCAGGCACTCAGCCCTACCTCAGCCTTTATAATTTAGGCTTACAACTTAGAAAAATAAATCTCCTACACTCAGATCTATTACAGATCCTACAAAAGTTATTGATGAAAAGATAATAATATCTTCAACCAGATGGAGAGAGAATTGGTTGAAGGCTTCTTGATCAGTTCTTGATGGAACTGATTACTTAAGGATCAACCTGTCTTAGCTTCTTCATAGCTTCTTGAATCTGAACAAAGTAAGGTTGATCTTCTTGGTGTTGAAGTTGATCTTCAATCAGCATCCTTCTTATTCAGAAATTAATCTGAATTCTTCTTCAAAATTGATCTGAATTCTTCTGGCAGACTGTTCAGGATCTGCCTTCACTGGATGAGGACTTCTCTCCTTCTTGTTTTTCTCTCTCTACCATCTGTTGACTGTTTCATCTTTCTCTTCTTCTGGATTCTCAATCCTTCAGACATTATTCTTTATTCACTGATCGTGTTCACGATCACTTCTTCACAATTCGATACCAATTGTTGAGAGAGCATATATATATATATATATGCTTCATCCATGGTTACCGGCTGTTCCGGTTCCAAACTGTCTTTTGACACCTCTGACAGATGTGACAACAATGTCAGTAATGACAACTGTCAAGTCTCCAGTTGTATTACTTCAACCTTCATTGGACTTTGACTCAGCAGCAGAGAGTGTCGAGTGAATACTTCACATGTGTCGACACACATAGTCCATGTGTTGACACAAGTCTTGATGATGTCGACACAACTTCACTTTTACTTCTCGACACAGCTTCGGTGGAATGTGTTGACACAATCACTCCTTGTCTTGACAAAGTTGGTGTCGACAGAATTCTGGTGTGTGTCGACACAAGTTCTGTGTGTCGACACAGTCGTTGTCGACAGAATTCTGCAATGTGTCGACAGCTTCTCTATGTGTCGACACAAATTTTGGGTGTCGACACAATCTGGCTCTTGGTGTCGACACAGCGTTGTCGACAGATTTTCTGTGTGTCGACACAAATTCTGGGTGTCGACACAATCTGGCCCTTGGTGTCGACACAGTCATTCCCAAGTGTCGACACTTGTACTTAGAAAATTTTTCTTCCATTTACTAACCAGCACATGATAACTCAACACAACATCAAATACAACTTGATGCATATCATTGAGTTAGGTGAAGCTTCTCCAAATCTGGTACACATTTTCCAATGTACCCAACACCTATAAGCAGGCGGTCCGTTGGCTCGCCTGGGGGGTAAGGGACCCCGAGTGCTACTCGGCCCCGGGTAGACTCGCTGTCAGGCTCTCATTAGCTGGCAGGGCTGTAGGCACACCTGGGGGAAAAGGTTTGGTTCTTGGAGATTTTTGCAGGACCCCGAGTGCTGCTCGACCCCGGGTAGACTTGCTGTCAGGCTCTCACTAGCTGGCAGGGCTGTAGGCACACCTGGGGGGGGGGGGGGGTAAGGGGGGAGAGTTTGGAGTTTGAAGAGAGAGTTTGGATACTTTGCAGGACCCCGAGTGATGCTCGGCCCCGGGTAGACCTACTGTCTGGCTCCTACTAGCTGGCAGGTCTGTTGGCTCGACTGGGGGGTAAGGGACCCCGAGTGCTGCTCGGCCCCGGGTAGACTCGCTGTCAGGCTCTCATTAGATGGCAGGGCTATAGGCACACCTGGGGGAAATGATTGGTTCTTGGAGATTTTTGCAGGACCCCGAGTGCTGCTCGGCCCCGGGTAGACTCGCTGTCAGGCTCTTACTAGCTGGCATGGCTGTATGCATACCTGGGGGGTAAGGGGGAGAGTTTGGAGTTTGGAGAGAGAGTTTGGATACTTTGCAAGACCCCGAGTGATGCTCGGCCCCGGGTAGACCCGCTGCCTGGCTCCTACCAGCTGACAGGTCCGTAGGCTCGCCTGGGGGGTAAGGGACCCCGAGTGATGCTCGGCCCCGGGTAGACTCGCTGTCAGGCTCTCATTAGCTGGCAGGGCTGCAGGTACACCTAGGGGGAATGGATTAGCCCCGCGTGTACAAGAGCATACAGAATATATGGCTTTGTTGTTTCACAATGTCATGAGAAATTGTATGCTGATTGTAAGAAATAGTATGAGGACAATTGAATAGCAGGGAGCATTACATGTATCGAGTGGTTCAAAAATATCAAAGGGGCATTGTGAGACTAGTGATTTAAGTGCAATTTTCATTTTCTCTCAATTTTTTTTCTTTGGGTCGGCTCCCACTCGCCGGATACTTGAGGTTGGATGTTTCTTTCTGAGCTTGTGGAAACCTCAAAAAGAGCGGGGATTGTGTACAACCCCGTACCCGGCCGAGTGGGATCCTCCCCCAGTGGCGGACTCGAGGATGCTATGAGCGGCGTTTTGGTGCAGCCCTGTTCGAAGACGTGCGGGTGCTCGTACGTGCGTGCAGAGGTTTTATGTGCATAGACTTAGAATATATATATATATATATATATATATATATATATATATATATATAATATATATATTATATTATATATATATTATATATATATTATATGAGATATGTGAGTGTGGAGGATGAAAAAAGAAGGGGGGGGGGGGGGGGGGAGGAGGCGGATTGGGTGGGGGGAAAGAAAAAAAAAGAAAAGAAGAAAATGAGGGGGAAGTGAGAAAAAAGAGGAGAAGGGCAGAGGGATCAGGCGGGTGAGCGGGATTTCCACCGCTAGGGTTCGTCCTAGAGCAGCAACCCCGCCCCCTCCCTCTCTCTCTCTCGGCCTGGAGCAGCAACCCTGCCCCCTCCCTCTCTCTCTCTCTCTCTCGGCTTGGAGCAGCAACCCCGCCCCCTCCCTCTCTCTCTTTCGGCATGGAGCAACAACCCCGGCCGCCCCTCTCTCTCTCTCGGCCTGGAGCAGCACAACCCCGCCCGTCTCTCTTTCTCTCTTCGTCGCCGCCGCCTATGGCAAAGCAAGGCCGGCCGGGAGCTCCTCTCCTGGCGCCGCCTACAGCAAGGCCGGCCGGGAGCTCCTCTCCCGGCGCCGCCTACAGCAAGGCAGGCCGGGAGCTCCTCTCCCGACGCCACCTACAGCAAGGCCGGCCGAGTGCTCCTCTCCCGGCACCTCCTACAGCAAGGTCGGCCGGGAGCTTCTCTCCGGGCGCCACCTGGAGCTCGAACCAGCTGCCAAGAGAGAGAGAGGGGGATGATTCCATCTCTCCCAGCAAAGTCTCGGCCATCAAGGAGGAGGATGAGATGTTATTTCTTCAGCACGGCCCGACACAGCCAACAAAAAACACATGTCAAGGGTAACAATGTTTCTACTTGGGCAGGTGAAGCTCTCAGTTTACATATTTGCATGGAAGCCCCTCTCCACCAACGGGTGGGGGGAAGGGAGCTTTTCGGTGGGTTGACGTGTACGTCCCTGCAATTAACTGCATTAGCACCCGGAAGTGTGAGTACGGGTTTAGGCATGCTGTGTGAAGCCCATCAGGACGTGTGAGCTGAATTGGTGATGTTCTGGGGGTCCCGGAGAAGACTTCGAGGAAGTTGTATATCATCTATCTGCAGGGAATGCACGCCACAACCCCCAAAGAAGGGGTGTGTGCAATATATTTGACCAGCTTATGTTAGCCGATGGTTGTTCAGCTGGCAGTCGCTTGTCGAGACGTTGGCGTAGAGGCGTTGTAGTACCAGGCGAGGAGTGGCGGGCTGAATCCCAAGCTTGTGCTGACCCTCGAAGGCCTATTTTTGCTTATATTGCCGGCCTGCGTGCCGAAGTATGGAATTCATATTCCTGTAATTATTTATGATATCTGTGATGCTTTGTGTAGATTACTTCTTCTGTCTTGGGCGAGTGGTGTGCTCGTGAACCGCTCGCCCCATGGGGGACCCGAGGTATAGTTGCCGGGAAGCCCCTGATGGCCTGTTGTCATCCTTTCAGAATAGCGGAGTTCCGCTGTTAGTGGCCCAACTTGGGCAGCGTGTCGTAGAATTTCTCGACGAGATTGCGCCAATAGTAGGGCGGGTGAGGAGCATTTTGTATAGACCCGAGGAGGCACCTCTAGTCAGGAGAGAGTTGGTCTTGAGATTCTCCTTAGAGGTTCCGGTCGGCCAAGAGAGCCCTCCGAAGGTGCCTTAGCCCAGCCTTTAGCTTGGGAGGGGAAGAGTTTGCTAGCCTTCCGGGTATGCGGCGGGACCTCCACGCTGAGACCTTGGGTCTGTCCCTTGTGTTCCTAGTCTTGTGCCTAGATCGTTTGCTTGAGGGTAGTAGGTGCGCAGTCACCCCTTCCCCGAGGGTGAACTGTTGGAGTTACCATGGTGATCTGGAAGTGATCAAACATGTAATCTCACTGCCAACGCGATATGAGCCTGCAGGGTCGCACATAAGAGATGTGGAGAAGTTGGATGATTGACTGTGTTAGTAAAGGTTACCAATCACCGACCTGAATGAGGTTATGGGCAAAGTGTTGCCTTAAAGGATCGTCGGGTTGGGCAAATGTTGCCTTGAAGGACTGGTAAGAATAGTCGACCGAAGGTCGACGAGAATCGTCGAGGAATGGTACTCTGATTCTCGCCGATCGACGAGAATCGTCGAGGATTGGTACTCTGATTCTCGACGATCGATGAGAATCGTCGACCGCAGGTCGACGGTCGACGAGTATGGTCCACCCTGCATTCGGCGAGAATCGTCGAGTTTTGTACTCTGATTCTCGCCGATCCTAGGTGATACTCGCTTGGTGATTCTCGCCGAACCTGCTTGGTGATTCTCGCCGATCGTCGCTGATTCTCGCCGACTGATTCTCGCCGAACCTGCTTGGTGATTCTCGCCGATCGTCGCCGATTCTCGCCGATTGATACTCACCGATTCTGGAACCCTAAATTTCTGGGTGGTCTGCGGATAGCGATATTCCTAAGTCTATTTATGCCTTTGGTATAAATACACACTTAGGGTTTTCGGGATCCTCTCTCTAACCGAAGATCTGTGCGTGCTGATCGAATCGAAGCCGACGGAAGTGTTCCGACGTTCGTTCGCTCCGCCGATCCCGAATCCCGCCGACGGAAGGGTTCCGCCGCCGTGCTCGCTCCGTCGACCACCTTCCCCTCCGGCGATCGTCGCTGGTGTTGCTTTTCCTGGAGCGGACCTAGCAGTCCGTGGAATAGCAAGGTGCAGTCATCATCCTTCCCGATCATCCGTGCGACGGAAAACTCGGCGTTCTCCCGCTCGTGTGGATTTCTGCAGAGACGTGGATATTATTCCACGTAGAACTCGCCACTAGCAAAAAGACGAAGTTTGGAGCATCTCCGTTGAGTTGTGACTCAACGCCACCGAGGTAATTTTTACCTAGTTGTATGTTAACTTCTTGATTCAACTACCATGGCCCGATCCCATCTCTTTTGAGTTTTCTTGATGTTTTTATTCTTCCGCTGCGTACACAAGCGTTGTGCCCTCCTCATAGAGAAACCCAACAGTGGTATCAGAGGGAGGTTCGACCATGATTGTTGTATTGGAAGTTTTGTTATTCCAGTGCGTGTAAACCTAGGGATTTAGAAGTGTTCTAAATGTCTAGATTTAGTCTTGGTACCCCGCCAAGAACGTCTGTGATTTCGTGGAAATTTCTAACTGTTAGAAATTGTAGTCTCCTTAGCAATAACCATCCCTCGAGTTTGTTTTGGATTTTGAATCCAACATAGAGAGATGAGCTTGTCTACTGCTTTAAGTTGAGTTGTCTTTGCCTTTGTCCAATGCATGTAAATCTGAGGATTTGGAAGTTTCCGGATGTTCAGATTTATCCCTTCCTTCTATCAAATGTTGATAGTGTCAGGTTGTGCACATAAGGGATGCATGTGGTTTTAGAAAAATTTTGTTTTTCCTTGGATGTGCACATTGATCAAATGTTGATCATGGTTAACTGTTAACCTATAATCAAAATCCCTTCATCAAATATTAAGTGTTCGGATGCCTTCCGATGGATGACACTCTTCCTGCCTCGATCGATGAAGTGTGGGCTTGCCAAAGCAAGGTGCATTAATCTATCTTGGTAAGGGTGCGAGCGGATAATTGTGATATCCCACTGTCGACATCGGGTCCAGCTTAACTAGGTGACCTCAAAGGTTGAGTGCCTAGAGGCATAGGGTTGGCATGCACCATATGATGGATGCGAGTAATGAGTTATTCACCAACCATACAAGAATTGCATGAGGATGCAATTGGCAAGCGTTGCCTACCTAAATAACCGCATCGTGAGAGAAAAGCCAAAGCTGACTCATTGTGTTGGTGAAATACGGATCTTGTCCACTAAGAGAGTAGCTCGCATGAACTCTCTGAATTGTTAGTGAGAGCTATCATTTCGAATAAAATAGTGGGAGTGTTTTAATTGAAGTCCAAATTAAAATAAATTGTATTTGAAATTTTGGTACTGATTTTATTCTGCATAAATTCTTGTAGAATTCCAGGGCAAGTGTTTCACACTCCACGTTGTCTCTGAGAGCCATCCTTGAGAAGGATAAGCTCAGTGGGACAAATTACATGGACTGGTATAGGAACCTGAGAATTGTTCTCAGGCAAGAGCGAAAGCTCTATGTCTTGGAAGAAGAAGCCCCCGAGGTGCCGACCGGGAACTCTTCCCGTGCTGAGAAGGATACTTATAAGAAGTATACTGATGATGCTTTAGATGTCGAATGCCTTATGCTTGCCACTATGAACTCCGAGCTTCAGAAGCAATATGAGAACATGGGGTGCAAGGAGATTGACGAGCATCTCAAGAAAATGTTTCAAGGGCAGGCTCGTCAAGAGAGGTTCGACGTCACAAAAGCGTTGTTTCAGTGCAAGATGGGAGTTCGAGACTCAGTAGGGACTCACGTACTCAAGATGATTGGGTATATAGAGAACCTTGAAAGGCTGGGTTTTCCTCTTGGTCAAGAGTTGACCACATATCTGATCCTGCAATCGTTGCCGGACAGTTATGAGCAGTTCGTCTTGAACTACAACATGAATGAAATAGACAAGACACTGCCCTAACTCCTAGGCATGTTGAGAACTGCCGAAATCAATATGAAGAAGGCCAAGCCTGTCAGCCCCATACTGATGGTGCATAAGGGCAAGGGCAAGGCCAAGGGCTCTAAGAAGACGAAGGTGGGACCTAAGTCATATCTTGAGCCCAAGTCTTCTGCACTGATGAAAAAGAAAAGCACGGTGAAGGAAGGGAAATGCCACCACTGTGGCAAGGCTGGTCATTGGAGGAGGAACTGTCCTTCGTACATTGAAGGTCTGCAGAAATTGAAGGGAGGTATGACTTCCGCTTCAAATGTCTACGTTATAGAGATAAACCTTTCTGCTCCTTCATCTTGGGTATTAGATACCGGATGTGGTTCTCACATTTGTACAAATGTGCAGGAACTGGGAAGGAGAAGATTGCTGAGTAAAGGGGTGGTGGACCTCCGCGTCGGCAATGGAGCAAGAGTTGCTGCTGTAGCCGTAGGGGTTTACTGTCTTTCTTTGCCCAGTGGGCTTGTAATAGAACTAGATAATTGTTATTTTGTTCCGGCCATAACTAGAAACATTATATCTATTTCATGTTTGGACATGATTGAATTTTCTTTTATAATTAAGAACAACTGTTGTTCTATATTTAAGAATGATGTTTGTTATGCTGTAGCCCAATTGTTTAATGGTCTTTATGTTTTGAACTTGGACCATCTGATCTGTAATGTAGAAAATAATAAAAGACTAAGAACAAATGACTCGAACCCTACATTTCTCTGGCATTGTCGTTTGAGCCATATCAACGAGAAGCGCATATCCAAACTCCATAGAGATGGACTTTTGGACTCATTTGATTATGAATCATTTGAGCGATGCGAATCTTATTTGTTAGGCAAGATGACTAAAGCTCCTTTCACTGGTTATACTGAGAGGGCTGAGGATCTCTTGGGTGTTGTACATAGTGATGTATGCGGACCCATGACTTCCATGGCTAGAGGTGGGTATTTCTACTTTGTTTCATTTACTGATGATTTCAGTAGATACGGATATGTGTATCTTATGAAGTACAAATCCGAGACCTTTGAAAAGTTCAAAGAGTTCAAGAATGAAGTAGAAAACCAGTTGGGTAAAAGGGTTAAAGCACTCCGATCTGATCGAGGTGGCGAATACCTGAGTCATGAGTTCCGTGATCATCTGAAAGAGTGTGGTATTGTATCACAGCTCACTCCACCTAGAACACCATAACATAATGGTGTGTCTGAGAGGAGAAATCGTACTCTGTTAGACATGGTACGTTCGATGATGAGTCATGCAGACTTGCTTGTTTCCTTTTGGGGTTTTGCTTTAGAGACTGCTGCAATGACATTGAATTGCGCTCCAACGAAAACGGTTCTGAAGACACCATATGAGATATGGACTGGGAAGCGTCCTAGTATGTCGTTCATTAGAATTTGGGGCTGTGAGGCATACATGAGACGTCAAATGCCTGACAAGCTGGAACCCAAATCGGATAAATGTTATCTGGTGGGATATCCTAAGGAAACGAAAGGGTATTACTTTTACCTACCGTCTGAGTGCAAAGTGTTTGTCGCAAGGACTGATGTCTTCTTGCAGAAAGAGTTCTTATCAAGAAAGACTGAAAAGGTAGAGCTTGAAGAAGTTCAAGAACCACATGTAATGAATGAACCGGAATTGGATTCTGAGACAGGACTACAAGATGTTGTAGCTAGAGAACCTGCTCAAGGAACACAAGTCCTACGTAGATCTGGTAGACCGAGGTTTGAGCCTGAGAGATATGAATTTCTCGTGTCTCAAATAGGTAATGTGTTGCTTATGGATCATGATGATGAACCAGCAACCTACCAAGAGGCTATGAATGGACCGGACTCCGACAAATGGCTTGAGGCTATGAAATCCGAAATGGACTCCATGTATGCAAACTAAGTTTGGAACTTGGTGGAACCACCTGAAGGGGTACGACCCATAGGGTGCAAGTGGGTCTTCAAGAAGAAGACCGACATGGATGGGAATGTACAGACATTCAAAGGGCGACTGGTGGCTAAGGGTTTCAAGCAAATTCATGATATTGACTATGATGAGACTTTTTCCCATGTTGCCATGGTAAAGTGCATAAGGATATTGCTTGCTGTTGCTGCGTATTATGACTACGAGATCTGGCAGATGGATGTCAAAACAGCTTTCCTTAATGGAAACCTCCTTGAGGAAGTGTATATGACACAACCCGAGGGTTTTGTATCCCCAAATGAAGCCACTAAAATATGCAAGCTGAATAAGTCCATCTATGGACTGAAACAGGCCTCTCGAAGTTGGAAGCTTCGTTTTGATGAGAAAATCAAAGAGTTTGGTTTCATCAAGAATGAAGATGAGCCTTGTGTTTACAAGCGAATCAGTGGGAGCATTGTTGTTTTCCTGATATTGTATGTAGATGACATACTGTTGATTGGAAATGACATTCCTACCCTGAAAGTTGTTAAGAACAACCTAGGGAACTGCTTTTCAATGAAGGATTTGGGTGAAGCGACTTATATACTCGGTATTAAGATCTATAGAGATAGATCAAAAAAGTTGCTGGGTTTGACCCAGAGTACGTACATCGAAAAGGTGTTGAAGCGGTTCAACATGCTTGAGTCCAAGAAAGGATTTTTGCCCATGTCTCATGGTGTGAATCTCTCTAAGGACCAGTGTCCAAAGTCTTGTGAAGATAAGGACCGCATGAAGTTGATTCCATATGCTTCGGCAATAGGATCAATCATGTACGCGATGTTATGTACTCGACCCGACGTCTCCTTTGCTTTGAGCATGACTAGCAGGTATCAGTCTGACCCCGGTGAATGTCACTGGATTGCAGTCAAGAATGTCCTGAAGTACTTGAGAAGGACTAAAGATGTGTTCTTGGTGTATGGTGGAGAGGAAGAGCTCGTTGTAAGTGGTTACACGGATGCTAGCTTCCAAACTGATAGAGACGACTCCAAGTCTCAGTCAGGTTTTGTGTTTTGCCTGAATGGAGGAGCTGTGAGCTGGAAGAGTTCCAAGCAAGAGACAGTTGTTGATTCTACAACAGAGGCCGAGTATATCGCCACAGCTAATGCGGCGAAGGAGGCTGTATGGATTAGGAAATTCATCGGCGAGCTTGGTGTAGTTCCTAGCATTGTTGGTCCCGTAGTTATCTACTGTGATAACAATGGTGCAATTGCACAATCTAAGGAACCTAGATCCCATCAGCGCTCCAAGCATATACTTCGGCGGCTTCATCTTATTCGTGAGATTGTCGAACGAGGAGATGTGAACATTTGCAGAGTGCCAACTGAGGAGAATATTGCGGATCCACTGACAAAGCCTCTCGCGCAGAGAAAGCATGATGATCATACTAGATCAATAGGTATACGATACCTAAATGATCAACTCTAGTGAGAATCTTGTGGATTGCATGTAAACATGTATTTTGTTGGCTATTTGTTCATATGATGGACAATGTACCTAGTTTTTCTCTTACAATTAATGACAAGTTCTTTTATTATGAGTTTTTATATATGATAGTTAAATGTTAACATAATAGATACCCTTAGAATATTCGCTTCCATGGGACATCAAGTACGTGACTTGAATGTGAGAGCCTATGATTTATTTGAAGCTTCATTCTTAAAAGTTCCCTGGTCGAGTATCATCATAGAAGCTAAGGGTGATGATGGTACATGAAGGCTAGCACGTGCGTTGACTGATGACCGGTTCTCACAGGTCATGATATTGTGATATCAAGTCATCACGTGGGTACTTGTTAGTGAACAAGTTGTATTGGACAGACCCAACCTGAGGCTACTCTGTGGATTGTCATCCAATCGTGTCACGAGTAGGTCTCAATTGACAATGGTGTTGTGGTCCTTTAACCTGAAGTCACAGCATTCATCAAGTGAGGAAGAGCGTGCTTTGATGCCATCTAAAGTCTTCCTTGAGAAAGGTTGATGATAAGGGTGGTTGTTGGGCATGTTACGAATCATTTGGGTGTTTGTGTGTGAGCAAATATGGGATTTGTCCTCCTGTATGACAGGAGTTGCATCCATGGGCCCATTGATGGAACTGGACTGAGAAATGCATGGCCATGCTTGGTTGAGTCAATATGTGATATTGGACTCACCATTCTCTGGAAGTCCATCCTAGATCAAGAAACTTGGATTGAGCTATTACGAGGGTGACACGGTCCATGCCTCTAGTTCTTTCCGGATGTAAGGGACAAAGGGATAAAGACAACGCTGATACATTGGTCATAAATGCTTATTAGTTATAAACTCTTATTCCTTGGGGAGCAATGATGCATTGCTAGATGCCGCTCATTGTTTGTGAGGTTTTTGGTTTGATACTTTCAAGATCAAGTGGGAGTCTGTTGGAGTTACCATGGTGATCTGGAAGTGATCAAACATGTAATCTCACTGCCAACGCGATATGAGCCTGTAGGGTCGCACATAAGGGATGTGGAGAAGTTGGATGATTGACTGTGTTGGTAAAGGTTACCAATCACCGACCTGAATGGGGTTATGGGCAAAGTGTTGCCTTAAAGGATCGTCGGGTTGGGCAAATGTTGCCTTGAAGGACTGGTAAGAATAGTCGACCGAAGGTCGACGAGAATCGTCGAGGAATGGTACTTTGATTCTCGCCGATCGACGAGAATCGTCGAGGATTGGTACTCTGATTCTCGACGATCGACGAGAATCGTCGACCACAGGTCGACGGTCGACGAGTATGGTCCACCCTGCATTCGGCGAGAATCGTCGAGTTTTGTACTCTAATTCTCGCCGATCCTAGGTGATACTCGCCGACTGATTCTCGCCGAACCTGCTTGGTGATTCTCGCCGATCGTCGCTGATTCTCGCCGACTGATTCTCGCCGAACCTGCTTGGTGATTCTCGCCGATCGTTGCCGATTCTCGCCGATTGATACTCACCGATTCTGGAACCCTAAATTTCTGGGTGGTCTGCGGATAGCGATATTCCTAAGTCTATTTATGCCTTTGGTATAAATACATACTTAGGGTTTTCGGGATCCTCTCTCTAACCGAAGATCTGTGCATGCTGATCGAATCGAAGCCGATGGAAGTGTTCCGACGTTCGTTCGCTCCGCCGATCCCGAATCCCGCCGATGGAAGGGTTCCGCCGCCGTGCTCGCTCCGTCGACCACCTTCCCCTCCGGCGATCGTCGATGGTGTTTCTTTTCCTGGCGCGGACCTAGCAGTCCGTGGAATAGCAAGGTGCGGTCATCATCCTTCCCGATTATCCGTGCGATGGAAAACTCGGCGTTCTCCCGCTCGTGTGGATTTCTGTAGAGACGTGGATATTATTCCACGTAGAACTCGCCACTAGCAAAAAGACGAAGTTTGGAGCATCTCCGTTGAGTTGTGACTCAACGCCACCGAGGTAATTTTTACCTAGTTGTATGTTAACTTCTTGATTCAACTACCATGACCCGATCCCATCTCTTTTGGGTTTTCTTGATGTTTTTATTCTTCCGCTGCGTGCACAAGCGTTGTGCCCTCCTCATAGAGAAACCCAACATGAACTTCACAGGAGACCGAGATTTCGGTTTCAACATAAGCCCTTGAGTGATTGTTATAGAACTAGTAGAAATGTTATCAAACCCTTTTATGACCCCTTTTTCTGATCCATCAAAGATCACTTTGGGTCCACTCTCTATGGGAGTATAGTTATTTAACATTTTTCTTGTTCCAGTCATGTCCCTGAAACATCCACTATCCAAGTACCATATATGGGTATGACAACTTGGACCCACCTTACTAGGACCAGACTGATCCTGGCACTGATCTTCTTCTGTCAAGGCCATCAGCCCTTTACAACAATGTTCTTCAATTCCATTTACTAAGTCCAGCAATTTCAAGAACTCAGCCTCTTCTACATCCTCTTCAGTTGCAAACAGTCCTATGTATGCTTCAACTTAAGCTTCAGCCTCAGAATCTGATGATGAAGAATCTGACCATCTTTTTTGCTTCTTTGCAACAAAGGATTTCTCCTTCTTGCCCTTATTTTTTAGTTTCTTCTTGTCATTAGATTCTTTTTTTTGTTAGGACAATCAGCTACCACATGTCCAAGCCTGTTGCAACAATAACAAACAATCTTAGTTGAAGATAATTTACTAGGTTTAGAGCCATATCTGTCCTTCCTAGAGGATTTCTTTTTTCGATAGTAATCATCCTTGGATTGTGAGGAGGATGGCTTGGATCTCCACTGTTTCTTCTGCAAGAACCTTTGAAATTGTCTTGAGAAAGCAGCTAAGTCTTCATCAGAATTTGGACTATCTGATGTGTGACTGTCAGAACTTTCTGAAACTACTTCTGCAGCTTTCCTAGGAGGAGATGGAGACATCCTCCTATCCTTTCTTATGGCTTCAGTCTTGAAAGCCACTGACTTATCTCTGTAATCAACTTTATTACTTTTCTCCTCCTCTTTTCTGGCCATCTTCTGCATCTCATATGAAAGCAGTTTGCCAAATAATGTAGGAGGTGAGATTTCTTCTAGTCTGACCACTTCCCTAATGACACATATCTTGGTGTCCCAGCCCGTTGTTAATGATCTCAGAAACATATCATTTAACTCATATGTGCTGAATACTCTTCCATATGACATCAATTCATTAACTATTCTGAAGAACTTCTTGTATCATTCAGTTATGCTGTCTGTTTTAGATTGTCTAAAATTTTCATACTCCTGATTCAGCATAGACTTTCTCTCTTCTCTCACTTCTTCTGATCCCTTCATGTAGACAATCAGGGTGTCTCATATTTCTTTGGAGTTCTTGCAGTGAATCAAATTTTAGAATGTTGAATCATCTATAACACTGACTATTATATTCTATGCTCTCTTATCCATAGTAGATAAGATGATCTCATCCTTTGTCATTTCAGAATACTCCTCTGGTGTCCTGAGATTTGCATCAAGAACTGAGACATTCATTGGGATGAATGACCATTCTTTGACTGTCATATAGATTCTTGGATCTGAAGCTTCCATAAACAGTCTAACTCTTTCTTTCCATATGCCAAAAATCTCTTTTCTACATATAGGTAACTTCATGGAACCAAACTCCTTATGATTCTCAATGGAACCCATTTTGCCTAATAGATTTCTGCCTTGGAGATCTACTCAGACTGTTAAGTCTATTTTTAAGTAACCTCCCTCTGATACCACTTGAAAGAATTAGTTTCAAGATGTCCTAAACACCTAGAGGGGGGGGGGGGTGAATAGGTTCAATTCTTTTTCTAACTTAGGCAGACAAATCTATCTAGTTTAGCAATTTATTCAGCAGAAATCACAACACAACATTCACATACACACATCATTCCACAGATTGCACACCAGATTTATAGTGGTTCCCCAAATGATGGGTACATCCACTTTCCCCCTTCGCCTATCTATCAGTGTACTAGATTCGGCCTAACTTCCTTCTTTCTTCTCAGATCCGCAAATCTTACAGCTCAAAACCAAAAATGGTTCCTACAACTCAGAGTGAATCCACACTCCTACAACTCGGGCACAAGCCCTACCTCAACCTCTTTCACAGGCCTACAACTCAGAATGAAACCCCACTCCTACAACTCAGGCAAAAGCCCTACCTCAGCCTCTTTCAAAGGCCTACAACTCAGGTTAAAGATTCCCCTACCTCAGACACTCAACCCTACCTCAGCCTTTATAATTTAGACTTACAACTCACAGAAATAAATCTCCTACACTCAGATCTATTACAGATCCTACAAAAGTTATTGATGAAAAGATAATAATATCTTCAACCAGATGGAGAGAGAATTCGTTGAAGTCTTCTTGATCACTTCTTGATAGAACTGATTACTTAATGATCAACCTGTCTTAGCTTCTTCAAAGCTTCTTGAATCTGAACAAAGTAAGTTGATCTTCTTGGTGTTGGAGTTGATCTTCAATCAGCTTCCTTCTTATTCAGAAATTAATCTGAATTCTTCTTTAGAATTGATCTGAATTCTTCTGGCAGACTGTTCAAGATCTGCCTTCACTGGATGAGGACTTCTCTCTTTCTTGTTTTTCTCTCTCTACCATCTATTGACTGTTTCATCTTTCTCTTCTTCTGGATTCTCAATCCTTCTGAGATTTTTCTTTATTCACTGATCGTGTTCACAATCACTTCTTCACAATTCGATATCAATTGTTGAGAGAGCATATCTATATATAGACTTCATCCATGGTTACCGGCTGTTCCGGTTCCAAACGGTCTTCTGACACCTCTGACAGATGTGACAGCAATGTCAGTAATGACAGCTGTCAAGTCTCCAGTTGTATTACTTTAACATTCATTGGACTTTGACTCAGCAGCAGAGAGTGTCGAGTGAATACTTCACATGTGTCAACACACATAGTTCATGTGTCGACACAAGTCTTGATGATGTCGACACAACTTCACTTTTACTTCTCGACACAGCTTCTGTGGAATGTGTCAACACAAGTCCTGTGTGTCGACACAATCACTCCTTGTCTTGACAAAGTTGGCGTCGACAGAATTTTGGTGTGTATCGACACAAGTTCTATATGTCGACACAGTCGGTGTCGACAGAATTCTGGAATGTGTCGACAGCTTCTCTGTGTGTCGACACAAATTTTGGGTGTCGACACAATCTGACTCTTGGTGTCGACACAACGTTATCGACAGATTTTTTGTGTGTCGACACAAATTCTGAGTGTCGACACAATCTGGCCCTTGGTGTCGACACAGCTATTCTCAAGTGTCGACACTTGTACTTAGAAAATTTTTCTTCCATTTACTTAACCTGCACATGATAACTCAACACAACATCAAATATAACTTGATGCATATCATTGAGTTAGGTGAGGCTTCTCCAAATATGGTACACATTTTTCAATGTACCCAACAATCTCCCCCTATTTGGAGAAGTCATAATTTTTAGTCAATGATATATATCACTTATAATAAAATAAACAATATGATGTATAAAAGCATTCAATGACAGAGTAACATATAAACAAAACAAGTATATTATATCATCACAGAATATGATACAAACATAATAAGCATGAATCATTGTTTTGTTTAAACTTCAAAAAAAAGTTTGTTAATAATAGATTACATAGATTTTAAAACTTAAGATTACAATGTTCTAAAATCTAGTCAATCTATCCTAAGGCTGATCAGGCTCCTTGATCACTATGCATTTGCCAGACTGGACCCTTGCTTGTACTGGAGCTTCAGTATCTTTAGCTGGCTTCTTACCTTTGAGATCCTTCTTCTTAAGTTCTTCAGCCTTAACGTTTTGCCTTTCAAAATAGTGATAAAGCTTGGGAAAGTATTTACTGGGCTCCACAGCTGTAGCAGGTATTTTCCCAGCCTTGTGATCTCTTCTGAACTGATGTATAACATCTTGTCTCTACAGATATTTGCTCCACTCAAGTTCAGAATACCACTTGCCTCTATCATGCATTTTGTCTTTGACAGCTTGCCAGACAGTGAGTATTATATTTCTGGAGGTGGGACTCCATCTTTCAAAATCAGACTTCAGTTCAGCCTGCTCTCTAAACCTTTTCTTTGAGAGTTGAGCTTCTTGCACTTTATTCAATGCTGCCTCTGACATTTCCACTTTCTCAATTATAACATTCTTAGTAGCCTCTGGAGGGCTATACATCTGGTGAACTAGTTGTTGAATTCCCTCAAAGTTAGAAGGGGGTATATGATTTGAGCTACCTCCTGCTGACCCCCTTCAATTCCTGCAGCTTGAATGCCTGACTCAGCTGTATTATCATCATCACACAAGGGAGGATATCACAGAGTTGCTCTAATAACATTTGTTATCCATTTAGTATGCTCTGAGCTAGCATTGACTAACAACCTCTCCCCCTTTATGACTTCTCTCTCAACATGATTCCTGAGATCATCTTTCTAAAATCTGATTTGATCAGCTAAGTAGTTGGTGCCTTCTATATAATAAGCTTTAAACTTTTGTAGCTGAGCAGATATGA
Organism: Platanthera guangdongensis; assembly: GCA_039583875.1. Lineage (NCBI taxonomy): Eukaryota > Viridiplantae > Streptophyta > Magnoliopsida > Asparagales > Orchidaceae > Platanthera > Platanthera guangdongensis. The sequence continues at coordinate 85,020,142 of CM077147.1, read as the reverse complement.
TCTTTTGAGAGGCTTGAGTGGCAGATTGGAAAGTGGCTAAATCTTCTTGAAGTTTCTTATCAAACTCTGACTTCTCTTTAGCCTTTTCCTCAGTTAATGCAGTTGTAGTATTCTTTAACTCAGTAACAATCACATTATGTGATTCAATAAGATTATCATTCATTCTAATTTGATTTTCTAGGACATATCCTTGCTTTACCACTATATCATCAATATGTGTCCTTGCCTCTTGTTGCTGCTTGTCCAGATAAACTACAGTATTACCTCCTTTATGGAAGCAGACTGTCATCTCTTTCTTATTCTGGTTTACTTCAAATCTGATTGATTTTATATCTTGAGCCAAAGTAAACTGAAGTTCCTTATGGCTTTCATCCACATATTTTTCAAGAGCTTGTCTTTGCTCATCCATTTTAACTTGCAGAGCAACCAACAGTGAACTGAAGTCAACTGTTGGAGCTGAGGGTTGTGAGGCAGTCTGTAAAGCTTTCTTATAGCTTGAGCTTTTTTTCCTGTAAACCATCAGTTTTCTCTTCTTTTCTCTGAGTGCTTCTCCATCATCAGATTCAGAAGAACTTTCAATGTTCACTGTGTCCTTTGGACTAGAGGGCAGCTCCTTGTCAGTCCTTGGCAACTCCCCCTCAGTCCCTGGCTCCTCCCCCTAAGTCCTTGGCACCTCTTCCTCAGTCCTTACTTCTTGTAAGTTAGGAAACAATTCCTCAAGAGTGAATTCCTGTTGCAGTTGAAATGGAGGCACATCTGTATCTTGTACAGTTAATGGAGCATCATCTAATGCAGATGTATCATCCATTGGTATATCCTGTGCAAGGATGTTGTCATGGTTTGTCTGTTCAACATCAGTTAGAAACACAGTTAGTGTATCTGGCTCAGTATCTAGTGTAGTTTGATTAATATCATGTATTACCTTAAGGATAGTTTGAGTGGCTGTTTCACTCTCTAATGCAGCTTGCTCTTTCTTATGAGCAACTTTTGGAGGCAATGCCTCTTGTTAAGCTGGAGAAAGCTCATCGGCTCCCCCTAGATGAAGCACATCCTGAACTTGATTCAGTTGGATGGTGCTTTCTGGAATATGCACCCCCTGCATCTGACTATCATCTACATTCTTAGGGGCAGATGATTTTCTTGCAGATTCTTGTTGTTCTTCATCTGAACTGAAGATCACTTGTTCTTCTGAATCACTAGAAGATTCAGGTTTCCTGGGGGTTGTCTTTTTCTTTTTCAGTTGTGGTTGTTTCTGTTGTGTAGAACCATCCTTTGTCAGAACTCTTTCCCACTGGATAGTATTTTCATATTCATCCTTCTCATGTGGTTTATCCTAGATCCTTTTGTGTGGTTCATCACTTCAGGAATATTCATTGCCAGATACAAACTCAGTATTCTTCCTAGATTAGGTTTCTTCAAACTTTCCTTGATCTTTTCAAAGATCACAACAGACCAATTAGTTTTTACTCTGAAAATAACTCTGGTCATTAAGCTGAACATATAGGCTGAGATCCTATCATGTCCTCCTGGTTTGCAGAAAATTACTTTTCCCATAATCTCTGAAAGAAACTTTCCTTGGGAGTTCATCCCCTTCCTCTGCATTGATGATTCAATCTTAGTGGTGGGATCCAGTCCACACCATTGAAGAGCTTCTTTTGTCATTGAAGATGTGACTTCATCATCTTTCTGCGTCCGGGGCAACTGTAGTGTCTTCCTCAAACGCTTCTTGGTAAGTTTCACCTTGCTTCTTTGAATTGATGACTTAATCTTCAATCCAGTTGAATCCAGCGTTGCTGATGTATAAAATTCAAGAACCTCCTTCTTCCAGATCTTAGTAGGTTCTGAAACTAGATATTCCAAACCACTTTCTTTGATTAGGGTTATCACATCTTTGATCTCAGTCGCACCACTCTCAAAAGCATCGCGAACTAATTCATAGCCTTCGTTGATGTTGTTCTCCAATTTTGGCGTCATTGGTGATGAGAAATTTGAGGAGAAGAGAGATGAAGGTTTGTCGACTCAAAGATTTGGTCTTGAAAATGTTGAGAGAGTAGTCGACAAAGTTGCTCTGTGACCTATTTATATGTTTGTCAACACAGAAGGTCAAAAGGCGGGGTAATAAATACTTAATGTGTCGACACTGTAGAGATTGTGTCGACACAGACTTCTAATGTCTCGACAGAGTCAGACAACACTATGTGTCGACATAGTTTGCGTTGTGTCGACACAGAATTCTTAATAGTCGACTCTAATATCTGCGTGTCGACACAGACGACTGTAAGTGTCGACACTACTATCTAAATAATAGAACTTCTATGTGTCGACACCAAACTCTGAGTGTCGACACCACTATCTCACCACTATTTTGTTGTGTCGACAACTTTCCTTATGTGTCGACACTAATTACTATATGTCGACACAGATTTCCTTATGTATCGACATCAACTACTATATGTCGACACAGATTTCCTTTTGTGTCGACATTGAATTAATTAGTCAGATTTACTAAGTTACTCTAGGTTTAACATGCCTAATTCAATTTTAAAATAATTGAATTTAGTTTCATCTAGTGGTTTAGTAAATATGTTAGCAATTTGATTATTTGTGGTGACAAATTCCAAACAAATATCTTTTTTTTCAACATGCTCTCTAATGAAGTGAAATCTAATTTATATATGCTTGGTTCTACTATGTGATACAGAATTTTAGCAATAGAAATAGCACTTGTAGAATCATAAAATAGTGGAGTTCTACTTACCTTGAGACCATAGTATTCATGTTGATGTTAAATCCATAAAAGCTGAGCACAGCAGCTGGCTGCAGCAATATATTCAGACTCAGCAGTAGAAATTGCCACATTTGTCTGCTTCTTACTGCTCCATGACACCAATCTACCACCTAGAAACTGACATGTGCCAGTGGTGCTCTTTCTAGCTTCTTTGCAACCTGCAATGTCTGCATCTGAAAAACCAGTCAGTAGAAAGTCTCTATTCTTAGGGTACCAAAGACCAAAATTAGGTGTGTCCTTAAGATATCTCAAAATTCTTTTAACTGTATTATAATGAGATTCTTTAAGGCTTGCTTGGTACCTAGCACAGACACATGTAACATACATAATGTCTGGTCTACTAACAGTTAAGTATAGAAGGGAGCCAATTATCCCTCTATACAAAGACTAATCTACAGGTTTCCCTGCATCATCTTTGCCTAAAGACATACTTGTTCCCATTGGAGTTCTCATGGTGGTGGATGACTTCATACCATATTTCTTAATTAACTCCTTGGTGAACTTAGACTGTGATATGGACAAGCAATCATCATTCTGTCTTACTTGGAGTCCTAAGAAGAATTTCAGCTCACCCATACTGCTCATCTCAAACTTCCCTTGCATAAGTTTTGCAAACTTCCTACAAAGGTTGTTTTCTGTTGATCGAAAGATTATGTCATCAACATAAATCTGGACTAGGATCATCTTGCCCTTTGACTCCCTAAGGAATAAAGTCTTGTCTATTTTTCCCCTTTGAAAATTTATTCTCAATGAGGAAGGTAGACAATATTTCATACCAAGCCCTAGGGGCTTGTTTCAAACCATATAAGGCTTTCTTAAGCCTATAAATATAATCAGGATAAAGTGGATCAACAAAACCTAAGGGCTGTTCAACATAGACTTCTTTCAAATTACCATTTAGGAATGCTGACTTGACATCCATTTGGTATACCTTGAAACCTTGGAAAGCAGCAAAGGCAAGGAATAGCCTTATTGCTTCCAACCTTGCCACTGGGGCAAATGTCTGATCAAAGTCTATGCACTCTTGCTGTCTATAACCTTTGACAACCAGTCTTGCTTTGTTCTTCACTATGATGTCATTTTCATCTAGTTTGTTCCTGTAGATCCACTTAGTCTCAATAATATTATGATCCTTTGGTTTTGGAACCAGCTCTCATACTTTACACCTTCTGAATTGATTCAGCTTCTCCTGCATTACATCAATCTAGTTGGAGTCTTGTATGACTTCTTCAAATCTCTTTGGTTCCACCTGTGACAGGAAACTTGAGCAAAGCACTTTGTTTATGTGTTTGCTTCTGGTTTGCACACCATGTCTTGGATCACCAATAATTTGGTGTGCTGGATGATCCTTTAGATTCCTTATTACTGGAGGAATTCTATCAGCAATTTGAACTTCTTCAATTTCTCCACCATGTTGTACTTCATTGTCTTCAATGTCAGCTTGTGGACCTTGTACTCCCCCTGTACAACAACCATCATTTTCCTCATCCTGCCTTGCAGTTTGGTCTTCATTAATGGTCAGCATATCCAACTTTTCTTTTAAACCTGTTGATCTACAAGAATTGCTAGACAACTCACAGTTAATTCGATCAGATTCATCAAACACTAGATGAACAGATTCTTCTACAACTTGTGTAGTCAAGTTGTAGACCCTATATGCCTTACTGTTATTGTTGTACCCAACAAATATCCCATCTTGGGATTTGGCAGCAAACTTAGTTAGGTGAGACTTGCCAGTGTTAAGCACATAACACTTGCTACCAGAGATCATAAAGTAGGATATGTTTGGTTTTTTGCCCTTCATAATCTCATTGGGTGTCTTTTTGTGGTTCTTAGTTATGGATGCTCTATTGAGAACATGACAAGCAGTATTTACTGCCTTAGCTCAAAAATATTCTGGGAGAGAAGTGTCACTTAGTAGAGTTCTACCAGCCTCAATAAGAGTCCTATTCTTTCGTTCAGCAATTCCATTTTGCTGAGGTGTTCTAAGTGAGGAGAATTCCTGATGAATCCCTAGTTCTTCACAAAACCTTGTCATACATTCAGACTGAAATTCAGTTCCATGGTCACTTCTGATTTTGACCACTGAATTGTTAAGTTCATTCTGAATTTGTTTAACAAAGTTATGAAAGACAGTAGGAGTTTCAGATTTCTGCCTCAAAAAGAAAACTCATGTAAGAGGTACAAAAGTATAGACTTTCCTACCTAGACTATGAACTAGCATAGGACCAAATAGATCCATATGCAAGAGGTACAAACACCTCATATAGTCATTGGTATTAAGACTATGAAAAGAGGATTTGGTCTGCTTGCCTTTTTGACAAGCTGAACATATACCCTCTTTTATGCACTTAAACTGAGGACCATTCCCCACTAAATCTAAACTATAGAGTTGGCCTATAGTCTTATAGTTCAGATGAGCTAGCCTCTTGTGTCATTGGACACACTGAGATGCTTTCTCATCTGCAACTAAACATACAAGAGAGTTCATGTTTTCATAATCAAAATTTAAACAATAACATTCCCTTTTCTATAACCAGACAAGATCACCTTCTGATCACTTGTCCTTTTAATTTGACACTCATTCTTAATAAATGAAGTGTCATACCCAAAATCACTCAGATGACTTATGCTTATCAAGTTATGTTTCAAACCTTTTACATAAGCTGTACAATCCCGTACCCGGCCGAGTGGGATCCTCCCCTAGTGGCGGACTCAGGGATGCTATGAGCGACGTTTTGGTGCAGCCCCGTTCGAAGACGTACGGGTTCTCGTGCGTGCGTGCGGAGATTTTATGTGCATAGGTTTAGAATTTATATATATATATTATAATATATATATTATATTATATATATTATATTATATATATATTATATGAGATATGTAAGTGAGGAGGATGAAAAAAGAAGTGGGGGGGGGGGGGGGGGGGAAGGAGGCAGATCGGGTGGGGGGGGGGGGGAGAGAAAAAAGAAGAAGAAAACGCGGGGGGAAGTGAGAAAAAAGAGGAGAAGGGTAGAGGGATCAGGCGGGTGAGCGGGATTTCCCCCGCTAGGGTTCGGCCTGGAGCAGCAACCCCGCCCCCTCCCTCTCTCTCTCTCTCGGCCTGGAGCAGCAACCCCGCCCCTCCCTCTCTCTCTCGGCCTGGAGCAGCAACCCCGCCCCCTCCCTCTCTCTCTCGGCCTGGAGCAGCAACCCCGCCCCCTCCCTCTCTCTCTCGGCCTGGAGCAGCAACCCCGACCGCCCCTCTCTCTCTCTCGGCCTGGAGCAGCACAACCCCGACCTCCCCTCTCTCTCTCGGCCTGGAGAAGCAACCCCGCCCCCTCCCTCTCTCTCTCGGCCTGGAGCAGCAACCCCCGACCGCCCCTCTCTCTCTCTCTCGGCCTGGAGCAACACAACCCCGACCGCCCCTCTCTCTCTCGGTCTGGAGCAGCAACCCCTCCCCCTCCCTCTCTCTCTTGGCCTGGAGCAGCAACCCCGCTCCCTCCCTCTCTCTCGGCCTGGAGCAACAACCCCGGCCGCCCCTCTCTCTCTCTCGGCCTGGAGCAGCACAACCCCGCCCGTCTCTCTCTCTCTCTCTCTCTCTCTCTCTCTCTCTCTTTGTCGCCACCGCTTAGGGCAAAGCAAGGACGGCGGGGAGCTCCTCTCCCGGCGCCGCCTACAGCAAGGCCGGCCGGGAGCTCCTCTCCCAGCTCCGCCTACAGCAAGGCCGGCCGGGAGCTCCTCTCCTGACGCCGCCTACAGCAAGGCCGGCTGGGAGCTCCTCTCCCGACGCCTCCTGCAGCAAGGTCGGCCGGGAGCTTCTCTCCTGGTGCCGCCTGGAGCTCGAACCAGCTGCTACGAGAGAGAGAGAGAGGGGGATGATTCCTTCTCTCCCAGCAAAGACTCGGCCATCAAGGAGGAGGATGGGAAGTTATTTCTTCAGCAAGGCCCGACACGGCCGACAAAAAACACACGTCAAGGGTAACGATGTTTCTACTTGGGCAGGTGAAGTCCTCAATTTACATATTTGCATGGAAGCCCCTCTCCACCAACGGGTGGGGGGAAGGGAGCTTTTCGGCGGGTTGACGTGTACGTCCCTGCAATTAACTGCATTAGCACCCGGAAGCGTGAGTACGGGTTTAGGCATGCTGTGTGAAGCCCATCCAGACATGTGAGCCGGATTGGCGATGTTCTGGGGTTCACGGAGAAGAATCCGAGGAAGTTGTATATCATCTATCTGCAGGGAATGCACGCCACAACCCCCAAAGAAGGGGTGTGTGCAATATATTTGGCCAGCTTATGTTAGCCGACGGTTGTTCAGCTGGCAGTCGCTTATCGAGATGTTGACGTACATGTGTTGCAGTACCAGGCGGGGAGTAGCGGGCTGAAGCCCAAGCTTGTGCCGACCCTCTAAGGCCTATTTTTGCTTATATTGCCGGTCTGCGTGCCGAAGTATGGAATTCATATTCCTGTAATTATTTATGATATCTGTGATGCTCTGTGTAGTTTACTTCTTCTGTCTTGGGCAAGTGGTGTGCTCGTGAACCGCTCGCCCCGTGGGGGCCCCGATGTATAGTTTCCGTGAAGCCCCTGATGGCCTGTTGTCATCCTTTCAGAATAGCAGAGTTCCGCTATTAGTGGCCCAACTTGAGCAGCGTGTCGTAGAATTGCTCGGCGAGATTGCGCCAATAGTAGGGCGGGTGAGGAGCATTTTGTATAGACCCGAGGAGGCACCTCTAGTCAGGAGAGAGTTGGTCTTGAGATTATCCTTAGAGGTTCTGATCGGCCAAGAGAGCCCTCCGAAGGTGCCTTAGCTCAGCCTTTGGCTTGGAAGGGGAAGAGTTTGCTAGTCTTCTGGGTATACGGCGGGACCTCCACGCTGAGACCTTGGGTCTGTCTCTTGTGTTCCTAGTCTTGTGCCTAGATCGTTCGCTTGAGGGTAGTAGGTGAGCGGTCACCCCTTCCCCGAGGGTGAACTTCACAGGAGACCGAGTGTAACATCCCTCAAACAACTAGACCCCTAGGAATGGTTTTGTCATGACCAGGTCATGACAAAACCCAAGGAATCCCAAAGAGACCAAGGTCAACCCAACCCTATTTCTGGTCAACCTAGCCCAAATAGGCTAACCCAAGCTCAAGCCTCCTCATGTGGCTTCTTTAGGGAATAATGCGCGTGGAAGGGCTGCAAATAGTCCTTCAGATTGACCAAGTCAACTTGGTGACTAGGAGAGAGGGTGAGTGTAACAACCCAAATTCTGGGAGTAGCAAAATTGGGTGACACGACATGGGACACGGGTGTGTCCCAGGGCGTGCCCCGTTCGGGTTGAAGAGTTGGGCACTTGGTCGACAAATTTTGGTCGACGAAGTTTTTTTAGTGGTCACGCCCTATAACACGGGCGTGGCAGGGGGTGTGTCCCCTCGATTCGACGAACTGCCGATCGTCGATCGTCGAGTGCCGATCGTCGATCGTCGTGTGTCGATCGTCGAGAAGGGGTACACGCCTGTGACACGGGCGTGTCCCGCAGTGTCAAAAGGTTGAGTGTCGACCGTCGATCGTCGAGTGTCGATCGTCGAGCACGGGGTACACGGCCTATGACACGGGCATGTCACAGGGCGTGTCCCGCTGTGTCGAAAGGTTGAGTGTCGATCGTCGATCGTCGAGTGCCGATCGTCGATCGTCGAGTCTCGATCGTCGAGCACGGTGTACACAGCCTGTGACACGGGCGTGTCACAGGGCGTGTCCCACTGTGTCGAAAGGTCGAGTGTCGATCGTCGATCGTTGAGTGTCGATCGTCGATCGTCGAGTGTCGATCGTCGAGCATGGGGTACACGGCCCGTGACACGGGCGTGTCACAGGGCGTGTCCCGCGTGAGGTCAACGATTTTCTCTCGACTGGGTGTCGAGTGGGTTACACGCCCTGTGTCACGTGCATGTCTTGGCCTACACGAGCGTGTACCGCGTGTCACAGTGACCTCCATTTCCATGATAATGGAGGAGAGAGAAATGAGGAAGGAGAGGGATGGAAACGGTTCGCCAAAAGCCACATTTAATGGTTGAATTTAATTTCCCAGGGAAGGGGAGAAGTTTCCAGCCGTTTCCCCTGGTTGTCAGACTTGGTTCAACCCCCCTCCTCCATGGCCGAGCCTAGCCATTAATGGCTTTGAAGGACATTAATGATCCAGCCCCTCCTCTCCCAATCTGAGGCTTTAAACACCGCCAGTGAATTGAGAGGAGCCTTTCCCAATCCTTACCCGAAGAAATCGAGCCTCCCCACCTTGCAGTTGCAGAAATCGAGCGACGCCAATTTCAGAAATTGCTTCCCGGCGATCTTCCTGACTTCAGGCCGCCGGCAAGGATAAATCCTTCTCCTCTCTATGCAGGCTAGATCTAGACTTGTTTAGGTAGAGAAATCGGGCTCAATTGAGCCTGATTAGGAGCTTGTATTTCAGTTTTTTCATGGAAAAATGGAGTTGTTGAGTTCGCCGGAAACCGCCGCCTCCGGCGGCATGGTCGCCGCCAAACGCTAGCCACCACCTCAACAGAGGTGGTGGTGGCAGTGTCCGGCCAGGGAGGTGGCCGGATGGCCGGGATTTCGGCCTGGAAAATGCTCCAGGCGCGGCTAATCTGAGCCGTTGGCTCAAGGAGGAAGACGACTCCAGAACCGCCCATCTTGCTTAAGATTTGTGCAAAAATCTTATTTAGTTTATTTTTGGGGATTTTCTGAGTAGGAAATAGCACTAGATGGTTTTAATTATTAAAAATACTTAGAGGCCTCTACTGTAACAATGATCAACATAACAAATGTAGCCATTGATGTCTAGTGTAATGTGTTGCAGCCAAAATTGACCTCTGTGGAGTTCGGGGTCCCTGAAAGGGGTGACCTCACACCTACTACACTCGAGAGAACGTCACGGACCGGAGACTTAGGAGACTATGAACAGACCCTCTCCTCTAGCGTGGAGGTCCCACCTCACACCCGGAAGGCTACCTGAGCTCTTCCCCTCCCTTACCAAAGGGCTAGGCTGGGCGCCTTGGAGAGCTCTCTCTACTCTACCAAGAAGAAGCTAAGGGAGGAGGAAGCTAAGAAAAGGATCCTCTCCAACGCACCCAAGGGGGTCTATTTATAGTTTTCCAAATCCCAGGGGCCGAAAATGACCAAAATACCCCTACGGCCAAAAGGCCTTGGGGCAATAGGAAACCGCCACGCCGGGGGGTAGAGAAGGAAAAACGCGTCACCTAAAGCAAATAGGGGACCCACCCTACGGGACGGGGCGAGACCCAGCCTGGGGGCCGGTCTCGCCCGGCCTACCCGCCGGGCTGGGCGAGACCCGGCCTGGGGGCAGGTCTCGCCTGGCTGCCCGCGGGGCTGGGCGAGACCCGGCCTGGGGGCCGGTCTCGCCTGGCTGCCCGCGGGGCTGGGCGAGACCCGGCCCGAGGGCCGGTCTCGCCCGGCCTACCCGCCGGGCTTGGCGAGACCCGGCCTGGGGGCCGGTCTCGCCTAGCTGCCCGTGAGGCGGGGCGAGACCGGGTTCGAGGGACGGTCTCGCCCGGCCTACCCGCCGGGCTTGGCGAGACCCGGCCTGGGAGCCGGTCTCGCCTAGCTGCCCGCGGGGCGGGGCGAGACCCGGCCCGAAGGCCGGTCTCGCCCGGCCTACCCGCCGGGCTTGGCGAGACCCGGCCTGGGGGCCGGTCTCGCCTAGCTGCCCGCGGGGCGGGGCGAGACCCAGCCCGAGGGCCGGTCTCGCCCGGCCTACCCGCCGGGCTCGAGGCCGGTCTCGCCGGCCTGAGGGGAAAAAAGGGGGAGGGGGAGGGCCTGCTGATCCCGCCTCCACACCCAAATGGCCCGAGCGGGTGCCTACCAACCTGCCGCTCTCACGCTCCAACTAAGGGGCCGCTGGGGGAGGCCGATTTCTCCCCCCTACTATGTTTCCAAGCTAGAGCCAAAATTGGCCACCGAGAGTTCAAAATACTCAAAAGCTTAAAAACTAAGCACGCCTCATTTAGGGTCCACTCTTCGCGAATACGGGGTTGTACACAATCCCGGCTCTTTTCGAGGTTGGCACAAGCTCGGAAAGAAACATCCAACCCAACGTATTCGCGGAGTGTAACTTCCCCACGGGGTTAACCTGCCATGCCAGCTATGGGAGCCTGGGTTGCGAGAGTTACTCTGGGAACAAACTTGGCTCCCACGAGAGATCAACCAGCCCTATCAGCTAGTGAGAGCCTGACAACGGGATCCATCTCGGAGAAAAGGACTTGGCTTTCATGAGAGATCAACCTGCCCTGCCAGCTAGATGAGAGCCTGACAGCGGAATCCATCTCGGAGCTAAGGGCTTGGCTTCCACGAGAGATCAACCTGCCCTGCCAGCTAGATGAGAGCCTGGCAGCGGAATCCATCTCGGAGCAAAGGGCTTGGCTCCCACGAGAGATCAACCTGCCCTGCCTGCTAGATGAGAGCCTGACAGCGGAATCCATCTCGGAGCAAAGGACTTGGCTTCCACGAGAGATCAACCTGCCCTGCCAGCTAGATGAGAGCCTGGCAGCGGAATTCATCTCGGGGTGAGACCTACCCCACCCTCCGAGAGATCAACCTGCCCTGCCAGCTAGGTGAGAGCCTGGCAGCGGAATCCATCTCGAGGTGAGACCTACCTCACCCTCCGAGAGATCAACCTGCCCTGCCAGCTAGGTGAGAGCCTGACAGCGGAATCCATCTCGAGGTGAGACCTACCCCACCCTCCGAGAGATCAACCTGCCCTGCCAGCTAAGTGAGAGCCTGGCAGCGGAATCCATCTCGAGGTGAGACCTACCCCACCCTCCGAGAGATCAACCTGCCCTGCCAGCTAGGTGAGAGCCTGACAGCGGAATCCATTTCGAGGTGAGACCTACCCCACCCTCCGAGAGATCAACCTGCCCTACCAGCTAGGTGAGAGCCTGGCAGCGGAATCCATCTCGAGGTGAGACCTACCCCACCCTCCGAGAGATCAACCTGCCCTGCCAGCTAGGTGAGAGCCTGGCAGCGGAATCCATCTCGAGGTGAGACCTACCCCACCCTCCGAGAGATCAACCTGCCCTGCCAGCTAGGTGAGAGCCTGGCAGCGTAATCCATATCGAGGTGAGACCTACCCCACCTTCCGAGAGATCAACCTGCCCTGTCATTTAGGTGAGAGCCTGGCAGCGAAATCCATCTCGAGGTGAGACCTACCCCACCCTCCAAGAGATCAACCTACCCTGCCAGCTAGGTGAGAGCCTGACAGCGGAATCCATCTCGGGGTGAGACCTACCCCACCCTCCGTGAGATCAACCTGCCCTGCCAGCTAGGTGAGAGCCTGACAGCGGAATCCATCTCGAGGTGAGACCTACCCCACCCTCCGAGAGATCAACCTGCCCTACCAGCTAGGTGAGAGCCTGACAGTGGAATCCATCTCGAGGTGAGACCTACCCCACCCTCCGAGAGATCAACCTGCCCTGCCAGCTAGGTGAGAGCCTGACAGCGGAATCCATCTCGAGGTGAGACCTACCCCACCCTCCGAGAGATCAACCTGCCCTGCCACCTAGGTGAGAGCCTGACAGCGGAATCCATCTCGAGGTGAGACCTACCCCACCCTCCGAGAGATCAACCTGCCCTGCCAGCTAGGTGAGAGCCTGGCAGCGGAATCCATCTCGAGGTGAGACCTACCCACACTCCGAGAGATCAACCTACCCTGCCAGCTAGGTGAGAGCCTGACAGCGGAACCGTCTCGGAGCAAAGGGTACCTGGCCTCCACGAGAGGTCAACCTAACCTGCCAGCTAGTGGGAGCCTGGCAGCGGAACCGTCTCGGAGCAAAAAGTACTTGGTAAAGAAAAAAATACATTACATACAACCTACCCTGACCTAACCTGGCAGGGGATACTCATTACAAGGAAAATACATATGGAACTCTGGGCGAGTTAAGGTGAGATCTCTCCACTCACTCCCTATTCCTTGGGGCCTCGGTTCCTCCCCCCTGAGCGATTCCTCCCCCCTGAGCGATTCCTCCCTCGCCTTTTTCTCCCTTGGCCGACTGCCAAAACTTGATGTGGTGGAGATAGGAGTTGTCTGGGTGCCTGCCTCCCTGGGTCACTCTCGCCTATCCACCTTGGGGTTGTCTCGCCGAGATCCCTGGAAGCTGTCTTGCCGAGATCCCTTGAAGCTGTCTTGCCGAGAAGAGGGGGAGCTAGCTCCTGGGGGGTTGGGGTGGATCTGCCACCCTGAGGAACAATGCTTCACAGCATCTCCATGATTCCTTGGATGGAGGTCATGAACTCTTGCCTCCGCACAAAGGGTCCTGGGCTGGAGAGCTCGCCGAGATCATCACTACCTCCTTGACCTCTCGTCATGACACTCTTTTGAGATCTTCTGTGCTGGTCACTCTCCACGCTCACCAAACCAAAGTGTTGAAGCCAAAATTGACCTCTGTGGAGTTCGGGGTCCCTGAAAGGGGTGACCTCACACCTACTACACTCGAGAGAACGTCACGGACCGGAGACTTAGGAGACTATGAACAGACTCTCGGCTCTAGCGCGGAGGTCCCACCTCACACTCGGAAGGCTACCTGAGCTCTTCCCCTCCCTTACCAAAGGGCTAGGTTGGGCGCCTTAGAGAGCTCTCTCTACTCTACCAAGAAGAAGCTAAGGGAGGAGGAAGATAAGAAAAGAATCCTCTCCAAGGCACCCAAGGGGGTCTATTTATAGTTTTCCAAATCCTAGGGGCCGAAAATGACCAAAATACCCCTACGACCAAAAGGCCTCGGGCCAATAGGAAACCGCCACGCCGGGGGTAGAGAAGGAAAAATGCGTCACCTAAAGCAAATAGGGGACCCACCCTGCGGGACGGGGCGAGACCCGGCCTGGGGGCCGGTCTCGCTCGGCCTACCCGCCGGGCTGGGCGAGACCCGGCCTGGGGCCGGTCTCGCCTGGCTGCCCGCGGGGCTGGGCGAGACCCGGCCTACCCGCCGGGCTGGGCGAGACCCGGCCTGGGGGCCGGTCTCACCTGGCTGCCCGCGGGGCGGTGCGATACCCGGCCCGAGGGCCGGTCTCGCCCGGCCTACCCGCCGGGCTTGGCGAGACCCGGCCTGGGGGCCGGTCTCGCCTAGCTGCCCGCGGGGCGGGGCGAGACCGGGACCGAGGGCCGGTCTCGCCCGGCCTACCCGTCGGGCTTGGCAAGACCCGGCCTGGGGGCCGGTCTCGCCTAGCTGCCCGCGGGGCGGGGCGAGACCCGGCCCGAGGGCCGGTCTCGCCCGGCCTACCCGCCGGGCTTGGCGAGACCCGGCCTGGGGGCCGGTCTCGCCTAGCTGCCCGCGGGGCGGGGCGAGACCCGGCCCGAGGGCCTGTCTCGCCCGGCCTACCCGCCGGGCTCGGGGCCGGTCTCGCCGGCTTGAGGGGAAAAAAGGGGGAGGGAGAGGGCCTGCTGATCCCGCCTCCACACCAAAATGGCCCGGGCGGGTGCCTACCAACCTGCTGCTCTCACTCTCCAACTAAGGGGCCGCTGGGGAGGCCGATTTCTCCTCCCCCTACTAGTATGTTTCCAAGCTAGAGCCAAAATTAGCCACCGAGAGTTCAAAATACTCAAAAAGCTTAAAAACTAAGCACGCCTGATTTAGGGTCCACTCTTCGCGAATACGGGGTTGTACATAATGTATAATTGATTTCACTCAATTTGGAGTCCTGGTTAGACCACAACACTCCTTTTGGTGAGGTCTATCCATAGGGCTGTTCAGAGCTTAATTTAAGTGCCCACTCCAAACCAGACATCCAAATAATCTGAAATTTGGGGGAGGGGCTATTATTAACTATATCTAGGACATATCCAAAAATCAGAATTTTTGGAAAATATTTTCCTATAGTTTTTAGAAAAATTTAATAAACCAAATATAAATTAATTAGGTGCCTTAAACACCTAAAAATCCCCCAAATTTGAGTGGGTGATCTTAGAGAGTATGTATGACCTTGGAATGACTTGAAAATTGGTGGAGAGGACCATAAAGTTAGTATAGTCCTCTGGTTAGAATTTTAGGGAATTTGGAAGCCTTAAAGCCCCTCAAAACCCTAACCCTAGTTGAGGGCACCAAACCTAATTTGGAGTATTAGGCTATCAAATCACTTTAAAATCACTTGAAATTTGGGCAGGGTAGTTCTCTGGTAGAAATGTTCGTAAATTAGTTTTTGTGGAATATTTGGGCTATTAAAATCAGTACTTCCTTTTCAACCCTAGATGTGCCCTTAAATATTACTATGTTGATTGTGAAGTTTCAGTTTATTGCAAAATTATGAAACCTTGGAATAAGACATTTTATATCCTGATAGAACCCTCTGTATTATTGTTTTAATTTTTAGATTAATGTTTCAAGTACTTGCTTCATAAAATTATGATTTGTGATTTCTGATCAAAAATAGGAACAGAGCCCCAATATTGTCAAGAAAATTATGAAATTAGGTCAGAGGGTGTTTCTGACCATTATTGTTGTCCTATAATTTTACCATGATTTTTAGATGAATAAAACCAGTACTTACTTCACAAGTCTGTAAATTTGAAAGTTTACATTTAATTAGAGTTAGAACCCTTCATGTGTGAGGAAAATTGTAAAACTTGGTTACTGTGGATTTTAGATTATTATTAGACTTTTGGAATTTTCTTATAATTATTAGATGAGTGTTTACAGTACTTGCTTCATTAACCAATGATTATGGAATTAATGGTTATAAATTAAATTAGGGGCTACTATTCACTGTAAAAATTATGAGACTACTTCTAGGGTGTTTTTAGGACATGATAGTCCTACTGGAGTTTTGTTATAATTTTTAGAATAATATAGCTGGCCTTTTCATCATTAGATGATATTATTGACCTTAAGTTCTAAATTACGAAAGGTAGGCCTAATCACCTCTAAAAATTCTCAAACCTTGGATTTACTGTTTAAATGTCACTTTGTATTTATCATTAGGTTGACCCTTATAGGGTTAATTAGGTCAAAACACCTCCTTTGAGTTTGAGTGGTCAAATCACCTCAACAGAGGCTGATATTTTGGCCACTGACTATCTATGGTATGACACACCCTCTAATGGAATTTGGGGTGCTTAAGAGTAGGGTAGCCCTAGAACCCTAGGGTAGGTCCCTTAATGGAGATTTTTAGGGTTTGAAGGTCATGAGGTCAAATGACCTTGGAATGACTTGAAAATTGGTGAAGGACCATAGGGTTAGTATACTCCTCTGGTTAGAGTTTTAGGGAATTTGGAAGCCTTAAACCCCCTTAAACCCTAACCCTGGTTTAGGGCACCAAACCTAATTTGGAGTATTAGGCTATCAAATCACTTTAAAATCACTTGAAATTTGGGCAGGGTAGTTCTCTGGTAGAAATGTTCCTAAATTAGTTTTGGTGGAATTTTTGGGCTATTAAAATCAGTACTTCCTTTTCAACCCTAGATGTGCCCTTAAAGATTACTATGTTGATTGTGAAGTTTCTGTTTATTGCAAAATTGTGAAACCTTGGAATAAGACATTTTATATCCTAATAGAGCCCTCTATATTATTGTTTAAATTTTTAGATGAATGTTTCAAGTACTTGCTTCATAAAATTATGATTTGTGATTTCTGATCAAAAATAGGAACATAACCCCAATATTGTCAAGAAAATTATGAAATTAGGTCAGAGAGTGTTTCTGACCATTATTATTGTCATATAATTTTTCCATGATTTTTAGATGAATAAAACAAGTACTTACTTCACAAGTCTGTAAATTTGGAAGTTTACATTTAATTAGAGTTAGAACCCTTCATGTGTGAGGAAAATTGTAAAACTTGGTTACTGTGGATTTTAGATTATTATCAGACTTCTGGAATTTTCTTATAATTATTAGATGATTGTTTACAGTACTTGTTTCATTAACTAATGATTATGGAATTATTGGATATAAATTAAATTAGGGGCTACTATTCACTGTAAAAATTATGAGACTACTTCTAGGGTGTTTTTAGGACATGATAGTCCTGCTGGATTTTTATTATAATTTTTAGAACAATATAGCTGACCTTTTCATCAGTAGGTGATATTATTGACCTTAAGTTATAAATTACGAAAGGTAGGCCTAATCACCTCTGAAAATTCTCAAACTTTGGATTTACTGTTTAAATGTCACTTTGTATTTATCATAATTTTGTGGTGATTTGTTTTTGAACTTAGAGAGCACTTCATGTTCAAAGTAGGGCATTTGGAGTCTAGGGTTAATTAAATTAAATGCCCACATAGTCAGGAAAATTATGAGACTCTGGATTTACTCTTAATAGGTCATGGTAGACTCCTAGTAATTGTTAGGGATCTATTGGAAGAGTAATTAGGGTACCCCCTAATGGGAGCACCATGTAACTTAACATTGTTTGGATATAGTGGATAAGTCAGAGATAGGTTGACTCGGAGAGCTCAAACACAATTAGGGTAGTCACACTGAAACAAAAGAGAGGTTTGATCAAGGGTAGGAATCAATAATATTAAGTGCCTTGTGAAAGGTAACTTTGAGCGTAATCCCATCGTAGTTCCTAGTCCCTTCGAGAGCCTCTCATGGGGAATACCTTCGGCAGTCCTGGGCTAACGTAAACCTTAGAAATAATTTGGGCAAGAGTAACCCTAATAATATGTTCACCTTACACTCACACTTGTACACGTAGGGAGATGAATTGGTAGTGAAAGGATAGCGTAGGCCCGTGGCCTAAGGGCTTACTGGTAGAGTTAAATGGACTCGGTATTGATTTGGAAGTGCGGGGAGCTGGATGCTCGGGGACTTGGAAAAAAGGAGACTTGATTAGTCCAGGGAGCCGTGGGTTCGGGAATATGGTGAACTAGTAGGCTTGGTAGTCTAAAGAGCTGGAGGCTCTGTACTATGATTAGATACAAACTATCATGGTTGCATGTGCATAACAATGGTGGGTCCTCGGTATTGGACGATCGAACACACCGTCGTCGATACGTTGACTCGAGGAGACTAGCTGGTTTGCTAGGAATAGTACGGGAACGTACGAGAGGGGCTAGACTAAGTAGTGTGTTTACCGGTCTAGGAGTGGAGAGGCCCAACCCACTGTCTCCGTTGGCCACGATGAGAGGCTCCTGAGAGTTTAGCTAACTCCAAAAAGGGGAACTAAAGGTCTGTGCGCATAGAGTCGTGTGTGTGAGTTGCACTTGCATGTGCATACCATAGCATAATTGTATGTCATAGCATAATCATTGCATTTAACCCCTGACACCTATCGTATAAAATGGATGGGACTTTTTATACGATAGGCCCTGCAAAACGACCCCTTGGCCTATAAATCAGCGGTTATATTTCTCGTTGCTCTTACTTACTCTTCTTACTGCTTTTACTTACTTGATACTCCTTACTGTTTATTTTTGTTACACACTTGTTTACTCATGTTTAATTATTGTGATACCCCTGCCATACTTTTTTATTTTATTCCTTAGGGTAGATGTCACCTGCTTGATTACGCCCTGCTTTTGGTCCTCCTTTTCACTCCTTTCCTCCCGGTGCCTAGGAGCCACGGGTAGAGGGGTGGGGGATTGTTGACTGAGTCTAGTTTGACTGACGGTCGTTTGACCACCATATTTTAGGTGCTCTGGATGGGAGACAGGGAACAACCCCAGGAGACGCAACACCAGCAAGGTACGGTGCAGATGGAGATGGGCCAGTGTAGCTCGGGTGGACAGACATCCGGATCCGTGAGTGGAGTCGAGTATTAGTAGTTTTACTTTTATGAGTGGATTGTAGTGAGGTTATCATGTACCGGGCTTAAGCCCGTATTCACTTTCTCGCGATGTGGACTATTTATTTGTCATGTGATTTCCTCTTTCTATTGTGGACTTGGATGCTTACACTTTCATTCATTATACATTCTGTCGATGGTGATCGATTTGGCCGGTAGGATCGGCGTTTTGTATTGATGACCTTCCCGGGTGCGAAGGTGTCACCGCAAAGCGGTGGTTCTGGGCCTAAGACCCCGGTGGTTGTTGCAAAAAAAAGGGGTCTTACAAGTGGTATTAGAGGGAAACTTCGATCCAAAAGAATGTAGTCCACAAAACATGGGACACCCTGCGCGGGCTTAGTTTGAGGACAAACTAGCAGCGGAAGCAATGGTGTGCCCATGGGAGGAATCACGTGCAATGCTCACCAATAACAAAGAGTTTTAGGTCAATTTACTACACTTAAGACCATCTTTTGTAGGGTGCGACGAATCCTCCCCTGCTGCAGGGGACACCTCCGGCCCCGAATGTGATTCCACCCCCTCTGGCTCCGACCCCGTTGCAGCAGACGGAGCTGGGACAAACTTTGACGACCATCTTGGAGGCCTTTAGGGCACAGCAGGCTCCGGCTCCTCAGCCGAACCCCGGAGCAAACTGGCTGAGTGCATTCCGGGGTCTTGCCCCACCATCATACTTGGGGACAGAGACGGCAATCCGCACGGAGGAGTGGCTAGACATTATGTACGAGATGTTGGTGGGAATATAGTGCCCGGTGGACTTGGCAGTATCGTTGGTGGTTTCTTGTCTGGAGTCATATGCGAAGAGGTAGTGGAAGTCGGTGATGGCCACCACTTATGCGGGAGTGGAGATCGCGGAGATTACTTGGGAGGAGTTTAGGGTGGCACTACTGGAGCACTTTGTCCCGCAGTCCGCAAGGGACGAATTGGAGGATAGATGAGTTGTTCGATCAGATGGAGGGAGCCCATTTTTTCTCGAAGCTGGACATTAGGTCAGGCTATTACCAGCTGCGGATCCAGGAGGAAGATATCCCGAAGATGGCCTTTAGTAGCAGATATGGCCTATACGAGTTCACCGTGATGCCTTTCGGGCTCACGAACACTCCATCAGTGTTTATGAGCCTCATGAACCGGGTCTTCGAGACTTATTTGGATGTGTTTTTCATAGTATTCATAGACGACATCCTTATCTACTCTAGGGCGGAGGAGGACCATACACGGCATCTGGCACTGACTTTGGAGAGATTGCGGGAGCATCGCCTCTATGCGAAGTTCAGCAAGTGTCAGTTCTAGTTGAAGGAGGTGGCTTTCCTGGGCCACATTATCAGCGGAGCCGGGTTAGCGGTGGACCCGACAAAGATTCAGGCAGTCAGGGATTGGCCACCACTGAAGACGGCCACGGACGTGCAGAGTTTCCTGGGGCTTGCCGGTTATTACTGGAAATTCGTGGAAGGGTTTTCTCAGATCGCCCTTCCACTCACATCCTTAACGAAGAAGGACGTGCCCTTTATATGGACGCCACAGTGTGAGGCAGCCTTCCAGGAGCTGAAGAACTGACTTATCTCAGCCCCTATCCTGGCCATTCCATCTGGGAAGGAAGGATTCTAGGTGTACACCGACGCATCATATCAGGGGATGGGTGAGGTGCTGATGCAGAACGGACACGTCATAGCATATGCCTCCCACCAGCTGAAGACCCATGAGAAGAACTATCCTGTGCACGACCTAGAGATGGGAACAGTGGTATTCACACTGAAGATATGACGACATTACCTCTACGGAATCCACTGTGATCTATACTCAGATCATAAGAACCTTAAGTATGTGGACAGACAGAAGGAACTGAACATCAGACAGAGGCGGTGGGTGGAGTTTCTATCTGACTATCTGTACGAGATGCACTACCACTCGGGGAAGGCGAACGTGGTAGCAGATGCACTGAGTAGGAGAGCCGCCACAGCGGGAGCAAAGCCTCAGCTGATGTCTATGGAACTGCTGCAGAGACTAGAGGACATGCAGAGTACTTGGCCGCGATGGGCGTCACCGATGACATCAGAGACCGAGTCAGAGAGGGACAGAGACAGGATAGTTAGAGCCCATCTTCCAGGCCATAAAGGCAGGCACTACAGGAGATTACACACTGAGGGACGGCCTGGTGTGCTTCATAGGACGGGTGTATATACCAGAGGGAGGCCAGATCCGGGGATCACAAAGATGACGGCTGATTTGAAGAAGACTATGTTCTGGCCGGGCATGAAGAAGGATGTCACTTACTTCGTGACCCATTGCGAGACATGTCAGCTAGTGAAGGCGGAGTGTAGGAACCCCGTAGGATTATTGCAGCCACTCCCGGTGCCGGAGTGGAAGTTTGATGACGTAGCCATGGACTTCATACATGGGCTTACCCGGTCTCGGACAGGGAATGACTCGATCTGGGTTATCGTTGATCGGTTGACGAAGGTGGCTCGATTTATACCGATCAGGAAGGACGTTTCAGTGGGAGTACTGGTGCGGAAGTTTGTGGAGCAGTTCATTCGCTACCATGGCGTGCTCAGATCAATAGTGTCAGATCGTGATGAGCGGTTTACATCCAGGGAGTGGCGGTCAGTTCAAGCATACTTGGGCACCCGACTGACCTTTAGCACACCCTTCCACCCTCAGACGGACGGGCAGACAGAGCGCACAAATCGGACATTGGAAGACCTGCTACGTCTGTGCATTCTAGACCGAGGAGAGCCATGGGAGAAGATGTTGCCACTAGTAGAGTTCTCATACAACAACAGTCATCAGGCCAATATAGGTATGACCCCCTACGAGGCTCTATATGGACGGAGGTGCAGGACTCCCCTGTCATGGATACAGGATGAGGATCCAAATGTCCCGGGCTCAGAATTTGTGGAGGACACCGAGGCCCAAGTGAGACTGATACGGGACCGGATGTTGGAGGCGCAGAGCAGACAGACCAAATATTACGACGCACGACATCGATAGGTGGAGTTTCAGGTAGGAGACAGAGTGTTTTTGAAGATACTGCCGATGCACGGAGTCTCTCGAGTTCGTGGGCGGAGGAAGAAGCTCAGCTCGAGATACATGGGGCCCTACAGGATCCTGGAGCGGATCGGCCCCTTAGCATACAGGCTGGAGCTACTGCCAGAACTGGAAGGCCTGTACGATGTTTTCCATGTGTCCTCCCTCATGAGGGCCCTATTACGTCCAGAGTAGTAGATAGACACCACAGATGGGCCAGTAGCATCTGATCGGTCAGTGCACATGGAGCCGGTCCGGATTGACGACATGGGTATGCGGGTCTTGCGCCGCAAGAAGGTCCCATTGGTCAAGGTTCTTTGGAGAAATCACGGCCAGTAGGAGCACACTTGGGAGCCCCAGGACTTGATGCAGCAGCGGTACCCGGAACTTTTCAGTCAGGTATTACTCTCAGCCTTTCAGGATGTTACAATTTTTCTTGCATACTTGAAACCCCGTAGCCCTAACTAGAATTTCGAGGACGAAATTTTTTGTTATATATTGAGATTTGTAACATCCCTAAAACAACTAGACCCCTAGGAATGGTTTTGTCATGACCAGGTCATGACAAAACCCAAGGAATCCCAATGAGACCAAGGTCAACCTAACCCTATTTCTGGTCAACCTGCCCAAATAGGCTAACCCAAGCTCAAGCCTCCTCATGTGGCTTCTTTAGGGAATAATGTGCGTGGAAGGGCTGCAAATAGTCCTTCAGATTGACCAAGTCAACTTGGTGACTAGGAGAGAGGGTGAGTGTAACAACCCAAATTCTGGGAGTAGCAAAATTGGGTGACACGGCCTGGGATACGGGCGTGTCCCAGGGCGTGTCCCTCTCGGGTTGAAGAGTTGGGCACTTGGTCGACGAAGTTTGGTTGACGAAGTTTTTGAGTGGTCACACCCTATAACACGGGCGTGGCAATGGGCGTGGCAATGGGCGTGTCCCCTCGGTTCGATGAACTGTCGAGCATCGATTGTCGAGTGCCGATCGTTGATCGTCGAGTGTCGATCGTCGAGCACAGGGTATACGGCCTGTGACACGGGCGTGTCACAGGGCGTGTCCCGCTGTGTCGAAAGGTTGAGTGTCGATCGTCGAGTGTCGATCGTCGAGCACGGGGTACACAGCCTATGACACGGGCGTGTCACAGGGCGTGTCCCGCTGTGTCGAAAGGTTGAGTGTCGATCGTCGATCGTCGAGTGCCGATCGTCGATCGTCTAGCACGGGGTACACGGCCTGTGACACGGGCGTGTCACAGGGCGTGTCCCGCTGTGTCAAAAGGTCGAGTGTCGATCGTCGATCGTCGAGTGCCGATCGTCGATCGTCGAGTGTCGATCGTCGAGCATGGGGTACACGGCCTATGACACGGGCGTGTCACAGGGCGTGTCCCGCTGTGTCGAGAGGTCGATGATTTTCTCTCGACTGGGTGTCGAGTGGGTTACACGCCCTGCGTCACGGGCGTGTCTTGGCCGACATGGGCGTGTACCGCGTGTCACAGTGACCTCCATTTCCACGATAATGGAGGAGAGAGAAATGAAGAAGGAGAGCGAAGGAAACGTTTCACCAAAAGCCACATTTAATGGCTGAATTCAATTTCCCAGGGAAGGGGAGAAGTTTCCAGCCGTTTCCCCTGGCCGTCAGACTTGGTTCAGCCCCCCTCCTCCATGGCCGAGCCTAGCCATTAATGGCTTTGAAGGACATTAATGATCCAGCCCTCCTCTCCCCATCTGAGGCTTTAAACACCACCAGTGAATTGAGAGGAGCCTTTCCCAATCCTTACCCGAAGAAATCGAGCCTCCCCACCTTGCAGTTACAGAAATCGAGCGACGCCAATTTCAGAAATGGCTTCCCGACGATCTTCCCGACTTCTGGCCGCCGGCAAGGTCCAATCCTTCTCCTCTCTATGCGTGCTAGATCTAAACTTGTTTAGGTAGAGAAATCGGGCTCAATTGAGCCTGATCAGGAGCTTGTATTTCAGATTTTTCATGGAAAAATGGAGGTGTTGAGTCCGCCGGAAACCGCCGCCTCTGGCGGCATGGTCGCCGCCAAACACTAGCCACCACCTCAACGGAGGTGGTGGTGGCGGTGTCCGACCAGGGAGGTGGCCGGATGGCCTGGATTTCGGCCTGGAAAATGCTCCAGGCGCGACTAATCTGAGCCGTTGGCTCAAGGAGGAAGACGACTCCAGAACCGCCCATCTTGCTTAAGATTTGTGCAAAAATCTTATTTAGTTTATTTTTGGGGATTTTCTGAGTAGGAAATAGCAGTAGATGGTTTTAATTATTAAAAATCCTTATATGCCTCTACTGTAACAGTGATAAACATAACAAATGTAGCCCTTGATGTCTAATGTAATGTAAAATTGATTTCACTCAATTTGGAGTCCTGGTTAGACCACAACACTCCTTTTGGTGAGGTCTATCCATAGTGTTGTCCAGAGCTTAATTTAAGTGCCCACTCCAATCCAGACAACCAAATAATCTGAAATTTGGGGGAGGGGCTATTATTAACTATATCTAGGACATCCAAAAACAAAATTTTTGGAAAATAATTTCCTATAGTTTTTAGAAAAATTTAATAAACCAAGTATAAATTAATTAGGTGCCTTAAACACCTCAAAATCCCCCCAAATTTGGGTGGGTGATCTTAGAGAGTATGTTAGGGCTCTGGTAAAAATTTCATCTCCTTTGGAGATGTTTTGATTAGGTTTTATCCAACCCTAGGTTGACCCTTATAGGGTTAATTAGGTCAAAACACCCCCTTTGGGTTTGAGTGATCAAATCACCTCAACATAGGCTGATATTTTGGCCACTGACTATCTATGGTATGACACACCGTCCAATGGAATTTGGGGTGGTTAAGAGTAGGGTAGCCCTAGAACCCTAGGGTAGGTCCCTTAATGGGGATTTTTAGGGTTTGAAGGTCATGGGGCCAAATGACCTTAGAATGACTTGAAAATTGGTGGAGAGGACCATACGGTTAATATAGTCCTGTGGTTAGAATTTTAGGGAATTTGGAAGCCTTAAACCCCCTCAAAACCCTAACCCTAGTTTAGGGCACCAAATCTAATTTGGAGTATTAGGCTATCAAATCACTTTAAAACACTTGAAATTTGGGAAGGATAGTTCTCTGGTAGAAATGTTCCTAAATTAGTTTTGGTGGAATTTTTGGGCTATTAAAATTTGTACTTCCTTTTCAACCCTAGATGTGCCCTTAAAGATTCTTTGTTGATTGTGAAGTTTCTGTTTATTGAAAAATTGTGAAACCTTGGAATAAGATATTTTATATCCTGATAGAGCCCTCTGTATTATTGTTTAAATTTTTAGATGAATGTTTCAAGTACTTGCTTCATAAAATTATGATTTGTGATTTCTGATCAAAAATAGGAACAGAGCCCCAATATTGTCAAGAAAATTATGAAATTAGGTCATATAGTGTTTCTGACCATTATTATTGTCCTATACTTTTTCGATGATTTTTAGATGAATAAAACCAGTACTTACTTCACAAGTCTGTAAATTTGGAAGTTTACATTTAATTAGAGTTAGAACCCTTCATGTGTGAGGAAAATTGTAAAACTTGGTTACTGTGGATTTTAGATTATTATCAGACTTATGGAATTTTCTTATAATTATTAGATGAGTGTTTACAGTACTTGCTTCATTAACCAATGATTATGAAATAAATGGTTATAAATTAAATTAGGGGCTACTATTCACTGTAAAAATTATGAGAGTACTTGTAGGGTGTTTTTAGGACATGATAGTCCTACTGGAGTTTTATTATAGTTTTTAGAACAATATAGCTGGCCTTTTCATCATTAGATGGTATTCTTGACCTTAAGTTCTAAATTACGAAAGCTAGGTCTAATTACCTCTGAAAATTCTCAAACCTTGGATTTACTGTTTAAACGTCACTTTGTATTTATCATAATTTTGTGGTGATTTGTTTCTGAACTTAGAGAGCACTTCATGTTCAAAGTAGTGCATTTGGAGTCTAGGGTTAATTAAATTAAATGACCACATAGTCAGGAAAATTATGAGACTCTGGATTTATTCTTAATAGGTCATGGTAGACTCCCAGTAATTGTTAGAGATCTATTGGAAGAGTAATTAGGGTACCCCCTAATGGGAGCACCATGTAGCTTAACATGGTTTGCATATAATGCATAGGTCAGAGATAGGTTGACTCGGAGAGCTCAAACACACTTAGGGTAGTCACACTGAAACAAAAGAGAGATTTGATCAAGGGTAGGAATCAATAATATTAAGTGTCTTGCGAAAGGGAACTTTGGGCGTAATCCCATCGTAGTTCCTAGTGCCTTCGAGAGCCCCTCATGGGGAATACCTTGGGCAGTCCTGGGCTAACGTAAACCTTAAGAATAATATGGGCAAGAGTAACCCTAATAATAGTTTCACCTTACACTCACACTTGTACACGTAGGGAGATGAATTGGTAGTGAAAGGATAGCGTAGGCCCGTGGCCTAAGGGCATACTGGTAGAGTTAAATGGACTCGGTATTGATTTGGAAGTCCGGGGAGCTGGATGCTCGGGGACTTGGAAAAAAGGAGACTTGATTAGTCCAGGGAGCCGTGGGCTTGGGAATATGGTGAACTAGTAAGCTTGGTAGTCTAAAGTGCTGGAGGCTCGGTACTATGATTAGATATAAACTATCATGGTTGCATGTGCATAATAGTGGTGGGTCCTCAGTATTGGACGATCGAACACACCGTCGTCGGTACGTTGACTCGGGGAGACTAGCTGGTTTGCTAGGAATAGTACGGGAACGTACGAGAGGGGCTAGACTGAGTAGTGTGTTTACCGGTCTAGGAGTGGAGAGGACCAACCCACTATCTCCGTTGGCCACGACGAGAGGCTCCTGAGAGTTTAGCTAACTCCAAAAAGGGGAACTAAAAGTCTGTGCGCATAGGGTCGTGTGTGTGGGTTGCACTTGCATGTGCGTAACATAACATACTTGTATGTCATAGCATAATCATTGCATTTAACCCCTGACACCTATCATATAAAATGGTATGAGACGTTTTATACGATAGGCCCTGCAAAAAGACCCCTTGGTCTATAGGGGTAATCCCTATAAATCAACGGTTATATTTCTCGTTGCTCTTACTTACTTTTCTTACTGCTTTTACTTACTTGCTACTCCTTACTGTTTACTTTTGTTACACACTTGTTTACTCATGTTTAATTATTGTGATACCCCTGCCATACTTTATTATTTTATTCCTTAGGGTAGATGTCACCTGCTTGATTACGCCCTGCTTTTGGTCCTCCTTTTCACTCATTTCCGCCCGGTGCCTAGGAGCCACGGGTAGAGGGGTGCGGGATTGTTGACTGAGTCTAGTTTGACTGACGGTCATTTGACCACCATATTTTAGGTTCTCCGGATGGGAGATAGGGAATAGCCCCAGGAGACGCAACACCAGCAGGGTACGGTGTAGATGGAGATGGGCCAGTGTAGCTCGGGTGGACAGGCATCCAGATCCGTGAGTGGAGCCGAGTATTAGTAGTTTTACTTTTATGAGTGGATTGTAGTGAGGTTATCATATACCAGGCTTAAGCCCGTATTCACTTTCTCGTGATGTGGACTATTTATTTGTCATGTGATTTCCTCTTTCTATTGTGGAATTGGATGCTTGCACTTTCATTCATTATACATTCTGTCGATGGTGATCGATTTGGCCGGCAAGATCGGTGTTTTGTAGTGATGACCTTCCCGAGTGCGAAGGTGTCACCGCAAAGCGGTGGTTCTGGGCCTAAGACCCCGGTGGTTGTTGCAAAAAAGGGGGTCTTATACTGAGATTTCATTCTCAACATTTTGGTGCGGTGAGCGTGGAGAGTGACCAGCACAGAAGAACTCAGGCGAACGTCATGGCTATAGAAGTGGAACCAGGTGACGACTAGGGTCGTGCGCTGACACTTTGTGCGTAAGGTCTTCATACCCGGAGTCGGCCCATCCTATAGATATTGTTGGAATCCCGTAGCACTCGGGGTAGGATTTGCACCTATTTGAAGTGCTTTTTTCCTTAAGGCATGTAAGTGGTACTCTGATTTTTAATAAAAGCTCTTTAAACACGCCAATGCTGTCGCAATGAGCTCGCATGAAGAAGTGAAGTGAATTTAGACCCTGAGCAGATCCCGCTGTCAGGCTCTCACCTAGCTGGCAGGGCTGGAAGTCACTCGGTGTCATCCTTGGGCCTCGAGCAGATCCCGCTGTCAGGCTCTCACCTAGCTGGTAGGGCTGGAAGTCACTCGATGGTGTTAGTAGTGGACCCCGAGCAGATCCCGCTGTCAGGCTCTCACCTAGTTGGCAGGGCTGGAAGTCACTCGGTGTCATTCTTGGGCCTCGAGCAGATCCCGCTGTCAGGCTCTCACCTTGCTGGCAGGGCTGGAAGTCACTCGATGATGTTAGTAGTGGACCCCAAGCAGATCTCGCTATCAGGCTCTCACCTAGCTGGCAGGGCTGGAAGTCACTCGGTGTCATCCTTGGGCCTCGAGCAGATCCCGCTATCAGGCTGTCACCTACCTGGCAGGGCTGGAAGTCACTCGATGGTGGTAGTAGTGGACCAAGAGCAGATCCCGCTGTCAGGCTCTCACCTAGCTGGCAGTGCTGGAAGTCACTCGGTGTCATCCTTGGGCCTCGAGCAGATCCCGCTGTCAGGCTCTCACCTAGCTGGCAGGGCTAGAAGTCACTCGATGGTGTTAGTAGTGGACCCCGAGCAGATCCCGCTGTCATGCTCTCACCTAGCTGGCAGGGCTGGAAGTCACTCGGTATCATCCTTAGACCTCGAGCAGATCCCGCTGCCAGGCTCTCACCTAGCTGGCAGGGCTGTAGGCACACTTGGGGGGGGGGGGGGGGGGGTAAGGGGGAGAGTTTGCAGTTTGGAGAGAGAGTTTGGATACTTTGCAGGACCCCGAGTGATGCTCGGCCCCGGGTAGACCCGCTGCCTGGCTCCTACTAGCGGGCAGGTCCGTTGGCTCGCCTGGGGGTCAAGGGACCCCGAGTGTTGCTCGGCCCCGGGTAGACTCGCTGTCAGGCTCTCATTAGCTGGCAGGGCTGTAGGCACACCTGGGGGGAAAGGATTGGTTCTTGGAGATTTTTGCAGGACCCCGAGTGCTGCTCGGCCCCGGGTAGACTCGCTGCCAGGCTCTTACTAGCTGGCAGGGCTGTAGGAACACCTGGGGGGTAAGGGGGAGAGTTTGGAGTTTGGAGAGAGAGTTTGGATACTTTGCAGGACCCCGAGTGATGCTCGGCCCCAGGTAGACCCGCTGCCTGGCTCCTACTAGCTGGCAGGTCTGTAGGCTCGCCTGAGGGGTAAGGGACCCCGAGTGATGCTCGAACCCGGGTAGACTCGCTGTCAGGCTCTCATTAGCTGGCAGGGTTGCAGGTACACTTGGGGGGAATGGATTAGCCCCGCGTGTACAAGAGGATACAGAATATATGGCTTTGTTGTTTCACAATGTCATGAGAAATTGTATGTTGATTGTAAGAAATAGTTGAGGGCAATTGAATAGTAGGGAGCATTACAGGTATCGAGTGGTTCAAAAAGATCAAAGTGGCATGGTGAGACTAGTGATTTAAGTGCAATTTTCATTTTCTCTCAATTGTTTTTCTTTGGGTCGGCTCCCACTCGCCGGATACTTGGGGTTGAATGTTTCTTTCTGAGCTTGTGCCAACCTCGAAAAGAGCGGGGATTGTGTACAACCTTGTACCTGGCTGAGTGGGATCGTCCCCAAGTGGCGGACTCGGGGATGCTATGAGCGGCGTTTTGGTGCAGCCCTGTTCGAAGACGTGCGGGTCCTCGTGCGTGCGTGCGGAGGTTTTATGTGCATAGGCTTAGAATTTATATATATATTATATTATATATATATTATATATATTGTAAGGCCCCACCTCCCCCTTACCAAGGAGGGCTACCGGGTCTTATGCCCAGAACCGCCAGCTTACGGTGGCACTGACGCATAGGTTAGTCGACACCGCAACACGCCGATCCTGCCGGCTTTTACGATCATATACATGTAGGCCAATATGAGAAAAAGAAGTATAGCAATGCAGCAATTCTACTAGTCCACAAGTCACAGAGTACTTCATATATATATATAGAACGAAAAGTGCAAATATAGTCCACAATGAGTACAAAACGAAAGAGAAATAAGGGCTTATGCACAGTACATCAAATCAACTCTCTCTCTCAAAGAAAAGCGGAAGCTATACTAGTACATCAGAACTCGTCCCACCTGAGGACGCAGAGTAGTGGTAGTTGCCCGCTGTAGCGGTATCTGCTCCTCACGTCCTGTCTCCTCGTCATGCTGGTGCTCCATCTCCACGGGCTCTTAAAAATAGTATGGTCACCGACCATTAGTTAAAAAGACTAAGTCGTTTCCTCCATACCTCGCCCCGCAACTCCTAGACACCGAGCGGGAGGACGAAGCGGAGGACAACAAGGGGTAGCAAAAGTGGAAGCAGGTGACAAGAACTAACTAACAGTTGTAATAGACATTACTATTCTACTTTAGTAGTTCTAAGTATGGTACAAGTAAGTAAAGAACAATACTAGTAAAGGAAGTAAAGAACAGAAGTAAGAGCATGTAAATAAATCTATTCTACCACTATACTATCATCACAAAGGTACCCTAACTTATATAAATGCCCATACAAATATATAAGTTAGGATTTTTAGGAAATTTAACTTATCATATAAAAGAGCTCATACTAATTTATATGATAAGGATCTAAGAAGCGTATGACCTAATATGAATGAATGTTATGATGTAATTTTATGCACAGGCAAGTGCAACTCACACACAACGACTCTGTGATCACAGACCTTTAGTTCCCACTTTTTGAGAGCTAGCATCACTCTCGGGTACCACCGCTGTGGCTACGGCAGCAGCGGAGCGGGCGTCTCCGCTTCTAGGCTGGTATGCACACTACCAAGCCTTAGACCCCTCTCATACGCCTCTGTACACGTCCAAGGTGCACTCTAGAGTCTCTCGTACGTACTTTGCTGATAACCCGTCAGTCTTGTTGGGTCGGATGTGCATTATCGGGGGTTGTCCTCCAGACCGCAGTGTAAAACAACCCACTGGCCCCTCTAACCCTCACAACCGCCTGGTGCACCGTACTGCCATCGGTGTGACGAACGGCCAGTACCGCATGCCCCGCCACTATATTTATGCACATGCAAGTATTTCATTCCGAGTCTTCCGCTCGCAGGACCGAACCCGTCCTGAAACCCTCAAACCCAACCCGGGTGAGAACGCACAATAGTGCCTTTATACCAATTCCCTCAAACCCTACACGGGTGAGCATATATCGTGAAACTCTCCAACCCTACACAGGTGAGAAGGTACAACAAGTGTCTTAACCTATTAGACTACTCTTGTCTACGAGTTATTATACTTAGTGATTTAAGGTTAATCCCAGGACTGCCCAGGGTATACCCGATGAAGGGCTCTCGGGGGCACTAGGAACTACGATGAGATTACGCCCAATGTTCCCTTTCGCAAGGATATTTACTTTAGTTGATGACTACCCATGTTTCACCCCAGCTCTCATTGCTGCTCTGGGATAATCCTAGTGACTTAAGATATTACCGGAAAACCGACGGTCTTCCGTCGACCTGCACTCCGGTTGCTACCTAAGACTTGCACTTTTACTCCCGTCACTAAGACAATACTACACACTAGGGATTATTCATATTGCACTCCCTTATTCTTCCGATAATCAATCCTCTGGTAATCCCCTAAAACCTGACATATTTATGCTATATGCAGACCATGTCATATTATTACCCCAAAAATGGAATCTTCCAATTCTTAGGGCATCTTTCCCCTATCTATTTATCCTAGAGTGGTATGGACAAATGAAACTATCATATGGATTCTCATAATTTTTCTTGGTCAAATAATCCCTTAATTAAATCTTTTAAATTAATTCCTAGGTCACTTTACACATGAAGTAGTATAATTTAAAATCCACTGACCTAGGCAATTTTTCCTGAGTTGTATATTGATAAAATATTTCTGTCTACAGGGTTTCATAATTTTCCTTTGATTATTTATACAAATTCCTTATTTAATACCAAATCTACATAATTTCCATTTTCCAAATGAAGTACAAGGAATATGTAATCTAAAATTCCAGGAATATTACAGAACATATAAGACATTAATTTAAGACTATTGGCAGAGTTTCATCAACTTCTATAGGGTAATGGCCTAACAAATCCCATTCTTAAATCTTTACCAAAATGTCATTGTATTAATTTAAAAATTATCAGTACATCCATAAATTCTGAAATAATTATGCAAGACTAATAATACAATTATACATCACTAGTAATATTTCCAAATTTTTCTGAGGTGTATTTCCATCAATTTAAGAATAAATGCAAAAAGGGTAAAATGAGCATTTTAAGGTATTTTATTCCAAAAGTTCTTCAAACAGAAAGATCAAATTTTTCCAGTCCAATATAGCCTTATTTTTAATCTTGGCAAAGTTTGAGGACTTTTACTTGAGGAAAACCTATTTTTCCAATTTATTTTCAAAAGGAGCTATATTTTTAAAAATTCCAATTAATGGGAGTTTTGGTTCCAAAAATCCCATAATTAATCTGAGGGGTGAACTTTACCCTAATGAACCACTGGAATAAAATTCATGATTTTTGAGTGCCTCAATTAGGCTGAATGCACAATATTTAAATTATTGCTATTGACACATCAAGACAATATATAAACCAACACATGCAAGTGGATTTCCCAACATGCATTGATCCAAATGTGCTGAAATTTTTATCATGCACCAATGATGTCCCCAATGACCTACCAGCAAAATTTGGGGCCATTTAGAGTCATATAACTCCATATATTTCATTTATTTAGTTTTTGATATTATGACCAAAACTATAGAAAACGTTGTTTCACAAATTCCCAATTTTCGGCAGGGCTAGAGATGCCCTAATCATGCATGTACCCAAAATTTGGGGCCATGTTGATTTCTGGTTTGACTTGGGCATCCAATTGAAGTTCTGCCCTTGCCTAAGACCAGTCCTATGAAAAATGCCCTACAGGCCAGACCACTAGACCAAAATTGATGATTAAGGTGTCAAATTAAAGCTAACAGGTAAGGCTACAATTTTCATTCAGGGTCCAGGTTCTGAAAATGCCTCTAAGAGGCCTAAATATGACATGCAATGTGATTGTATATTTGTGACAGAATTACACTATTCATCACATTTAAAATTAAATCATATTATTACATCTGCACGAATCCTAAAGCGGGAATGGACGGGATCGGGTTATCTCCTACCTCCAGCCAACGGCTGAGATCTAGCCGACCTGGAGCAACTTTGCTGGCCTTTTCCAGCCAGCTGAGGCGGCGCCACCCCCGGCCAACGGTGTCATCACCTTCACGGTGGTGGTGGCTATCGTTTCCCGGTGATGGGGCGGCGGGAGACGGCGGCGACGGCGATCCCGAGAGGTTAAGGAAAGCTTGGAAAAATCACTCTTTTCTCCCATGGCATCGGGCTCAATTGAGCCCGATATCTCACCTAATCGATCTAGGATCCTAGTACGGGTAGAGGTGAGGTGAAACGGACCTGGATTGGGGCTTGGAGGCGGTTCAGGAGGCGGTTTGCCATGGTGGTGGTGCGCCGGCGAGCTCCTCCCCGATTTCTTGATTCTCCACCAAAAGCTTTGATACAGATATCAAATTCCACTCCTTTCCACCTTCTGAAGCTAATGGTGTAGTCGGTTTGAGCTGAGGATGGCTGTATAGGGAGATATTATCTATGTGAGCTCGGTTTGAGCTTTGGTTGTGTCACCATGGGTGCCATGTGGCCAGCATGCTACCAAAATTCTCAAGAATAATCAGAGGAGGCTGGCCAGCAGGTGTTGGGCTGATGGAGCCAAGTCCATGTGGCTTCTTCCTCTTAACTCACCTTCTCTCTCCTCCTTTGGGTAATTTCTCTAAAATGCCCTCATGCATGCACTCTCTCTCCTAATTCAGAGGGGTAGGGCTGGTCTTGTTCACTTGGGCTTGCCATGGGCCAAATTTGGTGGGCTTGGTCCAAGGAGAGTGGGCTTAGCCTTCATTTTCTTCTTTTAGGTCAAATAGTTGACTTGTTCACTTGGAGAGTTGACTTAGTCAACATGATGAGTGGGCTGACCCCATTTGATGGGCATGAGCTTAGTGGCACCACCCAACTTGGGTTGGGTCAAGGGGGTGCCCTACTTAGGCTAATTGGGCTTATGAGTGTGGGTTTGACCAAATTAAGCCCAAGGTTGACTTTGGTCAACTGGGGTCAAAGTGTTGACCTAGTGACATGCCCTAGGGTCCACTTAGATTGTTTTTAGGGTTAGGGCAATGTGGTGGGGTCATGGTGTGGTTTGGATTCCTATTTAGGCTAGTTTGACCTAGTTTGATTTTGGTCCAATAGTGGGCCCCACATGGCTACAACCCACTACTTAGGGTCAACCTAGCTAATTTCCCTAAAACACACCCCATGTCTGACCCAATCTAAGTTGAGGGGTCTAAAAGTAACATGAGATGTTACATATATTATATGAGATATGTAAGTGAGGAGGATGAAAAAAGAAGGGGGGGGGGGGAAGGAGGCAGATTGGGTGGGGGGGGGAGAGAAAAAAAAGAAAAGAAGAAAAGGAGGGGGGAAGTGAGAAAAAAGAGGAGAAGGGCAGAGGGATCAGGCGGGTGAGCGGGATTTCCCCCGCTAGGGTTCGGCCTAGAGCAGCAACCCCGCCCCCTCCCTCTCTCTCTCTCTCGGCCTGGAGCAGCAACCCCGCCCCCTCCCTCTCTCTCTCTCTCGGCCTGGAGCGGCAACCCCGCCCTCTCCCTCTCTCTCTCTCATCCTGGAGCAACAAACCCGGCCGCCCCTCTCTCTCTCGGCCTGGAGCAGCACAACCCTGCCCCTCTCTCTCTCTCTCTTCGTCACCGCCGCCTAGGGCAAAGCAAGGCCGGCCGGGAGCTCCTCTCCCGGCGCCGCCTATAGCAAGGACGGCCGGGAGCTCCTCTCCCGGCGCCGCCTACAACAAGGCAGGTCGGGAGCTCCTCTCCCGACGCCACCTACAGCAAGGTCGGCCGGAGCTCCTCTCCCGACGCCGCCTACAGCAAGGTCGGCCGGGAGCTTCTCTCCTAGCGCTTCCTGGAGCTCGAACCAGCTGCCAAGAGAGAGAGAGAGGGGGGGGGGATGATTCCATCTCTCCCAGCAAAGACTCGGCCACCAAAGAGGAGGATGAGAAGTTATTTCTTCAGCAAGGCCCGACACCGTCAACAAAAAACATGCGTAAAGGGTAACGATGTTTCTACTTGGGCAGGTGAAGCCCTCAGTTTACATATTTGCATGGAAGCCCCTCTCCACCAACGGGTGGGGGGAAGGGAGCTTTTCTGCGGGTTGACGTGTACGTCCCTGCAATTAACTGCATTAGCACCCGCAAGCGTGAGTACGGGTTTAGGCATGCTGTGTGAAGCCCATCCGGATGTGTGAGCGGGATTGGTGATGTTCTGGTGTTCCCGGAGAAGACTCCGAGGAAGTTATATATCATCTATCTGCAGGGAATGCATGTGACAACCCCCAAAGAAGGGGTGTGTGCAATATATTTGATCAGCTTATGTTAGCCGACGGTTGTTCAGCTGACAGTCGCTTGTCGAGACGTTGGCGTACAGGTGTTCCAGTACCAGGAGGGGAGTAGCGGGCTGAAGCCCAAGCTTGTGCTGGCCCTCGAAGGCCTATTTTTGCTTATATTGCCGGCCTGCGTGCCGAAGTATGGAATTCATATTCCTGTAATTATTTATGATATTTGTGATGCTCTGTGTAGATTACTTCTTCTGTCTTGAGTGAGTGGTGTGCTCGTGAACCGCTAGCACCATGGGGGCCCCGAGGTATAGTTGCCGGGAAGCCCCTGATGGCCTGTTGTCATCCTTTCAGAATAGCGGAGTTCCGCTGTTAGTGGCCCAACTTGGGCAGCGTGTCGTAGAATTGCTCAGCGAGATTGCGCCAATAGTAGGGCGGGTGAGGAGCATTTTGTATAGACCCGATAAGGCACCTCTAGTCAGGAGAGAGTTGGTCTTGAGATTCTCCTTAGAGGTTCCGATTGGCCAAGAGAGCCCTCCGAAGGTGCCTTAGCTCAGCCTTTGGCTTGGGAGGGGAAGAATTTGCTAGTCTTCCGGGTATGCGGCGGGACCTCCACGCTGAGACCTTGGGTCTGTCCCTTGTGTTCCTAGTCTTGTGCCTAGATCATTCGCTTGAGGGTAGTAGGTGCGCAGTCACCCCTTCCCCGAGGGTGAAATCCATAGGAGACCGAGATTTCGGTTTCAACATAAGCCCTTGAGTGATTGTTATAGAACTAGTAGAAATGTTACCAAAGCTTTTATGACCACTTTTTCTGATCCACCAAAGATCACATTGGGTCCACTCTCTATGAGAGTATAGCCCTTTAACATTCTTCTTGTTCTAGTCATGTGCCTGGAACATCCACTGTCCAAGTACCATATAGGGGTATGACAACTTGGACCCACCTTACTAGGACTAGGCTGATCCTGGCACTGATCTTCTTCTGTCAAGGCCATCAACGCTTTACAATAATGTTTTTCAATTCCATTATCTGAGTCCAGCAATTTCAAGAACTCAGCCTCTTCTGCATCCTCTTCAGTTACAAACAGTCCTATGTATGCTTCAGCTTCAGCCTCAGAATATGATGATGAAGAATCTGACCATCTTTTTTGCTTCTTTGCAACAAAGGATTTCTTCTTCTTGCCCTTATTTTTTAGTTTCTTCTTGTCATTAGATTCTTTTTTTTGTCAGTACAATCAGCTACCACATGTCCAAGCCTGTTGCAACAATAGCAAACAATCTTAGTTGAAGATAATTTACTAGGTTTAGAGCCATACCTGTCCTTCCTAGAGGATTTCTTTTTCTGATAGTAATCATCCTTGGATTGTGAGGAGGATGGCTTGCATCTCCACTGTTTCTTTTTCAAGAACCTTTGAAATTGTCTTGAGAAAGCAGCTAAGTCTTCATCAGAATTTGGACTATCTGATGTGTGACTGTCAGAACTTTCTGAAACTACTTCTGCAGCTTTCCTAGGAGGAGATAGATACATCCTCCTGTCCTTTCTTTTGGCTTCAGTCTTGAAAGCCACTGACTTATCTCTGTAATCAACATTATTACTTTTCTCCTCCTCCTTTTTGGCCATCTGCTGCATCTCATATGAAAGCAGTTTGCTAAATAATATAGGAGGTGAGATTTCTGCTAGTCTGGACACTTCCCTAATGACACATATCTTGGTGTCCCAGTCCTTAGTTAATGATCTCAGAAACATATTATTTAACTCATATGTGCTGAATACTCTTCCATATGACATCAATTCATTAACTATTCTGAAGAACTTCTTGTAACATTCAGTTATGCTATATGTTTTAGATTGTCTAAAACTTTCATACTCCTGATTCAGCATAGACTTTCTATCTTCTCTCACTTTTTCTGATCCCTCCATGTAGACAATCAGGGTGTCCCACATTTATTTGGAGGTCTTGCAGTGAATCAAATTTTGGAATGTTGAATCATCTATAGCACTGACTATTATATTCTGTGCTCTCTTATCCATAGTAGACAAGATGATCTCATCCTTTGTCATTTCAGAATACTCCTTTGGTGTACTGAGATTTGCATCAAGAACTGAGACATTCATTGGGATGAATGACCCTTCTTTGACTGCCATTTAGATTCTTGGATCTGAAGCTTCCATAAACAGTCTAACTCTTTCTTTCCATATGCCAAAAATCTCTTTCCTGCATATAGGTAACTTCATGGAACCAAACTCCTTATGATTCTCAATGGAACTCATTTTGCCTAATAGATTTCTGCCTTGGAGATCTACTCAGACTGTTAAGTCTATTTTTTGAGTAATCTCCCTCTGATACCACTTGAAAGAATTGGTTTCAAGATGTCCTAAGCACCTAGAGGGGGGGGGGTGAATAGGTTCAATTCTTTTTCTAACTTAGGCATACAAATCTATCTAGTTTAGTAATTTATTCAGCAGAAATCACAGCACAACATTCACATACACACAACATTCCACAGATTGCACACCAGATTTATAGTGGTTCCCCAAATGATGGGTAAATCCACTTTCCCCCTTCGCCTATCTACCAGCGTACTAAATTCGGCCTAACTTCCTTCTTTCTTCTCAGATCCGCAAATCTTACAGCTCAGAACCAAGAATGGTTCCTATAACTTAGAGTGAATCCACACTCCTACAACTCGGGCGCAAGCCCTACCTCAGCCTCTTTCATAGGCCTACAACTCAGAGTGAAACCCCACTCCTACAACTCAGGCAAAAGCCCTACCTCAGCCTCTTTCAAAGGCCTACAACTCAGGTAAAAGATTCCCCTATCTCAGGCACTCAACCCTACCTCAGCCTCTATAATTTAGGCTTACAACTCACATAAATAAATCTCCTACACTCAGATCTATTACAGATCCTACAAAAGTTATTGATGAAAAGATAATAATATCTTCAACCAGATGGAGAGAGAATTGGTTGAAGGCTTCTTGATCAGTTCTTGATAGAACTGATTACTTAAGGATCAACCTGTCTTAGCTTCTTCAAAGCTTTTTGAATCTGAACAAAGTAAGTTTGATCTTCTTGGTGTTGGAGTTGATCTTCAATCAGCTTCCTTCTTATTCAGAAATTAATCTGAATTTTTCTTTAAAATTGATCTGAATTATTCTGGCAGACTGTTCAAGATCTGTCTTCACTGGATGAGGACTTCTCTCCTTCTTATTTTTCTCTCTCTACCATCTGTTGACTGTTTCATCTTTCACTTCTTCTGGATTCTCAATCCTTCTGAGATTATTCTTTATTCACTGATCGTGTTCACAATCACTTCTTCACCATTCGATATCAATTGTTGAGAGAGCATATCTATATATAGACTTCATCCATGGTTACCGGCTGTTCCGGTTCCAAACGCTCTTCTGACACCTCTGACAGATGTGACAGTAATGTCAGTAATGACAGCTGTCAAGTCTCCAATTATATTACTTCAACCTTCATTGAACTTTTACTCAGCAGCAGAGAGTGTCGAGTGAATACTTCACATGTGTCGACACACATAGTCCATGTGTCGACACAAGTCTTGATGATGTCGACACAGCTTCACTTTTACTTCTCGACACAGCTTCTGTGGAATGTGTCAACACAAGTCCCGTGTGACGACACAATCACTCCTTGTCTTGACAAAGTTGGTGTCGACAGAATTCTGGTGTGTGTCGACACAAGTTCTATGTGTCGACACAGTCGTTGTCGACAGACTTCTGGAATGTGTCGACAGCTTCTCTGTGTGTCAACACAAATTTTGGGTGTCGACACAATCTGGCTCTTGGTGTTGACACAACGTTGTTGACAGATTTTCTGTGTGTCAACACAAATTCTGGGTGTCGACACAATCTGGCCCTTGTTGTCGACACAGCCATTCCCAAGTGTCGACACTTGTACTTAGAAAAGTTTTCTTCCATTTACTTAACCTGCACATGATAACTCAACACAACATCAAATACAACTTGATGCATATCATTGAGTTAGGTGAGGCTTCTCCAAATCTGGTACACATTTTCCAATGTACCCAACACCTACAGTTTGATAGTGGACATTTCTGGTGTTGGGTTCTATTACCTAAAATCTTCCGCTAGAATGTAACTCTGAGTTAGGATACATGCATATCATGATTTTGGAATCAATGCATAACTCCGCTGATTGTTCGTGAAATATGGCATGCGGCCCCGACCGAACTTTCTGTTATATTCTTCGTAACAAATGTGGTGTTACACTCTTACCCACTTTAATGAACTCAAGTGGTTAGAGTATTGTGGCCTAAGGAGCTGATTTGATGCAATTTGTCAAATTGACCAACATGTCCAGATAGTAAACTGATTAGCATGAATCAAACATGATTAAGTCAAATCAATCCCAATTATGAAATTCTAAGTTCCATTAGACTTAATGCACTTAACTAAACTATTCGAAAGAATATGGACCCATTTCCAAATGTTTAAGATTTGAGTCGAGTTCGCCAAATCGGCCAAACTTTGATAAATGAAAGAATAAGTGGGCTCAATTATTTTATTTCGGGTCAGAAGTCACACTTAAACCTTAGTATACCCTAAAGGTGCACCGACCTTGGTCAATTAGTCAAAACAGTCAATTTGGACTAAAGTCATTTTTGGGGTCAAAATTATCAATTTTAAAGCCCCCTATTGCACTCGTAGTGATTAGTTGGCATTAGAGCAATCATGCTCGACTGACCTGAGTCGGGTTGGTCTGCATAACTTTTATGGTGTGCAACCCCGTATTTGCCGAGTGGACCCGAGCTTATAGGGTGTTAGCAGTAGGTGCCTAGCTTCACCAGGCAGCGTGTGTCTAGCTTCACCAGACACCCGCTAACCAGGGTGCCGAGTGGAGCCGGCGAGCTCGCACTTTTCCCTTGGATAGGGGGCGAGTGGCGAGTGCTGGCTTCGCTAGGCACTCGCCGCCCGAGCGAGATTTCATATCACACTAGACTCACCAACATAAGAGGGTTTTCTATTTTCCCGTGGCATCTTGTTTTTGGCCTGCCATTAGCCGTTCCGAAGGGCAGAGTTTCACTATTTACAGGCCAATTTGGGTTGGGTTTAGTAAAACTGTGAAGCGGGATCTCGCTATTCGCAGACCACTACCAGAAAACTATAAATAGACCCCAAATGGTACCTTTGGAGGTGGCCGGATCTGGGCTTCTCTCTCCATTGTATAGCTTTGGAAGGCAAGAGCTTCAGCTCACTATTCACCATGGTTTCCGGGTGGGTAGTCGGGAGCTCTTCTAGCCCTATGAAGGTGCCTAGTCCAACATTGGATTGGGAGGGGAAGCAATCTAAGATCTTCCGGGTGTGTGGCGGGACCTTCTTGTTGTGGCTCGGGGTCTGTTTGAGTTCCTGGTGGGAAGGTCTCCGAACTCTAAATCTTCAGCCAAGTGCACTTGTACTGGAGAAGTAGAGGCGAGCTACACATTCGGTCCGAACTCCTCGTTGAGCCATGGTTTCCGGGTTCAACACTTTTTGTGCGGTGAACGTTGATCGTAGATTGCCTAGAAAATCCGGTGTGAATACCATGGTTAGAGATGAGGGGCAAGGAATTTACCAAGAGGGCTCGCCACCCGCGATTGGCTTCGTGACCTAAAGGCAATTCAAAGATTTCACGAATGTCATCATGGAGCCCTGCATTCCGGCCTCATGATGCGAGCCTGTGAGTACTCGACTCCCACGATTCCAGTACTCACCCAGCCGACATTAGGTGAGGAGGTGTCGCACATGCTAGCTGGAAGGAGATGGTGACAAAGGGGGCGAGTGGTCGCTTCAGGGGCACAAATTATTCCTCGTCTCACTGGGGGTTCCCTAGTCAGGCGAGCTGGTTCAGCGATATTTAGCAACCCGCCAAGAAGGCTCAGGGAGCCCCTTTTGCGAGCTCATCCCCTCGGTCCTAGTGCCAGAAGGCTTCAAAGAACCAGTCATGTATTTCTCTATGTACAAGGATTATTTAGTTCAATATGTGCAATGGTTCGAGGACGCAGTCTCCATCAGGCATATGACAGATGCCTTCAAGTGCAAGTTGTTCGGCAAGGGATTGGTTCCACCAGCTTCCCTCAGGAACCATATACAGTTTCGAGGAATTACGTTGCGGCTTCTTGCTGACCTTCTCGATGTCAAAGAAAAGGAAGAAGGGAGCTGAATCCATCTTCTTGATAAAGCAGGGGGAGCAAGTGACGCTCACGGATTACACAGATCGCTTCCAAGAGTAAATTCTTCTGATCCAAGAGATCTCAGGGCACCTCTTGTAGATGGCCTACACTTTGGGGTTGCAGAAGGTAATGTTCAGGATGGAACTGACTAGGGACCCCTCGGGTATTTTGAAGAGTTAATAGATCGGGCTGCAAGGGAGATCGAGTGCAAGGTAACCAATCCCGACTTCACCTCACAATTGGCCTAGATCAGAGGAGGTGGAGTGAAACCGCATGGAGATTGTTCGCAAGAGGAAGGGATAAGAAGGGAATAGTCGAAGAGACAGGAGCACCGAGAGCGGGGGGGGGGGGGATTCAACCGCCAGCTCTTCGACCAGTCTGGAGGCTGGTTGGAGGACCGACCCAAGTTCAGGGAAGAGGGGCCCAAGGCAAGGGGAATCATTGGGTAGGGCATTGATGACTCAATCCTCTAGGATGGAGACCGTGCCTGAGGCTCTTACCACCCCCTCCCCAGCAGACAATTATGATATTTTGAGGAAGTGGTAGAAGAAGAGGAAGAAGAAACCAACCCAGAAGAGGAGGAACAGGGGGGGATGGCAATGCTCTTTTGTGACTTCCACCAGGAGGAAGGTCACACGACGACCACCTACCCTAAGTTCTTGGAGTTTTGAGGATGGGAAAAGGACTAAGGAATACAGCCATTGCGGATCGAAGAAGCATGAGTCAGGGTGGAGGAAGGAGTTAAGCTCGAAGATCTGTGCGAAGATCAGGTCGATGTGGGTACTCGAGGAAGGATCAGAGTGATCCACGGGGGAGTGGGGATTGAGGCCATCTGAAAGGGGAACCTCAAAACAATTTTTTTTCGGAGCTTCACTTCGAACTCTATGACGCCACACCTGGCAGAAAAATCACCTTTTCATCAAAGGACATGCTTGAATACAAAGACCCGTTCTGTGACACCTTAGTAGTCCAGACGGACATTGAAAACTTTACGGTCTCAAGGATCTTTGTTAATAATGGGAGTTCAGTGAATGATATCTTCAAGAAGGCCTTTGACGAGATGATGGTGGTGGCAAGGAGGGTGCTGGCCTTGGATGGAACTTTGTTTGGGTATTTTGGAGAGAGGAAGGAGATAGAGGGTGTAGTAGAACTCCTTGTAACATTGGGGGGGGGGGACTTCAAGGAATTGTCGGTTTGTCATTGTGGATGCCTCGAGCAGTTACAACACATTCTTTGGGAGCCTCCTCATCAGCACCTCCCGCTGTATCCTCTCATATTTCCACCAGTACCTCAAATTCAACACCGGAGGGGTCCAGGTCCAGATTCGGGGAGACCCTAAAGTGACGAGGCAGTGCTACATCACGACCGTCAATACCATCTCTTGGCAGGAGGGAGCAGAGGAGATGGAGAAGAGTATGGAGGAGTTGTCCAGGCAGGAGGCTACAGAAGTAGAGGAGGAGGTCCACGCCTGGGTCACGGGGACGGAGAAAGTGCTGGAGAAGCAAGCCGAGCTAATGGAGGTAGAGGAGGTGGACGAAGAAGAAGTTCTCGCCCAAGGAGAGAGGACGAGGGGCGAGTGGGAGGAGCAGTCCCGGTTGGAGGCGGTGGAAGAGGTGGTGGAGATGAAGTCCTTACCCAGGAAGGGAGGATTGAGAAGGTGCGTGTCAGTAGAGGTCTAAGCCCAAAAGACCAGAGGAAGGTACTAGAGTGCATCCACAAGAGCATGAACATCTTTGCATGGAGCACGACAAACATGTCGGGCATCGATGCGGACATGGCATTCTATCGTCTCAACCTTGACCCAAGAGTTCCTCCCAACCGCTAGAGGAGGAGGACCACCACCGACAAGTTAGAGGAGCCCATCCGGGAGGAGTTGGAGAAGCTCCTCAAAGCAAGATTTATATCAGAGATCCAATATCCAGGATGAGTCTCTAATATGATAATGGTAAAGAAAGAGGATAGAAAATGGAGGATGTTATGCTTTGCCTAGAAGCAACACTCTGGTACATTCAGCCGTCGATTTTTCTGTGATGAGTTTTTTGAATGTGTTTGCAGGTTTTCACCAGATCAGGATGCACCAGTCAGATGTCAAAGATGTCTCTTTCATTACCATGGATGGGTGTTACTGTTACAAGATGATGCCCTTTGCGTTGAAGAATGTAGCGGCGACATATCAAAGGATGATGGATCAAGTCTTTCAGGAGCAGAGGGGAAGGAACTTGGAGGTGTACATACACAATCTAATGGTGAAGAGCAAGGACGTGAGCTCTCACCTCTAGGACCTAGAGAAAACCTTTGCCACACTATGGAGGTTCAAGATGAGGTTGAACCATCTGAAATGTGTTTTTGGCACCAGTAGGGGGAAGTTTCTGGGTCACCTCCTTACCCCTGTAGGAGTGAAGCCTAACCCTGATAAGGAAAAGACAATAACAAAGTTGGAGTCTCCTCAAAGCCCCAAGAAGTTTCAGCGCCCGACAGGGAAGCTTATGAGGTTGAGCAGGTTTCTCTTTCGGGCAGGAGAGATGTTCTTACTTTTCTTCAAAGTGTTGTGAGGCAACCAAAAATTTGAGTGGTCTAAAGAGTGCGAGGAGGCGTTTCAAGCTTTGAAGTAACAACTCACCCAGACTCTGTTACTCTAGGGTCTGAGGGAAGGAGAAGAGTTAATTTTATATCTCGGGGTATGCACGGAGTTTATGAGTTTCATTATAGTCTGAGAATAAGGGAGGAAGCAACTGATAGTGTACTACGTTAGTTGGGTTCTGAAGAAGGCAGAGATCAGGTACCCCATATTGGAGAAGTTGACCTTCGCCGAGGTCATCTTGGCCAGAAAGCTTCAACCTTACTTCCAGGCCCATTCTATTAAGGTGGTGACTGACCATCTCCTTCGCAACATAATGAAAGGGGTAGAGCACTAAGGGCGGTTGGCAAAATGGTCAGTGGAGCTGGGCAAGTTTGAGATCTTATTTGTCTCGCGACTAACAATGTAGGCTCAGACTGTGGTCGACTTTTTGGAAGAGTATGTGATAGAAGTAGAAGAGCCCGTGCCGTCCGATCAGATATATTGGGGTATTTTAGTCGATGGGGGCATTGTAACGACTCAGGAATACAACC
Organism: Platanthera guangdongensis; assembly: GCA_039583875.1. NCBI lineage: Eukaryota > Viridiplantae > Streptophyta > Magnoliopsida > Asparagales > Orchidaceae > Platanthera > Platanthera guangdongensis. The sequence continues at coordinate 84,975,676 of CM077147.1, read as the reverse complement.
TAAAGAAGTCGGCCCACACGGAGCTTGCTTGCATCCGGTGGTTCAGCCGTTTATAAGGTCTGTATGTCGTGCACCCCAACCAAATCACTGTATATATTACTCAACAATAGTAGGTTGTTGAGGCCGGGATTCGATCCTACGCCCCCTTGATATGGAATTCTTCCAACAATCCTCATCACCAATTGCAGCTCGGTTGGTGATGAGGTTGCGGTATAAATCCACCTTATCAAGGAGGTCATGGGATCAAGGCCCCGCCTCAATAACCTACTATGCTGATAAACATACCAATGATTTGGTTGGGGTTCTTGGGATGCAGCCCTGTAGCGGAGCTTATTAAGCAAGACGAAACATTACAGGCATCAGGGAAGTACTCCCTGGGGGGAGGGGTGATCATGATATGTCCCAGGGAACGAGGATAGGATAGGCCATCAATATCTGATTCTCTGTCACCAACAACTGTTGCAGTATGGAGACCGAGCGATCTGGCGGTTTGTCTAGCAGTCTGGCGGCTTCTCCCAGCGGCTTGGTAGCCGAGCTATTGCTGATTGGTATCTGGCGGTCTGGCGGCCTCTCCCAGCGACTTGGTAGCTGGGCTGTTGCTGATTGGTGTCCGAGCGGTCTGACGGCTTGTCTATGGCAATTTGAAGATATTGTCAGGTTGTCTTCTGCACATTGTAGTTGCCGTGCTATCAGTCTAACCACGCGGCTTATGCTGCTTGTATTGATGCTTGTTCCTGTAATTATTAGTCTCACATTGCTTATTTGTAATCTCTCTTCTCTCCTCCATTCTATAAAAGGGAGGTCATACCTTTGTAATAGATACCTTTTTGGATAATAAAAATTTTGTTACCCCAAATTTTCGGTCTACTTGGTTTCTGTTTGCACATGGTATCAGAGGACTCGATCTTTTCCTCCTGATTCTATGAGCTTTCTCTATCTGTGCGACCTATACACGCGGCTTGATCCTTCTTCTCGCGACCTGTATTCACGACTTGTTTCTTCCGCCTATTTGCGCCCTATTCGCGCGTTTGCTTTCTCTCCTCGTTGTTTCTCTTTTCTGTGTGCGACCTCTCTGATTCTCCTTTCTTCTCGCCACAACCTGTTCTTAAGTCGCCACGACATGTTCTTCTTGTCGCGACCTATGCTTAGTCACCCTCACTCCTTTCCTAGCCGCTCTTGTTCTTAAGTCATCGCGACCTGTTGTTAAGTCGCCACAACCTGTTCTTCTTGTCGCGGCCTGTTCTTCTTGCCGCGACCCGTGCTTAGTCGCCGCGCCCTCCTTTTCTAGCCGTGACTTGTTATTCTCGCTGCTCGCTGCTCTCATCTATGGCAACCTCCGATATCTCTACCACCACTACTCCTGTTTCCGCTCCTCCTCCTACTTCTTCGGGCAACCTTGGCACTGTTTGCAAACTCATCGGTCCCAACTACCGAGACTGGAGTGTCTCTTTCACCTTCGTTATCTGCTCTCAATGCAAATGCCATCATCTCACCGATGACCCTCCTCCGCAAGACTCCCCTCTCTTTGATGATTGGGATGCCAGCGACGCTCTTGTCCGCACATGGCTGACTAACAGTCTTTCTGATGAATGCCTACCATTCATCCGTCATGATGAAACAGTCAAGGCTGCTTGGCTTCATCTTTTCGCTCTCTACTCCAAGGGGGCTCAGATGTCTCGCATATATACTTTGTATGCGGACCTCTTTGCCCGTCCCTCCATGTCTCATGTTGCTGCTTACCAACAGTTCAGGCTCTCGGAGTCAAAATACTCCGGAATCGCCCCTTCTCTGCGGATCTGGTTGAGCAACACAAACACTTCCAGGAGCTTCTGGTTGTGTGCTACCTTCTGCAACTTCCTGAGTCCTATGACATGATCCGTCAATAGATCCTTGGTGATGCGGAGTCTCCCACCCTGGATGCCACTGCTGCCCACATAGCCGCAGTCACCTCTCTCCTACAACGTCCACTATTATCCTCCCCTCCTCAACCGGACAACTACGCTCACCAAACTCAGCAGAGTGGCTTTGGTGGCCACAACCACCAATCTGGAAAATGAGGCGCTTCCCATTTTCTTTGCTCTCATTGTGGCCGGACATGCCATACGGTTGATCGCTGCTGGAAGAAGCATCCTCATCTTTGACCAACTGGCGACGCTTCCACCTGCTCTTCGAAGCAGTCCGCCTCGGTGGTCACATCTTAAGGTAGTCCCCACGTCGCTACTCAAGGTAAATGACTGATCGACTCTGGTGCTACCAATCACATGACCAACAATCCTCAGTGTTTTTATCTCCTCGAAAAGCATGATCGGTTGCCCCTGGTATTTATTGCAGACGGCTCTCCCTCACTGGTTAATGGAACGGGAGTGGTTCAAGTCACTCCGTCTTTTCGCTTGGCGGATACCCTCTACGTGCCCAAGTTCCCTTGCAATTTATTATCTGTTACTTCTCTGTGTAAGCAACTACAGTGTTCCATCACATTCACTCCAACTTCTTGTTCTTTTCAGGATCCGGGATCCCAACGAACGATTTCTACTGGGACTGAGAGCGGCGGCCTCTACTTCCTCGACAACGTTTTCGCATTGTCCTCCTTCTCCTCCTCCTCTACTGATCTTTTCCAGTGGCACCTTCATCTTGCTCAAGCTCCTCCACGACTTCTTCGTCAGTGTAACGCTCCAAAACTCGTATATGCATGGGTAGTGTTTTTGAGAGCTTTGACTCCATTATGGTTTCACACGGCCTATGACACGGGTGTGTCCAAAGCCGCATCCTTTTCTGGAATTGGCTGAGTTTTATCGAGTGTTGAACACGACCTGGGACACATGCGTGTCCAGGTCGGACACAGGCGTGTCCAGGGCTAACACGGGCATGTCCAAAGCCGTGTCCTTCTCTGTGTTTGTCGGGCTGTGTTGAGTGAACAACACCCCATGGGACAAGGGCGTGTCCAAGTCAGACACGGGCGTATCCAGCGCAGACACGGGCGTGTCCAAAGCCGTGTCCTGTTCGGGTGTGACGATTTTTGTGTCGATTGAGGCACACGGGCTGTGACACAGGATTGCCCAGGTTTGACACAGGCGTGCCCAAGTTTGACACGGGCGTGTCCATGGTTTACACGGGCATGTCAGAAGCCGTGTCCTGATTCAGAGATCGACGAATTCGTGTATGAAAGTGAGACATGGCCTGTGATACGGACATGTCACTAGCCGTGTGCGGCCCCAGGTAGACGATTTTAAAGGTCAATCTAAGCCGTTCGTTTCATTTTAGAGGGATCTGATGGCCCAGAATCCCTCCCGTTAGTTTAAGTCCAGGAAATGAGGGTTTATGCTTCATTTCACTTGGCCTTTTCCCTTTCTAAGAGGTAGAGAGAGGGGAGAGCAAAGGGAGAAGGAGAAGGAGGAGATCCCGCCATTGCTGGAGCTTCGGAGCCCCAAATCGCGAGCCGAGTCCAGATCCGCGGAGGCGAGTCCGTTGCAGTGCTTTTCATCTGGCTAGTTTTCCATGGCGCTGAAGCGAACATATAGGGTAATGATTCTCTACTAGGACATGTGAAGTCCTCTTCCCTTTTGCATAGGAAACTCTCTCTCGCGAGTGGGCGGTGAGTGTAAGGTATTCCTTCCGGTAGATATGGTTTATCCCCATAGTTTTGCATATATAGTACATAATCGAAGTACGAACATAGGCATGATGTGTGAAACCTACCCGGACATGTTGGTATGGATCAGTGATGTTTTCATTATGCATGTATTGCCGGAGAAGACTCCGTGCCGTTTGTTTTTCAGGTTTTCTACGTGGTGGATTGCAATAGGGAGCCTTGAGGACTAACTCCAAGGTGCACCCGGAAAACTGGACAGATGCGTGGTTCTGCCATCTTGGTGGCCTGGGAGCCAACTTGCACATAACTGGGTTATGTAAAATTGTATGATCGATTTGGGACTCGGGGAAGCTTAACCCGTGCCTATGGCTTAAATTGACATGGCGGTGTGAGCAACGGGTTGAGTGGAACCGTACCCGCTCTATGCGGTTCGGTTAAAGAGACCTAAGGTACGTGACACTTACCGTTGGCATAGAGGGCGAGTCTTAGGCTTCGACCGGAAAGACTAAATGCTCACAATATTTCCGTCCTGGGGGCGGTGGTGGACCGGGTTCACCGAGAATGTGCCCTGAGTGCATGGGGTGTGTGGCCGTGCGTGCCTACGCCTGTGGTGAAGTGTGCTTAAATTGTACTTTCATTATCATGTTTTATTATACTAATAAAATGCAGGGAAGGAGCACTGCTGCCCCGAGTAAGGGGCGGGGTCGTTATAATTTGGTCAGCTTTAGCTGACCGTTGCCTTGTTTTGCCACCGTGCGGTGGATTGTTCTTGCAGGAACAGGTGAGCCTAGTGGCAAGTAGCGGGCTGAAGCCCTTGATGCTGTGCTAGCCCTTGAAGGCCAAAACAAAGTGTTTATTTTATTAGGTTCATGTGTGGCCGACTTGCGAGCTGATGTATATAAGACACTTTATTGATCAAACTATTGTAAGGCCATAAGGCCAAAGGTTTGGTGTATGCTTTTTCATTCCTAATGTGGTTGTAGTGGACATTCATGTGATTTGTATGGTTTCTTACAACTATTTTAAAAGCTTCCACTAAAATGCTCCGAGTTAGGATGCGTATTCCTATGCTGTTATCGTGGTATTAATACGTAACTCCGCTGACTGTTCGTGGCATATGGCGTGGGGCCCCGGCCGGACCTTCTATTATATTCCATGTGGCGGATGGGGGTGTTACAATTTTGTATCAAACTATGGTGTCAGTCTTGCTTATTTGAATTCGTTGACGAATTCTTTTAAGGGGTGGTGAGCACATGGATGTGCGTCATCATTATAACATGAAGAAAACCCATGAATGTCCACTTAGGAATGAAAATACACATGATTGAGGAACCTGCGTGTTCCTATAATTGCTTTTTTCAATTTTGTTTGGTCGCTTAATGGTGTGTTGTACGACTATAAGTGACCAGGAGTGGCACAAGGCAGTCAGAACGCCCGCCTTCTGAGGCAAGTAGTGCACCCAATGACGTGCCTGCAACCTCTCCTTCGGTAGTAACAATAAGACTTGTGGCTGAGGCGGTGTTTGCGATGCTAAATGCCCAGCCAGGAAGGCAAGTGCAGCATCCTGCCCCTGCAGTGGAGCAGGTACCTCTTTGAGTAACAGAGCCTAGGATGGTGGAACAAGTGGTGGTAGAGCCGTTAGTACCAAGAAGAGCAACAGAGAAGTAGCTCAAACATGTAATGATCTTTAACCCTCCGGTGTTTTTGGGACTGGAACCCCATACCAGGCCGAAGACTGGCTCTCCTGGGTGAAGAGAGTCTTGACGGCTACGAAAATAGAGGAATGGCAGAAGACCACCATAGCCACTTTCCTGTTGGATGGAGAGTCAAGGTTGTGGTGGGAAGAGTTGGAGCTGCATCATTTGGCTGGAAGGCAACTCACTGATGTCTCGATAGAGGAATTCTCGAGGTTATTCTTGGCAAGATACCTCCCCTCGGCATAGAGGATCGCTTTGAGGAATCAGTTCTAGAGACTGACGCAGGGAGATAATAGCGTGGATGAGTACCTCCACGAGTTTATGAGGTTGGGCCGTTATGCTAGCTCTACGCTTGCAGATGAGGAGCATAAGACCAACAAGTTCTACGAGGGTCTGCATGATGACCTAAGGCTATTTCTATCCGGGCCTATGACGCAAGGCTTCGTAACCCTGGTCAATACGGCCCGATCATTGGAGAAAGATCTGAAGAGAGTCCAAGAGAAGAAGGACTCTAGTGCGAAGAAGACGGAGTTCAAGGTGCTGTCCTCCTCAAAGTCTGGTTTCCGTAGGTGGAATTAGAAGGCTAGTACTTCAGGTCCAGCCTCTTCTTCTGGTCCATCTAGGGCAACTACAGCCCGAACCCCGAGCGCATGTTATAACTGTGGGAAGCCGGGACACTTTGCCTGAGATTGTTGGAGCGGACGTCCGAAGCCTGAGAAGAAGTCTGAAGCAACTTATGAGGAGAAGGGCAAGGTGTTGGAGTCAACTGCATCACATTATGACCCAACCCAGCCTAGAGTGTACAACCTTGGCTAGCAGGAGGCCATGAAGCAGGCTGACGTGGTGAAAGAATTGGTTTCAAGATATCCTAAACACCTAGAGGGGGGGGGGTGAATAGGTTCAATTCTTTTTATTAAGGTATATAATATATGTCACTAGTAGACAACCTATGCAACAACTATCACAACACAGATTAATAGAAACACAACCAATCACAGTATACACACAGATTTATAGTGGTTCCCCAAGAGATGGGTACATCCACTTTCTCCCTTCGCCTATCTAGCAGTATACTAGATTCGGCCAAACTCCCTTCTTTCTTCTCAGATCCTCCGATCTTACAACTCAGAACCCAGAATGGTTCCTACAGCTCACACTTCACCAAGTGCTACAACTCAGATTCTTCCAGAGAATCCTACCTCAGAGTGAGTCCACACTACTATAGCTCAGGCAATCCAGCCCTACCTCAGCCTCTTTCACCAGGCCTATAGCTTAGAGAAATCAATCCCCTACTTCAGGCTATCAGCCCTACCTCAACCTTTATAGATATATGCTTACAACTCAGAGAGATAACTCTCTTACACTCAGATCTATAAAAGATCTTACAGAAAAATTGATTATAAAAGAGATAAATCCTTCGCCCAGGTAGAGAGAGAAAGGGGTGAAGGCTTCTTGATCAGTTCTTGAGTGGTCTGATTGCTTAAGATTCAACCTGTCTTAGCTTCTTCAAAGCTTCTTGAATCTGAACAAAGTAAGTTTGATCTTCTTGTGAAGTTGGAGATGATCCTCTATCCAGCTTCCTTCTTCTAATCAGAATTTAATCTGAAATCTTCTTGCAGACTTGTTCAGAATCTGCCTTCTCTTGATGACTTGAAGATTTCAACTGTTAGTAAAATGTCACGTCCTTTCTTCTTCTATCTCTCTTTTTGATGATAGAACAGGTGTTCATCTGAGGTTACTGGCTGATCTGATTCATAACGGCCTTCTGACAGCTCTGACAGATGCAACAACTTTGTTAGTTATGACAGCTGTCAAGTCTTCAGTCTTGACACCTGATACCCCATTGTACACTATCTCAGCAGAAAAGCGTCGAGACAATACTTCAAATCTGTCAACATAAATAGACCATGTGTTGATACAATTCTTGATGATGTCGACACAGCTCACACAATGTTGACACAACCCTTCTTTATCTACTCAACAAACTTCTGTGGAATGTGTCGACACAAGCCCGGTGTGTCGACACAATAGCTTCTAGTCTCGACATAGTTGGTGTTTTATAGAATCCTGGTGTATGTCGACACAATTCCTGTGTGTCGAAACAATTGTTGTCTACAGAGTTTCTGTGTGTCGACACATTTTACTTTCTAGTGTCAACACATCTCCTTCTCAAGTGTCGACACTTGTACTTAGAAATGTTTCCTGCATTTCCTTAACCTACACATCAAATCTCAACATCCCATCAAATACACATTGATGAATATCATTGAGTTAAGTGAGGCTTTTCCAAATCAGGTACACAGTTTCCAATGTACCCAACATGTGGTGACATGTATGCTTTAATTTATAGCAGTTTAGCTTTAAATACTTGTTGCCTTACGCGTGTTAGCTTATGACTGGTTGTTCTAGGCTTTGTATCAATCCTTGATTTTTCGGCGAGAGCACTGTTCGATACGGGAGCTTCGCATTCCTTCTTATCTGAAGAGTTTGTATCGCGCATCAGAGTACCTTATTTGATGGCAAGGGACAAATTGGATGTGTTGCTGCCTAACAGATACTCTATGCGCGCAGATAGAGTTAGTTGCGTGAAGGTAGGGATTGGGAGTCACGAATATGACTTGTACGCGGCACAACTGCCGATAGTGGAGTTCGATGTGATATTTGGCATGGACTGACTATCAGAGCAGCGTGCGTACATCGATTACAACCATATGGTGGTTAGATTGGGACTAGAGACAGATCGTGAGACGACATTCTCAGGCTTGAAGGGGTCAAGCAAGACTTTGATATCTGCTCTCCAGGTGGTTAAGGCAGTTCGTAGTGGTGCAGAGCTGTTTTTCACTTTAGTGGAGGCTTCGAAGCCCCAGCCTGGTTTGGACAGCATCTCAGTTGTATCTGAGTTTCCTGACGTATTCCCTGAAAATATCCCTGGAGCACCAGCTCAACGAGAGATTGACTTCGCCATTGAGCTAGTACTAGGTGCCAAACCTGTGTCACGCTCTCTGTATCGGTTAGCGCCTAAGGAGATGGCGGAACTGAAAGTATAGCTTCAAGAACTGTTGGATCAAGGATATGTCCATCCAAGTTCGTCGCCTTGGAGCACACCAGTCCTCTTTGTTGAGAAGAAGGACAGAAGCTTACAACTCTGTATTGATTACCGTGAGTTGAATAAGTTAACAGAAAAGAATAAGTATCCGATCCCAAGGATTGATGATCTGTTCGACCAGCTGGTGGGGTCGACTGTGTACTCAAAGTTGGATCTGAAATCCAGATACTATTAGCTACGGATAAGGGAAAGTGATATTCCCAAGACGGCTTTCAACACACGTTATGGGCATTATGAGTTCACTGTCATGTCATTTGGGCTGACGAATGCGCCATCCGTGTTTATGGATTTGATGAATAAAACGTTCAGAGAATACTTGGACCAGTTCGTGATAGTCTTTATCGACGATATACTGGTATACTCACAGTGCGAGGAGGATCATTTTAAGCACATGCATATGGTGTTGGAGACATTGAGGAGGAACCAACTGCATGTCAAGTTCTCCAAATGCGAATTTTGGTTATCTTCGGTAGCAATCCTTGGTAATGTGGTTAGTGAAGAAGGTATTGCGGTAGATCCGACAAAGGTAGTTGCTATACGGGAGTGGCCTGTGTTGTCTACGGTGGCGGAAGTCTGGAGTTTTCTGGGGCTTGCCGGCTATTGCAGGTGCTTCGTGGAGAACTTCTCACGAATAGCATTGCCCCTCACTACTCTGACAAGGAAGGATTAGAAGTTCGTTTGGTCGCCTGAATGCACACAAGCTTTCGAAGAACTAAAGTGTCGTTTGACCACAACACCTGTGTTGTGTTCGCCTTGTGGTTCTAAAGGCTTTGAGGTTTACACTGACGCCTCTGAGTGTGAGTTAGGCTGTGTTCTGCTTCAGCATGGGTCGGTGATAGCCTATGGATCACATTAGTTAAAAGTGCATGAGAGGAACTACCTGGTCCATGACTTGGAGTTGACGACTGTGGTATTCGCTCTCAGGCTTTGGAGGCATTACCTGTATGGAGTAAATGTCGACACTTATTCAGATCACAAGAGTCTGAAGTATCTGATTGATTAGAAGGACCTTAAAATGCACTAGCGTAGGTGGATGGAGTTTCTAGGGGACTACACCTACAAGATTCATTATATTCCCGGGAAGGGGAATGTTGTGGCAGATGCTTTGAGTCGTAGAACTCATGCACAGGCCAACTGGTTGCAGATGCATGATGAGAGGCTCATTCATGATTTGGAGGCTTCAGATATCTCGTGTGTTGACAAGGGATCTAGTGCTAATGCATGTTTGAGTTGGACTGAGGTTCAATACAACCTCGCGGACAGGATTCGATAGGCCTGGGAGTTTGACGTAAGCTTGAAACGTCGCCTGGCATAGTCCGTGGATGGATCAAATGACCAGTTTTATGTTGATGATGGCCTTGTATGGAAAGGTGGTCAGTTGTGCATCCCTAATGTTGGGAAATTATGAGAAGAAATGATGTACGAGCCGCATTTTACTAAGTACTCAATTCACCCTAGGAGCACAAAGATGTTCAAAGACATGAAGAGGCTGTTTTGGTGGCCAGGTATGAAGAAAGACATATCGCTATACATGGCAAAGTGTCATACTTGTGCCTTGGTGAAGGCCGAATGCTAGAAGCTAAGTGGATTTCTAAAGTCCTTGCCTATACCAGAGTGAAAGTTTGATGACATCTCTATGGATTTCGTGAACGGTTTGCCGAGATCGCACAAGGGGAACGACACCATTTGGGTGATTGTTGATCGTTTAACAAAGGTGTCACATTTTATACCCAATAGGAAGGATGATTCCGTGGAGAAGCTGGCGAAGCATTATGTGGATAATATAGTCCGTTTGCATAGTGTACCCCGGAGCATCGTTAGAGACTGTGATGGTCGGTTCACATCCAACGATTGGAGACTCATTCATCAGTTGTTGGGTACCAAGCTGAAGTGCAACACAACTTTTCACCTGCAGACAGATGGGCAAACTGAAAGGGTGAACAGGACGATGGAAGACATGATTCGTATGTGTGCATTGGACTTTGGTAAAAGGTGGGAGGACCACCTTTACATGATTGAGTTTGCATACAATAACAGCTACCATGCCAGTGTTCAGATGGCGCCTTTTGAGGATCTATAAAGAAGGAGGTGTCGTACACCTTTGGCTTGGGTAGAAACATGAGAATCAAAGCCCTATAAGTGAAGAGAGGTTGAAGATGCTACGTCAACTATTTAGTTGATTCGGGAACGGCTACTGATTGCTCAAGATAGACAGGCCATGTACTACAACGCCAAGCATCGGAACGTGGAGTTTGCGGTAGGCGACTGAGCATACCTCAAAATAAAGCTGTTTAAAGGCATATCAAGGATTAAACACTCAAAGAAGCTTAGTCCGAGGTATGTTGGGCCTTTTGAGATCTTGGAGCGAGTTGGTGAAGCCTCCTATCAGTTGGCTCTTCCGGTAGAACTGAGTGGATTGCACGATGTATTCCACATCTAAGTCCTACGCAAAGCCGTGAAATAACCAGCGCAAGTGGTTGTTGAGGATCAAGTATCGGTCGATAGTGGGCTAACAATGAAAGTTAGACCCATTCAGTTCGAGGATACGAAGGTCAAACAATTGCGGAACAAAGCTATCAAGATGGTCAAGGACTGATGGGACAATTGTGGTCGTGAGGAGCTTTCATGGGAGCGAGAGCAGACCATGCTTGAGGAGTATCCTGAGCTTTTCTACTCAGGTACCATTTAGTTTTGGGTACCTTCCCATTCTGTAATTTCGGGATGAAATTCTTTTGGGGGGGGGGAGAATTGTAACGCCCCAAAACTCGTATATGTATGGGTAGTGTTTTTGAGATCTTTTGGAGCCATTATGGTTTCACACGGCTTGTGATACGGGTGTGTCTAAAGCCGTGTCCTTTTCTGGAATTGGCTGAGTTTTATCGAGTGTTGAACATGGCCTGGGATAAGGGCATGTCCAGGTCGGACACGGGCGTGTCCAGGGCAGACACGGGCGTGTCCAAAGCCGTGTCCTGCTCTGTGTTTGCCGGGCTGTGTCGAGTGAGCAACACGCCCTAGGACACGGGCGTGTCCAGGTCGGACATGGGCGTGTCAGGCGTGGACACGAGCGTGTCCAAATCTGTGTCCTGTTCGGGCGTGATGGTTTCTGTGTCGATTGAGGCACACGGCCTGCGACACGGGCGTGCCCAAGTTTGACACGGGCGTGTCCAGGGTTGACACAGGCGAGTCAGAAGTCGTGTCCTGATTTGGAGATTGACGAATTCGTGTATGAAAGTGAGACATGGCCTGTGACACGGGCGTGTTACAAGCCATGTGCGGCCCCAGGTAGGCGATTTTAAAGGTCAATCCAGGCCGTTCGTTTCATTTTAGAGGGATCCGACGGCCTAGAATCCCTACTGTTGGTTTAAGTCCGGGAAATGAGGGTTTATGCCTCATTTCACTTGGCCTTTTCCCTTTCTAAGAGGTAGAGAGAGGGAAGAGCAAAGGGAGAAGGAGATGGAGGAGATCCCGCCATTGCTGGAGCTTCGGAGCCCCAAATCACAAGCCAAGTCCAGATCCGCGGAGGCGAGTCCGTTGCGGTGCTTTTCATCTGGCAAGTTTTCCATTGTGCCGAAGCGAACGTCTAGGATAATGATTCTCTACTTGTACATGTGAAGTCCTCTTCCTTTTTTGTATAGGAAACTCTCTCCCGCGAGTGGGCGGTGAGTGTGAGGTATTATTTTGGGTAGATATGGTTTATCCCCGTAATTTTGCATATAGAGCCCGGAATCGAAGTACGGACATAGACATGGTGTGTGAAGCCTACCTGGACATGTTAGTCTGGATCAGTGATGTTTTCATTATGCATGTATTGCCGGAGAAGACTCCGTACCGTTTGTTTTTCGGGTTTTCTACGTGGTGGATTGCAATAGGAAGCCTTGGGGACTAACTCTAAGGTGCACCCGGAAAACTAGGCAGATGCGTGGTTCTGCCATCTTGGTGACCTGGGAGCCAACTTGCACATAACTGGGTTATGTAAAATTGTATGGTCGATTTGGGACTCGGGGAAGCTTGACCCGCGCCTATGGATTAAATTGACATGGAGGTGTGAGTAACAAGTTGAGTGGAACCATACCCGCTCTATGCGATTCGGTTAAAGAGACCTAAGGTACGTGGAACTTACCATTGGCATAGAGGGCGAGTCTTAGGCTTCGGCTGGAAAGACTAATTGCTCACAATGTTGTCGTCCTGAGGGCGGTGGTGGACCAGGTTCACCGAGAATAAGCCCTGAGTACACAGGGTGTGTGGCCGTGCGTGCCTACGCTTGTGGTGAAGTGTGCTTAAATCGTATTTTCACTATAATGTTTGATTATACTAATAAAATGCAGGGAAGGAGTACCTCCGCACCGAGTAAGGGGCGGGGTCGTTATAAATTGGTCAGCTTTTGCTGACCGTTTCCTTGTTTTTCCACCGTGCGGTGGATTGTTCTTGTAGGAACAGGTGAGCCTAGTGGCAAGTAGCGGGCTGAAGCCCTTGATGCTGTGTTGGCCCTTGAAGGCCAAAGCGAAGTGTTTATTTTATTATGTACATGTGTGGCCAGCCTGCGAGCCGATGTATGTAAGACACTTTTATTGATCAAAATATTGTAAGGCCATAAAGCCAAAGGTTTGGTGTATGCTTTTTCATTCCTAATATGGTTGTAGTGGACATTCATGTGATTTGTATGAGTTCTTACAACTGTTTTAAAAGCTTCCGCTAGAATACTCTGAGTTAGGATGCGTATTCCTATGATGTTATCGTGGTATTAATACGTAACTCCGCTGACTGTTCGTGGCAAATGGCGTGGGGCCCCGACCGGACCTTCTGTTATATTCCATGTGACGGACGGAGGTGTTACAGTCAGCTTATGCCCCACTTTCCTCCGCAAAGTCCTCCTCTCAACTGTGACACATGAAAGTTTGGCAAGCATCACCGCTCCTCCTTCCCACCAAAGCAAGGTCGTGGATCTTCCCGACCGTTTGATCTAGTTCACTCCGATATCTGGGGTTCTGCTCCTACCCTCACCGTAGGTCGAGGTAGTACATATTTTGTAACATTTATTGACGATTTCTCCCGCTGTACTTGGGTGTATCTCTTAAAAGATCGCTTTGAATTATTCAATGCATGAACATCTTTTTATTTTATAATTAAGAATCAATTTGATATCTCTGTTAAAATTTTTCGCTCTGATAATGCAAAAGAATATCTTAATCATGATTTTTCCTCTTTCTGTATGAAATATGATATTATTCATCAAACTAGCTGTGTCTATACCTTACAGCAAAATAGCATAGCAGAACGCAAAAACTGTCACCTCATTGATATCGCGCGCACTCTGCTGACTCAAATGCAGGCTCCTCGCTCCTATTGGGGCTATGCTGTTGTCATCTCCCGCTATCTTATCAATCACATTCCCTCCACCATTCTCTACGACAAAACCTCCTTCTCCATTCTCTATCCGGGCAAGGATCTGTTTCCTCTCCCTCTATGTGTCTTCAGGTGCACAGCCTTTGCGCACTCTCCCTCAGCCACCCGTGATAAACTCTCACCACGGGCCACCAAATGTGTCTTTCTAGGGTACTCTACCACTCAGAAAGGTTATTGTTGCTTTGACCCGGTTGCCCGCAAGCAGTTCGTCTCTGTGGACATCACCTTCTTTGAAAATGCATCATACTTCTCTCATGACTCCTCTTCTCCTCCCGATGTTCCTACTTCTAATACCACCCCTCCCGTCCCCTCTACACCTGCCAAGATTCCTCCACCTCCACTGTCTCCACCATCTCCTCCACCGTGTGCACCTCCCGAGATATCTCCCTCCTCTCTGCAGCCGTCTCTCTACTACCGGGCCAGCTCTCTCCACCACGGATGCCTCGAAAACTAAGGAACATGCCGACTTGGATCTTCCCATTGCTCTTCGCAAAGGGGTCCAGACGTGTACCCAACACCCACTAGCTGTTGTTGTTTCCTATGATCGTCTAACTCCTTCTCACAGGGTGTTTGCCTTGGCTATCTCTGTCACTGCCACTCCCCGCACCTACCAGGAAGCCCTTACTGTTCCTCATTGGAAGACTGCCATGGATGAGGAAATTGCTACCCTCACTGAAAAGGGTACATGAACCCTTGTTCCTCCCCCTTTGGGCATTGATGTGGTTGGATGTCGCTGGGTCCTTGTTGTGAAGTTCCGTCCAGACGGCAGCGTGGATCGATACAAGGCCCGCCTGGTCGCCAAAGGCTTTACTCAGACTTATGGTGTTGATTACTTTGACACCTTCTCTCCTGTTGCTCGTCTCAGCGCTATTCGGGTTCTTCTCTCTGTGGCTATCAGCAGGGATTGACCCATTTCCCAGCTGGATGTCAACAATGTCTTTCTCTTTGGTGATCTTCAGGAGGACGTTTACATGGAGAAATCTCCTGGGTATGTTGCTCAGGGGAGACACGAGTATGCCGACTGAAAAAGACCATCTATGGCCTAAAGCAAAGCCCTCGGGCTTGGTTTGACAAATTTAGCGAAATTGTTGCGACCATTGGTTTTACAAGAAATTCAGCCGATCACTCATTATTCATCCGTAAAACCTCCTCTGGTATGGTGGTTCTTGCTGTATATGTGGATGATATTCTTCTAACTGGCGATGACAAGGCTAGGGTAGCTTTGACAAAGAAACACCTCCGTCAACATCTGGTCACGAAGGATATGGGTTCCCCCAAATCTTTCTGGGGATTGAAATCTCTCGGAAGCCCAACTCTTTTGTCCTCTCTCAACGAAAGTATGCTCTTGATTTACTAAAAGAGGCAAGGTTGACCGGTGTTAAACCTGACCGATGTCCCATGACTACTAGAGAAGAGAAAACTTAGACAGATGACTCGCCTCCTCTATCCGATACTACGAGATACCGGTGTCTGGTGGGCAAACTCATTTATCTCACGATGACCAGATCCGACATCTCCTATGCTATAGACAAGGTTAGACAATTCATGCAAGCTCCTAGGGAGTGTCATATACAGTCTACCCTGAGGATATTGGAGTATGTCAAAGCAGCACCAGGGAAAGGATTGCTTTTTCAGAAGAATGGTCACTTCAGGGTTGAAGCATACTCAGATTCGAGCTATGCTGATAATAAAGGAGACCGCAAGTCAACATCGGGCTTTTGCAATTTGATGGAGGAAATCTTGTGAGCTGAAAGAGCAAGAAACTGTCTGTTGTCTCCAGGTCTAGTGTAGAAGCAAAATATCGTTGTATCGCGTCAACTACATGCGAGTTAAAGTGGTTACGGGCTCTCATGCTTGACTTAGGAGAGGTCTACAACTATCCACTTCATATGTTATGTGAAAAGAAGGTCGCGATATACATGTCCAAAAATCTGGTCTTTTATGAGAGAACAAAACACATAGAAGTCGACTGTCATTTTATTCGAGAAGAGAATTTGAAGAAATAGATTTGTACTCCGTTCGTGACTTCTGACAATGAGTTGGCAGATATCTTCACCAAGTCGGTGTCGGCTTTCTTATTTCATATTTGCGACAAGCTGAGTATGATTGATATCTATGCTCCAGCTTGAGGGAGAGTGTTACAGTATGGAGACCGGGTGGTCTGGCGGTTTGCCTGGTAGTCTGGCGGCTTCTCACAGTGGCTTGGTAGTCGGGCTATTGCTGATTGGTGTTTGGAAGTCTGGCGGCTTCTCCCAGCGGCTTCGTTGTAACGTCCCAATTCGTGCCAGAACCCCCCATGCCCCCCCCGCACGTGTTCTGAGTCAAGAAGATTGACCCAGGTTCGGGGGCGTCGACTGCGTTGAGTGGACTCAACGCAGTCGACGCCATTTAACTTAGAAAATTTCTGGTGGGCTAAGGCGTTGATAGAGTTGAGTGGACTCAACGCTCTCGACGACGCCAATTGACTTGGAGATTTTGGCGGGATAGGCGTCGAGAGCGTTGAGTGGACTCAACGCACTCGACGCCATTTGACTTAGAAATACTGGCGAGTTAGGCGTCGAGAGCGTTGAGTGGACTCAACACACTCGACGCCATTTAACTTGGTTTATTCTCTGGCGGTTAAGGCATGGAGATCATTGAGTGGACTCAACGCTCTCAACGCCATATAACTTAGCTTCTGGTGGTTGAGGCGTTGAGAGAATTGAGTGTACTCAACACTCTCGATGCATTGAGTGGACTCAAAGCACTCGACGCCATATAACTTAGTTCCTTCTGGCCGGGTTGAGGCGTTGAGAGCGTTGAGTCCGACGTCGAATGTTTCCGACGATAGCTGAGGTAATTTCGTCAAACCCAGAGAAGGACACGGGTAGTGACATGGATGTGTCCCTACGCGTGTGGCACTCTTGTAGATTTTTACGCCTTCCTTGTGATTTTTCCAGAGAAAGACACGGCTAGTTACACGGGCGTGTCCCTACCCGCGTGTTCCCATTCCAAGACTACCCGTGACATGGGTAGTGACTAGAGCTCGACGAATATTGTCGAGCAGAGCTCGACGAAAATCGTCGAGCAATGCTCGACGAAACGTCTAATAGAATTTGTGGAATGCCATAATTCTGCCTTGGTGAATTTTTGGCCCTATTTCCCGAATCTTTCGGGAATTGCGCTAAATGGACTTAAATGGGCTGCGTCTTTTCAAGATGAATCATTTAAAGCAATGTTTGTTGGTCCAATGTCAGGTCGACCGTGGCGAGCCAGTTACCCTAATTGTTTCAGTATAAAAAAGGAGAGAAAACCCTAGCCTTCTTTCTTTTATCTCATTTGCCAAGCCGTTACTGTGAGAAACCGTCTGAGAGGAAGGGATTGCTGGAGCCGATCTTCTTTCGGTGATGAACGAACACTAACCAAGGAGAAGAAGATGCCGCCAAGAAGGGTGACAAGATCCATGGCTGGAAACAGTGGAAACACCGGAAATGAGGTGAGCTTCCTGCCCTATCCCTTGGTGCTAGATCCCTAGTTATTCCTAGGAGAGAAATCGACTCAAAAGAGTCTTGATTTGTGAGAAGAAGGTTCCTAGGAAGAGGCCATGCTAGGACTCGCATCCTAGGAATTAGAGTATTCAACCTTTCCTCACTTCAAATGAAGTTTGTGGACCAGTTTCGTGAAGAGAAGTGGTCTTATGAGGGTGAATAAGGGAGGAGAAATACTGGATGATAATTGGAAAGTTTGGTTGGAGGAAGAAGACAAACTGATGACGTTCGATCTGCTTTAAGATGCGCGCAGAAATTTGTTTTCTGCGTGCAGCAAACTTCGATGTGTTTCCAGACATGATGCGGCTAGATCCCGGCTTTCGACTAAACACAAAAGTCGTAGCCCTTGGAAATACCTTTCCAACGAGCGGTTAAACTCCTTCACCGGATTCCTGTAGCCTCGGGAATCCCCGTTTGAAATTTCTATACAGTAAACATTCCTGCATATATAGTTCTCGTGTTCGTTATGTATTGGCTTTGGGTTTGGGTAGAGAGATTGTAGCACATTAACATTAATGTTTTGTTGAATTTAGTCTATAAGTAATTGTGATAAAATATGTTATTGACATTTATTGGATATATCCCTAATGGCGTGTTAAGGTGTACTTGATCGAGGTGATTTGGTGGAGGTTGGTGAAATGAATGGATTGAAAAGTTGGGATGGTAGGAATGACTTAAATATGTGAATCGTTAGGGATGTACTTGATAATGGTAATACATTGAATAATGATGAGGTTGACTTGAAGTTTGTGGTATATAACTTGTCGTAATTGCGATGAACAAATGGTTGGTGAATATGCGTGGAGTACCATTATGTTGATGGTGAACCCTTGGTCTGCTTGGTTGCACGAAAATGTGGAAGGGTTGAAAGTGCGTGAGTGTTGCTGCACTAGAATTATGTATTGGTAAGAGACTCGGTGTGGAGCTCTTGCGTGATGTTGAGCACGAAATTTGAATAATGAAAAGGGGGCTCAATGTGGAACCCCGTATATGAAATGCATGTGGTGTGAGTCGACACGCGGTGTCGTAATCCTAGGTTAAGGATTGTGTGGTAGGTATACGGGCTCACTAGTCATCACGCCGACGGGAGTTGACCGATAGACTTTGGGCGGTTGGGCTTGGTCCTCGGTGCTCATTCCCGAGGCTCCTTCCGTGACAAGTGGACGGTTGTGCTTGGTCCTCATGATTTTTTCGAGGCACCTTCCAAGTCACATCATAGGCCAGTTCAGGGCTTGATTCTCAGTGCACATCTACCCGAGTCTCCTGCTGAGTCGTAGTACGCATGTGAGCTCCGTTGTTGTGTTCTTAGTGTTGAGGCATACGGAGGCCTAGGCCAAGTAGTGTGGATGCCAGCCTAGTAGTGGAGAAGCCCGCTCTACTGTCACCGTCTGGCAACGACTGATGACGCTTGAGAGGTTAGCTACCTGCTCGAAAAGTTGGAACTACAAGTCTATGTCGACATAACAATTGCATGTGCGTGATCATGGGTGAGTCATTGCATTGCGTTCATGGAATTATATTTCATTGCATACACAAGATCCTCATCGTATAAGTTTGTATGGGCACTCTTATACGATGAGTTACTTTACTGCTGAGCCGATTCTCAACTTATATGTCTGTATGTGCATTCATATAAGTTTAGTTACTTTCTGTTATAGCTTTACATTCTTCTTATACTGCTGATATACTTGATATTGCTCACTCTTTATCACCTGTTTGTACTACTGTCTTATTTATATATATTTTACCCTTGTTCTTTTCTCCGCCCGGTGCCGAGGAGTCGCTGGGGGAGCGGATGTGATAGCCAATTAGTTTTTATGACTAATGGTTGCTACGTCTTCCTTTTTAGGACGAAACCCTGCAGACAGAGCAGCAGTAGGTTATGCAGCAGGACAACCAGGCCAAGATGACAGAGCCTGAAGGGACGGTGCCGTCGCTACTGTTAGTAACTGATGTGAGCTTTGAAAGACTCATGATGTAGCCCCTTTGGGCAAGTTTTAATCGTACTCTGATATTATAGAAGCTTGTTGATGTTTCTTTTATTTGTTGTACTTTTGGACTATTTACTTATGTATGGATTTGACTTCTGTTATATTATCTTGGTTGGGTTGGCAATGTTTGATATTTATTATAGCCGGCAGAATAGGCGTCTTGTAGTACAGGTTAGACCGAGTGCTAATGCTACCACAAGACGGCTATTCTGGGCATAAGACTCCCCTCGTGTCTTGTTTTGTGTTCCGGGAGGGGGGGGGGGGGTCTTACAAATGGTATCAGTTTGCTACAATCCTGAACTAAAGAAGTCATTCAACAATGGTGCCATCCCCGTTCGATTAGTTAGTTTGGGGACAAACTGACTTAGTGGAAGCAGTGATGTGGCCATATGTAATTCACACTAAGTATGTCCAATTTTGACCCTACAATTAGCCAACCTGACCTTAGGTTTGTACCTTTATATGTCGACCTCCTAAAGTTTGGACGATCCCAGGAACATAAAACTGTTGTAAAAAGTCTTGTGAGACCCCCCAGGGCAAGCACTTTTGTTTATAGCGAATTTTGAGTCTAGCAGAGATAGTAGACATGACAGATTCCCTAGGACAACCACTGTTGTTTATAGAAGACTCGAGCTTGGCTGAGATAATAGATATCATAAAGTGGTTGGAAGCAGATCTTTTGGATGTTCAGACAAGCATTAAGAGACCCGCTGAAGGAGTAATGGAAGCAGGACCCCGCTTCAGGACGAGTACTATGAGGAAGAAATTCACACGTTATAAGCATTCGTCCTTTGTCTGCCTAAGTTTGTTCTAGGAATCTGGCCTTAGCCTTTACAATTTTGATACTTGGGCGTTATGGTTAGTGAGAAATCAGCCTATACTTTATTCGATACTGGTTCCACACGCTCGTTTGTGTCGGCAGACTTTGTTAAAGACCTAGAAGGAGTGCAATACTTCACTAGTATTGCTCGGAGAGTATGCCTCCCAGATGGCTCTGAGATGCCCGCAATCGCCAAGTGCGACTTGGAGATACTCCTTGGAGGAAAGACCTTTGATACCCCTGCCACGGTTTTGAGGATGCCGGAATTTGACCTCATTTTGGGGATGGCATGGTTGAATTGGCATTACGCAAGAATTGACTACACAGAGAATCGAATTTACTTGAGACGTGGAGACACTGAAGTCATCTTCCAAGGTATAAGATTCGCACCACGCTTGTTATTATCTTCAATTCTGGCATTTAAAGCCCACATGAGAGGGGATGAAGTTTACATGATGTGTTTCGAATTGGAAGAGAAGACAATAGACATGAAGAATGTGCGAGTGGTGCGGAATTTTACTAAGGTATTTCTTGAGAAATTGCCAGGACTACCCCCGCATAGAGAGGTGGATTTTCAAATTAAGCTAGTACCGGGTGCCAAACCCATCTCTAGGACCCCTTATCGTATGGCCCCGAAGGAAGTCGCAGAGTTTAGAGTTCAGTTGCAAGAACTGGTGGAATCAGGATTTGTTCACCCCAGCTCATCACCTTGGGGAGCTCATATTCTGTTCGTTAAGAAGAAGGATGGAACCTTACGATTATGCATAGACTATTAGGAGATCAACCGACTGACGGTGCAGAACACCTATCCGCTACCCCAGATCGATGAGTTGTTCGATCAATTTGTAGGAGAGCATTGGTTTTCCAAGTTGGATTTGCGCTCGGGGTATTATCAGTTGAGGATACAGGAGGAGGACATTCAGAAAAATAGCTTTTAGCTCAAGGTACGGCTTATATGAGTTCACCGTGATGCCGTTTGGGCTTACAAACGCTCCTTCGGCATTCATGAGCCTGATGAACAAATTGTTTGAGCCATATCTAGACATCTTCGTCATCATCTTCATCGATGACATTTTGGTCTACTCGAAGACAAAAGAGGAGCATGTTGAACATCTGACCTTGGTGCTGAAAAAGTTGAAAGAGCATGCTTTGTTTGCTAAATTCAGCAAGTGCAAATTCTGGCTCCAAGAAGTTGCCTTCTTGGGCCATGTGATCAGTGGGGCTAGACTAGCTGTGGATCCGACCAAGGTGCGTGCCATGAAGGAATGGGCGCCCTTGAAGGCTACGACTGATGTGCGAAGCTTCCTCGGACTTGATGGGTATTATCGTAAGTTCGTGAAGGGATTCTCAAAGATAGCCCTTCCTCTTACTACCTTGACAAAGAAAGGTGTGCCATACTAGTGGACACCACAGTGTGAAGCTGCGTTCCAGGAACTGAAAGATAGACTTACTACTGCACCCTTCCTAGCCCTTCCATTCGAGAAGGAAGGATTTCAAGTCTACACTGATGCGTCATACCGAGGGATGGGGGCAGTACTGATACAACATGGTCATGTGATTGCTTATGCATCAAGGCAACTAAAGAAGTATGAAGTCAATTATCTAATTCATGATTTAGAATTGGGGGTAGTGGTATTAGCCCTGAAAGTTTGTAGACACTACCAATATGGAGTCCATTGCGAGATATTTTCAGACCATAAAAATTTAAAGTATATTCACACTCAGAAGGAACTGAATTTGAGGCAGCGTTGCTGGTTGGAATTTTTGTGTGATTATGAGTTGATCTTGAACTACCACCCCGGAAAAGCAAACTCGATGGCTGATGCATTGAGCAGAAAAGTACCGGACTCGAGCTCTGAGTCTCGGTTGATGAGTACGGAATTAGCTCGAATGCTCGAGAAAATGGAGATCACTTTGATGTATAAAGTTCCTTCGGAAAAGTATACGGAGTACTTGACAACTATGAGTATAGTCTGCAATATTCGAGACCGAATCCGGGTAGAGCAAGGAAAGGATGATGCTCTAGTCCTAGTGCTTAAGTGAATTGAAGATGGGACTACTGAAGAGTATTCGCTAAAAGACGACCCCGTTCATCTCCGTGGCCGGCTTTACATTCCCAATGATGGTAAAATTCGGGAAGATATCTTGAGAGAGCCAGATTGCTCTTAGTATTCGGTGCATCCTGGGATTGCCAAGATGTACGCCGAACTGCAAAAGACCATGTGTTGGCCAGGAATGAAGAGGAACATCAGATATTTTGTTATGCACTGCGAGGCCTATCAAAGGGTGAAGGCGGAATGCAAGAGCCCCGGTGGATTATTACAGTCATTGCCCACCCCCGAGTGGAAGTTCGAGGATATCTCCATGGACTTCATTCACGGTTTGCCTCGCTTATGCTCCGGGAATGATTCAGTTTGGGTAATCGTTGACCGCCTGACAAAGGTAGCCAGATTTATTCCTATGAAGAAAGAAGCTCATGTGGATGTCTGGGTACGCCTCTTTGTGGAGCAGTTTGTACGGTACCATGACGTGCCAAAGATAATTGTTTTTGACCGGGATGGTCGTTTTACTTCTAAATAATGGAAGGCTGTACAGGCGTATTTGGGTTCAAGCCTTACCTTCAACACATCCTTTCATCCTCAGACGGACGGACAGTCTGAGAGGACCATCAGAACTTTGGAAGATCTATTGAGGTTGTGTGTACTGGATAGAGGAGATCCATGGGAAAGGCTCTTACCCCTGGTAGAATTCTGATAAAATAATAGTCACCAGGCCAGTATCAGGATGACACCCCATGAATCCCTTTACGGAAGAAGGTGTAGAACCCCCTTGTCTTGGGTGCAAGATGAAGACCTGAAGGTTTTAGGAATTGAGTGCATTGATGATACTGATGCGGTTGTTAGAGTAATACAGGACTAGATGTTTGAGGCTCAAAGTCGGCAGGCTAAATATTTTAATGCAAAGGACCGGATGGTGGAATTTCAAGTGGGCAACAAAGTGTTCCTAAAGATCAGGCCGATGTATGGAGTGTCACAGGTACGTGGTGTGAAGAAGCTCAGCCCAAGGTACGTTGGGTCTTACACTATATTGGAAAGGATTGACCCTTTGGCCAATCGGTTGGAGTTACCACCATAGCTGGAGAACCTTCATGACGTATTCCATGTGTCATCACTTCGGAAGGCGTTGTTGCGGCCCGATCAATATATCCCCACCACTGATGGAGCAGTAGCGACCGATAGATCTGTGCAACTAGAGCCGGTGTGGATAGTGGACACCGAGACAAGGAGTTTGCGGTATAAGAGTGTTCCTTTGGTAAAGGTGCTGTGGTCAAATCATGGGAAAGAAGAATTCACTTGGTAGCCGGTGGACTTGATGCAGAAGCACTACCCAGAGTTGTTTCCTCAAGATAAATTTTAAAAGCATATTTTATTTCATTTCATGTTTTTTCTCTCCCCACAACCTTAGCCTGATTTCGGGGACGAAATCTTTTATTTTGTTTATAGGATTTGTAACGTCCCAATTCGTGCCAGACCCCCCCCCCCCACACGTGTTCTGAGTCTAGAAGATTAACTCAGGTTCGGGGGCGTCGAGTGCTTTGAGTGGACTCAACGCAGTCGAAGCCATTTAATTTAGAACATTTTAGGTGGGCTAAGGCGTTGAGAGCATTGAGTGGACTCAACGCTCTCGACGCCAATTGACTTAGAGATTTTGGCTGGATAGGCATCGAGAGCGTTGAGTGGACTCAACGCACTCGACGCCATTTGAATTAGAAATCCTGGCGGGTTAGGCGTCGATAGTGTTGAGTGGACTCAACGCACTCGACGCCATTTAACTTGGTTTATTCTCTGGCGGTTAAGGCGTGGAGAGCGTTGAGTGGACTCAACGCTCTCGATGCCATATAACTTAGCTTCTAGTGGTTGAGGCATAGAGAGCGTTGAGTGGACTCAACGCTCTCGACGCCATATAACTTAGTTCCTTCTGGCCGGGTTGAGGCGTGGAGAGCGTTGAGTGGAATCAATGTTATCGACATCATATAACTTAGAATGTTTCTGGCTATAACAGAGGTAATTTCGTCAAACCCCGAGAAGGACACAGGTAGTGACACGGGAGTGTCCCTACCAGTGTGGCACTCTTGTAGATTTTTACGCATTCCTTGTGATTTTTCCAGAGAAGGACACAGCTAGTTACACGGGCGTGTCCCTACCCGCGTGTGCCCAATCCAAGACTACATGTGACATGGGTAGTGACCAGAGCTCGACGAAAATCATCGAGCAGAGCTCGACGAAACGTCGAGCAGAGCTCGACGAAACGTCGAGCAGAGCTCGACGAAACGTCGAGCAGAGCTCGACGAAACGTCGAGCAGAGCTCGACGAAACGTCGAGCAGAGCTCGACGAAACGTCGAGCAGAGCTCGACGAAACGTCGAGCAGAGCTCGACGAAACGTCGAGCAGAGCTCGACGAAAATCGTCGAGCAGAGCTCGACGAATCGTCGAGCAGAGCTCGACGAATCGTCGAGCAGAGCTCGACGAAAGTCGAGCAGAATTCGTCGAACGCCATAATTTCGCCTTAGCAAATTTTCGGCCCTGTTTCCTGTATTTTTCGGGAAGTGCGCCAAATCAACTTAAATGGGCCGCATCTTTTCAAGATGACTAATTTAAAACAACGTTTCTCGGCCCAATGTCAGGCCGACGCGTGGCGAGGCAGTTACCATAATTGTTTCATTATAACAAGGGGAGAAAACCCTAGCCTTCTTTATTTTATCTCATCTGCCAAGTCGTCGCTGTTAGAAACTGTCCGAGAGGAAGAGATTGTGAAAGTGCAGGTTAGATCTGAAATACTCTAGAGGGGGGTGAATAGAGTATTGTGCTCACTACAAACTTTTTACAACTTTTGTTGTAATCCTAAGTGAACAAGTCAGTAAATAAAATAAAATAAGCACATCAACCTAAACAATTACAGATCACAGCCAAAACAAAAGAAAAAGGGGCAACCAGACGACACAAGAAATTTATAGTGGTTCCCCAACCTGGGTGCATCCACTCTTTTATCACCCTGGTAGGAATCCATTCAAGTTTTTGATCAGGTGCCTGACACCAATGAGATTTTGTTCAGGTGCTCAAAAACCAAAACCTCAAGTCTTTTGGTAGGAGACTTGTAACCAGGAATAATTTTGAAGGGAATTAAAACCCTGTACAGGAGTTGAAAAAGAGGTGATGGTGTCTTCTCGTTCTCAATAACAACTGAGAAGACTTGTGGATTGATTTTAGCAGATTGCTCCCCCTGAGATCTTCAATGGATCAGGAGTTCTGGAGCACTGCTTCATGGTGACAGGTCTTCAAAACTTGAGTGTCTGTACCAGAGATTACTTCAGGAACTTCTTTGACAAATAGAGTTTTGTTGTCCTTCTGAAGTTGTCCTGTAGAGTTGAAGGAAGAAGACTCTTGATAGTAATTGAATGTTCTTCTTCTTCTTCTTGAAGATGTTCTCTGGCCTGGGCTGATTGCAGAAAAGAACTTTTGATTATAGTAAGATTGTTCTTCTGTGCAATGTCTGTCTGTGTCTGTATCGCTGATTGTATCTCTCTTACTGATTAATCCTTTTCTTTTCTGACTTTTTACTGACTAAGGAATATTCGAAATTTGAATGTTGAGCAGTAATTGCAGTCGGCCTGGGAAGGAAGCGACAATCAATGATTTCCCTAACTGTCCCATGGAAAAACGTCATGAAATAATCCATAATTAATGCTCGTTCCAACGGTAACATTCCGAGAAGATTGAGCATTAATTACTCAGGAATCATCCCCAAGAAAAGGGACGGAAAAACTGGAGAAGACCTAGTCTGGAATCGTCGAACGAAGAACAGAAATCGTCGAGCTGAGTTCAAAGTTCGTCGAGCTGAGTTGATGAGTTCGTCGACCAGATAACAGCACTTAGTCTTCAAGGGAAACTTGTCAATTCTGCTACAATATTCGTCGAACTGACAATCTTCATTCGTCGAACAGATATTCTTCATTGTCAATCTTTATTCGTCGAATAGAGATCCAAATTCGTCGAGCGAAGAACAGTTCTGGACTTAGTCAAAATATTCTGTATGACTGAAATTCTGTGTCGACACAAGTTGGTGTCGACTGATTGATCTTGGTGTCGACACAAATCTTCTAGTGTCGACATAAGCTGGTTTCGACACAAGCTGGTGTCGACACAAGCTGGTGTCGACACATGCCCTAAGTGTCGACACACATCCTCTGAATTCAGGAATCGTCGAGTAGAGTACTGCATTCGTCGACCTGAGAAGTTTTGAACTTGAGGTCCAAGTTCGTCGAGCTCAGAATCTTGTTCGTCGACCAAAGCTTGAATTTGAAAAAAAAATGGAGTTATCCTGACTTTAGCTTGTTGAAGTATCTCAGTCTTCGTCGAACAGAGAACAAAGATCGTCGAGCTCAGTACAGAGAAACACCTCAAGATCGTCGAGCTCAGAACACCTTTCGTCTAGCTGAGTTCGACGAACGTTGAACTCATTTCACTTGGTCTTGAAAACTTCTAAGTATGGAGTCTCTGATGGTCATGTTGATCGCTGGTCCATCTGATGTTGACTCTAAGGACTTGGCATAAACTCTAGGACACAAATTTGACCCTAGTTATACAGGTTGGGTCACATCCTAAGCTAGTGAACCTAGCCCAAATCAACTAGGGATCCAACAATCTCCCCATATTTGGGTGAGGTCACTAAGAGACTCAAAATATAAACAAACAGATAAACAAAGCAAGAAAATAAATATATCTGGCAGAGAATTACTAACACATGCAGTAGATATATATATATACATGGCTTTGTTTAAACAAATAACACAGTTTGAAAACAAATGCAGAAAGAAAATGAAACAAAATAAAGATTACTTCTTCTTCTTCTGCATAGATTTGTCTTCTGTTTTCTTCTCTCCTGGCTTTTTGAAGATAATTTCTCTGTTTGTATCAAGAGCCTGAGCTTGAGTCATAGTCATGTCAGCTGCCCCAATGATTTTCAGTGATGTAGATCTGGGGACAACTGCTTCGGGATGGAGCTTTATATAATCATCAACATTGAAAAGTTTGTTGCCCTTGTCAAACCTTTTCAGTTCTTCCTTTCTGTACTTTGACATTGTTGAGTAACTTGAAATGTCTTTTCCTTCAGCTTTGGCTTTATTGATCAATGATAGGCCAATTAATTCCTGGTATCTAGCCATTTTTGCTGTATTGGCTGTTTCAGGATCTTCAAATGGAATAGGAGCAGAGTATGGCCTTTTAGGACTGTCAGCTTTCTGATCTTCAGACATATGTTACTGTTGATGTTGATGTTGATTTCCTGAGGATGGTTGCCTCTGCTGGCTGCTTCCAGAGGATCTCCCTGAATGTCTATGATAGGTTTGCATGGGGGCAGATCTTTGAGAGCTAGAGCCAGTGGCACCAGCTGCTGGAGGAGGAGGAGGTGGATCCTTTCTATATCTGTGGACTGGAGGATGAGAATATCTCCTACTTCTTTTCCTTTCCTTCTGTTGGTTCTTGGATAACCACATCCATGCAGATATTCCTTTATAAGGAGTAACATTATGCAAAATGTAATAAGGGGTGTCAGCAGTTGGATTAGGCTTAGGAGCTGGAGGAGGAGGAGGAGCCTTCCTTTTCTTTGATAACATTTTCTTTTTCTTCTTGGAGGCTTCTTCATCTGAATCATCATCATCATCAGCTTCATCATCTTTAGTATCAGAACCCTGAGGGTTATCATATAAAACATCCAATGCTTTTAAAGCTTTATCATCAATAATAGCTTTCTCTATAGAAGGGGCAGAAGTTGAAGGAACTGAAGTTTCAGCAACAGGTGAGGAGGAGACTGTACAGGAATCAGGAATAATGGGGACAGAGCTTTCATCTGCTGCCTTATTTTCCTCTTCAATATCAGCCAGGATTAGCTCATCCAAATCAGGCATAGGAGAGTCATCCATAACAAAACTTGGGACTGAGATGGCTTCTGGAATAACTTCCAGACTAGCTGCAGAGATTGAAGCTAAAGCTGGGATAGCAAAACTGTTACAGAGTTGCTTAGCAACTGCTGGACTAGCTGGAGATGTATAGGGAACAATAGCCAACTGTGGCTTAGTAAAGTCTGCTGGAAGGGACTGCATATGTACAGTATCAAAATGTTGCAGTATTTTTTGTAGATTAACTGTGGGATTGAGAATGAAATCACCAACAGTTTCAGCAGTATCCAGGTCAGCAATATCCATATCAGTATTAATAAAATGAATCAAATCAATTAATTATGTATCTGTGCAATCTGGAAAAACTTCTGAAGCTGTATCTGCTGGGGAATCTGTATCTGAAGCTTGAGCTGCTGCTTCATCATCAGGCATCTCCCCCTGCCTGGGTTCAGTGGGGACTAAGGCCAGGCCCTGGACTGAGGAGGGGGCAGCAGAAAGGGCAGAAATTTGAGCAGATAAAGAATTAATAGAATTCACAAGAGGTGTAATGGCCTCTGTGATAAGGGTTTTGATGAGGGGAGTGAGAATGGTGAGAATAGAGGATATGGTAGTTGAATCAAAAGAGGAAGGGGAAGAGGATGTTATATTATGTGTGGAGGAGGGAGCAACTAAGGATGGAATGGAGGGTGGAATAGCAGATATGTGATGAATGGATGGTGATGAAGATGGAATGGTGACATCTGGCATGGCAATGCCTGAGGGTAGGGTGAAAGATGGAATGGAGGACAAATGAGTGGGAAGTGGAGACTGGGGAGGTGTAAGGATATGTGTGTCATGAGGTGAAGCTGGAGGTGTTGGTTGTTGATTAGCTTGCAGAGGGGAAGATGGAATGTTGGTGATGTCCAGTGGTGGAGATGGAGGAGGAGTAGGCACATGAGGAGGCTGCTTTGCTGGAAGGGGTGCTGGAAGAGATGGTGGAGGGGGACGAATCTCCTCAGTAGGTGTGGGAGTGGCTTTAACAGCCATGGTGCCTTCTAAAGCAGGGATGTAAGAGGAGGAAGCCTTGGACGGCTTGGAGATCGTCCTCTCCCATCTGCCAAACAGAGCGCAGGTGAGGCGCTTGCTGGCATTGATGAAGATGGTCGGGGAGACCATGAATTCACCAGCCTTTTCCTTGAGAAAGATCCCCAGGATTCTTCCAAAGTAAATCTCTTTCTTGCTATTCTTCTTCTTGATCAATTCAAAGAAGATCTTGCTCCAATCAACAGGACGCTTATTGACCACCGCACACATGACAAGAAATTTATGTCTGGTTATGTAGTCGTGTGCGGTGTGCTTGCCCATCAGTACTGTTCCCACGATATCCGCCAAGAACTGGTAGGCGGCAGACAATTGTTTCTTTAACAACTTGTTAGGGTTGCTTCCAAAAAACCCCATCAACTTCAACATCGAACTGTATTCTTCAGAATCCACATCCATGTCATCTTCTCCATTTACCAACCCAAAAATTTCAGAAAGAACGGTGGGAGACAAAGAAACAACATTACTCCCGATATTGTCTGTCAAGACATTTTCCTCTGAAATAGTAGAAGTGTATACCCATTCTCGAATTTCAGTTGCATGCAGTTTAATCCTTCTGGTCATAAAGTCCTTGAGACCAAGTTCCTCTAGTAGTTCCAGAATGTAGAGAAATATTGGGTCAGAATGTTGGAATGAATCAAAATTCATGTCAAAACCGGTGTCGAATTTCATGCCAGCCAAGGTGCTCGCCGGAATCGCCTTTGATGACTTGCAAGAGAGATAGAGAAAACGGCGATCAAGAGCAAGAGAACAGAAAGCGCGGGACGGAGGTCGAAGAAAACCTAGATATAAGTTTTCCAGAATATGAATCGACAATCTCCGTCCCACAAAAAAGAAATAATTATTCGAACTGAGGTCGACGAAATAAATTATAGATAAATAATTCATCGATCCCATCCAAAAGAATCGAAAACAGTTCGACGTTCGATGAAATATCTTCTGAAGCAAAGTTCGTCGATCTCCGGTCGACGAAAATTGTTTCCACACACAGAGAATTCGTCGATCTCCGTTCGACGAGCATCTTCCAAACTTTCCCTAATTCGTCGAACTCCATTCGACGAACTCTGGAAAATTCGTCGAATGCAGACAGAAACTAATTTAACTCTTCTCCATTAATCATTCCCAGTTGATTTATGAAGAAAAGATGATTTTTCTCATCCAAGGGTTTGGTGAAAATGTCTGTTCTCTGTAAATCAGTAGGAATATGGAGTAGGTTAATTTTTTTTTGTCTACATTATCTCTAATGAAATGATGTCTTATTTCAATATGTTTAGTCCTACTATGGTGAACTGGATTCTGTGCTATATCAATATCACTAGTATTATCACAAAATAATCTTGAATTATTTAAGTTGACACCATAGTCTAGGAGTTGGTTTTGTATCCATAACATTTGTGAACAGCAGCTGCCAGCAGCCATATATTCTGCTTCTGCAGTTGATGTAGACACAGATGTTTGCTTTTTACAAAACCAGGAGACAAGTCTCATACCCAGGAGCTGGCAAGTTCCAGAGGTACTCTTCCTGTCCACTGTACATCCAGCATAGTCAGCATCTGAGTATCCAGTTAACTCAAACTCTGATTCTGTAGGATACCAGAGTCCTAGATTAGGACAACTCTTTATATATCTCAAAATTCTTTTTAAGAAAATAAGGTGAGATTCTTTAGGGTTCACTTGGAACCTAGCACAAAGGCATGTGACAAACATGATATCAGGTCTGCTAGCTGTTAGGTATAATAGGGATCCAACAATTGCCCTATAATGTTTCTGATCTACAGGTTTCCCTACTGCATTAGAATCCACAACAGCATTAGTAGCCATAGGTGTTTTCATTCCTGAAGCATCACCCATCCCAAACTTCTTAATAAGCTCTTTAGCATACTTAGCTTGGGAGAGTAAGATACCATCAGAGAGCTGCTTCACTTGGAGACCAAGGAAGTAGGAAAGCTCACCCATGCTACTCATCTCAAATTTGGAATGCATGAGGTCAGCAAACCTCTTGCATAATTTGGGATCAGTAGACCCAAAGATGATGTCATCCACATATATTTGTACTAACAAGATTTAGTCATTATGATGTCTAGTGAAAAGAGTTTTATCTATGGTTCTTCTTGTAAATTTATGCTCTAAAAGAAAGCTTGCTAAGGTCTCATACCAAGCTCTTGGAGCTTGCTTTAAACCATAAAGAGATTTATGCAATTTAAATACAAAAGAGGGATAAGTTAGAGAGATAAAACCTGGAGGTTGTTACACATAAACCTCTTTTTGAAGCACTCCATTCAAAAATGAACTCTTGACATCCATTTGAAAAACTTTGAATCTCCTGTAAGCTGCATAGGCAAGGAATATTCTTATGGCCTCTAACCTTGCAACAGGGGCAAAGGTTTGGTCATAGTCAATTCCTTACTCTTGCCTGTAGCCTTGAGCAACAAGCCTAGCCTTTTTCCTCACTATGTTCCCTTGAGCATCCAACTTATTCCTGTAGACCCATTTGGTTCCAATAACTTGGTAGTTATGAGGTCTTGGAACCAAATCTCAAACTCTACATCTCTCAAACTGATTTAATTCCTCTTGCATTGCAATGATCCAATGGAGATCTTGCTCAGCTTCATGGATAGAGAGAGGTTCAATTTGAGAGAGAAAACAGACATGCATCAAGTCTTGGTTGAGTTGATGCCTTGTCTGTACACCTGCTGAAATGTATCCAATCACATGAGATCTGGGGTGATCTCTAAGTGTGACAAGATCAGTTGGTGGAGTTTGTTCAGCAACAGCTTCTGTAATTAATTCCTCTTGAGGAATGTTATTAGTTGTTGAAGGAGGTTCAACCACTTCCACTTGAGTCTCTTCTTCACTGTCTTCAGTAACCTGTGGAGAGGGATGGGTTGATACCTCTTGGGTAAGGTTTAGTCCATCCATAGACTCACACAGTTGTGGAACCTGCAAAGAGCTTATGGTAGAAATCTCTTTCTCCTTATAAGACATGTTAGCTTCATCAAATGATACATGGACTGATTCTTCAATTTTAAGGGTGGATTTATTAAAAACCCTATAGGCCTTGCTTACTTGGGAGTATCCTAGAAAAATCCCTTATTCAACCTTAGCCTCAAACTTTCTAATGTATCTTTTGTTATTTGTGTGAATGTAACATATACAACCAAAAACTTTTAAGTATGTGATTTTAGGTTTCTTCTGTTTAAGCAATTCATAGGGGGTCTTATTTTTCAGCTTATGTATAAGGCTTCTATTCAGGACATAGTTAGCAGTGTTTACAGCTTCTGCCCAAAAGGATAGAGGCATGTAAGCATCTGCCAATAATGTACCCGCAGATTCAATAAGTGTCATATTTTTCCTTTCATCCATCCCATTTTGTTGGGGAGTTCTAGGAGCTGAGAAGCACTGTCTGATACCTTCCTTCTCACAGAACTCATGCATAAGAAGAGACTCAAACTCTGTGCCATGATCACTTCTGATCAAGGCAACATGAGTAGAGAACTCAATCTGTATGGTCCTGAGAAAATCTGTAAGAACCTTGAATGTATCTGACTTATCTCTCAGAAAGGCTACCCAACTGAATCTGGAGAAGTCATCAACAATCACTAAAGTGTAAGACTTCCCTCCTAGGCTTTGTACTGCAATGGGTCCAAATAGATCCACATGAAGCAAATACAAAATCCTAGGTGAATCACTTTTATTAATGGATTTGAAACTAGTTTTAGTTTGCTTGCCTAATTGACAAGACCTGCAAAGGTTTTCCTTCTTGTAGGGGCCAGCAGGTAAACCTCTAACAAGGTTGTCTTTAGATAACCTAGCTATATTCTTAAGGTTTACATGGCCTAATCTTTTATGTCACAACTCATTTTAGTTACTAGTGATATTGAGTAAATAAACATCAGTTTCGGCAGAAATAAAATCTACTAGATATATGTTGCCTTGTCTAATTCCAATTAAAACAGTTTGGTTTTCATTAGTAATAATAGAACAAGAGGTAGAGTTAAAGTGTACCTGATAGCCTTCATCACATAATTGACTTATGGATATTATGTTATGTTTGAGTCCTCTTACATATGTTACTCTCTTGAAGGTAACTAATCCAATCTTTACTGCTCTATATCCTTCTGACTGGCCACTCTTTGAATCACCAAAGATCACCTTTGGTCCTAACTTGGACTTGTAGTTGGATAAATTGTCCTTGCTGCCTGTCATATGCTTGGAGCAACCACTATCCAAGTACCAGGTCTGACTCACCCTTGGACAGCTCTTCAGCTGTACCTGTAATGAAAAACAAAACTCAATTGTTCTTGACCCAGGTTACCTTGGGTCCTTTATTTGGTTGAAAAGAAAAGCTGTAAATAACTGACAATGTAGGTTGAGATTTATAACCTAAGGGGTGATATCTCCTAGGTGGAGTAACCCAATCAGCTACTGGATTGAATGATTTGTTAGCTGGCTTAAAATTTCTGTAAGAGAAATAATTTAAGTTTGGTCCTTCTAGGTTCGACGAATTTCTGTAAGTTCGTCGACCAGAGTTCGACGAATAGGGCTGAGATCGTCGATCCCTGCTCAGAGAATGACAGTAGTCATTTTCTGCGCCCCAAGTTCGTCAACCTCTGCTCGACGAACCATACAAAGTTCGTCGATCGCAGTTAGATGAATTGTTATAACTGAAGTTTGCGTTCAGCATTCGTCGATCTGGGTTCGACGAACTGGTCACATTTCGTCGATCTGAGTTCGACGAATGCTGCTGAACTTTGTTTTTATTAGTTGTTTTTTGATTTCTATTTCTCTTGTGTATGAGTTTTCGATTGTTTTCAGACAATGATTTGTTTTTTATCTTTTCTTTTCCTTTGGCAGAGACAAATTTAATAGGTGTGGTAAGAATGTTTTTCTTAATTATGGGGGACAAACTTGATGAGACACCCAAGCCCAGCTTGCCATTTAATCTGGCATTTACTGTGCTTGTTATGTCCATCAGCTTGAGAATTCTCCCATTGAGAGAATGCTCAAGTTGTTTAGCTCACATAAATCAGATTTTAATTTGATTATCTGTTCATTTGCTAGATTTAGTTGATCTTTTAGTTTAATATTTTCTGAATCAACAGATTCAAGATTTCCTAGTCTTTCTCTAAGGGTTTTTATTTCCTTTTCTGAACTAATTAAATCTAAGCACATAGTTTTGAATTCAATTTTAAATAAATCAGAATTAAAATTAAAGCTTGAAAGAACCTGATCTGCCTCTGAGTCTGAGGCTTCCTCATCTTCAGATTCTCCTTCTGATCCTGAATTGCTCCTGGATGCATCAATTGCCATAAGGCAAACCTCCTTAGATCTTGCTTCTTCCTCTTCTTCACTTGAGCTGGAAGAGGATGATTCTTCCTCTGTATCACTCCATGTCTCAGCAACATAGCCCTTGTCTTTCTTTTTATATTTGCTGGAAGAGGGTCTGCTGTTGTGTTTTCTCCTGGAGTCCTTTTCTCTATTTTTCTCCTTCTTCCGATTTTCTGGACATTCAGAGATGTAATGTCCAGGTTTCCTGCAACCAAAGCACACAACCTCGTTGGTTGGTGTCTTGTCAAATATGGGATTATCATCCTGCCTGGATGATTTTCTTCTGAAATCCTTTCTAGCCATCTTATAGAATCTTTTTGCAAAGAGGCTAATGAGTTCCTCATTGGATGTTGAGTTTTCACTTTCCTCAGATGCTTTGAAGGCTATGTTGTGATCCTTTCTCACTGGAGTTGTTGACTTCTATTCAGCTGCTTCTCATGATTTTATCAGCTGCTCATAAGACTTTAATTTGCCTATCAGAGATTCAGTTGATATCCCATTTAGGCTTCTGGCTTCTTTGATAGGCCAGATTCTTGAATCCCAAGAACTAGGGAAGCACATCAAGATCTTATCATTCACCTCTGTCAGGGTGATGTCTTTATCCAAGGTTTTGAGCTCATTGATGATTGAGCTCAACCTGTTGTACATTTCAGCCACTTATTCAGCCTCATCCTTCTTGAAATTCTCATACAGGGATATGAGGTTTGATCTCCTGTCCTTCCTTTCATCTGCTGAGCCAGCTACCATTTGGTTGAGGGAGTCTCAAATGGCCTTGGCTGAGGTGCACTCAGCCACCTTCTGAAATATGTCATCTGACATAGTTTGAGCCAAGATGTTCATTGCCTTTACATCTGCAATTTTGGTTTTCTTGTAGGCATCATTATTCTCTGGAGGAGGTACTGCAGTCATGTTGGTGGAGGTGCTTGTAGAAGCTGTAGGTGCTGGAGGTACTCCTGTCAAGATGGAAGAAAAAATATCTTCATCAATAGAGTTTATGTATAATCTGATTCTTGCCTTCCAAATGACAAATCTGTTAAGATTGCAAACTGGAGGTCTGATGCTTGCATAATCTTTGTTTTGGGCCATGTCTGTGAAGAAATAAATCTAATAACAGAAACAAAACAATTAGATCTAACAAGAGGGATCTTTATGGTTCAGGTGTTAGCCTATACAACCAATTAGCCTCTAAAGGTGTGGTATTTTAACCAACCTGGCTTTGATACCAATTGAAAGTGCAGGTTAGATCTGAAATACTCTAGAGAGGGGTGAATAGAGTATTGTGCTCACTACAAACTTTTTACAACTTTTGTTGTAATCCTAAGTGAACAAGTCAGTAAATAAAATAAAATAAGCACAGCAACCTAAACAATTACAGATCACAGCCAAAACAAAGGAAAAAGGGGCAACCAGACGACACAAGAAATTTATAGTGGTTCCCCAACCTAGGCACATCCACTCTTCTACCACCTTGGTATGAATCCACTCAGGTTTTTGATCAGGTTCATGACACCAATGAGCTTTTGTTCAGGTGCTCAAAAACCAAAACCTCAAGTATTTTGGTAGGAGACTTGTAACCAGGAATAATTTTGAAGGGAATTAAAACCCTGTACAGGAGTTGGAAAAGAGATGATGGTGTCTTCTCTTTCTCAATAACAACTGAGAAAACTTGTGGATTGATTTTAGCAGATTGCTCCCCCTGAGATCTTGAATGGATCAGGAATTCTGGAGCACTGCTTCAGGGTGACAGGTCTTCAAAACTTGAGTGACTGGAACAGAGATTGCTTCAGGAACTTCTTTGACAGATAGAGTTTTGTTGTCCTTCTGACGTTGTCCTGTAGAGTTGAAGGAAGAAGACTCTTGATAGTAATTGAATGTTCTTCTTCTTCTTCTTGAAGATGTTCTCTGGCCTGGGCTGATTGCAGAAAAGAACTTTTGATTGTAGTAAGATTGTTCTTCTTTGCAATGTCTGTCTGTGTCTGTATCGCTGATTGTATCTCTCTTACTGATTAATCCTTTTCTTTTCTGACTTTTTACTGACTGAGGAATATTCGAAATTTGAATGTTGAGCAGTAATTGCAGTTGGCCTGGGAAGGAAGCGACAATCAATGATTTCCCTAACTGTCCCATGGAAAAATGGCATGAAATAATCCATGATTAATGCTCGTTCCAACGGTAATATTCCGAGAAGATTGTTCATTAATTACTCAGGAATCATCGCCAAGAAAAGGGACGGGAAAACTGGAGAAGACCTAGTCTGGAATCGTCGAACAAAGAACAGGAATCGTCGAGCTGAGTTCACAGTTTGTCGAGCTGAGTTGATGAGTTCGTCGACCAGATAACAACACTTAGTCTTCAAGGGAAACTTGTCAATTCTGCTACAATATTCGTCGAACTGACAATCTTCATTCGTCGAACAGACAAACAAATTCGTCGAACAGATATTCTTCATTGTCAATATTTATTCGTCGAATAAAGATCCAAATTCGTCGAGCGAAGAACAGTTCTGGACTTAGTCAAAATATTCTGTATAACTGATATTCTGTGTCGACATAAGTTGGTGTCGACTGATTAATCTTGGTGTCGACTGATTGATCTTGGTGTCGACACAAATCTTCTGGTCTCGACATAAGCTGGTGTCGACACAAGCTGGTGTCGACACAAGCTGGTGTCGACACAAGCTGGTGTCGACACATGCCCTAAGTGTTGACACACATCCTCTGAATTCAGGAATCGTCGAGTAGAGTACTGCATTCGTCGACCTGAGAAGTTTTGAACTTGAGGTCCAAGTTTGTCGAGCTCAGAATCCTGTTCGTCGACCAAAGCTTGAATTTGGAAAAAAAATGGAGTTATCCTGACTTTAGCTTGTTGAAGTATCTCAGTCTTCGTCGAACAGAGAACAAAGATCGTCGAGCACAGTACAGAGAAACACCTCAAGATCGTCGAGCTCAGAACACCTTTCATCGAGCTGAGTTCGACGAACGTAGAACTCATTTCACTTGGTCTTGAAAACTTCTAAGTCCGGAGTCTCTGATGGTCTTGTTGATAGCTGGTCCATCTGATGTTGACTCTAAGGACTTGGCCTAGACTCTAGGACATAAATTTGACCCTGGCTATACAGGTTGGGTCACATCCTAAGCTAGTGAACCTAGCCCAAATCAACTAGGGATCCAACAGATTGCTGGACCTGATCTTCTTTCCGTGAAGAACTAACACTAACCAAGGAGAAGAAGATACCGCCAAGAAGGGTGACAAGATCCACGGCTAGAAATGGTGGAAACACCAGAAATGAGGTGAGCTTCATGCCCTCTCCCTTGGTGCTAGATCCCTAGTTATTCCTAGGAGAGATATCGACTTAAAAGAGTCTTGATTTGTGAGAAGAAGGTTCCTAGGAAGAGGCCATTCTAGGACTTGTGTCCTAGGAATTAGAGTCTTCAACCTTTCCTCACTTCAAATGATATTTGTGGAATGGTTTCGTGAAGAGAAGTGGCCTTATGAGGGTGAAAGAGGGAGGAGAAATTCTGGATGATATTTGGAAAGATTGGTTGGAGGAAGAAGACGAACCGATGACGTTCGATCTGCTTTAAGATGCGCACAAAATTCTATTTTCTGCGTGCAACAACATTCGAGGCCGTTTTCAGAAATAATGCTTCAGATATGGGTTTTCGACTAAACATGAAAGTTGTAGCCCTTGGAAATACCTTTCCAACGAGGGGTTAAAGTCCTTCACCGGATTCCTGTAGCCTTGGGAATCCCCATTTTAAGTTGTTGTACAGTAATCATTCCTGCATATATAGTTTTCGTGTTCGTTATGTATTGGCTTTGGGTTTGGGTAGAGAGATTGTAGCACATTAACATTAATGTTTTGTTGAATTTAGTCTATAAGTAATTGTGACAAAATATGTTATTGCAATTTATTGGATAGATCCCTAAGAAACAAATGGCGTGGTAAGGTGTACTTGATCGAGGTGATTTGGTGGAGGTTAGTGATTGAATGGATTGACAAGTTGAGATGGTAGGAATGACTTAAATATGTGAATCGCTAGGGATGTACTTGATAATCATAATACATTGAATAATGATGAGGTTGACTTGAAGTTTGTTGTGCATAACTTATAGTAATTGCGATGTGAAAGAGAGGGTTAGACCTGTTATACTCTAGAGGGGGGGGGGTGA
This sequence comes from Platanthera guangdongensis, assembly GCA_039583875.1. Classification (NCBI taxonomy): domain Eukaryota; kingdom Viridiplantae; phylum Streptophyta; class Magnoliopsida; order Asparagales; family Orchidaceae; genus Platanthera; species Platanthera guangdongensis. Next base: position 84,937,008 of record CM077147.1, on the reverse strand, counting down.
ATAGAGTATCTTTAAATCTTTTTCAGTTTATAAAAAATTCAACATAAAACAATTAATATATACTAAAATTTGCTGTAAGTAAAAGAGCAACCTAAGATAAATCTAACTATCACAGGCACAGCAAAACTGACTAACATAGGCACAGCAAGAACAAAAAGTAAAGAGGGCAACCAGATAACACAAGAACTTTTATAGTGGTTCTCCAACCTGGGTACATTCACTCTTCTACCACCCTGGTAGGAATCCACTAACAGGTTTTGATCAGGTGACTGCCACCAATGAGCTTTTGATTAGGTGCTCAAAAACCAACCCAAGTCTTTTGATCAGCTGACTTGCAACTAAGGAATAACTTTTGAAGGGTGTTAAAGAACCCTTTGTACAGTGAGGGGGGGGGGAGAGAGTTATGGTGTCTTCTCTATCTCAAATACAACTGAGAAGACTAGTGGATCTTTGATGTTATCAAAGCTCCCCCTGAGTTATTAAGTTGTTCAGGAAGATTGGAGATTTTCTTCAGGGTGAGTAGGTCTTCTATCTTTAGCCTTGATTAGAAGAGATCCATGAACTTCTTGACTGATAAAGATTTGTTGTCCTTGAAGAATCCTGGAATGAAGAATGAAGAAGACTCTTGATTTGGATGGATGTTCTTCTTCTTCTTATTCAGCAGTGTTAAGATGAAAACAAGATTGTTTTCAATACAGAGAAGTAATAGAATGATGTTGCTGTTAATCTTCTCTATAGGCCTTGTATTATTTCTCTGGTCTTGGCTATCTTGTTGCTTGCCTCTATTGCTTGCCGTGTTCTTGCTATATTTTCAGAAGAAGGAAGAGAATCACTTTTATATTCTCAATGGAATTTATCCTTTGAATTTTTGAATTCCTTCGTGCATTGATTGCTGACGGCCTGGAGAATGTAATACGGCTGGATAGAATATCTGCATTAATTGAGTTTCCCCAACTGTCCCATTGAAAAGCGGCAAGTAATAATCCTGATGAATGCCATAATCAATGCTGCTTCTAACGGTAATATTCAGAGAATATTAAGTATTGATTATTCAGGAATTAATGCAATAAAATAAGGACAGAGGGAAGGAAAAATCCAAGTCTGGATCTGCACAAAAATCGTCGAGCAAAAAATAGATTTCGTCGACCTGAGTCCAGAGTTCGTCGAGCTGAGAAGTCATGTTCGTCGACCAGATAATTATTGTTCGTCGACCTGAGATCCAAGATCGTCGACCAGAGAACTGCTAACTGCAAACTGCCAATTCTGTACTCTAATATCGTCGAGCTGATAACATAGATTCGTCGACTGGAGTTCAGAGAAATGATTCTAGACTTGGAATGTTGAAGTTGAGCATCCAGAAATCGTCGACCTGAGAACCAAGTACGTCGAGCTCAACTCAGAGAATTGTCTCTGAGTTCGTCGAGCTGAGCACGGCTTTCTTCGAGCTGAGTTCGACGAACATCGAACTCACTTTCCTGAAACTGATTTTTCTCTAAGTGTTGAGTCTTCTGCAGTCTCTTGTTGGCTGGTCCATGTAATGTTGACTCTAAGGACACTGCCTAAACTCTAGGACATAGACATGACCCTGGCTATACAAGATGGGTCAATTATCCTATATTAGTGAATCTAGCCCAAATCCAACTAGGGATCCAACAATCAACACCTATTTGGGTGAGGTCACTAATCACAGACACAAAATATTTAAAAGCAAGAGAAAAATATATATAGTAGAAAACTTTAAAATATGTAGCAGATATATATATATATATATATATATATATATATATATATATATATATATATATATATATATATATATATATATATATATATATATATATAATGAGCTTTATATCAGGAAATAAATAAGTAGTTTTAAGACATTCAGAAAGACTAAACAGTTTAAATTCATTTCTTCTACTTTGACTCCTTTTGCTTATCCTCCTTATCTCTATCACCAGGCTGAGTGAATTTGATTTCCCTATTTGGATCAGCTGCTTGACTCTTTGTCATGGTCATATCAGCAGCTCCAATAATGTTTAGGGATGAAGCCCTTGGCACCGCAGCTTCTGGATGCAATTTCATATAATCATCTACATTAAAGAATTTATTAGCTTTTGACAACCTATTTAGTTCTCCTTTCCTGTACTTAGACATTGTTGAGTATTGAGAGGCATCCTTTCCTTCAGCTTTTGCCTTGTTTATCATAGATAGTCCAACCAGTTCTTGAAATCTGGCCATTCTAGCAGTGTTTGCTGTCTCAGGATCCTCAAAAGGAACAGTAGGAGATTCAGGTCTTTTTGGACTATCAGCTTTCTGAGATTCTGGTGCTTGTTGTAGATGTTGTTGATGTTGGTGCTGCTTGCCTGAAGAGTACCTGTGCTGGCTGCTTCCAGAATATGAAGAAGATCTACCCTGATGTCTCGGATAAGTTTGATATTGGGTATGTTGGAACACCCTATTACTGATTTGGGCAAGGATTACTATGTATTTTAGGAAATCTGTTTTGACCTCCTTGTATAGATCTAAAGGTCAATTAGAATTGAGTGTAAGGGTTAGTATTTAGATTTGGAAGCTGCCCTCAAGACCAGATATTTCAGTTCTGGAGACTAAGTCATTTCGTCGAGCTCAGGACGACGAATCGTCAAACTCCATTCGACGATCGCTGAGCTCACTTCGACGAATCGTCGAACTCCATTCGACGATCTCTAAGCTCAACTTCAACGAGTGGTCGAACTCCATTCGACGATCTTCGAGCTCAGATCGGCGTTCTTGTCTCTAGTTTGTTTCTCTATCTCTGAGCTCAGTTCGACGATAGTTGAGCTCAGATCGACGATCTCTGTTTCATTCTAAGTCCAGTCTCTGAGCTCAGTTCAACGACAGTGGAGCTCAGGTCGACGTTTTTCTGAAGAGATCGACGTTTTTCAAGATTCAAATTCAGACAGTTATGGAATTATTCTTAGCATTTATGTCAAGGATCTTGTAGCCGTTTTCAATTAATCTGGAGCAAATTTCAAGGGATTTTCAAAGGAATGTTTTATTGGACTTTCCTCCAGAAGACAAAATGCAATTAAGGAAGTCATTTATGACAGGCTAACGACTATCTTGGACAGAGAAATATTCTATTCAGATCTAAGGAATAAAAGATCAGTTTTTCATTCTTTTCTGCAACACATCATCAACAACAACTCTTACAACAATCATACACCAGAAAGAGAAAGAGTTGCAGATATTCTCAGTCTTAAAATTCTTACAAGACACACATCACAAAAGGAGATCAACATTCTGAAATTTTCAGATCCCTCTTGATTCCTGTGTTCAAAGGCCATCATCATTCAAGACTCCAGACACCACACATTTCAGTTGCTGCTGAAATCATCTTTTGCTGGAGATCAAATCTTTTGAAGGCCTATCACCCTACTGCAAAGCTTCACTTCCTGAACAACTCAAGAACTCGGGGGGAGCTTTGACAACATCCACTATCTTCTCTCTGATTGTTGACAGAGAAGATCATCTCATCCCTCTCTCTCTCTCTGTTGTAAAGGGTTTATCAAACTCCCTTCAAAAGTTTGTGTTGGTTTCTGAGAACTTGTCAAAACTCAGTGGTGGCAAGACACCTGATCAAAAAATCTAGTTTAGTTTTTGAGTACCTTATCAAAAGCTCATTGGTGCCCAGGACACCTGATCAACTCATCCTGCAGTGGATTCCTACCTAGGGTGGTAGAAGAGTGGATGTACCCAGATTGATTGGGGAACCACTATAGCTCCTTGTGTCTTCTGGTTGCTTACTTTCTTTTGTTTTCTGGCTTTGGTTTGTGATTGTTCTGTGATTGTTTTTTGATTAGGTAGTTGCTGTGTTTACTTTATGTTATTTGCTTCCCTGTTCACTGAGGAATACAATAAGAGTTGTAAAAAGTTTTTAGCAAGCACCAAACTCTATTCACCCCGCTCTAGAGTATATCGGATCTAACTTGCACTTTCAATTGGTATCAAAGCGAGGTTGGTTAAAAATACCACATCTTCCAGGATTGGTTATAATACCACACCTTAGTGGTTGCATAGGCTAACACCTGAACCCAAAGATCCCTCTAGTTAGATCTGCTTGCTTTAAGTTTGTTATTAGAATTATTTCTTCACAAAACATGGCCCAAAACAAAGATTATGCTAGCACCAGACCTCTAGTGTGCAATCTATCTATGTTTGCACTTTGAAAGGCAAGGACTAGACTGTACATGAACTCTATTGATGAGGACATTTTCAATTATGTTTTGACAGTGTGTCCAAGACCTCCAGAGAATAGAAGTACAAGTGTTGTTTCACCTTCTTCAGGAACAGATGCAGAAATAAAGAAATGGAAATTGGTTGATGCAAAAGCTATGAACATTCTAGCCCAGACTATGTCTGATGAAATTTTCCAAAAGGTAGCTGAATGCAACTCAGCAAAGGACATCTGTGACAAGTTATCTGAGATAGTCTCAGGATCTGCTGTTGAGAGAAAAGATAGAAGATCTTATCTCATAACCCAGTATGAGAACTTCAAGAAAAGAGAAGCTGAGTCAGTAGCAGACATGTATAATAGACTCAGTCTCATAGTCAATGAGCTAAAAACATTGGACAAAGAGATCTCATTGACTGAGCTCAATGATAAAATCCTAATGTGCTTCCCAAGCACTTGGGACTCAAGGATCTGACCAATCAAGGATGCTAGAAGCCTAAATGAGATCACCACTGAAGCTCTCTTGGGCAAGTTCAAGTCTTATGAGCTGCTCATCAAGAACAGAGAAGAAGAGCAAAAGGCTGTCTCACCAGCTACAAGAAAAGAAAAATCAATAGCTTTTAAAGCCATTGAAGATCAGCCTGAAGACAAGGTCACAGGAAATGAAGAGCTGTTAAGCCTACTGGCTAAAAGATTTTACAAAATGGCCAGGAAGTATTTCAGGAAAAGATCACATAGAGAGCATGACAAGCCAAAGTATGACAAATCAAATAATAAAGAGATTATTTGCTTTGGATGCAGGAAACCAGGCCACATTGTGTCTGACTGTCTAGAAAATAAAAACAAGGACAAGAAGGACAGGAAAGAAAGAAGAAAAGACAAAGACTTCAGGAAGAACAACAATGACAAACCCTCCTCCAGCAAGAACAAACATACAAGAAAGGGATTTGTTGCTGAAACTTGGAGTGAGACAGAAGAAGAATCAGAAGCTTCATCCAGCTCTAGTGATGATGAAGATGATGCTGATGAAAAGGAATTCTGCATGATGACTATCAATGCCTCACAACAAAGTTCTGATGCAGAAGAGTCAGAGTCAGAATCAGAGACTCAATCTGAAGAGTACCATGTAATAAGTTCTTTTGATTTTAATTCTGAGGACTTCAAGTATGAGTTTAAAACACTATGTTTAGACTTATTAAAATCTGAGAAGGAAATCATTTCTCTCAGAAATCAATTATCTGAACACAGTACTTTAAAATCAGAAAACCTCAAACTCTCTGAGGAGTTGGAATGCTGTAGGGAACAGATAGCTTCACTGAAAAGTGAACTATCAGAGGCCAAGAAGCTTGAAGAATCCCTTAATAGGAGAAGTATCAAGCTAATGGACATCACAAGCACAGTGAACTCAAAATTCAATAGTATACTAGGCTTGGGTGCCTCATCTAGCCAACCTATAGTATTAACAACCCCAATCAAGTTTATCTCTGATAAAGGCAAGAGAGTTGTAGAGGTAGCTAGGAAGAATTCTGACTTACCTAAGAAAACAAGAGTTCAACAGAAATCGTCGAACAGAGCTAGACGATCGTCGAATGAAGATCAACGATCTCAGGCTAAATCATCGAACTCAGGTCGACGATCTCTAAACCCTGAACTCTGCCACAGTCGATCTTCGAATGGAGCTCGACGATCTGACCCAAGATCGTCGAACTCAGCTCAACGATCGTCGAGCAGAGATCCGAGTTTTGAAAACTTTTTCAAAGGTAAATCAAATTCCAAACCTAGGGGTCCTTCATCCCAAAGATTTAACCCTTATACAGAATGGATAATACCTCCAAGGAGATATCATCCTGAAGACTATAATAGTCAACTAGAGATGTCTTTTATTTCTGAATTCAAAGGTTATCAACCTAGGCCCAAGGTAAACTGGGTCAAAAACAAATAAATTACTTTATGTGCAGGTGAAGACCTATCCAACATCAAACCAGCAATGTTATCTGGATAGTGGGTGCTCAAAGCACATGACAGGAAACAAGGACAATTCCACATCCTTCAAAGCCAAGCATGAACCCAAAGTAATATTTGGTGATTCAAACTTTGGACTAACAAAAAGATATGGTGCAGTCCAGATTGGCACAGTCACATTCAAGAAAGTAGCCTATGTGGAAGGACTGAAGCACAACTTGATCAGTATCAGTCAACTATGTGATGAAGGCAAACAAGTGACCTTCAGCAAATCCTTATGCAAGATCAAATCAGAGGACAAAATAACTGTGTTGACAGGTAAAAGGAAATGTAACATCTATCTTGTAGATTTTCTTTCAACCAAGGTAGATATTTGCTTGTTTAGCTTTATTTGTAGACCTAATGAATTATGACATAAGATACTAGGGCATATAAACCTTAGAACCATTGCTAGGCTATCCAAGGACAACCTTGTTAGAGGACTACCTTCTGGCCCCTACAAGAAGGAAGGACTCTGCAGGGCTTGTCAATTAGGCAAGCAAACCAAAAATAGTTTCAAGTCACTTAATAAGAGTGATTCACCTAGGATTTTGTATCTATTACACATGAATCTTTTTGGACCCATTACAGTACAAAGCTTAGGAGAGAAATCTTATACTTTAGTGGTTGTGGATGACTTCTCTAGATTCACATGAGTGTTCTTTCTGAGGAAGAAGTCTGATAACTTTAAGTGTTTGACAGAGTTTCTCAAATGCATACAGAGTGAGTTAAATACTCACATTGCCCTGATCAGAAGTGATCATGGGACAGAGTTTGATTCTCTTCTTATGCAAGAGTTCTGTCAAAGTGAAGGGATCAGACACACTTTCTCAGCTCCTAGAACTTCTCAACAAAATGGGGTAGATGAAAGGAAAAATAGAACCCTTATTGAATCTGCTACTACATTATTGTCAGATGCTCACCTTCCTCTATCCTTTTGGGCAGAGGCAGTGAACACCTCCAACTATGTGTTGAATATGAGTTTAATACATAAACTGAAGGGCAAGACTCGGTATGAATTACTCAAAGGGAAGAAACCTAAAGTAGATTACTTTAAAATTTTTGGTTGTATTTGTTACATTCATAATAATGACAAGAAATACTTAGCAAAATTTCAAGCTAAAGCTAATGAATGAGTGTTTCTGGGATACTCCATGATCAGTAAAGCTTATAGGGTATATAATAAATCAACTCTCAAAATTGAAGAATCTGTTCATATATCTTTTGATGAGTCTAACATGTCTTTCAAGGAGAAGAATACTTCTACCATAGAACCTTTGTAGGTACACTCTGTTGCAGAAGACTTGGACAGATTACAAATTATTCAAAAAGAGGAAAGCAGTGAAGATGAAGAAGACATTCAACACCTTGAAGAGAAACTTCTTGAAGAGCTAGTTGTTGTACCACCAGAGGAAACAATAACACAGGTTGGTGAACAATCAACATCTCCTGTTGATTTAGTAACATCAAGAGACCATCCAATCTCCCAAGTGATTGGAGACATCTCATCTGGTGTGCAAACCAGAAATCAGGTCAACCAAAACCTGATGCACACTTATTTTCTTTCTCAAATTGAACCTCAATCCATTCAAGATGCAGAGCAAGATCCACACTAGATCATTGCAATGCAAGAAGAGTTGCATCAATTTGAAAGGAACAAAGTTTGGGAACTAGTACCAAGGCCAAAGGCTCACTCCATTGTTGGAACAAAGTGGGTGTTCAGAAATAAATTGGATGATCAAGGAGTCATTGTAAGGAACAAGGCAAGGCTAGTTGCTCAATGGTACTCTCAAGAAGAAGGGATAGATTATGATGAGACCTTTGCACCAGTTGCAAGGTTAGAGGCCATAAAATCTTCTTAGCATATGCAGCACACAAAGGATTCAAAGTATACCAGATGGATGTAAAGAGTGATTTTCTCAATGGAGATATCAAAGAAGAAGTCTATGTTAGACAACCTCCAGGTTTTATCTCTTCAACTCATCCTGATTATGTTTTCAAATTGCATAAAGCATTATATTGTCTAAAACAAGCTCTTAGAGCATGGTATGAGACCCTAGCATGCTTTCTTCTGAAAAATGAGTTTATAAGGGGTATAGTAGACCAAACTCTTTTTATTAGAACCCATAAGTCTCATACCCTACTAGTACAAATCTATGTAGATGATATTATATTTGGTTCTACTGATTCAAATTTGTGCAGAAGGTTCTCCAACCTAATGCATTCTAAATTTGAAATGAGTAGCATAGGTGAGCTATCCTTCTTTCTAGGATTGCAAATCAAACAACATGCTGAAGGCATATTTATTTCTCAAACCAAGTATGCAAAAGAATTGGTTAAGAAATTTGGTATGACTGAAGCATCATGTATGAAAACACATATGCCTATTAATACTGTATTAGATGCTGATGAACATGGGAAACATGTTGATCAGACAACATATAGATCAATGATTGGTTCTTTATTGTACCTTACAGCTAGTAGACCTGACATAATATTTGCTACATGCATATGTGCTAGATTCTAAGTGAGCCCTAGAGAGTCACACTTAAGCTTAGTAAAAAGGATTCTTAGGTATGTAAAAAGTTATCCAAATCTAGGTCTCGGGTATCCAAAAGATTCAGCATTTGACTTAACTGGATTTTCAGATGCTGATTATGCTGGATGCAGAATAGACAGGAAAAGCACCAGTGGAACTTGTCAGTTTCTTGGTGACAGACTTGTCTCCTGGTTTTGCAAGAAACAAACATTTGTGTCAACTTCAAGTGCTGAAGCTGAATATATGGCTGCAGGTAGTTGTTGTTCACAACTCTTGTGGATTCAAAATCAGCTCCTAGACTATGTCTACAACTTAGAGAAGTCAAAAATATTTTGTGATAATACTAGTGCTATTTCCATAGCACAAAATCCAGTCCTCCATAGTAGGACAAAACATATAGAAATTAGACATCACTTTCTAAGGGATAATGTTGAGAAAAACAAAATTGAACTTCAATATATCCCAACTGATTTGCAAAGGGGAGATATTTTCACCAAACCCTTGGATGAAAAGAAACATACATTCTTCCTAAATTAGTTAGGAATGTTAGATGGAGGAAGTCTAAAATAATATCCAAGATTTTAAAACTCTAAAATTGACCAAAACTAGGCAAACATCTTGATTTTTTCTAGTGTCTAGAGTATGTTTCTGGTCTCTGAACTGCGCTCGACGATTTTCCCCAAGATCGTCGAACGGAGATCGACGATTTCAGAAATAGTCGACCTGAGTTCATCGCTTCTCAGATAGTGCTAAATTATCTTTCTTCAGGTCAGCGATCGTCGAACGGAGCTCGACGCTCTCCAATACCGTCGAACGAAGATCGACGATATTGATGACCTTTCAGTTTCCTTTAGAAGCCCAGATCGTCGAACAGAGTTCAACAATCTTTCCTTTTCGGCGTCGAACCCTAATATAAAACTCATTTTTCGGCCGTCGTTCTCCCTTTGCGCTTTCATACTCTCTGCAATTTTTCTCTTTCCCTCCAAACTTCTCTACACTTGGTCGTTTGTTTATTCATTTTTGCAGGAATCAATGGCAGTTTCAGTCGCAATCTTGGTCGCAATGAAATTTGACGCAGGCTTTGATATCGACATGGATTCTTTTAATAACAGCGATCAAATCTTCAAGGACATTCTGGAACTTTTCAAAGACCAACAGCTAGTTACCATAATGACTACAAGGATCAAATTAGCTGCAGATGAGATAAAGAAATGAGTGTATACTGCCCACAATCTGGATCAGAATACAGTGGTTGGAACCATATCAGGAACTCAGGTATCTCTAACAACTGCTGCTTTGACAGAGGTTTTTCAATTAAATTCTGGAGAAGATACTGATGAGCTTTCTGGAGAGGAATTTTCTAATATGCTTGAAAAGATGGGACACTCAGAAGAAAACTCTAGCAAATTGCTTAATAAAAAACTGTCTGTTGAGTACAGATTTCTAGCTGATGTTGTTGGAAAAGTGTTGTTGGCCAAACACTCAGCTCATGATACCATATCCAGGTATCAGCTCTGCTTGATGGGTGCCTTGGTGGACAAGAAACAACTGAACTGGGGAGAAGTCTTCTTTGACTTAATCAAGAAGAAAATTAACAAGAACTTTGTTAATTTTGGGAGGATCTTAGGGCTGTTTCTTCATAACAGATGCCCTGCACTGCTTGTTTCCAGTGGGATGCACATCAATGCCTCCAAGAGGCTCACCTGTGCCCTATTTGGAAAATGGGACAGGCAGATTGTAAAGCCTAGCAGGCCCTCTGCAATCTCTACTTTAGGCACAAGGACTGCTTCAGTCTCTTCCCCTCAGGTTTTTGCCCCTGCAGAAGACTTGCCTGTTTCATCTCCTCCTCCTCCACCTCTTGTTTCATCTACTACAGTCACATCCACCATCATAATTTCCACCCCATCTCCAACTTCAATCCCTTCTCCAACTCCACCATTCAATGAAGAAATCTTTCATCCTCTACATCACTACCCATACCTGGATATTGATTCATCCTCTCATATTCCATCTTTCACTCTTATAGATGATTCCTATATGGATGATTCTCCTTCATCCCCTCCTGAGCCACCATCATCATCCACCTCTTATCAACAACTACTTCAGGACATAATTGCTCAATCATCCTTCACACCATCCATTTCCATTCCATTATCTTCCATCTCCACAATTCCAATATCTCAACCCTCACTTACACCATCCACAGGTTCTCCACCAACATCTCCTGCTGCTCCAACTTCCATTCCTACCTCTACTTAAGTCCCTCTTGAGCAAGTAGACATTCCAGCCATTGCAGACAGGCTATATGAGCTGATAGCTCCAAGGTTATCCCTCCTGCTGGAGACCTCTTTGGCTCCACTTCTAAAAATAGTTCAGGAGCTGTCTTCCAGGCTATCTTCCATTCTTCCTTCTCAGGCAATCCCTTCTTATGGGTGTCTTGATCCAGTTTTCACTGAATCTAGGCAGGGGGAGATGCCTTATGAAGCTGAGAGATTGCCTGCTATGAAAACTTCAGCCCAAGCTCCAGTTGCATTCATTACAGTGGACCTCAGGTCACTATTGTCAGTTTTTGATTCTGTGTATTTCAACTACCTTCCAGTTCAGCATTCTGAAGATACTACTAAGGCCATTGTGCCTATTTCCAGATGTGACCCCAGCCTAATAAGCTCTTATATAAATTCCTTCCATGCTGTTGACACTGCTCCTACTACTGCTATTGATATTTCTGTTAGTTCTGATATTGCTGTTTTTGAGGATATGTATATGACAGAGGCATTTATTTTTGAGCCTGTTGTTACTGCTGCTGTTGCTCCTTCTGAAGTTGTTTTTCCAGTTTCATCTGTTTCTACTGCTTCTATTACTGCTGCTGTTTCTGAACCTGCTGCCATAGCTCCTTCTGCCAGTGTTGCTTCTACTCCACTTCCTGCTGCTGCTATTGCTCCTGTTGCTGTCTCTGCTGTCTCTTCTGCTCAGTCTCAACAACAGAAAGATTATCTCAAAAGGATTGATGCAGTGTATGATAATCCACAAAGCTCAGACAGTGATCAGTTTAGGACTGACTCAGATGATTCCTCTGCAACAATTACAAGGAAAAGGAAAGACAGAAGCAAAGCATGAAGAGAGTTCCTCCAGAGAAAGTGAAAGATACAAATGATATTCCATATTATATACTGCATAATTGCCCTATTACAGAACCATGGATGCAGTAGTCCTGGAATCAACTGAAAGCTATGAAGAAGAAAAGAAAGTATGACAAAGGATCATCCCATTTCAATCCTCCTCCTCCTCCTCCTTCACCTGATGCAGGTGCAGGTGGTAGTTCTGCCTTCCAATCTACTGCCAGAAGCCAAACTTCATATCAACCTCAAGGAAGATCTCAGTATAGAGGAAATCAATCTAGAGGTTACCAGTCCAGAAGAGGACAGTACAGAGGAAATTAAAGAGGACTTAGAGTGTATTCCAGGCAACATCCTTATCAAAGGGAAGGACAAGGTCCCTTTTACACTACTTCTGGTCCCTTCCCTTATAAGCTTAAAGATTTAGTCTCTTCCAGAGCTCCTTCTGATAATTCTTCAAATAGATATGAGCCTCCTGTTCCATTTGAAGATCCAGAAAATAATCCCACCTCATGGACAGCAAGAATGAAAGAATTGGCTTCACTAGACCAAATTAAGAAAGCTAGAGAACAAGGAGAAGATGCATCAAATATCACTACTTTATCAGATCAAAGAAAGAAAGAACTTGAGAGATACTCTTCCAGTAAATTTTTTGATTCAGAAAGCTATATGAAGTTGCACCCAGAAGCTGTAGTCCCCGGGCCAAAACATCAAACTTCTCTAGGTGCAGCTGATGACAGAAGATCTAAGAAGGAAGCTCTCAACCCCAACAGAGAAATAGTTCTCATAAAGAGCAAGGAAAAGGAATGATTCTGTAAGATTACAGTATATTTTGTTTTCTGAACTATCTGTGATAATGTCTGTGTTTCTGCAATGTTCTGTTTGTTACATTTCTGCTTTGTATGTTTTTATTTTTCCAATATCTGTAAATAGTAATCCTAACCCAAATAAGGGGAGATTGTTGGAACACCCTATTAATGATTTGGGCAAGGATCACTATGTCTTTTAGGAATTCTATTTGACCTCCTTGTATAGATCTAAAGGTCAATTAGAATTGAGTCTAAGGGTTAGTATTTAGGTTTGGAAGCTGCCCTCAAGACCAGATATTTCAGTTCTGGAGACTAAGTCATTTCGTCGAGCTCAGGACGACAAATCGTCGAACTCCATTCGACGATCGCTGAGCTCACTTCGACGAATTGTCGAACTCCATTCGACGATCTCTGAGCTCAACTTCAACGAGTGGTCGAACTCCATTCGACGATCTTCGAGCTCAGATCGGCGTTCTTGTCTCTAGTTTGTTTCTCTATCTCTGAGCTCAGTTCGACGATAGTTGAGCTCAGATCGACGATCTCTGTTTCATTCTAAGTCCAGTCTCTGAGCTCAGTTCAACGACAGTGGAGCTCAGGTCGACGTTTTTCTGAAGAGATCGACGTTTTTCAAGATTCAAATTCAGACAGTTATGGAATTATTCTCAGCATTTATGTCAAGGATCTTGTAGCCGTTTTCAATTAATCTGGAGCAAGTTTCAAGGGATTTTCAAAAGAATGTTTTATTGGACTTTCCTCCAGAAGACAAAATGCAATTAAGGAAGTCATTTATGACAGGCTAACGACTATCTTGGACAGAGAAATATTCTATTCAGATCTAAGGAATAAAAGATCAGTTTTTCATTCTTTTCTACAACACATCATCAACAATAACTCTTACAACAATCATACACCAGAAAGAGAAAGAGTTGCAGATATTCTCAGTCTTAAAATTCTTACAAGAACACACATCACAAAAGGAGATCAACATTTTGAAATTTTCAGATCCCTCTTGATTCCAGTGTTCAGAGGCCATCATCATTCAAGACTCCAGACACCACACATTTCAGTTGCTGCTGAAATCATCTTTTGCTGGAGATCAAATCTTCTGAAGGCCTATCACCCTACTGCAAAGCTTCACTTCCTGAACAACTCAAGAACTCAGGGGGAGCTTTGACAACATCCACTATCTTCTCTCTGATTGTTGACAGAGAAGATCATCTCATCTCTCTCTCTCTCTCTCTCTCTGCTGTAAAGGGTTTATCAAACTCCCTTCAAAAGTTTGTGTTGGCTTCTGAGATCCTGTCAAAACTCAGTGGTGGCAAGACACCTGATCAAAAAATCTGGTTTGGTTTTTGAGTACCTTATCAAAAGCTCATTGGTGCCTAGGACACCTGATCAACTCATCCTGCAGTGGATTCCTACCTAGGGTGGTAGAAGAGTGGATGTACCCAGATTGATTGGGAAACCACTATAGCTCCTTGTGTCTTCTGGTTGCTTAATTTCTTTTATTTTCTGGCTGTGGTTTGTGATTGTTCTGTGATTGCTTTTTGATTAGGTAGTTGATGTGTTACTTTATGTTATTTGCTTCCCTGTTCACTTAGGAATACAACAAGAGTTGTAAAAAGTTTTTAGTAAGCACCATACTCTATTCACCCCCCCCCCTCTAGAGTATATCAGATCTAACTTGCACTTTCAGGGTAGACCTCTGAGAGGAACAGCCTGAAGCACCAGCAGTAGGTGGAGGAGGATCTTTCCTATATCTCTGTGGAGGAGGAGAATACTTCCTGCTTTTCTTCCTGTCCTTCTACTGATTCTTGAACAACCACATCCAAGCTGGAATGCCCTTATAAGGAGTGATATTCTGAAGAATATAATATGGAGTGTCATGAGTTGGGTTTGGTTTTGGAGCAGTAGCTGGAGGGGCTTTCCTTTTCTTAGTGATTTTCTTTTTGGACTTAGGCTCATCATTAGAAGAATCATCTTCCTCATCTTCATCATCAGAAGATCTCTGAGGATTATCATATAATGCATTAATTTCTTTCAAAGCTTCTGCAGATATCAACAATTTTTCTGCCTGGGGAGGAGCTGGAGGAAGAGCTGGAGTTAGAGAACTATGTACATCAGTGCTTTCAGCAACTGATTTACTCTCTTCTTCAATATCTGCCATGATCAACTCATCTAGATCAGGCATGGGACTATCATCCATAATATAAGTTGGAGGAAAAATGGCTTTAGGAGAAGCAACGTTCTTGGGAGTAAGAGGTTCTGCAGCTGCAAGACTAGCCTTAAATTCCCTAGCAGCTGTGGGGCTGAGTGGTGCAGAGTATGATACAATGGCCAAATAATGATGATGAGAATAGCTGGGAAGAATATTACTGTACACAATATTGAATAAATCCAATAAGGAAGTCAAATTAACTGTGGGACTTAGAATATAATCCCCAACAGTATCTATCTCAGCCAAAACAGGCTCATCTATATCAGTATCTAAGTCTATTAAATCTATTATTTTAGAAGGATCTGCTACATCTTCTGAAGAGTCAGTCATGAAAGAATCAAATTCAGCTGCTGCTACTGCTTCTTATCACAACCCGCATTTTCTACGAATTTAAGAAGTATCAGAGTGTGAGAAAACACGCGTCGTGATGCCACGTTGAGCAGGGGATAACTGTCGACGCTCAGGCGAACACCATCTAACTAGACTATGAAAATTCATAAGTTTAATGATTAGAAAAATCAGTTATATTTTAGAGGTCGTATCCCTCGGCTCGGTGGATCATCTAGTCAACGGTTTAAAAACTATACTTATACGCAGCGGAAAAATACTTTATTTATATTTGACACCCTATAAGAGTGCATAAGTGACCCCCGAGGTCAACTTATACTACGCAAGACTCTAGATTTATTTTATATTTTAAGTAAGAAAATGATCCTTTTTTACGTTGTTTGTACAGTAGTGTATGAGTTTTATAACATGCTGATCATGAGATATACTTATATTAGTGTTTTTAGGTTTAAAAATAACTAGCAACCTAGCATAAATCCTCCCAAGAGCAAGTAGACTATCTCCAGAAAGGTAGCAGTAAAAGAAACATATCTAGTATCATAAGGTAAAATTACCAATGGGCGCCAACAAACTGACATGAACCCACTGACAAGTATGCATGTCTATAAGAAAACATAAAAACTACCTCACAACAGCAAGAGAAAGATCCTTACAACTCAAGGGATCACCAGCAACACCACAACAAATCTAGTCGCCTACCCGGCTACTAATCAGAACCTGAGGCATTCAGAAAGAAAAGAATACCTCAGCAAGTAAAACAAGAAAATCTGAATTAGGGCATTAAATCAAAATGGAACAAAGAGAGTAAGTAAACATGATAGTAAAAGCAAACACTGTCCAAAGTAAGCAAAAGTACACCAAGTACCAGGTAACAACAACAAGCCTTGCCCAAACCATGCAGAGGCTACAAGGCAAAAGACAAGAAAACTTGCCACAATATGCTGCATTCTACAAGGAAGAAACACCTAACAATCCTAATTTATGAGTTAATGACAGTAGTAAACAACATGAACCTGAGTTGGTGACCAAAAACAGTCCCCCAAACAAAACTGTTCCAACTAAAAATTAACTGCATCAGCACAAGGCCACCACATACCCAACCCGTACCTGGGATTAAAAGGTGGCGGCCACAGCAATACCCAGCACGTACCTGGGACTAAAAAGTGGCAGTCACGGCTCGCACACAAAACATCCTGCTCATTTAGAGCGTCAAAATACCACTATCTGCCATAACCCACGATTCGGCCCTCAAAACAAAGGAAGAACGAAAGGCCGACAAGGCATCCCCCCTAGGAGGTAATCACTCGGGAAGAAGAGAAACTGAAAAGGAATAAATTCCAGCTTATAAGAATCGTCGATCTCCAGTCACAGGAAATCGTCGAACCCCGATCGACGATTTTCTTCGAACACAGGTCACGGGAAATCGTCGAACTCCGTTCGACGATTTTCCTTTTGTCGAACACCGGTCACGGGAAAAATCGTCGAACGCCGTTCGACAATTTTCCTTTCGTCGAACACAGGTCACGAGAAAAATCATCCAACGCCGTTCGACGATTTTCCTTTCGTCGAACACAGGTCACGGGAAAAATCGTCGAACGTCGTTTTATGATTTTCCTTTCGTCGAACACAGGTCACGGGAAAAATCGTCAAACGTCGTTCGACGATCTTCGCCGACCACAGGCAACCGGAGATCGTAGATCTCAGTTCGATGATTATCGTCGAACTCAGATCGACGATCTTCGTCGATCCCATGCAACCAGAGACCGTCGATCTCAGTTCGACGATCTTCGTCAAACCCAGATCGACGATCTTCGTCGAATTGGCTGCATTGAGTGCACAGTAATCATGTACCTCCAACTTCGTTTCCGACCAATCTTCTTAGCCTAATTCGATCCTATTACTCGTAATATAGGTATGAAAACCCACTGCTACTGGTTCTAAGGCTGAAAGGCTAAATACTACCCAATCTGAGATCAACAGGGAACAATTTGATAAAAGACAAGACTACAACAATCCGACAGAAGACTTGAAGTTTCAGAACTTGAGAAAAATGAAAAAAAGACATAAGGAGCATTCATGGTTCAAGGATCACATGATTTTGACGGAAAATCAAAGCAAAATAATAATCTTAGGAAACATGAATGATAACAACAAATATGACATGAAAAGGAGAAGAAAAACTTGGCAAGGGTAGGAGCACCACTTGCCTCAAATTCCAGCGAAGCTTGGTCGGCCCCTTCCTCTCACGGGGCACCAGCAACACAACACCTAAACCGGAATTCTAGAGTTTTAATGGCGGAAAAGGATCAAACCAGAAATTCCGAGACCCCCAGAAACACCATGAATATTGAATCTCTTACCGTAGGAATGAATGTCTAGGCGAGAGCACTCCAAATCCGCCTTCGAAATCGAATTCCGTCCACTAACGCTGCCAGAATCGGCATCTGAAGGGTCGTAGGGTTGGCGGTTTTTCTTCCTCTCGAACAGGCGACGGTTTCTCAAGAGACAATGAACAGTCCTAATTTCTAAACCTGAGGCTATAAATATATGTGCAGCGGCTAAATCCCAAATACTTTCTCTCCCTAACCAACCCAAAAGCTTCCAGCCACCCTTTCACCATAACTGCTACTTCTAAAAAAAGAACCTATATAGAATACATAATATCACATTATTACAAATAAAATACAAAACGACGCGAACCCGAACATCCTCAGAATTCGACGAAATTCACAACGTAGCTAAATACCCACGCTACGAACGCAACGACGAAGTCGAAATCAACTTTCGAGGAACAAAACTTGTGTTATCACTACCCGAAGCCAAAACACAAGCATCCCCCGAGAGGCCTCACCGGGCACCAAAACAGGCCCAGCTTGCTAGGGGATCTTGCCAAAAAGGCTACCAACAACCACACAAGGAACCTAAAGAGCTAAGACCACGCTCTAACAAACGGCACCTGCCGGAAACGCGTCAACGTAACGTCAAACGAGAATTAAATAATCAGAGAAAATTTGGGGGCGTTACAGTCACTCCCCCTAAAAGAAAGTTTCGTCCCGAAACTTTATATACGCTACTTCTACTATAGGAGGAAAGTAACAAAACAAGAGCTACTAGAAAGAAAACGTACCAATCAAATCAAGGGAACAGATGAGGGTGAGCCTCCCTCATAGCCTACTCTAGCTCCCAAGTCGCACTTTCCAAATCCCGATTCTTCCATAGAACTTTCACCATCGGGATAGACTTCGTCCGCAGCACCCGATCTTGAGTATCCAAGATGCTGATCGGCACCTCAACATATGAAAGATTAGGCTCCAACTGGGGCACAACATCCAAGACTTGCCCACTACTTCGCACACACTTCCTTAATTGGCTTACATGAAATACATTATGAACATCTGGGAAGTTTGCTGGCAAATCCATCCTATATGCTGACACGCCAATCCGCTCAACAATCTTAAACGGGCCCACATACCTCGGATCCAATTTCCGGTTCTTACCGAACCTCTTAACACCAACCATCGGGGAAACCTTAAGAAACACAAGGTCCCCTACAGAAAAATCCAAGTCAGACATACGCCGGTTGGCGTTCTTCTCATATCTTTCCTGAGCTATACGAAGCTTTTCTCGAATAAGCTTCACTGCGACTTCCATTTCCTTGAGCGTATTCGGACCCAGCACAGGCCTCTCACCGACCTCGGTCCAAAATAAGGGAGTTCTGCAGTGCCTCCCATACAAAGCTTCAAACGGAGCCATTTGCAAGCTCTCCTGGTAACTGTTATTGTATGCAAATTCCATAAGCCACAAACGCTCATCCCACGCTCCACCGTGGTCCAAGATGTAGCACCTGATCATGTCCTCAACTATCTGGTTCACCCGCTCAGTCTGGCCATTGGTCTGTGAGTGGTAAGCTGTAGAATACCTCAAATCTGTACCCAAACCCTCTTACAGACTTCTCCAGAAGCGAGATGTAAAACGGGAGTCTCGATCCGAAATGATGCTTACTTTCACACCGTGCAATCTGATGACCTCGTTTAAGTACAGCTCCGCTATCTTTTTCATCCGATAATCAATCTTATACGGCACAAAGTGAGCACACTTCATCAGTCTGTCCACTATAACCCAAACAGAATCAAACCCCTTGGAGATCTCGGTAAGCCCGTAATGAAGTCCATAGAAATACTTTCGCACTTCCAAGTAGGGATCTCCAACGGAGTCAACTTGCCACCAGGCCTTCCATTTTAGGCCTTCACACGTTGCAAGCGTGGCACTCAGCAACAAATCGGGCTATATCACCCTTCATCCCATACCACCAGGCAATCTGCTTCAATTCATGATACATCTTTGTAGATCCTGGATGGTAGGCAACACTGGATCCATGAGTCTCTCTGCAAATCATACCCCTGATGTCTCCAACAGCGGGGATGCAAAACGTACCGCGATACTTCAAAGTACCCGCATCATCAATAGAAAAATCCGGCAACTCCCCTCTCTCAGTCCTGAGGTATAAGTGCAGAAGATCCGGATCATCATTCTGGTGCAACCTGGTAAGTGAAATCCAAGATGGCTCTGCCACTGTCAAACTGCTCTGCATGTCACAGCATCCCACGGAGATATCCATCAGGAGGAACTCTTCCACTAAACGATCGGCGGTGACATTAAAGATCTTCCCCGTCTTCTGGCTCAGGGCGTCGGTCACCACATTGGCCTTGCTCGGATGATACTGTATCTCCACATCATAATCGGCCACATACTCTAGCCACCGCCGTTGGCGCAGATTCAACTCCTTCTGAGTGAACACGTACTTTAGACTTTTATGATCTGTGAAGATCTTGCACTGAGCACCATAAAGTAGATGTCTCCACAGCTTTAGCGCATAAATCACTGCTGCAAACTCAAGGTCATGTGTGTTGTAATTTCTCTCATGAGTCTTTAGTTGCCTAGACCTATACGCAATCACTTTCCCAGCCTACATCAAAATGCAACCCAGACCAACATGCGAAGCATCCACGTAGACATCATACTCCATGCCCTCAGTAGGTAGGGTCAGAACGGGAGCAGTGCACAATCTATTCTTTAGTTCCAGGAAGGCTTCTTCGCACTTCTCGCTCCAAACAAAGGTCGTGTTCTTCTGATTCAATCTGGTCAAAGGTGCAGCCAGGGTAGAGAAACCCTCCACAAACCTCCTGTAGTAGCCGGCCAACCCTAGGAAGCTTCTAATCTCCTTGGGCGTGCCCGGCCTGCTCTTATCCATCACTGATGCAATCTTTTTCGGGTCGACCGAGATCCCATCCTTATTCACCACGTGGCCCAGAAATGAGACCTGAGGCAACCAAAATTGGCACTTGCTCAGCTTGGCGAATAACTTGTGGTTCCTCAACTCCGTTAGAACCAAGCGCAGATGCTGCTCATGCTCCTCAGCACTGCGAGAGTAGATCAACACATCATCGATGAATACCACCACGAACTTGTCTAGAAAGTGCTTGAACACCCGGTTCATCATATCCATGAAAGCTGATGGTGTGTTGGTCAAACCAAACGACATCACTAGAAACCCGAAGTGTCCATGCCTTGATCTAAATGCAGTCTGTGGAATATCTGCCTAATGGATCCTGAGCTGATGATAGCCAGAATGAAGATCGATCTTGGAGAACACCATGCTACCACACAACTGATCAAATAAGTCATCGATCCTCGGCAGAGGGTACCTGTTCTTAATGGTGACTTTGTTCAGCTCCCTATAATCAATGCACAACCTCATCGGCCCATCTTTCTTCTTCACAAATAGAACAGGAGCACCCCAAGGTGACTAACTCGGCCTGATAAAACCTTTTGCCAACAACTCGTCCAACTGGACTCGCAACTCCTCCAACTCACGAGGGGTCATCCGATACTGCGCCTTAGCAATGGGACGCGTACCCAGTTCCAAATCAATCACAAACTCAACATCCCGCTCGCGGGTAAGACCAAGAAGGTCATCGGGAGAAACATCAGAGAAACCACGAACCACAGGAATCTCCTCCAAGCGCGGTACACTGACAGCAGTCCCAACCACTGAGACTAAACAAGAAAAACAATCAGAATGAAACAACTTCTGAGCACATACTACAGAAATGATAAGAGAATCCTGGCACAGATCAGCATACACACTTCCAGGCTGACCGTTGTCCTTGTTGAAGTCCCAGCGTTTCCCTTTACACTGAATAACCGCATCATACTTAGACAACAAGTCCATGCCCAGAATAACATCGAAGTCCTCTAGATCAATCATCTTCAAGTCTTCCTTCGCAAGAAAGTCCCCCAACAAAATAGGGCAATCCAAAATGCCCAAATCTGACAACACAGATTCACCAGAAGGGAACTTGATGCGGAAGGTGTCACGAACTTGATCTAGAATCAACCGATAACGCTCTACAAAAGCTCTAGCCACAAACGAGTGGGTAGCGCCGGAGTTGAACAGAACACGCGCCCAGCAATTCATCACCTTAAATTTCCCTATAGGAGTATATATAAGCAACTAAGGAACTACCAAAACAAAACTATAACCATTCCAGAAAATAAAACTTTCAGGCTAGGAAAACAACTAACCTGAGATGACCCGAGTCGAAGCTTGAGCCTCCTCGGAAGAGATCACGTTCAACTTTCCTTTGCCCTTGTCCATACGCTGAGGCGGAGGTAAAGCCTGAAGTGGAACTGCCAGAAGAATAGGCTGGACTTGAGGACACCTAGTCTTGATATTGCCCTTCTGGCCACACTGATAGCAGACCTTATCCTTGGACCAGCACTGGGCAGCATCATGCCCTGGTCGCTTGCAAACAGAACAGAAAACATCCTTTCTATGAGCACCTTGAATAGCATGAACTTGCTCCTTCTGAGCTCCCGCCTTCTTGAAACACCTCTCAACAGGGTGGCCTGACCGGCCACAGAAGCTACAGACTACCTTGCTCTTCTTTCCCGAAGCAGCATCGAGTACCTGGGGGTTCTTCTCTTCAGCAGACTTCCTCTTGTCCTTCCTCATTTGTTGGCCTCTGTTCTTTGCGGTCTCAATTGCATCCACTTTCAGAGCAGCCTCCACTACACCTGCATAAGTCTCTGATCCATATGCACTGTCCAACTGCCGAACCTCGCTCCTCAAGCCACCAAGGAACCGCTTGACTCGATCTGCTTCAACACTCACCAACCCAGGGGCAAACCGGCTCAACTTGCTGAACTTTATCTCGTACTCACTGTCCGTGAGTTGCCTCTGCTTCAGGTGAAGGAAGTCGTTCATTAGTCGGTCACGCTCGACCGAAGGCAAGAACATCCTCAACTGCATCTCCTTAAACAATCCCCACGAGCAACCAGCCACCAAGCTCTCATTTTC
The DNA here is from genome assembly GCA_039583875.1 of Platanthera guangdongensis. Classification (NCBI taxonomy): domain Eukaryota; kingdom Viridiplantae; phylum Streptophyta; class Magnoliopsida; order Asparagales; family Orchidaceae; genus Platanthera; species Platanthera guangdongensis. The sequence goes on along the minus strand of CM077147.1, from coordinate 84,914,401 downwards.
CCTAAGCCACCAGCTCTTAGCCAAACCCTTTAGCTGATAGGCGGCTATCATCACTCTGATCATCTGCAATACCGGAGTACGAGAACATCTCCTCCGTGGATTTCAGCCAATCATCTATGACCATGAAATCTGCCTTCCCATCATATGTAGGAGGGCTAAGTCCCTGAAACTGTGAGATAAAGGCCATCTCTGCTGGCACCACCACTGGAGGTCTCAGGGGAGCAGAAGGGGGAGGATCAGCTGACCCCCCTGCAGACGCTTGCACCCCCTGAGTCTGTCCTGCCACCACTGCCACCAGAGACTGGATCTGGGCCTGCATCTCCACCATCTGCCTGGTCAAGGAATCGTTGCTCTGTCGCAGGCTCTCGATCACCGCATCACTCTGTGCTCCTGAGGACTCACCCTCAGACAGGGGACTCGACCTGGTCGAAGGACCTCTCGCCATCCTAAAACCATAAAAACTGAGGTCAAAACCTAGTATAACAGTTGGAACAAACTACCAGTACAGACAATACATACATAAATATGAACTTTTAACTGCTATACTTGCTCTGGGATTTTATTTTGTTTAACAAAAGTGATGCTATGCCTAACCTAGGATGGTTAACCACCATCAACTAACTCTTGTGCCTATATCGGGAATGCATGAATTTATATATTTTTTTTCTGATTTAAAACCATGTGTGTACATATGTCATCCTGCAAATCTTTAGCTTGTCACGTTGTGCTTATGCAATGTTATGCTATGCATGATTGTGCTATGCATTCTAAAAAGGCCCTAATGCATGTCATGAGCAGCGTATGCATGAAAATGTTATGCATCCCATACTACATAACATTCTCATGCAACGAAAAAGAAACGTGCTAGTCGCATTCATGTGGTGAGGTTATGCATCCCATACTACATAACCCTCACATGTTGCCCCTATGGTGGATCCATATACAGACACATATTATGCATCCCATACTACATAATATGCCCCGTATACTTCATGTTATGCTATGAGTGTAGTGTTCGTGCTTCAGACAAGACGGGCTGATGATATATCGGTGTGTGTATGATATGATGCTAAACATCTAATACCTACAAGGAAAGGTTGCCCGACAAATTGTCAAGCAACGTCCCTCTGATACCAACTGTCACGATCCGCATTTTCTCCGAATTTAAGAAGTATCAGAGTGTGAGAATACATGCGTCGTGATGCCACGTTGGGCAGGGGATAACTGTCGTCGCTCAGGCGAACGCCATCTAACTAGACTATGAAAATTCATAAGTTTAATGATTAGAAAAATCAGTTATATTTTAGAGGTCGTACCCCTCGGCTCGGTGGATCATCTAGTCCACGGTTTAAAAACTATACTTACACGTAGCGGAAAAATACTTTATTTATATTTGACACCCTATGAGAGTGCATAAGTGACCCCTGAGGTCAACTTATACTATACAAGACTCTAGATTTATTTTATATTATAAGTAAGAAAATAATCCTTTTTTACGTTGTTTGGAAAGTAGTGTATGAGTTTTATAATATGTTGATCATGAGATATACTTATATTAGTGTTTTTAGGTTTAAAAATAACTAGCAACCTAGCATAAATCATCCCAAGAGCAAGTAGACTATCTCCAGAAAGGTAGCAGTAAAAGAAACATATCTAGTATCATAAGGTAAAACTACCAGTGGGCGCCAACAAACTGACACGAACCTACTGACAAGTATGTATGTCTATAAGAAAACAGAAAAACTACCTCACAACAGCAAGAGAAAGATCCCTACAACTCAAGGGATCACCAGCAACACCACAGCAAATCTAGCCGCCTACCCAGCTACTAATCAGAACCTGAGGCATTCAGAAAAGAAAAGAATACCTCAGCAAGTAAAACAAGAAAATCTAAATTAGGGCATTAAATCAAAATGGAACAAAGAGAGTAAGTAAACATGATAGTAAAAACAAACACTGTCCAAAGTAAGTAAAAGTACATCATGTACCAGGTAACAACAACAAGCCCTGCCCAAACCATGCAGAGGCTACAAGGCAAAAGACAAGAAAACTTGCCACAATATGCTGCATTCTACAAGGAAGAAACATCTAACAATCCTAATTTGTGAGTTAATGGCAGTAGTAAACAACATGAACCTGACTTGGTGACCAAAAACAGTCCCCCAAACAAAACTGTTCCAACTAAAAATTAACTACACCAGCACAAGGCCACCACATACCCAACCCGTACCTGGGATTAAAAGGTGGCGGCCACGGCAATACCCAGCCCGTACCTGGGACTAAAAAGTGGCGGCCACAACTCGCACACAAAACACCCCGCTCCTTTAGAGCGTCAAAATACCACTACCTGCCATAACCCATGATTCGGCCCTCAAAACAAAGGAAGAAAGAAAGGCTGACAAGACATCCCCCCTAGGAGGTAGTCACTCGGGAAGAAGAGAAACTGAAAAGGAATAAATCCCAGCTTATAGGAATCGTCGATCTCCAGCCATAGGAAATCGTCGAACCCCGTTCGACGATTTTCGTCGAACACAGGTCACGGGAAATCGTCGAACTCCGTTCGACGATTTTCCTTTTGTCGAACACAGGTCACGGGAAAAATCGTCGAACGCCGTTGAACGATTTTCCTTTCGTCAAACACAGGTCACGGGAAAAATCGTCGAACGCCGTTCGACGATTTTCCTTTCGTCGAACACAGGTCACGGGAAAAATCGTCGAACGACGTTCGATGATTTTCCATTCATCGAACACAGGTCACGGGAAAATCGTCGAACGCCGTTCGACGATCTTCGCCGACCACAGGCAACCGGAGATCGTCGATCTCAGTTCGACGATTATCGTCGAACTCAGATCAACGATCTTCGTCGATCCCAAGCAACCATAGATCGTCGATCTCAGTTCGACGATCTTCGTCGAACCCAGATCAACGATCTTCGTCAAACTGGCTGCATTGAGTGCACAGCAATCCTGTACCTCCAACTTCGTTTCAGACCAATCTTCTTAGCCTAATTCGATCTTATTACTCGTAATATAGGTATGAAAACCCATTGCTACTAGTTCTAACGCTGAAAGGTTAAATACTACCCAATCTGAGATCAATAGAGAACAATTTGATAAAAGACAAGACTACAACAATCCAGCCGAAGACTTGGAGTTTCAGAACTTGAGAAAAATGAAAAAAAGACATAAGGAGCATTCATGGTTCAAGGCCCACATGATTTTGACGGAAAATCAAAGCAAAATAATAATCTTACGAAACATGGATGATAGCAACAAATATGACATGAAAAGGAGAAGAAAAACTTGACAAGGGTAGGAGCACCACTTGCCTCAAATTCCAGCGAAGCTTGGTCGGTCCCTTCCTCTCACGCGGCACCAGCAGCACAACACCTAAACCGGAATTCTAGAGTTTTAAGGCGGAAAAGGATCAAACCAGAAATTCCGAGACCCCCAAAAACACCATGAAAATTGAATCTCTTACCGTAGGAATGAAGGTCTAGGCGAGAGCACTCCAAATCCGCCTTCGGAATCGAATTCCGTCCACTAACGCTCCCAGAATCAGCGTCTGAAGGGTAGCAAGGTTGGCGGTTTTTCTTCCTCTCGAACAGGCGACAGTTTCTTAAGAGACAATGAACAGTCCTAGTTTCTAAACCCGAGGCTATAAATATATGAGCAGCGGCTAAATCCCAAATACTTTCTCTCCCCAGCCAACCCAAAAGCTGCCAGCCACCCTTTCACCATAACTGCTACTTCTAAAAATAAAGAACCTATATAGAATACATAATATTACATTATTACAAATAAAATACAAAACGACGTGAACCCGAACATCCTCGGAATTCGACGAAATTCACACCGTAGCTAAATACCCACGCTACGAATGCAACGTCGAAGTAGAAATCAACTTTTGACGAAAAAAACTCGGGTTATCACTACCCGAAGCCAAAACACAAGCATCCCCCGAGAGGCCTCACCGGTCACCAAAACAGGCCCGACTTGCTAGGGAATCTTGCCAAAAAGGCTACCAACAACCACACAAGGAACCTAAAGAGCTAAGACCACGCTCTAACAAACGACACTTGCTGGAAACACGTCAACGTAATGCCAAACGAGAATTAAATAATCGCAGAAAAATCGGGGGCGTTACACTTCTGCTGCTGCTGCTTTCACTGGAACTTCTTCATCATGGGGCATCTCCCCATGACTGGCTGCAGAGGGTCCTTTAGCCAGTCCCCCAAAAGAAGGGACATGGGAAAGAGCAGCAACTGTGATAGAGAGAGTTTGGATGGAAGCAGTGAGAGGAGCTAGAACATTATTTAAAAGATTTTGAAGAGTGGGAGAGATGAATGCAAGCAAATCCTTAGCAATATCAGAGAAATTTAAATAGAGGGATTCTGGAGCAGTGGAGGAGTAGGGATTGTGATGACCACAGTTTGAACAGATATAAAATGCACTGGACATATCTATGTGTGTAGACAGGTGCAGAAGATGGAAGGTCAGTTTGGATTAGTAGAGGGAAGGGGACAGAGGGAGTAGCAGTTGTAGATGGTGGAATTGTTGTTGTGGGGATGGGTTCTGGATGTGGAGAGGATGGAGGAAGCACTAGATTGAATGTGTGGGAGGAGATAAAGTTATCAGGATCTGTGGTAGTTAAATGAGGTGGAAGAGGAGATTGATGTGGGGATGATTGTGTGATTGGGAAGGAGAGTGTTGTATGGATTCTTGAATGGGGGAAGAGGAGATTTCAGTGATATTTATTTGAGAAGAGGATGGAGGTGGAGAATGTGCAGGAGATGGAACTGGAGTAGAGATGTGAAGTGGTTGTTGTTGTTGTTGTTGAGGAAAAGAAGGAATGTTGGAAGAGGAGGGAGCTTCTTCTGGGGGTAGGGGAGCGGCTCTGACTGCCCTTGTGCTTTCAAAAGGCCTGGAGGATGAAGAAGCCTTGGTTGGCTTGTTGATCCTCCTTTCCCATCTGCCAAACAGGGCAGAGGTGAGCCTCTTGGAGGCATTGATGAGCACTATTATTGAGACCAAGTGTTCAGAAGCCTGCGTTGAGCTCGAGGAACTTGGTTCTCAGGTCGACGATTTCTGGATGCTCAACTTCAACATTCCAAGTCCAGAATCATTTCTCTGAACTCCAGTCGACGAATCTATGTTATCAGCTCGATGATCTTAGAGCACAGAATTGGCAGTTTGCAGTTAACAGTTCTCTGGTCGATGATCTTGGATCTTAGGTCGACGAACAATAATTATCTAGTCGACAAACATGACTTCTCAGCTCGACGAACTCTGGACTCAAGTCGACGAAATCTGTTCCATTAAGAAGTGATCGTCGAGCTGATAACATAGATTCGTCGACTGGAGTTCAGAGAAATGATTCTGGACTTAGAATATTGAAGTTGAGCATCCAGAAATCGTCGACCTAAGAACCAAGTTCGTCGAGCTCAAATCAGAGAATTGTCTCTGAGTTCGTCGAGCTGAGCATAGCTTTCATCGAGCTGAGTTCGACGAACGTCGAACTCACTTTCCTGAAACTGATTTTTCTCTAAGTCTTGAGTCTTTTGCAGTCTCTTATTGGCTGGCCCATGTAATGTTGACTCTAAGGACACTGCCTAAACTCTAGGACACAGACATGACCCTGGCTATACAAGATGGGTCAATTATCCTAGATTAGTGAATCTAGACCAAATCCAACTAGGGATCCAACACAATGAACAAATGGTTAGTGAATATGCGTGGAGTACCATTATATTGATGGTGAACCCTTGGTGTGCTTGGATGCACGAAAATTTGGAAGTGTTTAAAGTGCGTGAATGTTACCGCACTAGAATTATGTATTGGTAAGAGACTCGGTATGGAGCTCTTGCGTGCCGTTGAGCACAAAATGCGAATAATAAAAAGGGGGCTCAATATGGAACCCCATATGTGAAATGCATATGGTGTGAGTCGACATGCGGTGTCGTAATCCCGGGTTAAGGATAGTGTGGTAGGTCTACGGGCTTGCCAGTCGTCACAACGACGAGAGTTGACAGATAGACTTTAGGCGGTTGGGCTTGGTCCTCGGTGCTCATTCCCGAGGCTCCTTCCGTGCCAAGTGGATGGTTGGGCTTGGTCCTTGTGCTTTTTCTGAGGCTCCTTCCGGGTCACAGCATAGGCCAGTTTAGGGCTTGGTTCTCGTTGCACATCTACCCGAGACTCCTGCTGAGCCGTAGTATGCATGTGAGCTCCGCTGTTGTGTTCTTAGCGTTGAGGCATACAGAGGCATAGGCCAGGTAGTGTGGATGCCAACCTAGTAGTGGAGAAACTCGCTCTACTGTCACCTTCTGGCCACGACGGATGACACCTGAGAGGTTAGCTGCATGCTCGAAAAGTGGGAACTACAAGTCTGTGTCGACATAGTAATTGCATGTGCGTGATCATGGGTGAGTCATTGCATTGCATTCATGGCATTACATTTCATTGCATACACAAGATCCTCATCGTATAAGTTTGTATGGGTACTCTTATACGATGACTTACTTTACTGCTGAGCCGATCCTCAACTTATATATCTGTATGGACATTCATATAAGTTGGGTTACTTTCTGTTGTAGCCTTACATTCTTCTTATACTACTGATATACTTGATATTGCTCACTCTTTACCACTTGTTTGTACTACTGTCTTATTTATATATATTGTACCCTTATTATTTTCTCTTCCCTGTGCCGAGGAGTCGCCGGGGGAGTGGATGTGACAGTCACTTAGTATTTATGACTAACAGTTGCTATGTCTTCCTTTTTAGGAGGAAACCCCGCAGACAGAGCAACAACAGGTTATGCAACAGGACAGCCAGGCCAGGACGACATGCCTGAAGGCACGGTGTCGTCGCTACCATCAGTGACTGATGTGAGTTTTGAGAGACTCATGATGTAGCCCATTTGGGTAAGTTTTATACGTACTCTGATATTATAGAAGCTTGTTGATGCTTCTTTTATTTGATGTACTTTTGGACTATTTACTTATGTGTTGATTTGACTTCTGTTATATTATCTTGGTTGGGTTGGCATTGTTTGATATTGATTATAGCCTGCAGAATAGGCGTCTTGTAGCACAGGTTAGCCCGAGTGCTAATGCTAGCACACGACGGCTGTTCTGGGCATAAGACTCCCCTCGTGCCATGTTTTGTGTTCCGGTATGTGGGTCTTACATTGGTAGCCGGGCTGTTGCTGATTGGTGTCCGAGCGGTCTGGCAGCTTGTCTATGGCGACTTGAAGATATTGTCGGGTTGTATTCTGCACATTGTAGTTATCATAGGGTCAGTTTAACCGCGCGGCTTATACGACTTGTATAGATGCTTGTTCCTGTAATTATTCATCCCACTTGCTTATTTGTAATCTCTCTTCTCTCCTCCATTTTATAAAAGGAAGGTCATACCTTTGTAATAGATAACTTTTTGGATAATAAAAATTTTGTTACTCCAAATTTTCGGTCTACTTATTTTCTGTTCGCACAACAACCAACCCGAGTACGAGGCAGTGATCACAATACTACGTTTAGCCCAAGAGTTAGGAGTCCAAGATGTAAAGGTCTCCACGGACTCCCTAGTGGTTGTAACACCCCCATCCGTCGCATGGCATATAACAGAAGGTCCAACTGGAACCCGATGCCATATACCACAGACAGTCGGATGGGTTACATAAGGATATTCAAACTATCCAATTAAGACTACACGTCCTACACAGAGCATTCTAGCGGAAACTTTTAAAGTTGAAACAACCCAAATCTTAAATCCATATCCAAAAATGTCCTCATCCACACAACAGGAATGAAACCACAAATACACTAAAAAGGGTACATGGCCTTATGGCCTTACAAATGTTCACTTAATAAAAACATGTCTTACATACATCAGCTCGTAGGCCGGCCACACATGATAAAAAAAAAAACAACTATTCGCTTTGGCCTTTTAGGGCCAGCACAGCAACATGGGCTCCAGCCCGCTATTTGGTACTCGGCTCCGCATCACCTGCAAGCACATTCCACCGCACGGTGGCAAACAACGCAACGGTCATCCAAAAGCCGGCCAAATAATAACGACCCCGCCCCTAACTCGGGATGGCGGTGCTCTTTCCCTGCATATCATTAGCCCAATAAAATAATAAAGCGCAACTATACTACGCCACAGGTGTAAGCTCGCACGGCCAAACACCCCGTGCACTCAGGGCACATTAACGGTGAATCCTGACCAATCAGCGTCTTCACCACCACCCCCAGGATGGTAACAACATGTGAGCATTTAGCCTTTCTGACCACCGTCTAAGGCTCCCAACTATGCCAACGGCCAGTCCCCTTTTCGGGTCTCTCGCACCGAACCACATAGCCTAGGTCCAATTCCACTTGCCCGTTGCTCACGCCGCATATACAATTTAAGTCCTACGTGCGGCCCAAGCCTCTCTCAGATCCCAAAATTTTCCAAACAATCACATAACCCAGTTATGTTCAAGGCTGGTTCCCAGACCGCCAAATTAGCAGAACAACGATTCCGCTCAGTTTTCCGAGTGCGCCTTGGAGCTAACCTCCATGGATCCCTGCTGCAATCTACCGCGTAGAAACTCGAAAAACCCAAAGCACGGAGTCTTCTCCGGCAAAACGTATCAAATGCAACATCACCGATCCAGACAATACACGTCCGGGTAGGCTTCACACACAATGCCTATGCCCGTACTTACGATTCCGGACTCTATATGCAACACAAGGGGGACTATTCACATCAACCCCAAGGAACACCACGCACTCACCGCACACTCGCGGGAGCGGGATTCCCTATGCAGAAAGAAAGAGCTTCACATGCTCAAGAAGAGAATCGTTACCCTTGTAGTCCGCTTTGGCGCCATAGAAAAACTACACGGATGGAAATCTTCGCAAAGAACTTTCCTCAGCAGATTCGCTCTCAAATTTCGAAACGGTGCTCCGATGCTCCGCCGACGGCCGGAAAACCCTTCCTTCTTCCTCCTCTTTCCAACTCCTTGAAAGAGAGAATGGTTGGAGAGAAATGAATGATTAACTCCCCTATTCCCGGCCTTAACAGAGCAGGAAACCATCTGGGCCGTTGGATCTTAATTAAAGAAAATGAACGGTTCAGATCCGTTAAAAATTCTCCAGACCTGGGCCGAACATGGCTTGGCACACGGCCGTGTCCCAGGCCGTGTGCCTCGATCTAGGCACGATCGTCGAACGGAGAAAAGACACACGGGCAAAGACAAGCCCGTGTCTCACCTGACAAGCCCGTGTCGGGTTCCTTGACAAGCCCGTGTCCGGGGGCGTGTCACGCATAACCGCCACGACAACGGACACGACCCAAAAGAACACGGGTAGGGACACGGGTAGGCACACGCCCATGTCAAATGACATGCCCGTGTCACTTGGCCATGTTTCTAGCCGTGTCCTTCTCGGGATGAAAACGACCAAAAACACCAGCCAGACACGGCCTTGGACACGCCCGTGTCCTAGGCCGTGTACCCCTATACAGGCACCAAAAATCCCCTTTTTCGCGGCCGACTCAAACACAATTTTCGGGGCGTTACAAATCTCCCCCACTTAAGGAATTTCGTCCCGAAATTAAGTAAAGGTATACAAATCTAAATAATACTTGAGTGGAATAACTCGCGGTATTCCTCCAACATAGCTTGCTCTCGCTCCCAAGAAAGCTCCTCATGTCCGCAATTATTCCAACGAACTTTAACCATACGGATATCCTTATTGCGGAGTCTCTTGATTTCAACGTCTTCTATACGTACTGGCTTGACCTTTGTTGTCAAATCGTTATCAACCGGTACTTGATTTTCCGCAATGATCTGCGAAGGCTCTTGCACCGCCTTACGCAACACCGACACGTGGAACACGTCATGCAGCCCACTCAACTCCGCCGACAGCTTCAATCTATACGCCGCCTCGCCAACACGCTCCAGGATTTCAAATGGTCCAAGGTATCTCGGACTCAACTTCTTCAAGCATCGAACCCGCGATACACCCTTGAACGGCTTGATATTTAGATACACCATGTCGCCAACATTGAACTTCACGTTCCTATGCTTGGCGTTGTAATACTTTGCCTGCCTGTCCTGAGCGATTTTCAACCTTTCTTGAATTTTTCGTATCATTGAAGTGACGTCTTCCACCGCTTGACGTTTGTACAACTTCGATTCGCCTGCCTCCAACCAAGACAACGGCGTACGACACTTCCTACCGTACAAGACTTCGAAAGGCGCCATACCAATACTCGCCTGAAAGCTGTTGTTACACGCAAACTCCACCATATACAGGTGATCCTCCCAATGCTTTCCGAAATCTAGGACGCACATGCAAAGCATGTCCTCCATAGTCCTGTTGACCCTCTCGGTCTGACCATCGTCTGTGGATGAAAGGCTGTGCTGAAACTCAGCTTAGTTCCCAACATACTATGCACCAACCTCCAATCATTCGACGTAAAGCGTCCTTCTCGGTCACTAACAATACTGCAGGGCACACCATGCAATTGCACAATATTATCCACGTAGAGTTTGGCTAACTTTTCCACCGGATCTTCCTTCCTGTTCGGAATAAAGTGCGACACCTTTGTCAACCTATCTACGACCACCCAAATGGCATCATTTCCCTTCTGCGACTTCGGCAAACCGTGCACAAAATCCATAGATATGTCGTCAAATTTCCATTCTGGGATAGAGAGGGACTTCAAGAAACTTCCGGGCTTCTGGCATTCCGTCTTCACCAATGCACAAGTACGGCACTTGGCGACATAAAGTGCTACATCTTTCTTCAATCCTGGCCACCAGAATAATTTCTTCATGTCTCTATACATCTTTGTGCTTCCCGGATGGATCGAGTACTTGGTATGATGCGCCTCATACATCAAATCCTCCCGAAGATTATCCGCACTAAGAATGCATAGGCGACCGTCCTTCCTTAGCAAACCATCTTCAACAGCAAACTGGGAATTTGACTCATCCAATGACTCATCCAAGATCTGCTTCACGCTGTTATCCTGAACCAAAGCCCGTCGAACTCTATCAGCTAGGTCACATTGCACCTCTGTCCAAAACAGTTTCTCCTCAGCACTAGATTGCTTGTTGACGCAAGATATCTCCAAAGCCTCCAACTCATGGACCAATCTCTCATCATGTACCGATAACCAGTTGGCCTGCGCCGGAGTCCTGCGACTCAACGCATCCGCCACTGCATTTCCCTTCCCAGGCACATAATGTATATTGAAGGTGTAGTCCCCTAAGAACTCCATCCACCTCCGCTGCCTCATGTTCAGGTCCTTTTGGTCCAACAAGTACTTCAAGCTCTTATGATCGGTAAAAATATCGACCTTCACACCGTACAGGTAGTGCCTCCAAAGCTTTAGAGCAAATATCACGGCCGCTAACTCTAAGTCGTGAACCGGATAATTACTCTCATGAACCTTCAGTTGTCGTGAACCATAGGCTATCACTCTCCCATGGTGTAGCAGAACACAACCCAAACCACTACCCGAAGCATCACTATAGATCTCGAACCCTTCGGTTCCACTTGGCGAACATAACATAGGCGCTGTAGTCAACCGCCTCTTCAACTCCTCAAAAGCCTGTTCGCACTCCGGAGACCACACAAACTTCTGATCCTTCCTAGTCAACGTTGTGAGTTGTAGCGCTATCCGCGAGAAGTTCTCTACGAAGCACCTGTAGTAGCCAGCAAGCCCTAGAAAACTCCGGACCTCTGCCAATGTAGTCAAAGCAGGCCACTCTCGTATCGACACTATCTTCACCGGATCCACAGCTATCCCTTCTCCACTGACAACATGACCAAGGAACGCTATCGAGGATAACCAGAATTCACACTTGGAGAACTTAGCATACAACTGATTCCTCCTCAACATCTCCAACATCATGTGTAGATGATTGTAGTGATCCTCCTCGCACTGCGAGTACACCAGGATATCATCGATAAATACTATCACGAACCAATCCAAGTACTCTCTGAATGTCCTATTCATCAGATCCAAAAACACGGATGGCTCATTGGTCAATCCAAACGGCGTGACCGTGAACTCGTAATGCCAAAACCGCGTACTGAATGCTGTCTTTGGGATGTCTCTTTCCCTTATCCTCAATTGATAGTAACCGGACTTCAGATCTAACTTCGAATATACTGTTGACCCAACCAACTGATCAAATAGATCGTCAATCCTCGGAATCGGATACTTATTCTTTTCCGTAAGCTTGTTTAATTCCGGTAGTCGATACAAAGCCGCAAGGTCCCATCTTTAATCTTAACAAAGAGAACTGGTGCGCTCCAAGGCGACGAACTTGGACGCACATAATCTTGCTCTAGCAACTCTTGCAGTTGCATCTTCAACTCTGCCATCTCTCTTGGCGCTATCTGATAGGGGGAGCGTGACACTGGTTTGGCACCCGGTACCAGCGCTATAGTAAAGTCTATCTCTCGCTGAGGAGGGGCTCCTGGGAGATCATCTGGGAACACATCAGGATACTTGGACACAACTAAAATGTTGTCCAGACTTGGCTTAGGCGTCGAAGTCTGCACTAATGTGACAAACAGCTCTGCCCCAGACAGAATTGCCTTGATCCCCAGAGGGGTAGACGTCTACGTCTTGCCCAACCCCTTACACGCACCCAAATGCCATCTCACGACTAGCTCCCAACTGACCTCCAAGCAATTACAACCAATGCATACTTACTGCTCTGAGAGCCAGTCCACACCAAAGACCGCGTCCAACCCAAAACTAACTGCAACATATTCTATCAGCGCGCATTGAGCACTACTAGTCAACAACACATCCATTATGTCTTTCGCCATCGGAAGATGTACTCCGACATGCAATACAATTCCTTTGGGTAAACATGGACGCGAAGCCCCCTAAACGAACGGTGCTCTCGCCAAATAAATGAAAGTCAGGACAAATCTCAACACAAATAGTTCTAAGCTAACATGCACAAGGACGACATGTATTTACAGTTAACTGCTATAACTTTAAACCGTACCTGCCACCATGACAGCGAGCTTCCTGGCCTCCTACTGGCCCCGGCTGTACACTTCAGACTTCCTCTCGGACTTTGCACGTCCGCTCCAACACTCACGAGCAAAATGCCCCGTCTTCCCGCAGTTATAGCAAGCACCCGAGGTTCGGCCTGTAGTTTCCCCTGAAGCACCAAAAGAGGGAGCTGGACCCGACGTCCTAGCCTTCTTATACCACCTACGATATCCAAAATTTGAGGTAGCTGGTATTTTGAACCCTGTTTTCTTGGCACTAGAGTCCTCAACCGCTCCTGACGTAGATTCCTTAGTCTTCTGAGAACCATCTCGGCAAACTTGGAAAAAGTGCCCTTTCTCGCCACAAGTATGACAGATGTAAGTAATCTTGCTAGTCGATGATCTCACCTTCTTCTTCAGCGTTCTGCGAGATGCACCCCTCATAGGACTTGCAGAGTTCGATACCCTACTCACTGGTATCTGTTGAATTTTTCCCATATCCACTTCCGAAGATCTAGCCGACTCCACCAAGGCTCGTAATCCCATTAGTTTTGGTCCTAGAAGTAGAATTCGCAGTTCGTCACGCAGACCGCTATAGAATCTATCAACTATCGACCGCTCGCTCTCCAACTCAAAGCATGGGTAGCGACTTATCAAAAGAAATGCCTGCAAATACTCATCAACCGAGTGCGTACCCTGCACCAAGCACATGTTCAACGGCTGACCTGATGGCCTTCTAACTGTCATTTGATCCAACACACCACCCGACATTGAAGTCATCTCGGGGACAAAAGGTTGCACATTGCTTCCCTGCTGTGCACTAGTCATAGCGAGCACCACTTCAACGATCCTTCTTATGGTTTCAAACGAAGTAGGGGTCTCAAGTACGCCACTGGGTGCACTATAATCCTTAGAAATCAGATGTTCTGTCGGTTCTGCGCCACTCTCGGTCACCTATAGTCGTACAAAACACCAATAAGTGACCATATAAAATTGCAAAAAGTAATTATAGGAACGCGCAGGTTCCTTAAACACGAGTATTTTTCATTCCTAAGTGGACATTCATGGGTTCTTTTAAATGTTATAATGATGACGCACACATGTGCTCACTACCCCTTAAAAGAATTCGCCCACGAATTCATTTAAGCCTGACCGTAACCAGAAGTCTGATACCAAATTGTAACACCCCCATCCGTCGCATGGCATATAACAGAAGGTCCAGCTGGAACCCGACGCCATATACCACAGACAGTCAGAAGGGTTACATAAGGATATTCAAACTATCCAATTAAGACTACACGTCCTACACAGAGCATTCTAGCGGAAGCTTTTAAAGTTGAAATAACCCAAATCTTAAATCCATATCCAAGAATGTCCACATCCACACAATAGGAATGAAACCCCAAATAAACTAAAAAGGGTACATGGCTTTATGGCCTTACAAATGTTCACTTAATAAAAACATATCTTACATACATCGGCTCGCAGGCCGGCCACACATGAAAAAAATAAAAACAACTATTCGCTTTGGCCTTCTAGGGCCAGCACAGTAATATGGGCTCCAGCCCGCTATTTGGTACTCGGCTCCGCAATACCTGCAAGCACATTCCACCGCACGGTGGCAAACAAAGAAACGGTCAGCCAAAAGCCGACCAAATTATAACGACCCCGCCCCTAACTCGGGACGGTGGTGCTCTTTTCCTGCATATCATTAGCCCAATAAAATAATAAAGCGCAACTATACTACGCCACAGGTGTAAGCTCGCACGGCCAAACACCCCGTGCACTCAGGGCACATTAACGGTGAATCCTGACCAATCAGCGTCTTCACCGCCACCCCCAGGATGGCAACAACATGTGAGCATTTAGCCTTTCTAACCACCCCCAACTATGCCAACGGCCAGTCCCCTTTTCGGGTCTCTCACACCGAACCACATAGCCTAGGTCCAATTCCACTTGCCTGTTGCTCACGCCGCATATACAATTTAAGTCCTACGCGCGGGCCAAGCTTCTCTTGGATCCCAAAATTTTCCAAACAATCACATAACCCAGTTATGTTCAAGGCCGGTTCCCAGACCGCCAAATTAGCAGAACAACGATTCCGCTCAGTTTTCTGGGTGCGCCTTGGAGCTAATCTCCAATGATCCCTGCTGCAATCTACCGTGTAGAAACTCGAAAAACCCAAAGCACGGAGTCTTCTCCGGCAAAACGTATCAAATGCAACATCACCGATCCAGACAATACACGTCAGGGTAGCCTTCACACACAATGCCTATGCCCGTACTTATGATTCCGGACTCTATATGCAACACAAGGGGGACTATTCACATCAACCCCAAGGAACACCACACACTGACCGCACACTTGTGGGAGCGGGATTCCCTATGCAGAAAGAAAGAGCTTCACATGCTCAAGAAGAGAATCGTTACCCTTGTAGTCTGCTTTGGCACCATGGAAAAACTACACAGGTGGAAATCTTCGCAACGAACTTTCCTCCGCAGATCCACTCTCAGATTTCGAAACGGTGCTCCGATGCTCCGTCGGCGGCCGAAAAACCCTTCCTTCTTCCTCCTCTTTCCAACTCCTTGAGAGAGAGAATGGTTGGAGAGAAATGAAGGATTAACTCCCATATTCCCGGCCTTAACAGAGCAGGAAACCATCTGGGTCGTTGGATCTTAATTAAAGAAAACGAACAGCTCAGATCCGTTCAAAAATCTCCAGACCTGGGCCGAACACGGCTTGGCACAATGTCGTGTCCCAGGCCGTGTGCCTCGATCCAGGCACGATCGTCGAACGGAGAAAAGACACACGGGCAAAGACACGCCCGTGTCTCACCTGACATGCCCGTGTCCGGGGGCGTGTCACGCATAACCGCCACGACAACGGACACGACCCAAAAGAACATGGGTAGGGACACGGGTAGGCACACGCCCGTGTCAAATGACACGCCCGTGTGACTTAGCCATGTTTCTAGACGTGTCCTTCTCGGGATTAAAACGGCCAAAAACACCAGCCATACACGGCCTTGTACACGCCCGTGTCCTAGGCCGTGTACCCCTATACATGCACCAAAAATCCCCTTTTTCGCGACCGACCCAAACACAATTTTCGGGGCGTTACAGTGGTGGCCTCCCAAATCAATGGAGAGTTCGAGACAAGAGAGCCCCCTCTTCAGAGGTATCTTGTCAAGGAAAAGGGCCTCATTGGTCCATTCCGCACTTTCTCCGATCGACACGTGCTATTAGAGGAGAACACGGAGGCCGATCATCTCGCCAAGTTTGGCCCTCGGGCAGGGGGAACTGTGACTGAGATGTTCTAACCATCCATAAAAGAAGGCGAGCTGATGTAGATCGACCAACATCCCTCGTGGATGGACCCCTTTGTCATTTTCCTAACAACAGGAGGGCTCCCAGAGAAAATCCCAAAAATGCGAAAGTTCAGATACAAGTCGGCATATTACTTGCTGCGAGAAGGTGTCCTATATCGTAAGAACCTATCTTGGCTCCTGCCTAGATGCGTTGCCGAGGAGGAGATCCTTAGGGTCTTATAAGAAATCCACTCCGAGGAGAGTGGCATCCACTCGGGAAGCCAAACCCTGGAAAAAAGGGTGTTGAGGAATGGGTACTTCTGGCCAACCATTAGCAAAGACACCGCGGAGTATGCGAAGAAATGTTAGAAGTTCCAACTCTATGCACCACTCTAGCTCCTATCAATACAAAGAATTAGGATGATCACAGCGCCATGATCCTTTGTCATATAGGGACTGGACCTGGTAGTACCTTTTCCTCAAGCTAGTGGCCAAAGGAAATTCCTCTTGGTCATGGTGGACTACTTCTCAAAGTGGTTGGAAGTCAAAGCGCTGGCAAAGGTAACCTCAGAGGTGATCCGAAACTTTATATGTGGAGAAATAATTTGTTGACACGGGTTACCTTTGGCCATAGTCATAGATAATGGACTACAATTCGCCATCAATGAGTTCATCAGTTTTTGCGACTAGTTGGGTATCGACCTCCGATTCGCGTCGGTCCATCACCCCAGGAGCAACGGGTAGGTGGAAGCCGCAAACATGATAATTGTTAACTTGCTAAAGAAGAAGGTAGAGAACTTGAAGGGTAACTAGGTGGAGCAACTTCCCTCAGTCCTTTGGGCCATGAGGACCACTGCGAACACGACCATAGTGGATACCCATTTCAAGCTATCTCATGGGTCCAATGTTGTGCTCCCAATATAGTTTAAGGTAGAGTCACCACGGGTCATCATCGTAGGAGAAGGTAATGAGTAATGGATGGTGGGGAACGAGGAAGAATAGCGGCTCTCGCTCGACCTTGTGGAAGAACTTCACGAAATGTCAGTCCTTAGCCAGGAAGAGATCAAGATTCGGATGGCGAGGTACTTCAACAAGAACATCAGGATCAATCACTTTGTAAAAGGAGACTGGTCCTCATAAAGGTCGACGTCGCAGGTAGGGGAAGCCATGGGGAAGCTCCACCCTACCTAGGAAGGACCCTTTGTAATCCTCGAGGCACTCGCCTCAGGGAGCTACTGCATCCAGAATGCCAAGGGAACACACCTCAATAACACTTAGAGTGGTGTTAACCTGAAGCGCTTTTACCCATGAAATAAACAGATTTCTCTAATTTTTTATGTTATCCTTTCATTTCTTCATCATGGCTCAACAATTCCAAATCGAAGCACCCCCTGATAATATCGCGCTTATCGAGATCTCACTAGCCGTTAGAGTAGGCATGTCGCTTGGGTGGAAGGCTGAGATGAGAACAACTCCAAACAAAAGTGCACTCGATAGGATCCCGTTGATGTGTAACACCCCCTATCCGTCGCATATCATATAGCAGTAGGTTCGGCCGGGGCCCGACGCCATATACTACAGAAAGACCGGTTGGTTACTCATGGAAACCATCCAACCAGTCATAACGTCCTACACAGAGCATTCTAGCAGAAGCAGATTAATAAGTTGCAACAAAGAACCTAGCACTAAAGCATGAATGTCCACTAATACCAAATAGGAATGTTATACATACACCAGTACAAGCCTTAAGGCCTTACAACATGGTTCACTTGATATTACATGTTTTACAAATCACGGCACGCAGGCCGGTCATACATGAATAAAGCAGTAAACACTCCACTTAGGCCTTCGAGGGCCGGCTTCGCAAATTGGGCTTTAGCCCGCTATTGACTGCTTGGTCCAGCAGCACCTGCAAGCAACAAACCACCGCACGGTGGCAAAACAAGGCAACGGTCAGCAATGCTGACCAAATTATAACGATCCCGCCCCCGGCTCGGGGCGGCGATGCTCCTTCCCTGCATTTCATTAGCATAAGCGAGCAATATAACAATATTCATTTCATCATAGATGTTGGCTCGCATGGCCACACGCCCCGTGATCTCAGGGCACATTCTCGGTGAACCGGTCGATGTCACGTCAATTAAAGTCATAGACATTCCGGACTCACCACCGCCACTTTGACGACCAAACCTATGAGCATTTTGTCTTCTTGGCCTAGGTGTAACGCCCCGTATTTTTTTTGTCGTTGAATGATTGTATACGCTTGATGGGCGTTACTTTGGCTTTCGCCGTTGTTCGAGCATGGTTTTTACGCGGGCTTTCGAATGGCTGTTTTGGTAGCCTAGTTGCACGATTCCCCAGCAAGCCGGAGTCCAATTTTAGGGACTCGGTGAGGGCTCTTAGGGAATGCTTGCTCTTTTTCGAGCCCAGGTAATATGCTCACAACGGGTTGTATGTGTACAGAAAACAAAAAAGGGTAAGAAGTTCTTAAGGAAGAAATGGTCTAGGACGAAACAGAAACACTTTTCAAAACAGTGAAAAATGGTCATTTTTGTGCATGACACGGCCTGGGACACGGGCGTGTCCCAGGGCGTGTCTAGCTCGGGATGCGGTTTGGCTTTGTAGTCGTCGAACTTCGTTCGACGAAGTTGAGGGAGGAACACGCCCCCCGACACGGGCGTGTCGGGGCGTGACCCAGGGCATGACCTGGGGCGTGACCTCCTTGACTCGACGAAATTTCTTGTGTCGAGTTAAGCTCGACAAATGGGGTACACGCCCCGTGACACGGGCGTGTCACGGTCCGTATCCCGCTTTGTCAAGTGTCGAGTGTTCAGTATCGAGTGTCGAGTGTCGAGTGTCGGGTGTCGAGAGAGGGTACACGGCCTGTGACACAGGCGTGTCACAGGGCGTGTCCAGCTTTGTCGAGTGTCGAGTGTCGAGTTAGTGTCGAGTGTCGAGTGTCGAGAGGGGGTACACGGCCTATGACACGGGCGTGTCACAGGGCGTGTCCAGCTTTGTGTCGACACTTTTGGTCGACGAGATGTCGAGACACGAGTTACACGCCCTAGGTCACGGGCGTGACCGACACGTCACGGGCGTGTACCCGGCCGTGTACCTTGTGGATAAACTTGGATTTGTTGACTTTCTGCGCCGCTTAAGGTACACGCCCGGTGACACGGGCCTGTCACAGGGCGTGACTGGGCCGAAAATCACTTTTTTCCAGTTTTTTGTGCCGTTCATTTCTTTGATTCAGGATCAAATGGACCAGCTCGGTTCTGGAGGAAATAAGGCCGAAACAGAGATTGCTTCTCCTCATTTCACCTTCTTCTTCATCTTCTTCCTCATTCCAAAAGGAACTCAAGGGAGCAAAGCTAAGACAAGAGAAGAAAAGATAGGAGCAGCCGTCGCGGTGTCATCTCGGTTCAGGCAAGCGGTGTTCTTCACCCTTGCCAATCTTGTTTTCTTGTTCTTTGATTGTGCAAGTTTAGCTAGTTTTCCTCTTTCACGTTTACTAGCTTGTTCAATTTTATTAGTCTTGTTCCTTCAAGTCTTACATGATTACATCCTAATATTTTCCCTATGCTCATTTAAGTCTTATGCTCGTTTGATTCATGTAGCCTTTCTTGTTCATGTTGCTCTTCTTGTTCATATCAAAATCATGTGATTCTTTCTTGTGCAAGTAATCAAACTCTATCAAGTTTGACATAACTTGGGCAATTTGTAGTCATGAGTGAGGACGAAGGAAGGAAACGTGTGTAGGTTGGGTTATGGTGAGATTTGCTTATGGTGTTGAGCTTGGGTTCGCTTATGGTGAGTTTTGCGAGGCGAATTGTGAACCATGGCAGGAGCGTTTGTGTGAGGATTCGGTAAGGGGTGGTGTGGTTTAAGCCTTGGTGGCCACCGGGTTTGGATTTGTGGTGGAGAGCACCATTTTGGCCCCGATGTGGGCTAGCTTTTATTGGTGCGTTCCACTTTAGGGCCGCCACCAAAAGACCCTTGCGGAATCGAAATTAACTGCTGCTTAGGTTTCACTAGTATGGTTGTTTCTTGTTCTAAAGATGATGGATTGGGCATGTGTATTGCCTTTTTGCACATGCGGGTTGAGCAGGACTTGATGAGAATTGCACGCACTTGGTGCGTTTGACACTTTGGATTGACAGTGTTTAACACCTGTTTTCCACCTGTTCTTTTCACTCATTTTACTTACATGAAACATTGTTACGGGGTCGGTAAGCCCCTTCGTCATATTTTCTAAACTTCATACTCTATTGTGTAACTTTAATGATTGCTGATGTGTTCTTTCTTGAATGCCTCAGGTGCAGGTTGTAGCCGGTTGAGCGGCTAGTGCTTGGATCGAGTTTCTTTGGAGCTAGCCGAGCTTACTTAGCGAGGTAGTTCTTTACTTTGTGTACAAACATACATGTGCCTCAATGGGTTCGTGTCAGCTTGTTGGTGCCCGTTGGTGGCTTTCTTTACTTGTGATATATGAATGCTAGACTGCTACTATGACTCATTTGGATGGGATGATATCTCTTTGCTCTTGGGAAGGATTTATGCTAGGTTGTATTAGATATTTTCAAGATAAAATAAACCTATTATCCTATATCATGCATACATGTTTTGATAAACTAAGACGTATTTTCCAAACAACGTAAAAAGGATGATTTCTTATATGATTATAAATCTAGGATGCATATCGGAGATCATCATACGTAAACTAAAGTACTTTCCGCCGCGTACAAATACATGTTTTGATCCATAAGGCCGAGGGATACGGCCATCAAATTAAACAGTTTTCTTGCATTCAACTTATGGTTTTCAACTACTAAAGGAAGCGTCGAGCATTTGCCTGAGCGTGTGCAGTTATCCCCTGCACGACGTGGCATCACAACACGTAGTTCCTCTGACTCTGATACGATGTACTCGTTGAGGAAATGCGGGTTGTGACAGTTGGTATCAGAGGGAGGTTTGCTTGACAATTGGTCGGGCAAACTTTCCTTTTTGTCATTGTCGTAAGCATCATATCATACACACACCGAGGTGCCATCAGTATGTCTTGGCCGAAGCACGCACACTACACTCATGACATGAACATAAGTATACGGGGCATATTATGTAGTATGGGATGCATAATATGTGGTTGTATATGGATCCACCATAGGGGCAACATCTGCGGGTTATGTAGTATGAGATGCATAACCTTACCACATGGATGCGACTAGCACATTTTCTTTTCTTCGTTGCATGCAATGCTATGTAGTATGGGATGCATAGTATTGTGATGCGTACGACCGCTCATGGCATGCATTAAGGCCTTTTCTAGAATGCATAGCACAACACGCATAACATAACATTTCATGGGCACAACGTGCCAAGCTAAAGATGTACCTGATGACACCTGTACACTCATGGTTTTGGGTCAAATAAATTCATGCATTCATGGTTTAGGCACAAGTTAGTGGATGACAGTGAGTCATCTTAGGCTAGGCATCACATCATTCTTAAACTCCCAAAGCAAGTTAGCAGTTGAGGTTCATATTTAGACATGTATAGTCTGTACATAGCAGTTGTGTGTTTTGTTGGGTTTGAGCTTGATCCGGGTGAATGTGTGTATAGGATGTCGAAGCGTCCAGTGACAAGGCAAACTCCCCAATCCGAGGGCGAGTCTTCGGGCGCGCAGAATAATGCCCTGATGGATAGGCTACGCCAAAGTAATGAGGCGTTGATAAGGCAGGTGCAGGATGTGCAGTCCCAGCTCCAAGCTATATCATCAACGATGTCTGGGATGGCACCAAAGTGCAAGAGACTGTCAGAGGCCCCTCTGTTTCTACTCCTTCCGTGGCGTTGATACCCCCAGTTGTGGTTCCTCCTGCGATGACTTTTATCTCACAATTTCAGCGACTTGGACCACCTACTTATGATGGAAAAGCGGACTTTGTGATTTTGGATGATTGGGTGATCACGTTGGAAGAGATGTTTGTCTATTCTGGCGTTACCGAGGACCAGAAGGTGATGCTTGCCGCCTATCAACTAAAATGGTTAGCCAAAGGTTGGTGGTTGCGAGAAAAGGAAAGCCTAGGGGCGGGATGTTCATGGGAAGCCTTCAAAGAAATGTTACGGCGCAAGTTTCTGACGTCAGTGGAAAGGGACCGCTTGATGAATGACTTCTTGTACCTGAAGCAGAGGAAACTCACGGTTAGTGAGTATGAAATTAAGTTTAGCAAGCTAAGTCGGTTCGCTCCGAGCTTGGTGACTACGGAAGCTGACCGAGTAAAGCTATTTCTTGGCGGACTCTGCAGCGACATGCAGCAGTTCGCAAGTGCTTATGGAGCGACAAGTTACACCAGTGTGGTTGAGGCTGCTTTGAAGGTGGAAGCTATAGAAACTGCAAAATAAAGAGGGCAGCTGATGAGGAAGGATAAGAGAAAGCTGGTGGGAGGGAAAAGCTCTCAAGAAGCAGACGTACGGAAGAAGGATAAGGAGACGTGTAGCTTCTGTGGCCGGTCAGGCCACCCATTTGAGAAATGTTTCAAGCGGTTGGGGATGCAGAAGGAGCAGGTGCACGCCATTCAGGGTGCGCCAGCCAGAGATGTAGAGTGTGCAGTGTGTGGACGGAAGGGACATGATTCTGCCTATTGCTGGGCCAAAGAGAAAGCCTGTTATCAGTGTGGCAAACAGGGACATCTCAAGGCAAGGTGCCCACAAAACCAGCCCGTGCTGCAGCAAATGCCACTCCAGGCTTTGCCTCTGCCTCCGCATTTGGACAAAGGAAAAGGGAAGTTAAATGTGATTTCTGCAGAGGAAGCTAAGATGTCACCTCAGGTTATCTCAGGTTCGATTCCTTCCTTTGGTTCACGTGTTGTTTATGCCTCTTACGAGTAGTTCTTAGCTACATCTGTACCCTTATAGGAAACTTTAAGGTAAAGAACCGTTGGGCACGTGTTCTCTTCGATTCTGCCGCGACCCATTCCTTTGTGTCTCGAACCTTTCTGGATCGGTATCATTTGACACCAGATCGAGTGGGGAATGCCTTTTTGGTGAAATTTCCTTCCGGTGTTTCTGTGGTTGCAGACTGGGGTCTTCTTGATTGTCCCATTTTGTTGGGGGATTTCGTAGCGAAGGCTGATTTCAAAGTGATCGATTTGGAAGATTTTGACGTCATTCTGGGCATGGACTGGTTATCCCGCTATGACGCTGTCATCCAGTGCAAAGGAAAGCGCTTGGATTTTATCAAGGACAATGGTCAGCCGGGAAATGTTTATGGTGATTCTTGCCAGGATCCTCCAGGGATTTTGGCGGTATGTGTTCGGACGTTGTTTGTTTCCGACTGTTTTGCTTGTCTAGTCTCAGTTGTGGGGACTAGTGCTGTTTTGCCGCGTTTGGAGGAGATTCCTGTTGTGCGTGAATTTCCAGATGTTTTTCCTACTGATCTTCCTGGTCTTCCCCCTGATTGTGATGTTGAGTTTGTCATTGATTTGGAGTCGGGTACGCGGCCTATTGCGAAAGCGTCGTATAGAATGGCCCCGTGTGAGCTAGCCGAATTGCGTACACAGCTGGATGACTTATTTGCAAAGGGGTTTATCCGGCCAAGTTCATCACCTTGGGGTGCACCTGTGTTATTTGTGAAGAAGAAAGATGGGTCGATGCGGCTTTGCATCGATTACCGGGAGTTGAACAAGGTGACTATTAAAAATAAGTACCCACTGCCAAGAATTGATGATTTGTTTGATCAATCGCATGGCAGTTCAGTATTTTTGAAGATTCACTACTAGAAATATGAGTATTAGCTACACTTTTTTTTGCCAGGGTCAAAATCCGTGGCTAATAGTTAGGTATTATCCACAGTTCATAATTCGTGGCAAATAATTAAGTATTAGCCACGGATAACAAATTCGTGGCAAAAAACTAAATCATTAGCCACGGCCTTAACGAAATCGTGGCTAAACAAATATTATTATATAGTATTTCCAATTAAACTTTTAATTATATGTTAAATAGTCTAACATCCGCCCGTGAAACCTAAAAAATCTGCCATTTAGGGGCAGCGACTGTGGAGATGAACAAGAAATCCACTAGCTGCGCTATCTATGAGAACTCAAACCTCTCTTCGTTCTGCGCTGGATGCGTCAACTACAGGTGAATCCATCACCACATCTCGATTCACTTCATTCTCCTCCCCCCGCCCCCCATTTTCTCCGATTTTTCGCTGTTTTTTGATCCCTCCATTTTTCATGAAGATTAAGCGAATGCTACGCCGGCTTGAGATATTTGCACAGAAAGCGGAGCTCCCTCTATGCGAGGTTGGAAGGAGCATTGGAGACAAAGGTAGGTTTGATTTCCTAAGTATTGGCATGGCTTCTGATGTCGCACTGGGCTGCATCCCACACACCCCCAACCCCTTTCTGCAAGCTCTCCTCATGAAACCAGTTGATATTTTGACACTACATCCTTCCCAGTGTCATTCTTCTGACCAATTTAGTGTGCTTTCTATAATATTATTCCGGTGTGTAGAAAACAATGGAAGATCAGCGCAGCTGGAGACTCAAGAAGGAAATAATTAAAAATTTGAAGGAGCAGCTACACAACAAGCAGAAGCAACTCTCCAAAGGTTGGTCTTTTTATAGGTAATGGATTGCAAGTGTTGAGCTACCTCAGTTTTGTTTTCTTTCTTCTAAATGATTTTGGATATTTTTGGTGGCTCATCACTCATCATTAGAAAGAACAATGGTTGCAAAAGATTCAGACGATTTTAATAGTAAATTCAAGCTTCTGGAGTCTGCTTTCTCTAAGGTATCCGTTTTACAATCTGCAATGATAAGATTGCTTTCGGAATTGACTTGTTCTTATAAAAAAATTCGCTTAATCTGATATTATTTACCATTCCCAGTTAAAGGAAAAGCGTGAGGATGTCGACAACAAGTTTCACAATCTCAGTGTCTTTGTTTTTATGCCTATCTTCTCAAAATTAACCCACAATGCCTAGCTTCTGGAGTCTGTTAGATATGAACTCTTCTTTTAATATTTTTTGCCCTCTGCCTATCTTCTCAAAAACACTAAGTCTTATAGAACTATCCAAACATATGCTGGCCAATGCTGTGCATCGTCGTGGATAGTGATTATTCTCCTATTTTGGTAGATTTGCTGTGGTGGATCCTTTTGCAGAACATTTTTATATGGTCTTGGATTGATACCAAGCTGCTGCAGTATACACTAGCATCCGCTTGTAAGGTGATATACCTGTTTTCTGCAGGTCCAGCAAGCCTATAATTTTACTGAAAATATGTGTTCTTCCAAGGAACAATACTACTACCACTTCAATGGCTGCTTCAGTTTTCTTTCCTTTACCCCTAACCTGGTAATTCAATTTCTTTCTGAAGATTTGATTGCCCATTCTTTTCCATGCTATTTGGAGCTGGTAATTGGGTATTTCCAATATAGGTTTTGCATTATACATAATTTTTACTTAATTCTCCTAATTGTTTGTAGAAGACCAACACTATTCTCCACATATACATTTTCATGATAGATGAAGTGTTGATAATGCATTATTGTTGCCATTCATTTTTTATTTGAGCTTTTTGGAGTTATAATGTCCATGATTGATACTTTTCCAGCTAGTAATTATGATTGCTTCTAAATGTGTATATGCATTTGTCATTGATTTTATTTTAATGATTTCAAATTTAGGATGATATGATGTCATAATTCTTCCGGTTCATGAGTGCAAGTGGAACTTTAAGGAAGGGTATGTTGCGATCCTTTCAACACCGAGACCTGGTTCAGGTTTGAAATTTAAACCTTTTATTCCTCTGATTTTCACACTACTTTTGTATATCTAGAACATTTTTTAATATTTTCTCCATAGTTTTTTTTCATGCAATGCGGAGAGAAATATTGTCCAGGATACATTTTCTGCATTTGGTACTGTTCTTTCGTGCAAGGTTGCTACAGATCCTTCTGGCCATTCTAAAGGATATGGTTTTGTTCAGTTTGATAGCACTGAAGCTGCACAAAATGCCATTGACAAGTTAAATAACTGCTTGATAGAAATTGGGATACCAATGCTGATAAACAAATCATAAATAGACACTTTGGCCATGCTATAAATGTGAATGGTAAGAGGATTGCCTCTAAAATTTTGCAAAAATATGATCAAGAAATGGTAGGGATAATAGAACAAATGGAGAAAACTTGTCTCCTAAGTAGTTAGGATAATGATACGGTGATGAATTTCTCATAGTGATATTTGTTAATTTCTTGCCTAGTTTATGATATCTGCTTTGTGAGATGTTTAATCTTTTTCTGATTTTTTTTCCATTCTGGCTATTAACATCTTATCACATAAAACTTGAAACTGTAGTAGTTCTTCAATTTGTCTCAGGTTCTCTGTGATGGCAAATTACCTTTTGTGGGAATGACTGAAAAAGTGGAGCAGGAGTTAGCTTGGAAGGTGTTACCTTGTTCCAATTGCCATCTCCATTAAGGTTTTTCAAAAGAATATTGCAAATGCAATGCTGTGTTTCAATTTTTGCAGGCCGAGCGTTCTGATATTTTTGTGACACCAAATGTGTATAAATTGCTTTATTCATTTCATGCATGTCGAAACAGCTGGAGAAGAGCAGCTAGTTACATTTACCAGTATTCTATTAGATTAAGGAATGAAGTAAATATGGATGACACAAAAAAGTTTCCCGCATCCCTTCAAGAGAGGTTAGAGGGACTTTCTGCAGGAATTATTGCGCTGCAACTTGCCGATAATGGTTCTTCTTGGATTGATTCTAATCACGACGATTACTTTTCGTTGAATCATGGTTTACCACATAAAAGAGTTCGAAATGTCTTAGCAGTAAAATGTAAGAGTTTATTTTCATTAAAGTTTTTTATTGCTAGTCAGATAATTATCTTGTATTCTTTCCAGTTTCTCCCGTCAATGATCATCATTATGAGGCGCTGCAGTACAGTGTTGCTTATAGATCCTTTTACTTCTATTCGTCAAGAGAACTTCTATGATTCCTCATAGAAAAAGGGAAGAAATAGATTCCTAATTTTCTTGCAATATGCTAACGGAAATTTTTTCCCCTTTGAAAGGGGAAACTAGATCTGATATACTCTAGAGGGGGGTGAATAGAGTATATGGTGCTTTTTAAAACACAAAGAAAATCTTTTGCAAGGCTTTACAACAATTGTTGTAATGAATGTGAGCAGGGAAGCAGAAATAAAATGAACCACAAAACTAAGCTATGCACAAAAGAATCTAGTCCAGAAACAAAAGAAAAACATGCACAACCAGAAGACACAAGGAAATATAGTGGTTCCCCAACTTGGGTACATCCACTCTTCTACCACCCTAGGTAGGAATCCACTGCAGGATGAGTTGATCAGGTGTCCTGGGCACCAATGAGCTTTTGATAAGGTGCTCAAAAACCAAAACAGATTTTTTGATCAGGTGTCTTGCCACCAATGAGCTTTTGACAAGGTGCTCAAAAACCAACTTCAAACTTTTGAAGGGAGTTTGAAAAACCCTTTACAGAATGGGGGTGAGAGAGTGATGGGAGTCTTCTCTTTCTCAAGCAACTGAGAAGACTATGTGGATTCAGTGATGTTGTCAAAGCTCCCCCTGAGTCCTTGAAGTCTTCAGGAAGATGAGCTTTGCTGAGGGTGATAGGCCTTCAAAGATAGATCTCCAGCAAAGGATGATTTCAGCAAGCTGAAATGTTGATTGTCTGGAGTCTTGAAGTGATGTTGGCCTTGAACACTTGAGAGCTGAAAAATGCTTGAAAGCTTGATCTCTTCTTGATGAGTGTTCTTCAGAATTATTGTTGACAGAAAATTTTTCAGAGTCTCTGTATATTGAGAGATGTCCTATTCTTGTCAATCTCTCTTAACTGTATTGTTGATTCAAAAAACATTCTCTCTTTTATTCCCTGAATCTCAATAGGAAAATTGCTCTGTCAAAGATAGCCGTTGGTCTGAATTAATTACAGCCTTAATTGCATAAAATATTCTGAAGGAAAGTCCACTGAATTGTTCCTTGAAAAATCCCTTGAAACTTGCTCCAGAATTAAATGAAAACGGCTGGCAGATCTTCTGACTTAAATGCAGAATAACTTCTATCTGATTTGAATTTGAATTCTGAAGATCAACTGAAAACGTCGAACTGAGCTCTGCTATCGTCGAGCTGAGCTCAGCGAACTGGAAAAAGCAAGCAGCAAAGAAATCGTCGATCTGAGCTCAAAGATCGTCGAACTGAGCTCAGAGATAAAGATCCAGTACAGAGTCAAAATCGTCGACCTGAGCTCAGCGATCGTCGAATGGAGTTCGACGATATTGAGAAGTTGAGCTCAGCGATCGTCGACCAGAGCTCGACGAAATTGAGAGGCTTGAGCTCAGCGATCGTCGAATGGAGCTCGACGATCTGCCAAAGTTGAGCTAGACGATCGTCGACCGGAGTTCGACGAAACGTCGTGCTGAGCTCGACGATTTGGACTTAGTCTCCAGAAAAACTTGGGTCTTCAGAGCAGCTTCCAAACCTAGACTCCTGATCCCTTAGACTCAATTCTAATTGACCTATAATCTATACAGAAGGTCAAAACATAGAATCCTAGAGACATAGTGATCCTGACCCAAATTAGTAATAGGGTGTTCCAACAATCTCCCCCTATTTGGGTTAGGAAAACTATTTACAGACATTGAAAAACAAACAACATCATACAGACAGAAAAGCACAGAACAACAATAACAAGACACAGAGCAGAACCATCACAGAGATATATATTATATATGTGATATCCAGATAGCAGTTAGAAGAACCAAAAGTTGTCACCTTACAGAGTTATTCCTTTTCTTTGCCTTTTACCATTTTAATTTCCCTGTTAGGATTTAATGCTTGTTGTTTTGATCTGGTATCATCAGCTGCACCCAAATAGATTTGCTTTGAAGCCCTGGGAACCACTGCAGCTGGATGCAACTCCATGTACCTGTCTGCATCAAAAAACTTACTGGAAGCATATCTTTCTAACTCTTTTTGCCTCTGCTCTGACATGGTGGATATGTTGGAGGTGTCTAGCCCTTGTTCCTTTGCTTTCTTTATCTGATCTAAGGCAGCCAGTTCTTTCATCCTTGCAGTCCAAGCCATAGGATTTTTCTCAGGATCCTCAAATGGAACAGGTGGCTCATACCTGTTGGAAGTAGTTTCTTGAGGTGTCCTGGCAGTCACATTTTCTCTAAGCTTATAAGGGAATGGACCTGAAGATGTATCAGAAGAAACATGTCCACCCCTGGAATAAGGATGCTGCCTGGAGTGTCCTTTGGAGTAAACCTGAGTTTCTCTTTGGTTTCCCCTATATCCTCCCCTTCTAGAGTAGGACCCCCTAGATTGGCTTTCCCTTTGATATGTTCTTGCATGAGGCTGGTAGGGAGCCTGGCTTCTAGCAGGGCCTGATCTTGCAGAGCTGCCACCTGCACCTGCATCAGGTGGAGGTGGTGGAGGAGGATGAGGGTGCTTGGACTGGGAAGAATCTTTATCAAACTTCCTCTTCTTCTTCATTGCCTTTAACTGGTTCCTGGAGAATTGCATCCAATGCTCAGAGATTGGGCAATTGTGCAGAATATAATATGGAACATCATTATCATCTCTGACTTTGGCAGGAGGAACTCTCTTCAAGGCCTTACTTCTTGCCTTTCTTTTCCTTGCAATTGTGGCAGATGAGTCATCAGAAGCAGTAGCATAATCCTCAGATTCAGAGCTTTGTTCATCATACAAGGCATCAAGCTTCTTCATCAAATCCTCTTTTAACTGGACAGCAGCTGATGGGGCAGAAGATACAGAAACAGGAGGAGCAACAGGAGCAGCAGCAGATGTTACAACAATTACAGGAGCAGCAGCAGCTTCAGAGATAATAACTTCAACAGCAGGCTCAACATCAACAGCCTCTGTCATCAGAAAATCCTGTGAGAAGGGCTCAACAGCAGCAGATATTACTTCAGAGGTAGACACAGCATTGTCTTCAGCAGCAGCAGCATCAGCATCATCATAAGCAGCAGTCACTGACTGAATAAAATCAGAGAGGATTCTGGGGTCACAGCAGGAGAAGGGCACTAGAGCCCTGGTCAAGTCTTCTGACTGGGCAGCAAGAACCTCTGGGGGCTGGACAGCATAGACTTCTGGAAGGCAGCTGAAGTAAGCAGTGTCAAAAGTAGATAGCAAGGACCTTAGGTCTATTGCTATTACTAGTGTAGCAGCAGCAGCAGAAGCAGACACAGCAGGGGCAGCAGCAGAAACAACAGCAAGAGGAGCAGCAGCAGCAACAGCTTCATAAGGCATCTCCCCCTGCCTGGATGCAGAAACCTGTGCATCAAGGCACACAGCTGGGGGTGCTGCTGCAGGGGTAAGGAAGGAGGACAGCCTGGCAGAGAGAGCTGCCACTGATTGTTGCAGAGGAGCTAAGGAGGCCTCCATGAGAAGGGAGAGCCTAGGAGCAAGGAGCTCATACAACAGATCAGCAAGGGCTGGGAGATCTACATGCTCAAAGGGAGCAGAGGTAGAGGGTACAGGGATGCCTGATGGAGCTGGAGGAGGAGGGCTGAAGGGTGGAAGGGATGGCTCAGGAGAGGGTATGGTAGAGATGGAGGGTACAGGAATGGAAATGGAGGGAGAGAAGGTGGGTTGATCAATAATTTGATGGAGAAGGTCTTGGAAAGTTGTTGAGGTGGTGGGTAAATCTGGAGGAGAGGAGGGGGAATCATCCATGTAGGATTCATCCAAGAGAGTGAAGGATGGAATGGATGTAGAGGAGGTGACATCTGGAGGTGGATAGGAGAAAAGGGGATGGAAGTGGTCTGCTGGAGGAGATGAAATTGTTGCTGGGGATGGAATTGAGGTTGGAGATGGGCTGGAAATGGTAATGGTGGAGGTTGCTGGAGAGGTGGATGGAGCTGGAGGAGGGGAAGCAGCAGCACTGGCAGCAGGCAGGTCTTCTGCAGGGGCAGAGACCTGGGGTGGAGTGACTCTAAGAGTCCTGGTGCCTGAAGGGCCAGAAGAGGAGGGCCTGCTGGGCTTGGAGATTTGCCTGTCCCATTTCCCAAAAAGGGCACAGGTGAGTCTCTTGGAGGCATTGATGTGCACTCCAGAGGAGACTAGCAGGGCAGGGCACTTAGCCTGGAGGAAGATTCCCAGAATTCTTCCAAAGTTCACAAAGGTTTTGTTGATCTTTTTCTTCAATAAATCAAAAAAGACTTCTCCCCAGTTCAAGCCTTTTCTATCTACCAGAGCTCCCATAAGGCAGAGCTGGAATCTGGAGATAGTATCATGAGCAGAATGCTTGGCCAAAAGGACCTTGCCTACAACATCAGCCATAAACCTGTATTCCACAGACAGGTTTCTCTTAAACAGTTTGCTAGGGTTCCCCTCAGGATGACCCATCCTGGCAAGAACATCAGCAAACTCTTCTCCAGAAAGGTCAGCAGAGTCTTCACCATTCCTGAAGCCAAATACCTCTGTGAGTACTGTTGGAGTCAGAGGTACCTGGGTGCCACTGATGGAGCCAACTATGGTGTTGTTGTCCAGGTTGTGGGCAGTATATACCCATTCTTTAATTTCATCAGATGCTAGTTTGATTCTGGTGGACATCAAGGCAGTTAATTGCTGATCTTTGAATAAGGTGAGAATATCTTGGAAGATTTGATCTGTGGTGTTGAAGGAATCGAAATCGATGTCAAAGCCGACATCAAATTTCATTGCAGAGAGTACAGCAACTGAAACGGCCATGGTACCTGCAAAAAATCAACAAACAAAACGACCAAGTGTAGAACTGTTTGGAGGGAAGAAAAGTTTGCAGAGAAATTGAAAGCGCAAGAGAGAACGACGGCGAAAAAAGAGTTTTATATTAGGGTTCGACGCAGAAAAGGAAAGATCGTTGAACTCAGTTCGACGATCGAGGCTCCTAAAGGAATCTGAAGAGACTCCAAAATCGTCGATCTCCGTTCGACGATCTGGAAAGGCGTCGAGCTCCGTTCGACGCTCGTTCAGTGAACAAAATCGTCGAGCGCCGTTCGACGATCGTTGACCAGAGGAGATAGTCCATACTATCAGAGGGGCGCTGAACTCAGTTCGACGATTCTGGAAATCGTCGAACTCCGTTCGACGATCTTTGGGGAAATCGTCGAGCGCAGTTCAGAGATCAGAAAATTCTAAATACTAAGAAAAATCAGAAATTTTGCCTAGTCTTGGTCCATTTTTAGCTTTCAAAATCTGGGGTTTTATTTGAGACTTCCTCCATCTAGCATGCCTAACTGATTTAGGAAGAAAGTATGTTTCTTTTCATCCAAAGGCTTGGTGAAAATATCTCCCCTTTGTAAATCAGTTGGGATATACTGCAATTCAATTTTATTCTTCTCAACATTATCCCTTAAGAAATGATGCCTAATTTCTATATGTTTTGTCCTACTATGGAGGACTGGATTTTGAGCTATGGAGATAGCACTTGTATTGTCACAAAATATTTTTGACTTCTCTAAGTTGTAACCATAGTCTAGGAGTTGATTTTGAATCCACAATATTTGTGAACAACAACTGCCTGCAGCCATATATTCAGCTTCAGCAGTTGAAGTTGACACAGATGTTTGTTTCTTGCAAAACCAGGAGACAAGTCTATCACCAAGGAACTGACAAGTTCCACTGGTGCTTTTCCTGTCAATTCTGCATCCAGCATAATCAGCATCAGAGAATCCAGTTAACTCAAATGCTGAATCTTTTGGATACCAGAGTCCTAGATTTGGACAACTCTTCACATACCTAAGAATCCTCTTTACTAATGTGAGGTGTGACTCTCTAGGGCTAACTTGGAATCTAGCACATATACATGTAGCAAACATTATATCTGGTCTACTAGCTGTAAGGTACAGTAAAGAGCCAATCATTGCTCTATATGTTGTCTGATCAACAGGTTTCCCATGTTCATCAGCATCCAATACAGCATTGGTAGGCATGGGTGTTTTCATGCAAGATGCCTCAGACATGCCAAATTTCTTAACCAGCTCATTAGCATATTTGGTTTGAGAAATAAAGATGCCTTCAGCATGTTGTTTGACTTGCAATCCTAGGAAGAAGGATAGCTCACCCATGCTACTCATCTCAAATTTAGAATGCATTAAATTAGAAAATCTTCTGCATAATTTTGAGTCAGTAGAACCAAAAATGATATCGTCTACATAGATTTGTACTAGTAGGGTATGGGACTTATGGGTTCTAATGAAAAGAGTTTGGTCTACTCTACCCCTTATAAAATCATTTTCCAAGAGAAAGCATGCTAGGGTCTCATACCATGCTCTGGGAGCTTGCTTGAGACCATATAATGCTTTATTCAATTTAAAAACAAAATCAGGATGAGTTGGAGAGATAAAACCTGGAGGTTGTCTGACATAGACTTACTCTTTGATGTCTCCATTTAAGAAGGCACTCTTGACATCCATTTGATAAACTTTGAAGCCTTTGTGAGCTGCATAAGCTAAGAAAATCCTGATGGCTTCTAATCTTGCAACAGGTGCAAAGGTCTGGTCGTAGTCAATTCCTTCTTCTTGAGAATATCCTTGGGCAACTAGCATTGCCTTGTTCCTTATTATTACTCCTTGATCATCCAGTTTGTTTCTGAATACCCATTTTGTTCCAACAATGGAATGATCCTTAGGCCTTGGCACTAGTTCCCATACTTTGTTCCTCTCAAATTGATGCAGCTCCTCTTGCATGACAATGATCCAGTGTGGATCTTGCTCTGCATCTTGAATGGACTGAGGTTCAATTTGAGAAAGGAAGCAGGTGTGCAACAGGTTTTGGTTGACCTGATTTCTGGTTTGCACACCAGCTGAGAGTTCTCCAATTATTTGGGTAATTGGATGGTCTCTGGATGTTACTAAATCAACAGGGGGTGTTGATTGTTCATCAACCTGTGTTGTTGTTTCCTCTTGTGGTACAACAACTGGCTCTTCAAGCTGAGCTTCAATATGTTGAGCATTGCTTTCATCTTCACTGCTTTCATCCTCTTGAGCAACCTGTAGCTTGTTCATATCTTCAACTAGAGAGTGTTCCTGCAAAGGTTCTATGGTAGAGGAAATCTTCTCCTTGAAAGACATGTTAGTTTCATCAAAAGAGACATGAACAGATTCCTCAATTTTCAATGATGATTTATTATAAACCCTATATGCCTTGCTGATCATGGAGTATCCCAGAAACACTCCTTCATCAGCTTTGGCTTGAAATTTTGCTAGATGTTTCTTATCATTATTGTGAATATAACAAATGCAACCAAAAATTTTGAAATAGTCAACTTTAGGTTTCTTCCCTTTGAGTAATTCATAGGGAGTCTTTCCCTTCAGTTTATGTATCAGACTCCTGTTCAGCACATAGTTGGAGGTGTTTACTGCCTCTGCCCAAAAGGATAGAGGTAGATGAGCATCTGACAACAATGTGGTGGCAGATTCAATAAGGGTTCTATTTTTCCTTTCAGCTACCCCATTTTGTTGAGGAGTTCTAGGAGCTGAGAAAGTGTGCCTGATCCCTTCACTCTGACAGAACTCTTGCATAAGAAGAGAATCAAACTCTGTCCCATGATCACTTCTGATCAGGGCAATGTGAGTATTGAACTCAATCTTTATACATTTGAGAAACTCTGTCAGACACTTAAAGTTATCAGACTTCTTCCTTAGAAAGAACACCCAAGTGAATCTGGAGAAGTCATCTACAATCACTAAAGTGTAGGATTTCCCTCCTAGGCTTTGTACTGTGATGGGTCCAAATAGATCCATGTGTAACAGATACAATATCCTAGGTGAATCACTCTTATTAAGTGACTTAAAGCTGTTTTTAGTTTGCTTGCCTAATTGACAAGCCTTGCAAAGTCCTTCCTTCTTGTAGGGGCCAGAAGGTAGTCCTCTAACAAGGTTGTCCTTGGATAGCCTAGCAATAGTTCTAAGGTTTAGGTGTCCTAATCTCTTATGCCATAAAACATTTGGTCTATAAACTGAATTGAATAAGCAGATGTCTACAGTAGTTGAAAGAAAATCTACTAAGTAGATGTTACCTTTCCTTTTACCTGTTAACACAGTTGTGTTGTCCTCTGATTTGATTTTGCATGAAGTTTTGCTGAAGTTCACTTGGTAGCCTTCATCACACAGCTGACTGATGCTGATTAGGTTGTGCTTCAGTCCTTCCACATATGCTACCTTCTTGAAGGTTACAGAACCAATCTGGACTGCTCCATATCCTTTAGTTTGTCCAAAGTTGGAATCACCAAAGATAACTTTGGGTCCAAGCTTGGCTCTAAAGGAATTGAGGTTGTCCTTATTCCCTGTCATGTGCTTGGAGCACCCACTATCCAAATACCATTGCTGGTTAGATGTTGGATAGGTCTTCATCTGCACATAAAGCAATTCACTTGTTTTTCACCCAGTTTACCTTGGGCCTAGGTTGATAACCTTTAAACTCAGAAATAAAAGATATCCCTGGCTGACTCTTATATCCTTCAGGATGATATCTCCTTGGAGGTAAAATCCATTCAGTATAAGGGTTAAGTGTTTGGGATGAAGAACCCTCAGGATTCAATTTTGACTTGCCCTTGAAAATTTTTCCACTGCTCTAACCTCTGTTCGACGATCTTGGAGCTGAGTTCGACGATCTTGGGTCAGATCGTCGAGCTCCGTTCGACGGTCGACTATGGCTGAGGTCAGGTATATGGGATCGTCGAGCAGCGTTCGACGATCTTGGCTGAGATCGTCGACCTGCGTTCGACGATATTTCCTGAGATCGTCGAGCTGCGTTCGGCGATCGTCGAGCTTCATTCGGCGATCGTCGATCTCCGTTCGACGATTTGTGCTGGACTTTAGTTTTCTGAGGCAGATCAGAATTCTTCCTGGCAACCTCTACAACTCCCTTTCCCTTGTCAGAAATGAACTTGATAGGGGTTGTTAGAACAATAGGTTGGCTGGATGAGGCACCCAAGCCCAGTGTACTGTTGAATCTTGAGTTCACTGTGCTTGTGATGTCCATCAGCTTGATGCTTCTCCCATTGAGAGATTCTTCAAGCTTCTTGGCCTCAAAGAGCTCACTCTTCAGTGAAGCTATCTGTTCCCTATAGTTCTCCAACTCCTGAGAGAGTTTGAGGTTTTCTGATTTTAAATCACTTTGTTCAGATAATTGATTTCTGAGAGAGATGATCTCTTTCTCAGACTTTAGCAGATCTAAACATAGTGCTTTAAATTCAAGCTTAAAATCTTCTGAGGTAAAATCAAAAGAGCTGATTACCTGATCTTCTTCTGGTTGAGTCTCTGAGTCTGACTCTGACTCCTCTTCTTCTGAGCTGTTCTGTGAGGCATTGATTGCCATCATGCAAAACTCCTTTTCCTCTGCATCATCCTCATCATCACTTGAGCTGGAAGAGGTCTCTGACTCTTCTTCAGTCTCACTCCAGGATTCAGCAACAAATCCTTTCCTTGTGTGCTTATTTTTGCTGGTGGAAGGTTTGTTGTTTCCATGCCTTTTGGAGTCCTTCTCCTTTCTTCTTTCTTTTCTTTCCCTTCTGTCCTTGTTCTTATTCTCTGGACAGTCAGGAACTATATGCCCTGGTTTCCTGCAACCAAAGCAGATGATATCTTTGTTATTGCCAATGGACTTGTCATACCTTGGCTTATCTTGCTCCTTGTATGATCTTCTTCTGAAGTCCTTCCTGGCCATCTTATAGAATCTTTTGGCCAATAGGCTGAGAAGTTCATCATTGCTTGTGGCCTTTTCTTCAGGCAGATCCTCAGCTGCCTTGAATGCAATAGTCTTCTCCTTTCTTGTGGCTGGAGAAGCAGCCTTCTGTTCTTCTTCTCTGTTCTTGATGAGTAGCTCATAAGATTTGAGCTTTCCCAACAAGGCTTCAGTGGTAATCTCATTTAGGCTTCTGGCATCTTTAATTGGCCAGATTCTTGAATCCCAAGTGCTGGGGAAGCACATTAGGATCTTGTCATTGAGTTCTGTCAGTGAGATTTCTTTATCTAATGTCCTCAGTTCACTGACAATTAGACTCAATCTATTGTACATGTCTCCCACTGACTCAGTTTCTCCCTTCTTGAAGTTCTCATATTGGGAGATGAGATGAGATCTTCTGTCCTTTCTCTCATCAGCTGAGCCAGAGACAATTTCTGAGAGCTTGTCCCAGATCTCCTTGGCTGAATTACATTCAGCTACCTTCTGAAAAATGTCATCTGACATTGTCTGAGCTAGAATGTTCATTGCCTTGGCATCAGCTACTTTCCATCTTTTAATGTCAGCATCTGTTCCTGATGGAGGTGGAACAGCACTTGTGCTTGTGCTCTCTGGAGGTCTTGGGCACACTGTCAAAACAGAATTAAAAATATCTTCGTCAATTGAATTCATGTAGAGTTTAATCCTTGCCTTCCAAAGTGCAAACTTTGATAGATTGCACACTGGAGGTCTGGTGCTAGCATAATCTTTGTTCTGGGCCATGGTTTGTGCAAGCTAACACTAATAAAAAGGAAACAAAAGAAGGATCTAGTTTGGGATCTTTGGGGTTCAGGTGTTAGCCTGTACAACCAAACAGATATGGTATGTTTAACCAACCTGCCTCTGATACCAATTGAAAGGGGAAACTAGATCTGATATACTCTAGAGGGGGGTGAATAGAGTATATGGTGCTTTTTAAAACACAAAGAAAATCTTTTGCAAGGCTTTACAACAATTGTTGTAATGAATGTGAGCAGGGAAGCAGAAATAAAATGAACCACAAAACTAAGCTATGCACAAAAGAATCTAGTCCAGAAACAAAAGAAAAACATGCACAACCAGAAGACACAAGGAAATATAGTGGTTCCCCAACTTGGGTACATCCACTCTTCTACCACCCTAGGTAGGAATCCACTGCAGGATGAGTTGATCAGGTGTCCTGGGCACCAATGAGCTTTTGATAAGGTGCTCAAAAACCAAAACAGATTTTTTGATCAGGTGTCTTGCCACCAATGAGCTTTTGACAAGGTGCTCAAAAACCAACTTCAAACTTTTGAAGGGAGTTTGAAAAACCCTTTACAGAATGGGGGTGAGAGAGTGATGGGAGTCTTCTCTTTCTCAAGCAACTGAGAAGACTATGTGGATTCAGTGATGTTGTCAAAGCTCCCCCTGAGTCCTTGAAGTCTTCAGGAAGATGAGCTTTGCTGAGGGTGATAGGCCTTCAAAGATAGATCTCCAGCAAAGGATGATTTCAGCAAGCTGAAATGTTGATTGTCTGGAGTCTTGAAGTGATGTTGGCCTTGAACACTTGAGAGCTGAAAAATGCTTGAAAGCTTGATCTCTTCTTGATGAGTGTTCTTCAGAATTATTGTTGACAGAAAATTTTTCAGAGTCTCTGTATATTGAGAGATGTCCTATTCTTGTCAATCTCTCTTAACTATATTGTTGATTCAAAAAACATTCTCTCTTTTATTCCCTGAATCTCAATAGGAAAATTGCTCTGTCAAAGATAGCCGTTGGTCTGAATTAATTACAGCCTTAATTGCATAAAATATTCTGAAGGAAAGTCCACTGAATTGTTCCTTGAAAAATCCCTTGAAACTTGCTCCAAAATTAAATGAAAACGGCTGGCAGATCTTCTGACTTAAATGCAGAATAACTTCTATCTGATTTGAATTTGAATTCTGAAGATCAACTGAAAACGTCGAACTGAGCTCTGCTATCGTCGAGCTGAGCTCAGCGAACTGGAAAAAGCAAGCAGCAAAGAAATCGTCGATCTGAGCTCAAAGATCGTCGAACTGAGCTCAGAGATAAAGATCCAGTACAGAGTCAAAATCGTCGACCTGAGCTCAGCGATCGTCGAATGGAGTTCGACGATATTGAGAAGTTGAGCTCAGCGATCGTCGACCAGAGCTCGACGAAATTGAGAGGCTTGAGCTCAGCGATCGTCGAATGGAGCTCGACGATCTGCCAAAGTTGAGCTAGACGATCGTCGACCGGAGTTCGACGAAACGTCGTGCTGAGCTCGACGATTTGGACTTAGTCTCCAGAAAAACTTGGGTCTTCAGAGCAGCTTCCAAACCTAGACTCCTGATCCCTTAGACTCAATTCTAATTGACCTATAATCTATACAGAAGGTCAAAACATAGAATCCTAGAGACATAGTGATCCTGACCCAAATTAGTAATAGGGTGTTCCAACACCCTTCCAGGGAGCTTGAGCAAGCTTTTATCACCCTCTCAGAAAAATGTTTCTCAGGAGTAGTAACTTCACCTGTTGGGTTTGTTTGCATTTCTCTTACTGATTTCTTGTAGATGCCTATTATTTAGTGTATTTATTATCTTATACCAGATATGTTTGTACTGTAATTCATACATTTTTAGTTAAAATACATTCTTGTTTTTCATCAATTTGTATTTTGATTTTATTTTCTTAGGAGCAGCAGGAAAGTAAACAACTTTCTGCTGTCATCACATGATCATGCAACACATACTGATGGGAACATTAATTCAAGTTCTGTGATCAATCAAATTGAAGGACATGTTCACTGGGAAACACTTGAACTCTATCTAGTATGTACAAAAAATTATATTCTTCATATACTCACTTCATTTTCTCCTTTATGAAAAAAATGTTCACATAACGTCGCAACAGCAATTAAAATCTCCAACAAATCATTAGAGTATTGAATGTGTTTTTTTAAAAAAAACTTAAATTACTATTTGCCACGGCTTGTAACCGTGGCAAATAGTTTTTAAAAAATGATGAGTTCACTTTTAGCCAGGGATTAAAACCGTGGCTAAAAGTCAAGATATTAGCCACGACAGTTTTTTTCATGGCTAATAGTATTTGCTACGGCCAATCCGTGGCTTAAACTTTTTAGCCACGCCGACTTTAGCCACGGATTTTTCCCGTGGATAGACCGTGGCTAAAGGGTTTTAGCCACGGTTTTGGACTTTTTGCCAGGGCAATTTGCCCTGGTCAAAAGCCTGTTTTCTAGTAGTGATTGATCTCCGCTCGGGCTATCATCAGCTAAAGGTTCGGGAGTTTGATATTCCGCGGACTGCATTTCGATCAAGACATGGCCATTTTGAATTTCTTGTGATGTCGTTTGGTTTGACCAACGCACCATCAGCTTTCATGGATATGATGAACCGGGTGTTCAAGGACTACTTGGATCGGTTTGTGGTGGTTTTTATTGATGACGTTCTTGTCTACTCCCGCAGTGCTGAGGAACATGAACAGCATCTGCGATTGGTGTTGGCCACTTTGCGCGACCAAAAGTTGTTCGCCAAGTTAAGCAAATGTGAGTTTTGGTTACCTCAGGTTGTATTTCTGGGTCATGTTATTAATCAACATGGAATTTCAGTGGATCCCGAAAAGATTGTTGCAGTCATGTAGTGGAGGAGACCGGAGACACCCAAGAAGATTCAGAGCTTCTTGGGATTGGCCGGCTATTATTGCAGATTTGTCGAAGGTTTTGCTACGTTGGCTGCACCTTTGACTCGCTTAACCCAGAATAATGTGGCGTTTGATTGGAATGACAGGTGTGAGGCATCATTTCTTGAACTCAATAATAGGTTATATACCGCTCCTGTGTTGATCTTACCGACAGAAGGGATAAATTATGAAGTTTTTGTGGATGCGTCGCACGTTGGACTTGGATGTGTTTTAATGTAAGACAAAAAGGTGATTGTGTATGGGTCTCGGCAGTTGAAAAGTCATGAAAAGAACTACCCGACATTTAATCTTTCAGCCGACCGTCTAGTGGAGGAATTTCTATTGATAGATATTTCCGTGGGAAGATATGACCCGCAAAGTCATTCGACAGTAGAAGAACCTTCATGGCTGGTGCTTGCAAGACAACATCAAAAGGATGATCCTGATCTTTTACATTTATTTCTTCGGACTGAAAAGGGTGAATTACCGGATTTTTCTATTGATGATAGGGGCACGTTAAAGTATCGTGGTCGATTTTGTATCCCCGCAGTTGGATACATTCGCAAGATGGTGTGTAGGGAAGCACATGGCTCAAGTATGGCCTACCATCCAGGCTCAACTAAAATGTACCGTGATTTGAAACAAATTGTCTGGTGGTATGGAATGAAAAGAGATATAGCGCAATTTGTATCTGAATGTTATACCTGCAAGCGGGTGAAAGCTGATCATGGGAGGCCTGGTGGCAAGTTGACGCCATTGGAGATTCCAACATGGAAATGGGAAAGCATTTCAATGGATTTTATTACAGGCTTACCAAGATCTCCATGAGGACATGACTCCGTGTGGGTGATCGTGGATAGGTTGACCAAGTGTGCTCATTTCATACCCTTTAAGGTCAACTACCCGATGAAGACAATAGCGGAGCTATATTTGAACGAGATCATCCGACTGCATGGTGTGCCAGTCAATATCATTTCAGACCGGGATTCCCGATTTACTTCTCGTTTCTAGAAGAGCCTACAAGAGGGTTTGGGGACGGATTTGAGGTATTCCACTGCGTACCACCCTCAGACAAATGGCCAAACTGAACGAGTAAACCAAATCGTGGAAGATATGATTCGATGCTACATTCTTGAATATGACGGAGCATGGGATGAACGTTTGTGCCTTATGGAGTTCGCATATAATAACAGCTATCAAGAAAGCTTGCAAATGGCTCCGTTCGAAGCTTTATACGGGCGTCGATGTCGGACTCCCCTATTTTGGGCCGAGGTTGGCGAGCGGCCTTTGTTGGGCCCAGAGGCGCTCGAGGACATGGAAGTTGTCGTACGACTTATTCGGGAGAAGCTCCGGATCGCCCAAGAGCAATATGAAAAGTACGCCAACCGGCGAAGGTCGGAGTTAGAGTTTGTAGTGGGGTATTTTGTCTTCCTGAAAGTCTCCCCAATGGTTGGAATTAAAAGGTTTGGAAAAGAGCGTAAATTAGACCCAAGGTTTGTGGGTCCCTTCAAGATTCTTGCGCGAGTTGGTGCATCCGCTTACAAAATAGAATTACCCGTGAACTTTCCTGGTGTTCACGACGTGTTTCATGTCAGCCAACTTCGCAAGTGTGTGCGAAATGATAAGCAAGTTTTGGATGTTGTGTCGCAGTCGGCGTCGAACCTTTCCTATGTGGAGATGCTCATCCGTATTTTGGATGCCCAAGAGCGCATGTTGCGGAAAAAGAAGATTCCTATGGTCAAGGTGCTATGGAAAAATCAGAATGTGGAAAGTGCGACGTGGGAGCTCGAGTCAACGATGAGGGAGGCTCACCCTCATTTGTTCCCGTAAATAAGCTGGTATGTGAATTGGTGTTTTTGTTGAATTCATGTGTTTATTTGATTACTCATTTGAGTTATATCAAAATGATTGAAAAGTTTCGAGGCGAAACTTTTTGTTAGGGGGAGTGACTGTAACGCCCCGTATTTTTTTTGCCATTGAATGATTGTATACGCTTGATGGGCGTTACTTTGGCTTTGGCCGTTGTTCGAGCATGGTTTTTACGCGGGCTTTCGAATGGCTGTTTTGGTAGCCTAGTTGCACGATTCCCCATCAAGCCGGAGTCCAATTTTTGAGACTCGGTGAGGCCTCTTAGGGAATGCTTGCTCTTTTTCGAGCCCGGGTAATATGCTCACAACGGGTTGTATGTGTACAGAAAACAAAAAAGGGTAAAAAGTTCTTAAGGAAGAAATGGTGTAGGACGAAACAGAAACACTTTTAAAAACAGTGAAAAATGGTCATTTTTGTGCACGACACGGCCTGGGACACGGGCGTGTCCCAGGGCGTGTCTAGCTCGGGATGCGGTTTGGCTTTGTAGTCGTCGAACTTCGTTAGACGAAGTTGTGGGAGGAACACGCCCCCCGACACGGGCGTGTCGGGGCGTGACCCAGGGCGTGACCTCCTTGACTCGACGAAATTTCTTGTGTCGAGTTAAGCTCGACGAATGGGGTACACGCCCCGTGACACGGGCGTGTCACGGGCCGTGTCCCGCTTTGTCGAGTGTCGAGTGTTGAGTATCGAGTGTCGAGTGTCGAGTGTCGAGTGTCGGGTGTCGAGAGAGGGTACACGGGCGTGTCACAGGGCGTGTCCAGCTTTGTCGAGTGTCGAGTGTCGAGTGTCGAGTGTCGAGTGTCGAGTGTCGAGAGGGGGTACACGGCCTGTGACACGGGCGTGTCACAGGGCATGTCCAGCTTTGTGTCGACACTTTTGGTCAATGAGATGTCGAGACACGGGTTACACGCCCTAGGTCACGGGCGTGACCGACACGTCACGGGCGTGTACCCGGCCGTGTACCTTGTGGATAAACTTGGATTTGTTGACTTTTTGCGCTACTTAAGGTACACTCCCTGTGACATGGGCGTGTCACAGGGCGTGACAGGGCCGAAAATCACTTTTTTCCAGTTTTTTTGTGTCGTTCATTTCTTTGATTCTGGATCAAACGGACCAGCTCGGTTCTGGAGGAAATAAGGCCGAAACAGAGATTGCTCCTCCTCATTTCACCTTCTTCTTCATCTTCTTCCTCATTCCAAAAGGAACTCAAGGGAGCAAAGCTAAGACAAGAGAAGAAAAGAGAGGAGCAGCCGTCGCGGTGTCATCTCGGTTCAGGCAAGCAGTGTTCTTCACCCTTGCCAATCTTGTTTTCTTGTTCTTTGATTGTGCAAGTTTAGCTAGTTTTCCTCTTTCACGTTTACTAGCTTGTTCAATTTTATTAGTCTTGTTCCTTCAAGTCTTACATGATTACCGCCTAATATTTTCCCTATGCTCATTTAAGTCTTATGCTCGTTTGATTCATGTAGCCTTTCTTGTTCATGTGATTCTTTCTTGTTCATATCAAAATCATGTGATTCTTTCTTGTGCAAGTAATCAAACTCTATCAAGTTTGACATAACTTGGGCAATTTGTAGTCATGAGTGAGGACGAAGGAAGGAAACGTGTGTAGCTTGGGTTATGGTGAGATTTGCTTATGGTGTTGAGCTTGGGTTCGCTTATGGTGAGTTTT
Organism: Platanthera guangdongensis; assembly: GCA_039583875.1. NCBI lineage: Eukaryota > Viridiplantae > Streptophyta > Magnoliopsida > Asparagales > Orchidaceae > Platanthera > Platanthera guangdongensis. The sequence goes on along the minus strand of CM077147.1, from coordinate 84,870,106 downwards.
GCGAGGCGAATTGTGAACCATGGCAGGAGTGTTTGTGTGAGGATTCGGTAAGGGGTGGTGTGTTTTAAGCCTTGGTGGCCATCGAGTTTGGATTTGTGGTGGAGAGCACCATTTTGGCCCCGATGTGGGCTAGCTTTTATTGGTGCGTTCCACTTTAGGGCCGCCACCAAAAGACCCTTGCGGAATCGAACTTAACCGCTGCTTAGGTTTCACTAGTATGGTTGTTTCTTGTTCTAAAGATGATGGATTGGGCATGTGTACTGTCTTTTTGCTCCTGCGGGTTGAGCAGGACTTGATGAGAATTGCACGCACTTGGTGCCTTTGACACTTTGGATTGACAGTGTTTAACACCTGTTTTCCACCTGTTCTTTTCACTCATTTTACTTACATGAAACATTGATACGGGGTCGGTAAGCCCCTTCGTCATATTTTCTGAACTTCATACTCTATTGTGTAGCTTTAATGATTGCGAGGTGTTCTTTCTTGAATGCCTCAGGTGCAGGTTGTAGCCAGTTGAGCGTCTAGTGCTTGGATCGTGTTTCTTTGGAGCTAGCCGAGCTTACTTAGCGAGGTAGTTCTTTACTTTGTGTACAAACATACATGTGCCCCAATGGGTTCGTGTCAGCTTGTTGGCGCCCGTTGGTGGCTTTCTTTACTTGTGATATATGAATGCTAGACTGCTACTGTGACTCATTTGGATGGGATGATATCTCTTTGCTCTTGGGAAGGATTTATGATAGGTTGCATTAGATATTTTCAAGATAAAATAAACCTATTATCCTATATCATGCATACATGTTTTGATAAACTAAGACGTATTTTCCAAACAACGTAAAAAGGATGATTTCTTATATGATTATAAATCTAGGATGCATATCGGAGATCATCATACGTAAACTAAAGTACTTTCCGCCGCATACAAATACATGTTTTGATCCATAAGGCCGAGGGATACGACCATCAAATTAAACAGTTTTCTTGCATGCAACTGATGGTTTTCAACTACTAAAGGAAGCGTCAAGCGTTTGCCTGAGCGTGTGCAGTTATCTCCTGCACGACGTGGCATCACAACACGTAGTTCCTCTGACTCTGATACGATGTACTCGTTGAGGAAATGCGGGTTGTGACACTAGGTCACGACAATTTAAGTCATAGACCGCCGAAGACCCTAATCTATGCCAACGGCAAGTGCCACGTACCCTTAGGTCTCTTTAACCGAACGACATAGAACGGGTACGGTTCCATCTAACCCGTGCTCACATCGCAACGACAATTTAAGCCATTTGCGCGGGTCAAACTTCTCCCTAGTCCCATTTCCATCACAATTCACATAACCTGGTTATGTTCAAGTTGGCTCTCAGGCCACCAAGTTGGCAAGATCACGCATCCGCCCAGTTTTTCGGGTGCACCTTTAGGTTAATCCCCAAGGCTCCCTGTTGCAATCTACCGTGTAGAAAACCCGAAAAACAACAAATAGCACGGAGTCTTTTCCGGCATTATGCAATGCAACATCACCGATCCAGACCAACATGTCCGGATAGGCTTCACACATCATGCCTATGTCCGTTCTCGCTTACGGACTTTAAACAATGGGGACTTCACATATCTACCCGAAGGAACGCCTTCAACTCACCGCAAACTCGTGAGAGCGGGCTTCCTATGCAAAGAAGGAGAGCTACTCATGCTCGAGAAGTGAATCGTTACCCTTGCGTTCTTCTTTGGCGCCATGGAAAAGTAAGCGGATGAAAAGCACCGCACTAGCTTTGCCTCCGTGGATCCGGAGTCGGCTCGCGATTTGGAGCTTCGAAGCTCCTCCAATGGCCGGATCTAGCTTCTTCTTCCTTCCTTGGCTCCCCTCTCTCTCTCTAAGTTTTAGAAAGATAACCACTCATGAAAAGTGAGGTTTCTAAGGCCCAATCCCGGGTATATCCCTTCAGGAACAACCCCCAGCCGTTGGATCATTAATTAAAGAAATGAACGGCTTTGATTCGAGACTGAAATGCCCAATCTGGACCGCACACGGCCTGGCACACACCCTTGTCCAGGGCCGTGTGCCTCATTCGCCGTCAAAATCGACTCGCCTGGAACAATACACGGGCATAGAACACGCCCGTGTTCGACCTGACACGCCCTTGTTCAACCTGACACGGTCGTGTGGCCGGTCGTGTACCCCCATCGATTTATCCCGAAAACAACCCGAGCACTGCACAGGTTCTAGGACACGCCCGTGTCCTTGCCTGTGTCTACCTCAACACGCCTGGGCTCCAGGCCGTGTACACGGTCTCGACACTCGACACTTCGTCGAGCGAAGATCGTCGACCTAACGACACGGCCTTGGACACGCCCGTGTCCTAGGCCGTGTGCCTTGTCTCGACACTCGTCGAGCAAAGTTCGTCGACTCCCGGGATGAGTGTCGACACGGGTCGACATGCCCTACGACACGCCCGTGTCGCAGGCTGTGTGCCATGTCTCGACACTTCGTCGAGCACAGAGTGTCGACTTTGCTGGCTGAGTGTCTACACGGGTCGACACGCCCAGGGACACGCCCATGTACCAGGCCGTGTGCCTCCTGCCAGAACCCAAAATAGGCCCAAAACGTCCCCCGTCGCTCTTTTGAGTTTCGGGGCGTTACAACTCTCCCCCTCTTAAAAGAATTTCGTCCACGAAATTATATAAAGGAAAGTCATGTACAAAACCAAAATTTGTACCTGAGCGGAACAACTCCGGATACTCGTCAAGCATAGTCTGCTCTCGCTCCCAAGAGAGCTCCTCACGACCGCAATTTTACCACCGGACCTTGACCATCCTGATCTCTTTATTGCGTAGCCGCTTGACCTCCGAGTCCTCAATCCGCACGGGCTTGACTTTTGTCGTCAGCCCACTATCCACCGGCACTTGATCAATCGCGATCACTTGCGAAGGCTCTTGCACCGCCTTCCGAAGCACCGAAATATGGAGTACATCATGTAATCCACCAAGCTCCACTAAAAGCTTCAACTGATAGGCCGCTTCACCAACTCGCTCCAGAACCTCAAACAGCCCAAGGTACCTTGGGCTTAGCTTTTTCAATCGCCGCACCCGCGAGACACCCTTGAACGGCTTGATCTTTAAGTACACATAGTCGCCCACAGCGAACTCCACGTTCCTGTGCTTGGCATTATAGTACTTCGCTTGCCGGTCCTGAGCGATAAGCAACCTCTCCCGAATGGTTCTCACCAAAGAAGTAGCATCCTCCACTTCCAATCGCTTATACAACTTTGACTCACCCGTTTCTAACCAAGACAACGGCGTGCGACATTTTCTACCATATATGGCCTTGAAAGGCGCCATCTGAATACTCGCTTGGTAGTTATTGTTGTATGCGAACTCCACCAAATAAAGGTGGTCTTCCCATTGCTTCCCAAAATCGAAGACACACATGCGGAGCATGTCTTCCATGGTTCTATTGACCCTCTCGGTTTGCCCATCCGTTTGCGGATGGAAGGCTGTGCTGAATTTCAACTTTGTCCCCAACATTTGCTGCACAAGCCTCCAATCATTGGACGTGAACCGCCCATCTCGGTCACTCACGATACTGCGGGGCACACCGTGAAGCCGTACAATGTTATCCACATAAAGTTTCGCCAACTTCTCCACCGGATCATCCTTCCTATGCGGAATAAAATGTGACACCTTCGTTAGCCGATCAACAACCACCCAAATAGCGTCGTTCCCCTTTTGCGACCTTGGCAAACCGTGCACAAAGTCCATAGAGATGTCGTCAAATTTCCACTCCGGAATAAGCAAGGACTTAAGAAATCCTCCCGGCTTTTGGCACTCCTCCTTCACCAAGGCGCAAGTTTGGCACTTCGCCACGTAGAGCGCCACATCTTTCTTCAAACCCGGCCACCAAAATAGTTTCTTTACATCGCGGTACATCTTTGTGCTCCCCGGGTGAATTGAGTACTTGGTATGGTGTGCCTCGTACAACAACTCCACCCGCAAATTGCCCACACTTGGGACGCACAAACGACCGTCTTTCCAAAGCAATCCGTCCTCCACAATGAATTGGGAATTTGACCCATCCAGAGCCTCTATCATGAACTGCTTCATATGAACATCCATATCCAAAGCCTGCCAAATACGATCAGCCAGGTCATATTAGACTTCAGTCCAATTCAGAACTGCTTCAACACTTGATTGCCTATCCACACAAATAATCTCTAACGCCTCCGACTCCCGCACCAACCGCTCATCATGCACTGATAGCCAATTGGCCTGAGCTGGGGCTCAGTGACTCAACGCGTCCGCAACCGCATTACCTTTACCCGGCACGTAGTGGATCTTGAATGTATAGTCCCCCAGGAACTCCATCCATCTACGCTGCCGTATATTCAGATCCTTCTGATCAATTAGATACTTCAGGCTCTTGTGATCGGTGTAGATATCAATCTTCACACCGTACAAATAGTGTCTCCACATCTTCAAGGCAAAAATCACGACCGCTAACTCCAAGTCATGGAGCGGATAGTTCCTTTCATGCACTTTTAGCTGTCTCGAGGCATAAGCTATTACACTTCCGTGTTGTAGTAGCACGCAACCCAAACCGCTGCCCGAAGCATCACTGTAAATCTCATAGCCTTCGGTCCCACATGGCGAACTCAGCACAGGCGTCGTGGTCAACCGACACTTCAACTCCTTAAAAGCTCGCGCGCACTCCGGCGTCCAAACGAACTTATGCTCCTTCCTCGTCAAAGTAGTGAGAGGTAACGCTATCCGCGAGAAGTTCTCTACGAAGCGCCTATAATAGTCGGCAAGCCCCAGAAAGCTCCGTACTTCCGTTACCGTAGCAAGCTCAGGACACTCCCGTATCGCAACTATCTTCGTCGGATCCACAACAATACCCTCTCCACTCACTATATGACCGAGGAACGCCATTAAGGATAACCAAAACTTGCACTTCGAGAACTTGACATACAGTTGATTCCTCCTTAGCGTCTCCAAAACCAAATGAAGATGCTTGAAGTGATCTTCCTTACTTTGCGAGTACAACAAAATATCGTCGATGAAGACGATCACAAAATGGTCTAAGTACTCTCTGAAAGTCTTGTTCATCAAATCCATGAACACTGATGGCGCATTAGTTAGCCCAAACGACATTACCGTAAACTCAAAATGCCCGTATCTCGTACTAAACGCTTTCTTTGGGATATCACTCTCCCTTATTCGTAGCTGATAGTACCCAGCCTTGAGATCCAACTTCGAGTACACCGTCGACCCGACTAACTGATCAAAAAGATCATCAATCCGGGGGATTGGGTACTTGTTCTTCTCCGTTAACTTGTTGAGCTCTCGATAATCAATACACAGCCTCAAGCTTCCGTCCTTCTTCTTAACAAAGAGGACCGGCGCGCTCCAAGGCGAAGAACTTGGGCGCACATACCCTTGCTCCAACAACTCTTGCAGTTGAACCGTCAGCTCCGCCATTTCCTTAGGCGCTAGCCGATATGGAGATCGTGACACAGGCTTTGCATCTGGCACTAGCTCAATCGTAAAATCTATCTCCCGCTGAGGCGGGGCTCCAGGTAGATCTGCGGGGAACACATCAGGGTATTCTGATACCACTGAAATACAATCCAACCCGGGATTCGGCTTTGCAACCTCCACTAGTGTAAAGAACAGTTCTGCACCGGCACGAACCGCCTTCACCACCTGAAGAGCAAACATCAACGTCTTGCTCGACCCTTTTAAGCCCGTAAAAGTTGTTTCACGACTTGCTCCCAGCTTGACTTCCTTGCTACTGCAATCTGTATGGGCTTGCTGCTCCGAGAGCCATTCCATGCCAAATATGACGTCAAACTCCACCAACGGAAGTAACGACGCTTGCAGATCAAACTCCTGATTCCCAATACGAATCTTAACATCGCAGATCCTATCCGCGCGCATCGAACACTCATTGGGCAACAACACATCCAACTTATCCTTCGCCATCGAAGAAGGGACTCCAATGCGTGATATAAATCCTTCGGACAAGAAGGAGTGTGAAGCTCCCGTATCGAAGAGTGCTCTTGCTGGATTTTCACAAATCAAAACAAATCCTAAACAAGTAGTGGTAAGGTAACATGTGCATAACAAGTATTTAAAGAAATTTACTTGCTATAAAGTAAACCGTACCTGTCACCACATCAGCCTGTTTGATGGCCTCCTGTTGGCCAAGATTATAGACCCTTGGTTGGGCCAGAGCATAGTGGGACGCGGTCGACTCCACCGCCTTGCCCTTCTCTTCATAAGTCGCTCCCGGCCTTCTCTCGGACTTAGGACGTCCGCTCCAACAGTCACGGGCAAAGTGCCCCGTCTTTCCACAAGTAAAACACGCGCCCGGGGTCCGACTCGTAGTCGCCCCAGAAGCACCAGAAGGAGCTGGACCCGAAGTCATATGCTTCTTGAAGGACCTCCGATAGCCGGACTTTGAAGTCGTCGGCACTTTGAATTCAGATTTCCTATCACCCAAGCTTTTCTTTGCTTGTACATTCTTCATGTCCTTATCCAAGGACCGGGCAGTGTTGACCAAGGTTAAGAAACCCTGTGTCATCGGCCCCGAGAGTAGTAACGTCAACTCATCTCTCAACCCTTCATAGAAGCGATTAGTCTTGCGCTCCTCATCCACAATAGTGGAGCTAGCATAACGACTCAGACGAGTAAACTCGTGGAGATATTCATCCACGCTCCTCTCACCCTGAACCAACTTCAGAAACTCATTCTCCAACGCTATCTTCTGCGCCAAAGGGAGGTATCTAGCCAAGAACAATCTCGAGAACTCCTCCATCGAGACATCAACAAGTTGCCTACCTCTCAATAAGTGCAGCTCCAAACCTTCCCACCACATTCTCGCTTCACCGTCTAGAAGGAACGTAGCGATGGTGATCATTTGCCACTCCTCCATCTCTGTTGCTGTCATGACTCTCTTCACCCTGGAGAGCCAGTCTTCAGCTTGAGATGGGGTTCCCAGGGTTAAAGCTCATTATATGCTTAAGCTGCCTCTCGGTTGCCCTCCTTGGCACCAACGGTTCCACTACCACTTGTTCCACTCTCCTCGGCTCAGCCTCTTGCAGCGGTATCTGCTCCATCGCAGGAGCGGGCTGCTGCGTTTGCCTTGCAGGCTGCGCATTTATCACGGCCAACACTGCTTCGACCACCAATTTGTATGTTCTTAGCCGATAGTGGTGTTGCAGGAGCAACATCTGGTGCACTGCTAGCCTCAGAAACTCGACGTTCCGACGGCCCAACACCACTTCTGGTCACCTATAGTGGAACAAAACACCGTTAAGCGACCAAATAAAATTGCAAACAGCAATTATAGGAACACGCAGGTTCCTCAAACACGTGTATCTTCATTCCTAAGTGGACATTCATGGGTTCTTTTACTGTTATAACGATGACGCACACAATGTGCTCACCACCGCTTAAAAAGAATTCGCCCACGAATTCATCTTAAGCCCGACCAAAAACCAGTATTCTGATACCAAATTGTAACACCCCCTATCCGTCGCATAGCATATAGCAGTAGGTGCGGCCGGGGCCCGATGTCATATACTACAGACAGACCGGTTGGTTACTCATGGAAACCATCCAACCAATCATAATGTCCTACACAGAGCATTCTAGCGGAAGCAGATTAATAAGTTGCAACAAAGAACCCAGCACTAAAGCATGAATGTCCACTAATACCAAATAGGAATGTTATACATACACCAGTACAAGCCTTAAGGCCTTACAACATGGTTCACTTGATATTACATGTTTTACAAACCACGGCACGCAGGCCGGTCATACATGAATAAAGCAGTAAACACTCCACTTAGGCCTTCGAGGGTCGGCTTCGCAAATTGGGCTTTAGCCCGCTATTGACCGCTTGGTCCAGCAGCACCTGCAAGCAACAAACCACCGCACGGTGGAAAAACAAGGCAACGGTCAGCAATGCTGACCAAATTATAACGATCTCGCCCCCGGCTCGGGGCGGCGATGCTCCTTCCCTGCATTTTATTAGCATAAGCGAGCAATATAACAATATTCATTTCATCACAAACGTTGGCTCGCACGGCCACACGCCCCGTGCTCTCAGGGCACATTCTCGGTGAACCGGTCGATGTTACGTCAATTAAAGCCATAGACATTCCAGACTCACCACCGCCACTTTGACGGCCAAACCTATGAGCATTTTGTCTTCTTGGCCTGGGTCATGACAATTTAAGCCATAGACCGCCGAAGACCTTAATCTATGCCAACGGCAAGTGCCACGTACCCTTAGGTCTCTTTAACCGAACGACATTAAACGGGTACGGTTCCATCTAACCCGTGCTCACATCGCAACGATAATTTAAGCCATTTGCGCGGGTCAAACTTCTCCCGAGTTCCATTTCCATCACAATTCACATAACCCGGTTATGTTCAAGTTGGCTCTCAGGCCACGAAGTTGGCAAGATCACGCATCTGCCCAGTTTTCCGGGTGCACCTTTGGGTTAATCCCCAAGGCTCCCTATTGCAATCTACCGTGTAGAAAACCCGAAAAACAACCAATAGCACGGAATCTTTTCCGACATTATGCAATGCAACGTCACCGATCCAGACCAACATGTCCGGATAGGCTTCACACATCATGCCTATGTCTGTTCTCGCTTACGGACTCTAAACAACGGGGACTTCACATATCTACCCGAAGGAACGCCTCCAACTCACAGCAAACTCGCGAGAGCGGGCTTCCTATGCAAAGAAGGAGAGCTACTCATGCTCAAGAAGAGAATCGTTACCCTTGCGTTCTTCTTTGGCGCCATGGAAAAGTAAGCAGATGAAAAGCACCGCACTAGCTTTGCCTCCGTGGATACGGAGTCGGCTCGCGATTTGGAGCTTCGAAGCTCCTCCAATGGCCGGATCTAGCTTCTTCTTCCTTCCTTGGCTCTCCTCTCTCTCTCTCTAAGTTTTAGAAAGATAACCACTCATGAAAAGTGAGGGTTTCTAAGGCCCAATCCCGGGTATATCCCTTCAGGAACAACCCCCAGCCGTTGGATCATTAATTAAAGAAACGAACGGCTTTTATTCGGGACTGAAATGCCCAATCTGGACCGCACACGGCCTGGCACACGCCCGTGTCCAGGGCTGTGTGCCTCATTCTCCATCAAAATCTACTCGCCTGGAACTACACACGGGCATCGAACACGCCCGTGTTCGACCTGACATGCCTGTGTTCCACCTGACACGGCCGTGTGGCCGGCCGTGTACCCCCATCGATTTATCAAGAAAACAACCCGAGCACTGCACGGGTTCTAGGACATGCTCGTGTCCATGCCCGTGTCTACCTCAACATGCTTGGGCTCCAGGCCGTGTACACAGTCTCGACACTCGACACTTCGTCGAGCGAAGATCGTCGACCTGACGACACGACCTTGGACACGCCCGTGTCCTAGGCCGTGTGCCTTGTCTCGACACTCGTCGAGCAAAGTTCGTCGACTCCCGGGACGAGTGTCGACACGGGTCGACACGCCCAGCGACACTCCCGTGTCGCAGGCCGTGTGCCATGTATCGACACTTCGTCGAGCGCAGAGTGTCGACTTTGCTGGCTGAGTGTCGACACGGGTCGACACGCCCTGGGACACGCCCGTGTCCCAGGCCGTGTGCCTCCTTCCAGAACCCAAAACTGGCCCAAAACATCCCTCGTCGCTCTTTTGAGTTTCGGGGCGTTACATGATGGGGCTCTCACTAGCCGGCAGGGCAGATAGTTCGCTCGAGTGGAAGGCTGAGATGTGAACAGTTCTAGACCAAAATATCCCTGATAGGATCCCGCTAATCAGACTCTCACTAGCATGCAAGGTAGGCAGGTCGCTCGGGTGGAAAGCTGTGATGAGAACAATTCCAAACCAAAGTGACCCTGATAGGATCCCGCTGATCGGAGTCTCATTAGCCGATAGGGTAGGCAGGTCGCTCGGGTGGAAGGCTGAGATGAGAACAATTCCAAACCAATAGAACCCCCGATAGGATTCCTCTGACCATTCTCACTAGCCGGCAGGCAGATCGGTCGCTCGGGTGGAAGACAGAGATGAGAACAGTTCTGAACCAAAGTTCCCTTAAAAGGATACTGCTGACCGGGCTCTCACTAGCCGACAGGTTACTCAGGCGGAAGGTCCGATATATACAAAGGAAAAATAAAGTCAAGTTTAATCTCCAAGGTCCAGGGAGCCGGGCTGTAACATCCTGACTTTTAGAGGGTCACTAAAACCCTAGTGGACACAATAAAAGTGACCCAAACCTCTACCCAAGGCCCAAAAGAGTTGGGAGGTGACCCTATTTGGGAACATTGAGCTAATAAACTCTGATTTGAGTTCCATCAGTTCCTATAAACTCGATATAATCGATACGAGTGTGATGGGACTCGCTGCGTTGCAATCCGAGGTCTTATGGTAAATATGCTCGTTTTGACCTTTTTAGCGCACCACGACGTGCTGATTTTGAATATTAAGCAAGCAAACTCCGATAAGACCTCGGTCGGTGGCATTGGATTTGTATGATCAATACGAAGTCAACGGAGTTTGCCCCGATCAATTTCGTTAATGGGCGGTCAATCTATGGTCACCCAAGCATTATCATGCATTGAAAAGCGTGCACGTACCAATTATGTCACTTTACCCCAACTTTGATCCATCTCCCAATGACTTGGGCATACATTGACTTTGACCAGCATGGGTGACCCACCATAGGGCTGACTTTGGTCAAACCCTCAATTTTTGGATTTCTTTTCCAAATAGAGAGTTCTTCTCCCCATCATGGGTTGGCATGGGCTCCACCTTGGACCCTCCTCCAGAGCACTTCTCAAGGCAGCAAACCCAGGTATAACCAGGTTGGGACTTGGGCTAAGAGAAAGCATAACACCTCCCTACCATCTCTTTTCATTTCTCATTTTCAAGCCCATGGGCCCAAGCCCTCTCACCTCTGATGTTGCCACATGCTTGTACTTGTAAGACCCCCCCTGCTGGATATCATAACACGGCACGAAGGGGGGTCTTATGCCCAGAATAGCCGTCTTGCGGTAGTATTACCACACGGGCTAACCTGTACCACAAGACTCCTATTCTTCCTGCTACAACCAATATCAATAATTATGCCAACCCAACCAAAATATAATATCAAGAGAATTTAAATCCACACAAAGTATATATGTCCAAAGTACATCAAAATAGAGAAGCTAAAACATGCTTCTACAATATATCAGAGTACAACTAGTAATTGCCCAAAAGGGCTACAACAAAATCTCACAACACTCACATCAGTAACCGACGGTAGCGACGTCACCGTCCCTTCAGGCCCTGTCGTCCTGGCCTGGCTGTCCAGCTGTATGGTCTGTGGCTGCCCTACCTGCGGGGTGACCTCCTAAAAAGGAAGACGTAGCAACTGTTAGTCGAAAATACTAAGTGGCTTCACATCCGCTCCCCCGGCGACTCCTCGGCACCGGGCGGAGAAAGGAAAGAGGGTACAAGGTATAATAAATAGTATAAGCAGGTACAAGCAGGTAGTAATGGTACTACATGATTAACAGTATTATAAACTAGTAGTTCTACAAGAGCTATAACAACCATCAAGTACAAGTAACTATAGCAGGAAAATAACTTAACTTATAAGGATGCCCATACAAGCATATAAGTTAAGGATCGGGTTACATAAAGTAACTCATCATATGAGAATGTCCATACAAACTTATACGACGAGGATCTTGTTTGTGCAATGCTATGTAATGGTATGTATGTTATGCAATGACTCACCCATGATCACACAGATGCAATTGTTATGTCGACACAGACTTTAGTTCCCACTATTCGAGCAGGTAGCTAACCTCTCTGGCATCAACCACCGTGTTCAGGCGGTGACAGTGGAGCGGTCATCTATAATACTAGGCGTGTATCCACACTACTTCACATATTCCTCCGTACGCCTCGACGCTAAGAACAGAATAGCGGAGCCCATGCGTACTATGGCCCAGCGGGGTCTTGGGTAGATGTGCACCGAGAACACAACCCGAACTGGCCTGGTGTGACCCGGAAGGAGCACCGAAAGAAAGTACGAGGACACAACCCAACCGTTTACTTGGCATGGAAGGAGCCCCGAGACTTGAACACCGAGGACCAGGCCCAACCACCCAAAATCTAACAGACAACTCCCGTCGGTGTGACGATCGGCGAGTCCGTAGACCTGCCACACTATCCATAACCCAGGATTACAACACCGCGTGTCAACTCACACCGCATGCAATACCACATCACCGTGGCATTAAAGGAGACTCGGAGAAAACACGAGGACCAATCCCAACCATCCACTCAGCACGGAAGGAGCCCCGGGAAAAGAGCACCGAGGACCAAGCCCAACCGTCCGTCTATGTCTTATCTCAACACTACCCATCTAGTGATGGTCAGCACCGCACTTACAACCTTCCACAATGCTACCTCTAGGGAGACGACACTGTAAGCATTGGACTACTAAATTTCATTCCATTTATCAAACATACTCATGGCCATAGTTTATCCTTCTATATGTCATTCCAAATGATTTCAACATATTATAAACATGAAGCGCATATATAATTGTCTACCAATCTCTATCAAGTCATTTCGTTTAAGTAAGCTTTCTCCACAATTAATATATATGGAATCTAATTAATAAACTTCATTATTCATAGCACTATGGTGGTTAACATAAAAGAGTTCACCCAAGCCTCGAGTTAATTTGCTACATTGATTCCACCGATTCCAAATCCATGTTACACAAAACCCAGAATTTAAGTGCAGAATAAAACTGGATAGCAACTTCGACCGAAGATTACCAAAGCTACAGGAATCTGGTGAAGATGTGTAACCCCTCAATGGAAAGGTCTTTCCATGTGTTACAACTTTCATATTCAGACCACAACCCAGATTTGAGAGCATCCTATTTGAAATCGGCTTCATAGTCCACTGCGTGCAGAACACAATTTCTGCATGCAGGATTTGTCGGACGTCAACTTCGTTCTGACTTTCCCGGGGCTACACACTTCGCATGAAGTCATGCAACCACTCGTTGGAAAGGTATGTTCGAGGAATTCAACTTTCGTGTTTAGTCGGAAGCCCATATATGGACATATCCCACCTAAACATGGCCAAGAAGAACATTGCGCGTAGAACACAGATTATGCACACATCTTGAAGCGGAATGAACGACATCGGCTCATCTTCCTCCTCAAGTCGATCCTCCAAAATCACCTCCAGAAATTCCTCCACCCTTATTCACCCTCATGAGGCCTTTACTCTTCATGAAACCATCCCCCATCTTTGCATAGAAGGTTGGAGAGGTTGAAGACACCACTAACCAAAAGCACAAGCCCTAGATCGGCCTCATCCTAGAGAAATCACCATCTCACAAGTCTAGACTCTTTTGAGTCGACATCTCACCTGGATATCTACAAATCTAGCACCAATGGAGAGGGGAGGAAGCTCACCTCATTTCCGGCATTTCCACTATTTCCGACCATGGATCTTGTGACCCTTCTCGACGACATCTTCTCCTTCACGACGGCGGCAGATCTTCTCCTCCAAGACTTGCTCCAGCAGTTTTCCCTCTCTACAGAAGTTTCTCTCAGGAAAATGGCTGGAATGAGGAGCGGAAGCGGCTAGGGTTTTCACAACCCTTATATATGAAAAGTGACACGGGTAGGGACACGCCCGTGTCCTTACCCGTGTCCGTCGACACTAAGCCAAAAGGTGTCGAGACTAAGCCAGAAAGTGTCGACACTAAGCCAGAAGGTGTCGACACAAAGCCAGAAGGTGTCGAAATAAAGCTCTAAGGTGTCGACACAAAGCTATAAGGTGTCGACACAAAGCCAGAAGGTGTCGACACTAAGCCAGAAGGTGTCGACACTGAGCCAGAACGTATCGACACTAAACCAGAAGGTGTCGACACAAAGCCAGAAGGTGTCGAGTCCCTCTCGACGCCAAAGTCTAAGCGGGGAAGGCGTCGAGTCTACTCGACGCCGCGTTGAGTGAGCTCCACTCAATCAATGCCAAAAGACTTAGCCACAAAAACACAAACTGGACTTAGCCGCAAAAACACAAACTCGACACACACACGGGTACGGACACGCCCGTGTCTCTACCCATGTCACTTCACACGGGTAGTGACACGCCCGTGTCACTACCCATGTCCCTATCTGGACATTCTCGAGTCATCGACTCGCGAGCTAGCCTCTCCTACACGGGTAGGTACACGCCCGTGTCTCTACCCGTGTCCTATGCTCGACTGATTTCTCGTCCTATTTATAGGTGCAGCCCACTTGCCAGCACTCCCCCTGAACCCAAGTCAACTCTCCTGACCCAAAAATGCGCACGCGGGGCCTAGTGCGAATCGGGACGATACAAATCCTATAAACAAAATAAAAGATTTCATCCCCGAAATCAGGCTAAGGCTATGGGGAGAAAAGCATACAGAAAATAAAATATGCTTTTAAACAAAATTTCCTTGGGGAAATAATTCCGGGTAGCGTTTTTGCATCAAATCCACCGGCTCCCATGTGTACTCCTCCTTCCCATGATTGGACCATAGCACCTTCACTAAAGGAACACTTTTGCGGCGCAAACTTCTTGTCTCATTGTCTATGATCCGCACCGGCTCTAGTCGCACAGACCTATCCGTCGCCACTGCACCATCAGTGGTGGGGATGTATTGTTCGGGCCGCAACAACGCCTTTCGAAGAGACGACACATGGAACACGTCGTGGAGATTCTCTAGCTTCGGCGGTAACTCCAGCCGATCAGCCAACGTGCCAATCCTTTCTAGTATAGTATAAGGCTCAACGTACCTTGGGCTGAGCTTTTTCACACCATGCACCCGTGACACTCTATGCATCGGCCGAATCTTCAGAAACACCTTATCACCCACTTGAAACTCGACCATCTGGTGCTTTGAATTATAATACTTTGCCTGCCGGCTTTGAGCCTCCAACATGCGATCTCGTATCATTCTAACCACCGCATCCGTATCATCAACATACTCAATTCACAAAGCCTTCGGGTCTTCATCTTGCACCTAAGACAAGGGGGTCCTGCACCTTCTCCCGTAAAGGGCTTCATGGGGCGCCATGCCGATACTCGCTTGATGATTGTTGTTGTAGGAGAATTCTACCAGTGTAGGAGCATTTCCCACGGCTCTCCTCTATCTAACACATATAATCTCAATAAATCTTCCAGTGTTCTAATAATTCTCTCAGAGTACCCGTCCGTATGAGGATGAAATGCGGTGTTAAAGGTAAAGCGCGAACCCAAATATGTCTGTACCGCCTTCCACTCCTTTGAGGTGAAACGACCATCCCGGTCAGAAACGATTGTCTTAGGAAGCCATGATACTGTACGAACTGCTCCACAAAAAGGCGTACCAAGACATCCACATGAGCCTCATTCTTCATAGGGATAAACCGGGCTACTTTCGTCAGTCGATCCACGATCACCCACACTGAATCATTCCCTGAGCGTGAGCGAGGTAACCCATGGACAAAGTCCATAGAGATATCCTCAAACTTCCACTCGTGGATGGGCAATGATTGTAACAAACCACCGGGACTCTTGCATTCCGCCTTCACCCTTTGACAAGCTTCGCAATGTGTAACAAAATATCAGACATCTTTCTTCATTCCCGACCAACAGATGATCTTCCGTAGGCCGGCGTACATCTTGATAATACCCGGGTGCACTGAATACTGAGAGTAATGTGCCTCTCTCAAGATATCCTCCCAGATTTTACCGCCCTTGGGAATGTAGAGCCGGCCGCAGAAATAAACGAGGCCGTCTTTTAGTGTATACTCATCAGTAGTCCCATCTTCGATTGCCTTGATTGCTGGGGCCAGAGCCGCATCCCTTCCTTGCTCCGCCTGGATTCGGTCCCGGATATCACAAACTATGCTCATGGTTGTCAAGTACTCCGTATACTCTGTCGAAGGGGCCTTATATACCAAAGTAATATCCATCTCTTCAATCATCCGAGCCAACTTCATACTCATCAACCGAGACTCTGGGCTCGAGTCTGGTACCTTTCTGCTCAATGCATCGGCCATCGAGTTTGCCTTTCCGGGATGACAGTTCAAAGTGAACTCATAATCACACAGAAACTCTAGACATCGTCGTTGTCTCAAGTTCATTTCCTTCTGTGTGTGAACGTACTTTAGGTTTTTATGGTCTGAGAAGATCTCGTAGTTGACGCCGTATAGATAATGTCTCCAAACCTTCAAGGCAAACACCACTGCTCCCAATTCCAAATCATGAACCGGGTAATTGATTTCATGCTTCTTCAGCTGTCTTGAAGCATAAGCAATCACGTGTCCGTGCTGCATCAACACCGCTCCCATCCCTTGACGCGTCGGTGTAGACTTGAAATCCTTCCTTCCCCGACGGAAGGGCTAGGATGGGGGCGGAGTTAAGTCTATCCTTCAGCTCTTGGAACGCCGCTTCTCACTTGGGTTCCCACTCAAATGACACACCTTTCCTTGCCAAGGAAGTAAGAGGGAGGGCAATCTTGGAGAATCCTTTTACAAACTTGCGGTAATAACCGGCAAGTCCAAGGAGGCTCCTAACATTGGCCGCCGACTTCAAGGGCGACCACTCCTTCACGGCACGCACCTTGGTCGGATCCACTGCTAGTCCTGCTCCACTGATCACATGCCCCAAGAAAGAAACCTCTTTAAGCCAGAATTCGCACTTGCTGAACTTGGCGAACAAGACGTGCTCTTTTAATTTCTTCAATACCAAGGTCAAGTGCTCAACATGCTCCTCCTTTGTCTTTGAGTAGACCAGGATGTCATCGATGAAACAATGACGAAGATATCCAAGAAAGGTTCAAACACCTTGTTCATCAGGCTCATGAAGGCCGAAGGGGCATTTGTGAGCCCAAACGACATTACAGTGAACTCGTACAGTCCATATCTTGAACTAAAGGCCGTTTTCTGGATGTCCTCCTCTTGTATCCTCAACTGATAATATCTCGAGCGCAAATCCAACTTAGAAAACCAATGCACTCCCACCAGTTGATCGAACAACTTGTCTATCCGAAGTAGCAGATAGGTGTTCAACACCGTTAGACAATTGAGTTCCCGATAATCTATGCATAGCCGCAAGGTTCCGTCCTTCTTCTTGACGAATAATACAGGGGCTCCCCAGGGTGACGAGCTGGGGCGAATGAACCCTGACTCGACCAGTTCTTGTAGTTGAACTCTAAACTCCGCGAGTTCCTTCGGGGGCATTCGGTAAGGGGCCCTGGATACGGGCTTGGCACTCGGTACTAGATTAATCTGAAAATCAACTTCTCTATGCGGGGGTAATCCTGGAAGTTTCTTAGGAAATACCTCGGGGAAATCCCGCACTACCCGTACATTTTCATATCCAACGTCATCTCCTTCAACTCAAAACAGATCATGAATACTTCATCCCCCTTCATATGGGCGTTTACTGCTTGAGCTGAAGATAACATCACACAAGGTGCGAAGCTAATACCTTGAAAAATGACGTTGGTGTCTCCATGCCTCAAGTAGATTTGTTTCTCTGCACAGTCAATCCTAGCGAAGTGCCAGTCCAACCACGCCATGCCCAGAATGATGTCAAATTCCGACATTCTCAGGACTGTGGCAGGCGTATCAAAGGCCTTTCCGTCAATGAATATCTCGAATTCGCACATAGCGGTCGTGATCATCTCAGAGCCGTCCGGGAGGCGTACTCGTCGAGCTATACCGGTAAAGTATTGTACACCTTCCATGTCCTTAATGAAGTCCTCAGACACGAAATAGTGTGAGGCACCGGTATCGAACAGCATATAGGTCGTCTTCCCGCCGACTACCACGGTGCCTTAGTACCAATAACCAAAACTCAACAGTAGGTGTCTAGTATGTTTTAAGTAAGTTAAGTTAAACAAAGAAAATGTGAAAGATAACTGCAACATACCTGCAATTACATCCTGGGGGTTCCGTTCTTGCGCCATGTCCAGAGCGTATACCTGATCCCGGGCAGGATTGGGGTTTCATCCTCGCGGTCCTCATCCTCGACCACGCATACAACCACGCCCCCGCGGAGCTGCCGGAGGGAGAGAAGGAGGGACATTCCCAAACAACCGCGGGCAGAAACGTCGAATGTGGCCCGGCTAGTTACATTCAAAACACACCAGCCCACGACGCCCTTCAGGTTGCTGAAATTGTTGAGGTTGAGGCGGTGGAGGCAACGTAGGCGGCTGCGGAATCGGATGCTCCACTCTAAAATCTCGGTGGAAACGTCCTCCACCTCTTTGATGTCCCCTTCCTCTCCTAAAGTCCTGCCTCCTTCTGTTGCTTGGGCCATCTTCTATCACGCTCTCCGCAGGTCTCTTACCACTACTCAAGTGGTCCGCCTCCAATCTCTTCGCCATGTCAATAATCTCTGCCAAACTAGAGTCCGCTATAAACAAAAGGGCCTGCCTTAGGGGATCTCGCAGCCCTTTGTAGAAACGCTTGGTGTATCCTCTATCATCCAAATCATAAGAATCCGCGGATCTCGCGAGGTGCTAGAACTCTCACTGATATTCCGTAACTGATTTTGATCCTTGCTTCAGCAGAAGAAACTTCTCTTCGAGTTCATTTCGAGCGGATGTGGTAATGAAGTGCTGTAAGAAGACATCCGAGAACTCGCTCCAACTTATCTCTGTATAGACCCAACCTTGGAAGATGGAGCCCATGAGGGACTTCCACCACCTCTTAGCATGTAGTTCCAAGACGGACACCGCCAACATCACAACCATGTTGGCTGGGCAACGGATCCCCACCAACAACTCCTGCACCGTGTCAAGCCATTCCTCCGTGCATACGGCCGACTCCGTCCCGAGGTAGGCGGGAGGGGAGAGGGCCTGAAAGGTGCTCAACCAGTTAGAGCCCGGAGCTTGTTGTTGTACCGGAGGCTGCTGCGCCCTAAAGGCATCTAGGATGGCGGTGAGCGTCTGCCCCAACTCGGATTGTTGGAACTGAGTGGGTATGGAAGGGGCAGGAGTGCCCCCCATCGGCTCAACGTGCACAGGAATCTACATGTAAAACACAAACGAATGGTCAGGTTGGCTAATCTTAAGGTCAATGTTGGACAACTTAGTGTGAATTACATATGGGCACACCACTGCTTCCGCTAAGTCAGTTTGTCCGCAAACTGACTAATCGAACGGGGGTGGTACCATTGTTGAATGACTTCTTTAGTTGAGGATCGTGGCAAACTAATACCATTTATAAGACACCCCCTCCCGGATATCATAACACGGCACGAAGGGGGGTCTTATGCCCAAAACAGCCGTCTTGCGGTAGCATTAGCACATGGGTTAACCTGTACCACAAGACGTCTATTCTGCCGGCTACAACCAATATCAATAATTATGCCAACCCAACCAAAATATAATATCAAGAGAAGTCAAATCCACACAAAGTATATATGTCCAAAGTACATCAAAATAGAGAAGCTAAAACATGCTTCTACAATATAATAGAGTATAGTTAGTAATTGCCCAAAAGGGCTACAACAAAATCTCACAACACTCACATCAGTAACCGACGGTAACGACGACACCGTCCCTTCAGGCCCTGTTGTCCTGGCCTGACTGTCCTGCTGCATGGTCTGTGGCTGCTCTACCTGCGGGGTAACCTCCTAAAAAGGAAGACGTAGCAACCGTTAGTCGAAAAGACTAAGTGGCTTCACATCCGCTCCCCCGGTGACTCCTCGGCACCGGGCGGAGAAAGGAACAAGGGTATAAGGTATAATAAATAGTATAAGCAGGTACAAGCAGGTGGTAATGGTACTATATGATTAACAGTATTATAAACTAGCAGTTCTACAAGAGCTATAACAACCATCAAGTATAAGTAACTACAACAGGAAAATAACTTAACTTATAAGGATGCCCATACAAGATTATAAGTTAACGATCGGGTTACATAAAGTAACTCATCGTATGAGAATGCCCATATAAACTTATATGATGAGGATCTTGTTTGTGCAATGTTATGTATGCTATGCAATGACTCACCCATGATCACACATATGCAATTGCTATGTCGACATAGATTTTAGTTCCCACTATTCGAGCAGGTAGCTAATCTCTCAGGCATCAACTGCCGTGGTCAGGCGGTGACAGTAAAGCGGGCATCTCTACTACTAGGCGGGTATCCACACTACTTCACCTAGGCCTCCATACGTCTCGACGCTAAGAACACAACAGCAGAGCCCATGTGTACTATGGCCCAGCGGGGTCTCGGGTAGATGTGCACCGAGAACATAGCTCGAACTGGCTTGGTGTGACACGGAAGGGGCCTCGGAAGAAAGCACGAGTACACAGCCCAACCGTTCACTTGGCACGGAAGGAGACCCGGGACGTGAACACCGAGGACCAAGCCCAACCGCCGAAAGTCTAACAGTCAACTCCCGTCGGTGTAATGATCGGCGAGCCCGTAGACCTGCCACACTATCCATAACCCAGGATTACGACACCGCGTGTAGACTCACACCACATGCAATACCACATCACCGTGGCATGTAAGGAGCCTCAAAGAAAACACGAGGACCAAGCCCAACCATCCACTTGGCACGGAAGGAGCCCCGGGAAATGAGCACCGAGGACCAAGCCCAAACGTCTGTCTATGTCTTATCTCAACACTAACCCATCTAGTGATGGCCAGTACCTCACTTACAACCTTCCACAATGCTACCCGTAGAGAGACGACACTCTAAGCATTGTACTACTAAATTTCATTCCATTAATCAAACATACTCATGGCCAAAGTTTATCCTTCTATATGTCATTCCAAATGATTTCAACATATTATAAACATGAAGTGCATATATAATTGTCTACCAATTTCCATCAAGTCATTTCGTTTAAGTAAGCTTTCTCCACAATTCAGATATATGGAATCTAATTAATAAACTTCATTATTCATAGCACTACGGTGGTTAACATAAAAGAGTTCACCCAAGCCTCGAGTTAATTTGCTACATTGATTCCACCGATTCCAAATCCATGTTACACAAAACCCAGAATTTAAGTGCAAAATAAAACTGGATAGCAGTTTCGGGAGGAGATTCCCCAAGCTACAAGAATTCGGTGAAGACGTGTAACCCCTCGATGGAAAGGTATTTCCATGGGTTACAACTTTCATATTCAGACCACAACCCAGATTTGAGAGCATCCTATTTGAAATCGGCTTCAAAGTCTGCTGCGTGCAGAACACAATTTCTGCATGCAGGATTTGTCGGACGTCAACATCGTTCAGACTTTCCCGGGGCTACAGACTTCTCCTGAAGTCGTGCAACCACTTGTTAGAAAGGTATTTTCGAGGACTTCAACTTTTGTGTTTAGTCGGAAGCCTAGATCTGAACATAATCCACCTACAAATAGCCAAGAAGATCGATGCGTGCAGAACACAGATTCTGCACGCATCTTGAAGCGGAATGAATGACATCGGCTATTCTTCCTCCTCAAGTCGATCCTCCAAAATCACCTCCAGAAATTGCTCCACCCTTATTCACCCTCATGAGGCCTTTACTCTTCACGAAACCATCCCCCATCTTCACATAGAAGGTTTGAGAGGTTGAAGACACCACTAACCAAGAGCACAAGCCCTAGATCGGCCTCATCCTAGAGAAATCACCATCTCACAAGTCTAGACTCTTTTAAGTCGAAATCTCACCTGGATATCTATAGATCTAGCACCAAGGGAGAGGCGAGGAATCTCACCTCATTTCCGGCATTTCCACGATTTCCGACCATGGATCTTGTGACCCTTCTCGGCGGCATCTTCTCCTTCACGACAGCGGCGGATCTTCTCCTCCAAGACTTGCTCCAGCAGTTTTCCCTCTCTACAGAAGTTTCTCTCAGGAAAATGGCTAGAATGAGGAGTGGAAGTGTCTAGGGTTTTCATAACCCTTATATATGAAAAGTGACACAGGTAGGGACACGCCCGTGTCCTTACGCGTGTCCGTCGACACTAAGCCAAAAGGTGTTGACACTAAGACAGAAGGTGTCGACACCAAGCCAGAAGGTGTCAACACAAAGCCAGAAAGTGTCGACACAAAGCTAAAAGGTATCGACACAAAGCCAGAAGGTGTCGACACCGAGCCAGAAGGTGTCGACACCGAGCCAGAAGGTGTCGACACCGAGCCAGAAGGTGTCGACACAAAGCCAGAAGGTGTCGAGTCCCTCTCGACGCCAAAGTCTAAGCGGGGAAGGCATCGAGTCTACTCGACACCACGTTGAGTGAGCTCCACTCACTCAATGCCAAAAGACTTGGCTGCAAAAACACAAACTGGACTTAGCTGCAAAAACACAAACTCGACACACACACGGGTAGGGACATGCCCGTGTCTCTACCCGTGTCACTTCACACGGGTAGTGACACGCCCGTGTCACTACCCGTGTCCCTCTCTGGACAATCTCGAGTCGTCGACTCGCGAGCTGGCCTCTCCCACACGGGTAGGGACACGTCGTGTCTCTACCTGTGTCCTATGCTCGACTAATTTCTTGTCCTATTTACAGGTGCAGCCCAGTTGCCAACACTCCCCCTGAACCCAAGTCAACTCTCCTGACCCAAAAATGCGCACGAGGGGCCTAGTGCGAATCGGAATGATACAGTACTAGCCCTCTTAATTCTTGCAACTTGCCCCACCAGCTGGAGGGACGAGATGAGCTCCTACTCCTCTCATTTTGATCCCACAATGGGGTAATGGGGGGCTGGCCACCCCTTCAGCCTATATATAGGCCTTTCCCACTCTGCTTACCCTCACTCAGCTCAAGCGAGCCAAGCCCACCCCTGCCTGAACCATAGGCCGCCGGAAACCACCAGCCTGAATCTGCCACCTTCGCCACATTCAATGGTGAGTCGACCAGGTCCTGCCCAAGCTCCACTACCTAAAAGTCTTTAATTCAAGGATAACTAAATCACCTAGCGGGGGGGGGGGGGGGTGAATAGGTTATTTGTCTCTTTGAGTCAATCTTTTACTTTCTTTTAAAATGCTTTGTTGTTTTCTTTTATCTTTGAGCATAGGGTGATCTAGAGCTTGTCCTTAGCACCTGTAAATAAGAAAAGAAAAGCAACCACAGAAAAGCACAGAGTGATTTATAGTGGTTCCCCAATTGGGTACATCCACTTTCCCACCCACCTATCCAACTAACTTGTTGGACTAGGCACAACTCCTCCAAACTGCTCCTAAGAGCTTACACCTCAGATCCCGCAGGATCTCCAAGTCTCCTCCAAGACTCACTTCTCAGCCACAAAGGCCTACACTCAGTGGTCAACAGACCACATACCTCAGGCTGTTAAGACCTACACTCAGGCTGGGAAGACAACCCTACCTCATATCCATAAGGGATCCTACCTCAGAGCTCTGTAGTGATCCTACACCCAGTGACCCGCAAGACACCTACCTCAGCCTTATCTCTAAGGCCTACATCTCAGGATTTTTAGCCCTACAACTTCAGGCATGAGGACCTACTCTCGGAGTGCTGCAATATTCCTACAACTCAGTACCGCTCCAGGTACCTACCTCAGTGCCCCTCCAGGAACTTACAGCTCAGTGAAAAACTTGTCACCTACCTCAAACACAAAGGCCCTACACTCAAAGAGCAACACTCTCCTACCTCAGGAAATTAAGCCCTACAGCTCAGATCTACACTTGGATCCAACCTCAGTACCCCAGCAGGGCACCTATAGCTCAGTGACTATCTAGTCACCTACCACTCAGGCACAAAGTGCCCTACAGCTCAGATTCAGATAAACTGAATCGTACAAGATGAAAAGGGAGTTTGGTGGTAATGCTTGGCACAAGGATGTTTCTCAGTGTCCAGCTTCCTGACTGAGGTGAACTCAGTCTAACTAATGACTACAGGAAATTTATTCCCGAGTCTACCTTTTTTTGGATTAAGATAATACTTAGACCTAACTTTCTCTTCCCAGCACTAGGCATTTTATCCAACTGGAGCTAGAGAGGTAACTACAGTAAATCTTACTGCAACCTGAGCTGGAAGAGTCCTAGCTCAACTCCTTTCTTCATAAAGATAAGGATGAAGATGTGCTGGAAGAACTTGCAGATCTGTTTCTCTGCCTCTTCCTGAACTGAGCCACATGCACAGTCCTTTCTCCTTCTTCACAGCTCCCCAAGTTTGTGTTCTTTAGATTTGATGGCTGAGACTGTGAAGCACCTGCAACAAGGGTTGACCCAAGCTGCTACCTTTTGCTCAGAGAATCCCTCTAAGCAGCTTGCTGGTGTAGGTAAGAATCGCACTAGCTATCTTGCTGGTGAATATATTGATCAACAACTTACTTGCTCTCTGTCTTCTAGACTCAAGCTTCTTGTTCTTCAACTCCACAACAATGGAGGAGAAGAAGAACTCACTTTCTTTCTCTTAATGCAGAAGTCCGAACTCTTTATTTTTCTTTATACGCCTCGTTTCTTTTGTTGATTCTTGACCCAACGGTTCTTTAGCAGTGGGCCCCACATCATTAATGCCCTGCAAAAATTTTGCTTTAACCCCAACTGTCATACAGTAGGTCTGCGGCAACACTTGTCGCATACAATAGCCATCCCACCACTTATTTGAATTTTGTTGACTTGTTGACTTGCTGACGTCATCAGCTATGGACTTAGCCAAAAATCAAACATCATTATCATAGGCATTGAGTGAGTAAGCATCACTCAATGCCAAAACACTTAGACAGATTTTCTGCCTCATGGCATTGATTGAGTAACCTTCACTCAACGCCAAAACACTTATAATATAACTCAGTTACTAGGCATTGATAGCGTTGAGTGAGCAATCTCCACTCAATGCTTTTACCTTAACCATTTGTCACTTAACTTGTCTCAGCGCTTTATTGTTCTCAGCTGAGACAACCATTTGTCCCAGCAGTTATGCTAAGACTAACTTCTTTCTCAGTGGTTTTGCTGAGACCAACTCCTATCTTAGTTGTTCTGCCTCAACGGTCTCAGCGGTTTCTTATTAACAACTAAGACCAACATTTCTCTCAGCGCTTATATCTTGAGCTTCTTAGCTGTCTAAATGATTTTGTCTCAGCGGTCTCAACATTTTTTGCCTTAGACGATTTTTCTGGTTAGCTCGATAAGTGTTGAGTTGCGTTCGATGATCTGTAAGCTGAGCTCGACGAACTGCAAACTGTGCTTGATGAATTTCAAGCTGAGCTCGATGAACTTATCCCAAGAAAAGTTGAGCTGAGCTCGACTAATGCTGAAATCAGTTCGATGAATTCTCTGAACTGAGTTCGACGAATTCTGAACTTAGATCGATGAATTTTGAATTCGAACTGAGTTCAACTCACAGCCTTTTTGCTGTGATCTTAGCTCGATGAATGGTGAGCTCAGCTCGAAGATCTCTGAACTCAGTTCAATGATTACTCTGAACTGATTTCGACTAACTCAGAGTCTCAAACTCTGAACTCATCTTGACGAATGGTGAGTTCTGCTCGACGAACTCTGAACTTAGTTCGATGAATTCCTGAACTGAGTTCTACTCACAACCTTTTGTTGTATGGCGTTGAGTGTGTCTTCATCACTCAATGCCTGTGGACTTGGATAGATTTTTGTCAGCCTACAACATGGGTAAGAGTTTACCTGTCATGGCCACTTAGCCTACTACTTGTCTTTCCAGCAACTTCACTTTGTGACCACCTATCTAGACTTGTTCACTGGAACATCCTACACATGATGAGCTTAAACAACATCAAATACAACTATGCTCTTAGTGTTGATGGGGATGGCTCTTCAAATCCAATCTTGGGAACATTGTGGGCAATGAACTCAATAATCTCCCCCTATTTAAAGAAGGAAGAACACCCAGCAATACTAAGAGGCATTACCAAAATAGGTCAGAATAATATCATGCAGCTACAAATTTTAATCTGACACCTGCTAGCTTATGCAACATTCATTTAATGTGCATCCTCATACTACTTGAGCAATTGATCAAGTAATACAAACTCTCCTTTATACCACTTAAAATTTATGCTCCTTTATACCACTTAATAGTTAAATGTGGTTCATTTCTAGAAGCACTTGCCTCAATGTATGCACTGACACCATCATGACTCAACATGTGGTCAGTCATTGCATTTCTCATACTACTAGAATCTTTTCTAGTAATATGAACCTACTAATCATGACCTTGTCATGTCAAATATTGCTTCTATATCTCCCTCATATGTATTGCACACATATCTCCCCTTTCTATCTTCTTCAATAGGAATATCTATTGAGGGAGTAGAAAATATCATGGGAGAGATTATCTCTTGATCCTAGACAAAGTCCTATGTTGATACTGTTAAGGAAATTATTCTAGTTGTCAGTCTACTTGATTAGGAGACATACCTTCTATGTTGATACATTGATACAACACAACACTACAACATTTAAGCTTGCTGCACACATTGTTCCACTTGCTGATGTTGTTTCTACAGAATCAGCATCCACATGTGGTGATATCATTGATACACCACATCATTGCAGCCCCCTTTGCATTTGAGTGACCCAGGGATCCACTTGATCTGGTTGCTGGCTGTTCCTCTTCTTATAATCTCCCCCTTGGTCTATGCCTTATTCTTGAGACAAACTAATCAGCTGTAGTTATAGCTGATCTACTGCAGTAGCTGCCTGCTCCTTCCCAATAGGTGGTTGATCCTGTTACCGCAACTGCTGGACATGCTCCCCCTTTTATAGGGTACTGAGCTTGCTCCCCCTCAATAGGAGCATCCTTGTCATTCCCTTTGCTAGACACTTGAGTCCATCTGAGTCTTGATACGACTTAATGGTCTTTATAGTCTTGATGTGTCATCAAGGACTCATCTACTGGAGGTTATGGTTCTGATGCCAAAAGTTTTTGTATTGCAATCTTGAGTTCAATGAATTGCTTAGATTTCATCAAGCTCCGTTCGACGAAATCTTCAACTTTCGGCGATCTCCGTTCGACGAAATCTTCTGATTTTGTCAAGCTCCATCCATGTTGATGCTTAGCAACTCTCTAGCATCTTGCATAGTTTCTTTTTGTTGATCCAGAACGTCTTCCCTTCTTTAGCATCTGACTTGCCTTTGGCTTTAGCATTCTTGATACCACTTGTACCCCTCTTCAGGAATCTACACATCTTCCCTATCCTTGGTGAATGAACCATAAGATAACTTCCTTGTTCCAGTCCAAGTTCTGGAACATCTTCTGTCTAGGTGCCACATAAGGGAAGGGCACTAAGCTAACCTGGAAAACAGAATTTTCTTACTTTAGGACTCCAATGGGTATTGGGTCCTAGGTTCCTGTTAGCATAAGAATGCATATATCTACCTACTGGAGTCCTGTCAGGAAGACACTGCCCTATCTTTGGCACACATGGGTTATGTCAACAATCTATGACAAAGTGGCCCACTTTGCCACAACACCAACATTCATGGATGTTGTATCTCCTTTTATGAACGCACTTTGAAGTTTGTAAGCCATTTCTGGCTACTTGTTCAGTTGGGAGAACTGTGGTCTGCTTCTTGTTTCTATCAGCAAGAGCTTGACCAAAGGTGAGTCTATCAGTAGATGAACTTGGCTTACTCTGAACATCATTAACAACAGCCCTCTTTGCAGATGGCATGTTCTTCATGGGTTCAAGGAAAGTTAAGTTAGCCTTACTAACTGACTTAACTTCGGTTTGAGTTCTTTTTGGAAGAACCTTAGAATATGACATTGCCACATCTATGACTGCAGGGGCTGGGGCACCAAATAAAAAAGGTCCAGTTTGGGCCTTTTGAACTTTCACATGGGGAGCCTTCCGAGCACTCAATCCCATGACCTCTCTTCTTCCCTTATAAGGTACATTTGTAGTCTTACAATGAAGATTCCCACCACTCTAATGACCATACTTACATTCATGGTCATACCTGTTGGATGGGAGAATTACCTTGTGAAAGGTAGGCTAAGGCCTGACAGGAACTTGGCCTCTTTTCTGAGATTGGATTACTTTCGAAATCCACTCAGATTCAGATCTTCTTTTAATGGAATCTATCTTAGAGAAGTTGGCCACAATTCTCCTCTCCCTATCAAGCTTCTCCTCAAGATTCTTGATAATAGAGTCCTTGTATTTTAAGGACTCAACATGGATATCTACCATGATTTTCATCCAGCTGGGAAGCAGTCTTCTGTAGGGAGGCTATTTCCTTTGCTGGTATCTTAACAAGTAGCTTGCTTTCCTTGAAAGCTTTTAGAAGGGCAGCATGATTGTCAATCAATTGATTGATATCATCATCTGTCAAAGGACCATCATCATCACTAGATGAGGAGACATCATAGTCTATATAGGATTCAAATCCATACTCTGAGGATGAGCTAGATAGGAAATGTACCTTATTTTGACCATTCCGATCCTGACAAGATTCTACTTTTGGGGTAGCTATTTGTCCATGGCATCTGTATTCCCCTTATTAAGCTTCATCCACCTATATATCACTCTCTGATTGTGATAGAGGGGCCCTGATTCATGCTCTTGCATCTGGAAGGACTTTGTCATCACCAAGAGCAGCCAAGAGCCTAATGCTGATTTTGTCTACTCTGTAGATTTGCTGCATCATAGAGTTCCACATCTTATGGTTCATCCTTGAACACATAAGTTTAACCTTTTAGATATCCTTGGAGGTCAACTCAGACTGTTAGGTCCCTTTTGAGTAACCTCCCTCTAATACCACTTGAAAGTCTTTAATTTAAGGATAGCTAAATCACCTTGCGGGGGGGAGGGGGGTGGGGTGAATAGGTTATTTGTCTCTTTGAGTCAATCTTTTGCTTTCTTTTAAAATGCTTTGTTGTTTTCTTTTATATTTGATCTTAGGGTGATCAAGAGCTTGTCCTTAGCACCTGTAAATAAGAAAAGAAAAGCAACCATAGAAAACACACAGTGATTTATAGTGGTTCCCCAATTGGGTACATCCACTTTCCCTCACACCTATCCAACTAACTTGTTGGACTAGGCACAACTCCTCCAAACTGCTCTTAAGAGCTTACACATCAGATCCCGCAGGAACTCCAAGTCTGCTCCAAGACTCACTTCTCAGCCACAAAGGCCTACACTCAGTGGTTAACAGACCACATACCTCGGGCTGTTAAGCCCTACACTCAGGCTGGGAGGACAGCCCTACCTCATATCCACAAGGGATCCTACCTTAGAGCTCTACAGTACTCATACACTCAGTGACCCGCAAGCCACCTACCTAAGCCTTATATCTAAGGCCTATAGCTCAGGCTTTTCAGCCCTATAACTTCCGGCACGAGGCCCTACTCTCAGAGTGCTGCAACACTCCTACAAATTAGTACCCCTCCAGGTACCTACCTCAGTACCCCTCCAGGCACCTACAACTCAGTGATAAACTTGTCACCTTCCTCAGGAACAAAGGCCCTACACTCAGAGAGCACCACTCTCCTACCTCAGGCAATTAAGCCCTACAGCTCAGATCCACACTTTGATCCTACCTCAGCACCCCAGCAAAGCACCTACAGCTCAGTGACTATCTAGTCACCTACCACTCAGGCACAAAGTGCCATACAACTCAGATTTAGATAAACTGAATCTTACAGGATAAAAATGGAGTTTGGTGGTAATGCTTGACACAAGAGATGTTTCTCAGTGTCAAGCTTTCTGACTGAGGTAAACTCAGTCTAACTAATGACTATAGGAAATTTATTCCTGAGTCTACCTTTTTCTGGACTAAGATAATACTTAGACCTAACTTTCTCTTCTCAGCAACATGGATTTTATCTAGCTGGAGCTAGAGAAGTAACTGTAGTAAATCTTACTGCATCCTGAGCTGGAAGAGTCCCAGCTCAACTCCTTTCTTCACATCAATAAGGATGAAGATGTGCTAGAAGAACTTGTAGATCTATTTCTGTTGGATCCCTAGTTTGGATTTGGGCTAGGTTCACTGTTAGGTTATTGACCCTCCTTGTATAACCTAGGGTCAAATTGTTAGTTCTAAGGTCTAGGTCAGTTTGATTAGGTTAGACAAACATTGATCCAGCCCTCAGAAGAATTCAGAGATCCAGACATAGAAGAATTGTAGTTTTTAAGAGTTCAGAGAATCAGTTGGAAGTTTTTCGAACTCAGCTTGACGATCGTCGATCGCAGATCAACGAACTCAGAGTCTCTACTTTGAGTTGAGCTCAACAAACTTGGAGTTCAGGTCGACGATCCTCCCTCTTCTCTCAAGTTCTCTGGTTGACGAATTCTATCTCAGGTCGACGAACTTGGAGCTCAGCTTTGACAGACTATTTTCCAGATCAACTTTCTCTGAGCTCAGCTTGACGAAAATGATTTCTCAGCTCGATGAACTTGAAGTTCAGGTCGATGAAATCTATCCTGAGTTCGACGATTTCTCTCAGTATCAGTTTGGCGTTTTCTCTCATTTTGATTTCAGTTTGGATTATTCTAAGGCTGTAATTATCTGATAATTAATGCTCATATTCTCAAGAATATAGTTATTGCTTGGCAGCATTAATTATGGATTTCACAGAGCAAATTACTCGACTTATTTACTGAGACAGTTGAGAAAATACATTTAAGACAAATTCCAGCAGTTCAACTCCCATAATTTCAGCGTTAAATCCAGGAATCTTTTTCAAATTTCAAATGGCAGAAATCCTTCAGAATATAAAAAGCAATTTCTTCCCTTCAGAATAATAAGGAATTACAAGAGATCTTTTACACAACAATTGATATATGTTTTACAAAGAAAAATACTGTTATCTACAGGAAATTGAAGAAGAACATCAACACACAGATCTTTAGTCTTCTTCAGTTTTTGCTTCAGGCTTTAAAAGGACAACTCATCAACACCAGTCCAAGAAGTTTCTGAAGATCTCCATCAAGGCCTACACCCTATGCAAAGCACTCATCTTCCTGAACCCTTTTCTTTCATCTCAGGGGGAGCTTTGACAACATCATCCACTAAAGTCTTCTTAGTTCTTTGAGAAAGAGAAGACAACATCATTATTCATTTCCAAATATATACAGGGTTATAACTCCCTTCAAAAGTTAACCCCCTTTGGTTGTTAAGTCTCTTAATCACAAGACTTAGTTTGGTTTTAGGGCACCTGATCAAAAGCTCAAAAGGGTTGTGAGATCTCCCTTGAAAAAATATATCTTGTGGTGACAGGGCACCAGAGAAAAAACCTATGGTGGCAAGGAACCTGAACAAAAACCTATAGTGGATTCCTAACAGGGTGGTAGAAGAGTGGATGTACCCAATTTTGGCGAACCACTATAAAATTTTTGTGTCGTCTGAATTGCTCTATTGTTTTTTTTGCTGTGATTGTTTTGTTTTTATTTTCTCTCTATACTTATAGCTATCACTTATTTTAATTATGCAATAAAAACTAATCAAGTTTTTAAAATACTCCATTCACTCCCCTCTAGAGTTAAGACAGATCTATCCTTCACTTTTAATGGGTATCAGAGGGTAAGGTTGTTTGGTTTCATCGGCTAACACCTGAACCAAAAGATCTTTGATAGATCTTATTATCTCTAGTGTCTTTCATATATCATGGCACAGAATAAAGAATACTCAAGCACCAGACCTCCAGTGTGCAACTTAAATAATTTTTCTATCTGTAAGGCAAGGATCAAACTTTTTATGAACTCTATTGATGAAACGATTTACAATTCCATTTTGATAGGTCCTTATCAACCAGTGAAAACAACTAGCATCAACTCTGTTTCATCACCTCAATGGATAGAAGCCCAGAAAAGGCTAAAGATTGTTGACGCAAAAGCAATGAACATTCTTACACAATCAATGTCTGATGACATTTTTCAGGAAATTACTAAATGTTCATTAGCAAAGGATATTTGGGACTCCCTCATAGCAATGGTTGCTGGATCAGCTAGAAAGAGAATATTTGATGCTGACACTTGGAGTGACTCTGACTCTGAAGCTTCATCCTGTACAATTGAAGATGAAGAAGAGTTAAGAGCAAGAGAATTTTGCCTAATGGCAATAAATGCCTATTGCAGCAACTCTGATGAACAATCAGACTCTGAAGCAGAAACTGAATCAGAAGAGGATCAGGTAATCTCTTCCTTTGATTTTTCTTCAGATCATTTTAAAGTAGATGTTGGGTACATTGGTTTAAATGTACCTGATTTGAAGAAGCCTCACCCTACTCAATGATATACATCAAAATGTATTTGATGTATTTTGAGTTGCCTTGTGCAGGTTAAGTATTTACAGAGAAAAGCTGAAAAGTTTCTAAGTCCATGTGTCGACACCCAGGAGCAAAGTGTCGACACTTAAGAAGACTTGTGTCGACACCCAGGTAAGCAGTGTCGACACTTGGAGTCATTGTGACGACACCAGGGATGCAGAGTCGACACCAGACAGAAAGTGTCGACACAAGGAGCTGTGTCGACACTCAATGAAGAAAAGTCCAGTGAAGCTGTGTCGACACTTAGCAGTTGTGTCGACACCCAGTGAAACTGTGTCTACATCAGAAAGTGTCGACACTTGTAGGCTGTGTCGACACTCAGCAAAAGTCAGCAGAGTCTAAGTATAAGTGTCGACATAATAAAGAATGTGTCGACACTCAGCAGAAGACTCAACACTTGAAGAAAGTGTCGACACAAGAAAGAATGTGTCGACACTCAGCAGAAGACTCAACACTTGAAGAAAGTGTCGACACAAGGAGCTGTGTCGACACTTAGAAAAGTTCAACAAAATATTCTAAGTACAAGTGTCGACACTAAGGAGATGTGTCGACACTCAGCCAAAGTCTCAACAGAAGAAGAATGTGTCGACACAAGGAGCTGTGTCGACACTCAGCAAGTATCAACACAGAAGGCATGTGTCGACACCAAGAATATGTGTCGACACTGAACAAGTTCAACACATGAAGATGTGTCGACACAAAGGAGTTGTGTCGACACTTACAAGAATTCAACAAAATACTGAAGTACAAGGAATTGTGTCGACACTCAATATCAGTGTCGACACATAATGAAGAAGCTGTGTCGAGAAGTGAATTCTACAACACAAGGTGTTGTGTCGACAGCTTGAAGGCTAGTGTCGACACTTAGTATACTTGTGTCGACACTTAGTCTATAAGTGTCGACACTTAAAGACAGACAGTCTCGACACTTTCAGACAGTTACAGATTTTTCAAGAACTGACTGGATGACTTGACAGCTGCCATTCCAGCCGGTCTACTGCACTTGTCAGAGTTGTCAGAAATTAGTTATGAACCGGACCAGCCGGTTACCATGAAGAAGGCCTATATATAGGATTATACTGTCTACAGAAACAGATGATTCAACAGATGATCAAGTAATACAAAGAAGATCTAGCTATTCATTAAAGAATCCAGTGAAGATCTAAGAAGTTGGAGAGAGAGAGCTCCATCCAAGAAGACAGCCGTTGGAACCAGGCTGTGAAGAAGGATTCAGTCCTTGTTCTGAATCTTAAGTTGCAGAGATCAAAGATCAGTTGCAGAGAAGATCAATCCTATTGTGTTCTACATTCAAGAAGCTTTGAAGAAAAGCCAAGTGAGATTGATCTCAGCAGAGTTCTTCCAAGAACTCATCAAGAACCTATCAACTCCTCTCTCTATTCTCTGAGTTGTAGGTATAAACTTTGTATTCTAATTTCTTGTAGGATCCTTAGGGATCTGAGTTGTAAGCCTGCAATTATAAAGGCTGAGTGTAGGGCCTGTGTGCCTGAGTGTAGGAGATTTGTATCTCTGAGTGTAGGCCTGTTGTGGCTGAGTGTAGGCCTGCTGTGGCTGAGTGTAGGCTTTGTGAAGAAGCTGAGTGTAGGTCTTTGGAGAAGACTGAGTTGTAGGGCCTTGGGCCTGAGCTGTAGGAACCTGTTTTGGGGTTCTGAGTGTAAGATCTGAGGATCTGAGATAGTGGAGGAGTTTGGCCGAATCTAGTACACTACTAGATAGGCGAAGGGGGAAAGTGGATGTACCCAAACCTTGGGGAACCACTATAAACCTGGGTGTTCACTGTGTGCATGTGTTTTGCTGAGATTGCTGATTGATTGCTGTGCAAAAGTAGTTATAATTCTGTGTTATAATCTGAATTCTGCCTAAAAAGTTAAAAAGATTTAAGTCACCTATTCACCCCCCCCCCCCTCTAGGTGATTAGGTACAATATCTTTCAAGTGGTATCAGAGGGAGGTTACTCAAAAAGGACTTAACAGTCTGAGTAGATCCTGTTGGCAAATTCAGTCTAAGTAAATTGTAGAATCAAGAAAATCAAGAAACATGGGTTCTACTGAGAATCATAAGAAACTAGGATCCATGAAATTACCCATTTGCAAAAAAGAAATTTTTGGCATCTGGAAGGAAAGGGTGAGACTATTTATGGAAGCCTCAGACCTTAGGATTTACATCACAGTTAAATAAGGGCCATATGTGCCCATGAAGGTTTCAGTCTTAGATGCAAATCAGAGAACACCTAAAGACTTCTCTGAAATGACAAAAGATGAGATAATTCTAGCCACAATGGACAAGAGGGCTCAGAATATCATTGTGAGTGTCATAGATGATGCTACCTTTCAAAATTTGATACACTGTAAGACATCTAAGGAGATGTGGGATACTCTTATTGTGTACATGGAGGGTTCTGAAGAAGTGAGGCAGGACAGAAAGTCCTTATTAAACTAAGAATATGAAAGCTTCAGGCAAGGTAGATCTGATAGCATAACTGAATGCTATAAGAA
This sequence comes from Platanthera guangdongensis, assembly GCA_039583875.1. NCBI lineage: Eukaryota > Viridiplantae > Streptophyta > Magnoliopsida > Asparagales > Orchidaceae > Platanthera > Platanthera guangdongensis. The sequence goes on along the minus strand of CM077147.1, from coordinate 84,835,337 downwards.
GTTCTATAGGATTGTGAATGAGCTAATGTCCTATGGCAGAGAGTTCAGTAATTATGAGCTTAATGATAAGTTTCTAAGGTCCCTAACAAAGGATTGGGACACCAAGATCTGTGTCATTAGGGAAATGGCAAAGTTAGCAGAAATTCCTCGTCTAACTTTGTTTGGAAAATTGCTATCCTATGAAATACAGTTGATGGTGAGGAAAGAAGAGGAGAAGTCTACCAGAATTGAGAATAAAGAAATAACAGTGGCATTTAAAATAGAAGCCCCCAGAAAATACAGAAGTAAGTCACCAACTCCACCTCCTAAAGTAGCTGAGACTGAGTCAGATGATTCAGAAAGCAGAAAGTCTGAAAGCAGTGAAAGTGATGAGGAATTTGCAGCATTCACAAGACACTTTCAGAAGTTCTTAAAGAAGAAACAGTGGAGGACAAAGCCATCCACTTCACAAGGAAAAGATGACTATTATCAGAACAAGAAGTCATCAAAGAAAGACAGGAAAAAGACCAAGTCTTGCAAAGCAACTCTATCAAAAATTATATGCTATTGCTGTAACAGACAAGGACATGTGATTGCAGACTGTCCAGAGAAAAGGAAGGAGTCTAATGATAAGAAAAAGACTCAATTCAAGGGCAAGAAGGAAAGATCTTTTGTTGCTGAAGCATACATAGGACTGTTTGCTGAGGAAGAGTAAGAAGAGTTCATCTAGATCATGAACTCTATATATGAACAAGAGGACAGTTAGTGCCAAGTACTGATGGCATTAACAGAAACTGACAAAATCCAGGAGCAGCCTGGACCTAGTAAGGTACAAAATTGTTCTTTAAGTTCAATTTCTTGTGCTAGTTCAGAATCAGATTCATCATCATCAAGTGATGAGAGTGCATCTGAGTCTGAAGTGGATATTCATTAATTGATAGATGAATATAAAGTTCTGTTGCAAGCTTATAAGAAGAGCAAGTCCCTAGCCAAGAGTCAGGCAAAGGAAATTGTTAGTCTCAAAGTTGCTGCAATTGATTTTGAGAAGATGATTGATCAAATGCTAAATTAAATAGCCAGACTGAAGCACATAACTGTGATTCAGATGGGGACTATATCATTTAAGAATGATCAAATCAAAAGTCTGGAGATTAGTCTTCAGAAGGAGAGAGATTTGGTTGCTAGGTTTTCTAAATCAAAGTCTGTTCTACCCTTAATTGATGAATTTGTTCATCAAAAAGGTAAAGCTGGACTGGGGTTTTCTAAACCTGCTAGGACTGTCAAGTCCAAGTCCAAGGGCAAAGCCCCAGCTCTCAACAAGCCAGCTATAGATAAAACAGCTAAGAATGTACCTAAGCAAAGGTACAATAGGTTTGAGTGTTGGTGCTGTGGCAAGGTAGGCCACTTTGCCATGGACTGTTGGCACAATGCAAGTGCCAAAGTGAGTAGCAAACTGCCTGTTGGAAAACCTGCAGGTAGCTTTGTTAGGAAGCAAACTAACCAGTACCAAGGACACAAGAATTCTTTGGGTTCTAAGGTTCACTAATCTGTTTTGCAGGTGAGTCCAAGTGGCCATGCCCCAATATGGTACTTGGACAGTGGATGTTCCAGACATATGACTGGAACAAGGGGATTGCTAAAGGACTACACACCTATCAAGGATGGTCCAAAAGTCACCTTTGGTGGTTCTGAAAAAGGAATCATCAAGGGTTTTGGTAACATTTCTATCTCCCATATAACTATTACTCAAGTGGCTTATGTTAAAGGTTTGAAACATAACCTTATTAGTATAAGTCAACTGAGTGATGTAGGATATGACATCTCATTTGTCAAAGATGGTTGTCATATCAGGAGGTCAAATGATCAAGAGATCATTTTGACTGGTTATAGAAAAAAAATGTCTACTGTCTAGACATTATGTGTGAGAACAATGGTTCTCCAGTGTGTCTTGTAGCAGATGAGAAAGTCTCTCATTGTGTCAAATGGCACAAGAGGCTAGCCCATCTCAACTACAAGACAATTGACCAACTCTTTAGCAAAGAGTTAGTGAGGAATGGTCCTCAAGTTAAGTGTATTAAAGATGGAATATGCTCAGCTTGTCAAAAGGGCAAGCAGACTAGATCCACCTTTAGTTGCATTGAAAACAAAGATGCTGTGAGGTGTTTATACCTCTTGCATATGGATCTCTTTGGTCCTATGCCAGTTCACAGCCTAGGTAGGAAGGTCTATACCTTTGTAGTTGTAGATGACTACTCAAGGTTTTCCTGGGTGTTCTTCCTTAGACAGAAATCTGAAACACCTAGTGTCTTCTATAGCTTTGTCAAACAAATTCAGAATGAACTAGACAGTACAATGGTCAAGATAAGAAGTGACCATGGTACTGAATTTCAGTCTGATAGTATGACAAAACTATGTGAAGAATTTGGGATATTTCAAGAGTTTTCTTCACCAAGAACACCTCAGCAAAATGGCATTGCTGAGAGGAAAAATAGAACCTTGATTGAGGCTGGTAGAACCTTATTAAGTGATACATCTCTCCCAGAATATTTCTGGGCTGAGGCAGTTAATACTGCATGTCATGTAATTAATAGGGCTACCATTACTAAAAGCCACAACAAGACCCCCTATGAGATTGTGAAAGGCAGAAAACCAAACCTATCCTATTTCAGGATCTTTGGTTGTAAGTGCTTTATACTTAATAATGGAAAGTCTTACTTGACTAAGTTTGCTGCCAAGTCCCAAGAGGGGATCTTTGTTGGGTACAGCAACAATAGTAAGGCTTATAGGGTCTACAACTTGTCTACTCAAGTTGTAGAAGAGTCTGTACATGTAGTATTTGATGAAACTAGACTTATTAACAATGAGTTATCTAGTAGTATATGCAGCTCCATAGGTATAACTAAGAAGATGGACAAGCTCACTATTAAAGAAGAACCTACTGCAAGACAGTAAGTAGAAGATAATGACTGCTGTCCAGGGCGAGTACTACATGTACCCAATGAAGAAGAAGTCCAAGGAGTGCAATAAGATGAAGGAACTGAAGAAGTTCAACCTGAAGCCAGGATGCCTCCAGCTAATGGGCATCTAAGAGATCATCCAGCAGATCAAATCATTGGTGATCTAAGACAAGGGGTACAAACAAGGAGCAGAAATCTGAGTGCAGCACTCTACTCCAGTTTTCTATCCCAAGTAGAGCCAAAGAAATTTGAAGAAGCCATTCTAGACCCTCATTGGATTGAGGAAATGCAAGAAGAGCTGAATCAGTTCAAGAGGTGCAAAGTCTGGGAGCTTGTTCCTAAATCAAAAGACCACAACATAATTGGAACCAAGTTGATCTTTAGGAACAAGATGGATGAACATGGAGTAATTGTCAAGAACAAAGCAAGATTGGTTGCTAAAGGATATAGGCAGGAAGATGGTATTGACTTTGATCAAACCTTTGCTCCAGTAGCCAGACTGGAAGCCATAAGGATGTTCCTGGCCTATGCAACCTATCAAGGATTTAAAGTTTACCAAATGGATGTTAAGTCAGCCTTTCTTAATGGTAATCTAAAGGAAGAGGTCTATGTGGAACAGCCATCAGGTTTTGTTGATTCAACTCAACCTAATCATGTCTATAGACTTAGGAAGGCATTGTATGGGTTAAAGCAAGCCCCTAGGGCTTGGTATGAAACCCTGTCTAGTTTCCTCATTGAGAATAAGTTCACAAGGGGGAAAATAGACAAGACTCTATTCCTTAGGGAATCCAGAGGCAAAATAATACTAGTCCAAATATATGTAGATGACATAATATTTGGGTCTACTGAAAGTAGTCTTTGCAAAAAGTTTGCAAAACTAATGCAAGGACAGTTTGAGATGAGCAGTATGGGGGAACTTAAGTTCTTCTTGGGTCTCCAAGTTAGACAGACTGAGAATGGTTTATCCATATGCCAGTCTAAGTTCACCCTAGAACTCATAAGGAAGTATGGTATGGATTCATCCAGTACCATGAAGACTCCTATGGGGTCAAGTATGTCTCTTAGCAAAGATGATGCAGGGAAACCTGTAGATGAGACTTTGTATAGAAGGGATAGTTGGCTCCCTACTCTATTTGACTGCAAGTAGACCAGATATCATGTATGCTACATGTGTCTGTGCTAGGTATCAAGCATGCCCTAAGGAGTCTCATTTGACAGCAGTCAAAAGGATACTGAGATATCTAAAGGGCACTCCTTATCTAGGCCTTTGGTACCCTAGGAATGGAGACTTTGAACTAACAGGGTATTCAGATGCAGATTTTACAGGCTGTAAAGAAGACAGAAAAAGTACAACTGGAACCTGTCAATTCCTAGGTGGAAGACTGATTTCATGGAGTAGCAAGAAGCAAACAAGTGTGGCTATCTCCACTGCAGAATCAGAATATGTGGCTGCAGGAAGTTGCTGTGCTCAACTTCTATGGATACAACATCAGCTTGAGGACTATGGAATTCAGGTAAGTAGAACACCACTGTTTTGTGATTCTACTAGTGCTATATCAATTGCAAACAATCCTTTTTCCCATAGTAGAACTAAACATATTGAAATAAAATATCATTTTCTTAGGAAACATGTAGAAAAAGAAGATATTTTACTGGAATATGTTAAAACAGATAATCAACTAGCTGATATGTATACTAAGCCTTTAGAAGAAACAAAGTTCAATAGGTTTAAAATTGAACTAGGTATGATAAATTTAGAATAAGTTTATAGAAATGGCTAAGTAAAAAGGTGTCGACACACAAAGATATCTGTGTCGACACAGAAAAGTGGTGTCGACACTTCAGGGAAAAGGTGTCGACACATTTAGGAAGTTGGTGTCGACACTTCAGAAAATTAGTGTCGACACATACATGGTCAGTGTCGACACAACCAAGGTGGTGTCGACACTTAGAGTTTACTCAGAATTATCTAAGTAAAGTCTCGACTAAATGTCGAGTTGAGTGGTGTCAACACATAAACAAGAGTCGACACATATATTCTGTCGACTATACTTGTGTCAACACATAGGTGTCGAGACATTATAAGTCTGTGTCGACACTTTTCAACAGTGTCGACACAATTTAAGTTTGTTGACCCGCCCTTTCATCTTCAATACTAGAAAGGTATAAATAGGAATTCTCCATTGTCTGTCGACACGCTCACTAAAGTTTCGAGACCAAACTTGTGTGTCGACACCTCTCTTCTCTTAATTCAAATTCTTCAAACCCTAATGGCGCCAAAGCTCGAGGAGAACGTGAACGAAGGCTATGAGCTGGTGCGACATGCGTTTGACGATGCAGGATCGGAAATCAAGGATGTAGTAACCCTAGTTGCAGACTCAGGGTTAGAATTTCTTGTTTCAGAGCCGACTAAGATCTGGAAGAAAGAAGTCTTAGAATTTCTGAATAGCGCAACCCTAGACGAATCAGGATTCAAGATAAAGTCCAGGGTATATGGAGAAAAAGTGAAGGTCTCACCAAAGAGCTTAAGAAAGGTCCTAAATCTACCTAGGACAAAAGAAGAGGATGAAGTTACTGCTTCTAAGACCAGAGAAGCTTTAACATGGTGTGGTCTAGATTCCAAGCTGAAAATTGGATCTGTTTTCAATAGGAAAGGCATGAACAGCCAAGGGAAATTTCTCTCAGAAATTGTTGGCAAAGTTATCCTGTGCAAGTCTGGAGGACATGACAGGATTTCAGCTTATATGTTCAGCATCATGACAAGGATTATCTTTCAATTAACTACTGATTGGTCTGCAGTATTATTTGAGAAGATTAAGGAGAGCCTGAAAAAACCCAATTTGGGTAGAATTCTAAGTCTTTACTTGGCTGGTAGTATACCAGAAGTAATGAGTCAAGCTGCTGGAACAAAGATCAACCATATGAGAAAGATGGACATGAGGATCTTCTCTAGGTGGGATAGAGTTTTGTCTAAGGAGATGCCAACACCAGAGAAAATAACTCCTGAGAAGGAAACCCCACTCAAGAAGAAGAAGAAGATAGCTCCAGTAGCTCAAGAATCATCAAGTAGTTCAGAAGAACAAGTTGTCTTCACTCCTGATGAAGAAGACACTGGAGATGCTGGGAAGTCTCCAGCTCAACAAGATGATGCAGAGAGGCAGGGGGAGCTATCTCAAGCTAGCCCCATTCACCAGGATTCTATCCAGGGGGAGCCACTAGTAGTGGAAGAGACAACTCCACTGGAAAGTGAGCAAGCAACCCACACTATCCTTGAGGTAATCTCAGAAATCAATCAATTAGATTTCCTTATTGAGAGTGCAGTAATAATTGACAACTTATCTGATGATAATCAGCAACCTCAGATTGATAGTCAACTCCCAGATGTTGTCATGGAGGACACATCTGTTGCAGCTCAAGTGGACACACATCAAGTAACTGATGAGATAAGAGAATCTCCATAACTTCCTCAACAAGAATTTACCATGGAAGATCTATTCCTTAATCTGGACCAAGCTGACTTTGAGAAGGAAAGTGCTGCTGCTGAGGGGGAGAAGTCCCAAGTTGAGGGGGAGCAAGTAATACTTGTTGAAGAACATCCAAGACAAGAGCCAGAGAAGAAAAAAGTTGTTGAGGAGCTACCTAAGGAGAGGGTAGATATAGCAAGCACATCAGCCTCTGAAGATGAGGAGACTGCTAGAGCAAAGAAAAGGAAATTTCAAGTATTTAAAAGAAGGAGCCAGAATTATAAGAAGGCTTTGCAAACTATAGCACCACAGCCTGTACTACAGCCAGCACCAACTGTAGATTACAGTGCTTTGATGGTTGCTATGCAAATTAAGCTTGATGAGCACAGGAAAGCCATAGAAACATATGTGGATGAGGGGCACAAGTCTTTACAGTTTGATCTGGCCCGGGATATTAAGTCTATAAGATTTGAAATGAATCTAAATAAGAAGGAAATGACTGACTGCTTCCACAAGGGAGGGAATGTAGTAGTCTACTTAGCTACTCATCAGGAGAAAATAAAAGCTCTAGTAGATGACATTGCACTGAAGCAATGGTATGTTCTTGAGAACCAGATCAGAATGAATGACAACTTAACAGCTTCCCACAATGCCATTGTCACAGAGATGAAGAACATAGCTACTGGACTGACTACTTTTAATGCTACTGCTAAGGTAGAGTTTGATAAAGCATTGCAAAAGAGTTTAACTGATATTACTTCTGCAATTCAAGACTCTCAGAAGTTGATAACTGAAAAGCTCCAAAGGTTGAAACCTTTCTTTAAAGATGGAGTAAACTATTTGGATAACCAAATAAGATTTCAAAAGGATGATCTGAGAGATCACATGGAAAGAGAAGTCATAAAGGGGGAGAGGGTGTTAGTCAAAGCCAACTCTGATCATGCCAAGTGGATTTCTAATTCTATCAGAGCAACTCTTGGTTATCCTCATTTATGTGATGATGACAATGTAGCAGAATCTGGGATACATCCTGCATATCTAGGAGGGGAGCAACCTGAAGTGGCTCAAGTAATCTACCCTCCTCCAGATTTTGATATGGTCAAGCTGATATACAATCAATGTATAGCCCACCTGAGGGACAGCAAAATGTCATCATAGAGAAGGTGGTTCAGCCAGTATCTGAGGCTATGCAAGAAGCTTTACTGAAAGAACAAGAAGCCAGATTGTCTAAGAAGAGGTTCAGAGAGCAAGCTGAACAAAGGCCTGACTTTGAGCAGTGGAGCCCCACTTCAAGAAATATTATTTTGACTGCTTGGAAGACTGCCAAAGATAATATACAAGACAGAAATAAATGGTTTTCTGAACTAGAATGGAGGAACCATGAGACAAGGTAAGAAGCCATAGTGCAATACAGGAGAAAGGCAAAGATGGGAAAGCTACCTCCTACTGCCCAGGAGCCTAGCAAGTACTTTCCCAAGCCTTATCATTACTTTGAGAGGCAAAAGATTCAAGCTGAAGAGCAAAAGAAAAAGGATCTGAAAGGCAAGAAGCCTGCTGATACTGAAGATGCTGAAGCCCCTGTGCAAGCAAAGATACAGACTGGGAAGGGCATAGTGATCAAGGAGGCAGAGCAAAAATAGAATAGCATTATCTTAAGTTTACTATGTAATCTTTTGATGTTAAACATTCTGTAAACTTTTGTTTAATGTGTATGACAAAGTTGTTAGAACAATATGATGTGTCATTAATCTATTTCATAATTATTCTGAGATGATATCTGAGTATACATGTTTTGTTTGATACATGTTTATGTTTGCCCTATTATATAATCCTGCTTTACATCATGCTATGATTTTATTCTGTATGGTGTATATCATTGACTAAGGGTTATGACTTCTCCAAATATGGGGAGATTGTTGGGTACATTGGTTTAAATGTACCTGATTTGAAGAAGTCTCGCCCTACTCAATGATATACATCAAAATGTATTTGATGTATTTTGAGTTGCCTTGTGCAGGTTAAGTATTTGCAGAGAAAAGCTGAAAAGTTTCTAAGTCCATGTGTCGACACCCAGGAGCAAAGTGTCGACACTTAAGAAGACTTGTGTCGACACCCAGGTAAGTAGTGTCGACACTTGGAGTCATTGTGACGACACCAGGGATGTAGAGTCGACACCAGACAGAAAGTGTCGACACAAGGAGCTGTGTCGACACTCAATGAAGAAAAGTCCAGTGAAGCTGTGTCGACACTTAGCAGTTGTGTCGACACCCAGTGAAACTGTGTCTACATCAGAAAGTGTCGACACTTGGAGGCTGTGTCCACACTCAGCAAAAGTCAGCAGAGTCTAAGTATAAGTGTCGACATAATAAAGAATGTGTCGACACTCAGCAGAAGACTCAACACTTGAAGAAAGTGTCGACACAAGAAAGAATGTGTCGACACTCAGCAGAAGACTCAACACTTGAAGAAAGTGTCGACACAAGGAGCTGTGTCGACACTTAGCAAAGTTCAACAAAATATTCTAAGTACAAGTGTCGACACTAAGGAGATATGTCGACACTCAGCCAAAGTCTCAACAGAGGAAGAATGTGTCGACACAAGGAGCTGTGTCGACACTCAGCAAGTATCAACACAGACGGCATGTGTCGACACCAAGAATATGTGTCGACACTGAACAAGTTCAACACATGAAGATGTGTCGACACAAAGGAGTTGTGTCGACACTTACAAGAATTCAACAAAATACTGAAGTACAAGGAATTGTGTCGACACTCAATATCAGTGTCGACACATAATGAAGAAGCTGTGTCGAGAAGTGAATTATACAACACAAGGTGTTGTGTCGACACCTTGAAGGCTAGTGTCGACACTTAGTATACTTGTGTCGACAATTAGTCTATAAGTGTCGACACTTAAAGACAGACAGTCTCGACACTTTCAGACAGTTACAGATTTTTCAAGAACTGACTGGATGACTTGACTGCTGCCATTCCAGCCGGTCTACTGCACTTGTCAGAGTTGTCAGAAATTAGTTATGAACCGGACCAGCCGGTTACCATGAAGAAGGCTTATATATAGGCTTATACTGTCTACAGAAACAGATGATTCACCAGATGATCAAGTAATACAAAGAAGATCTAGCTATTCATTGAAGAATCCAGTGAAGATCTAAGAAGTTGGAGAGAGAGAGCTCCATCCAAGAAGACAGTCGTTGGAACTAGGCTGTGAAGAAGGATTCAGACCTTGTTCTGAATCTTAAGTTGCAGAGATCAAAGATCAGCTGTAGAGAAGATCAATCCTATTGTGTTCTACATTCAAGAAGCTTTGAAGAAAAGCCAAGTGAGATTGATCTCAGCAGAGTTCTTCCAAGAACTCATCAAGAACCTATCAACTCCTCTCTCTATTCTCTGAGTTGTAGGTATAAACTTTGTATTCTAATTTCTTGTAGGATCCTTAGGGATCTGAGTTGTAAGCCTGCAATTATAAAGGCTGAGTGTAGGGCCTGCGTGCCTGAGTGTAGGAGATTTGTATTACTGAGTGTAGGCCTGTTGTGGCTGAGTGTAGGCCTGCTGTGGCTGAGTGTAGGCTTTGTGAAGAAGCTGAGTGTAGGTCTTTGGAGAATACTGAGTTATAGGGCCTTGGGCCTGAGCTATAGGAACCTGTTTTGGGGTTCTGAGTGTAAGATCTGAGGATCTGAGATAGTGGAGGAGTTTGGCCGAATCTAGTACACTACTAGATAGGCGAAGGGGGAAAGTGGATGTACCCAAACCTTGGGGAACCACTATAAACCTGGGTGTTCACTGTGTGCATGTGTTTTGCTGAGATTGTTGATATATTGCTGTGCAAAAGTAGTTATAATTCTGTGTTATAATCTGAATTCTGCCTAAAAAGTTAAAAAGATTTAAGTCACCTATTCACCCCCCCCCCTCTAGGTGATTAGGTACAATATCTTTCAGTAGATTTTAAAATTCTTTGTAAGAATTTGATTCAATCTGAGAAGGAAATAGAACTTCTCAGAGAAAAATTAAATAATTCTTATTCAGAAAACACAAAGCTTAAAGAAAATTTGAAAACTACTCTTGAACAGATTACTCATTTTCAATCAACTAAAAGAAAAGAACAGTTAAAAAATTCAGTTAAAATGGCTAAAGTTTTACATAATAATAAACCCAAACGAGTTATGAATTTTCAGAAAAATCATGTTCAAAATATTTCGTCGAACCTAGCTCGACGAAAGCAGTATTATACGTCGAATGGCGATCGACAATCTCTGAACCCAAAGTTTGGGCATGTTTTCTCAACAAAAGGTGCTCGACGAAATCAACATGTTTCGTCGAATAGAGATCGACGATCGTGGAACTCAGAAAATGATCACTATCATTCTGTGAACCGAGATCGACGAAATCAATACTTTTCGTCGAACTCAGATCGACGAACTCATTAAAAATCGTCGAACTCAATCTATCAAAACAGAAATTTTAATTTCTATCAGAACAATAATCAAAGGCACAAATTTGTTGACCCCTTTTCTCAATGGATAATTCCACCCAGAAAATTTCATCCTCTAGGTTATAAAAGTCAACCTAAATGTTCTTTTGTTTCTAATTATTATAAAATAGAACCAGGATCTAAGGTAATCTGGGTCCAGAAATCATAACATCTATTTTCAGGAAAAGACCTATCTTACCATAGAGGAACAGTGGTATTTGATATAAACCAAAAGCCTTAGTCTCAGTCAGTGCAAAGGTTATAACAGTCAGCAGTTTTAATCATTTAGAGAATCAGAAATGGATTCAGACATGCTGAAATAGATTCAGTTAAAGATAAGCAAAAGTGAAGCTGACATCCTTAACAAATTTTCTTGCAGCTGCTCCTTAGTTTTTAATTATGTTCTAAAATCTTTGTTATCTTTCTATATTTCTCAAAGCACCTTTGTACATCTGCTAAAAAATTTATAATTCAGGCAGATTGTTTTCCTTTGTATTTATTTGTTTTGTGTAAATAGTGTCCTCACTAAAATAGGAGAAGATTGTTGGAACCCTAGTTCTGATTTGGCCAAGGATCACTATTAGGATGATTAGATTGACCCAAAATATATAGTCATGGGTCATAGGTTTATTTCCAGGTTTACCTCAGAAGGACTCTCAAGAATTGCTGAAAGAATTCCAAGAAATACAGTTTTGATCAGTCAGAAATTCAGTTCGACGAAAGTCAAACTCAGTTCGACGAACTCAGTATTCCATATCTGAGCTAAGCTCGACGAAATCTGATCTCAGGTCGACGATCGCTGAACTCAAGCCAGATTCTCAACTCGACAAAATAGAAGCTGAGCTCGACGATCTGCGAGCTTCAGTCGACGAAATTGGAACTCAAGTCGAACAATATGAAGAATCAAGCTCGACGGTCTCCATGCTATGGTCGATGATCTATAGGCTGAGCTCGATGTTTTTCTGAGCACTTATTTTCGGAAGTGAGTTATTTCCAGAAGAAGATTTAATCTCAGGCTAATATCTCCGAAGGCAATATATTCAAATGAGATTAATTTCAGGCAGCTATGGATCCATCATTTAATGCAATATATTCCAATGAATATATTCGTTGAGAGTCAGTATTAAATATGGATATTATCTCAGAGTTATTGCTGATTATTTCCTATGGAAAGTTTCCTTTCTCAAGGAATGCTCCAGCTATTGATTTCAAATATATGTGAAATCTGTCCAGCCAATTTTAAGGCGAGAGGCTGTGAAGAAGTCTTTTAATCTCAACGATACACATCCAGGCTACACTATTACAGATATTCTTACAGAGTTCTTCACCATCAGCTTCAGAGCTTTCAAGAGACAACTATTCATTATCAGTCCAGAAAGCTTCTGAAGATCATTCATCAATTTGAAGAACCTAGATAAAAATATCTCATTGACTGAGATAAATGACAAGATTCTTATGTGCTTCCCCATCAAATGGAACTCTAGGATCTGGTCAATCAAGGAGGCTAGAAGCCTGAATGAAATATCTACTGAGGATCTTCTAGGCAAGCTCAAATCTTATGAGCAACTTATAAAGACAAGAGAAGCAGATGAGCAGAAGACCTCCTTATCAGGAAGGAAGGAGCAAAACATTGCTGTCAAGGCATCTTAAGAACCAGAAGCTCCTCCAACAAATTATGAACTCCTAAGCTTGCTGGCCAAAAGACTCTACAAGATGGCCAAAAAAGATTTCAGAAGCAAGTCATCCAGACAAGATGACATACCAAGATATGATAAAACTCTTACTAAGGAAATTGTCTGCTTTGGTTGCAAAAAATCTGGACACATTCTTTTTGAGTGTCCAGAGAATCAGAAGAAGGAGAAAAGAAGAGATATAGACACCAAAAAAAGTACAGCAAGACCTCCTCAAGAAAAAATAAGAAGAAGGAGAAAGGTTTTATTGCAGAAACCTGGAGTGAAACAGAAGAAGAATCTTCATCTTCTAGCTCCAGTGAAGATGAAGAAGAAGCTAAAGCAAAAGAAGTTTGCTTGATGGCTATCAATACATCAGGAAACCTTTCAGAAGCTGAAGATTCAAAAAATGAAGACTCTGAATCTGAAGAGGATCAAACAATATCCTCATTTGATTTTAATTCAGATCATTTCAAAACTGAATTTAAATTATTATGTAATGATCAAATCAAATTTGAGAAGGAAATCAAACTTCTCAGAGATAAGTAATTGAACAGGAAAATCTATTATCTGAAAATATTGAACTAAAAAATAAACTAGTTATAGCTTTTGAACAGATTAATTCTCTAAAAATTAAATTGAATGAGACTAAGCAATTTGAAGAATCCCTAAATGGGAGAAGCATCAAATTAATGGACATCACAAGCACTGTAAATGCCAGACTTAATGGCAAGCTGGGCATGGGTGCTTCATCAAGCCAACCTCATTTAATTCAGAAAAACATTCTCTCAACCTCCATTAAATTCATATCTGAAAAGGGTAAAGAAAAGATAGATGAGAATAGCAAACTAACTGAATTAAATCAGAAACCCAAGAAAAAGAGAAAGAACAAGAACAGCCTTAAGCATAATAATGTTCAACAAATTTCGTCGAGCTCAGATCGACGAAATGTGTACAGTTCATCGAAATCAAGTCGACGAACTCTGAACGCAGATTTTTATTATAATTATTCTTCGAACAGCGATCGACATAACCAATATGATTCGTCTAGCCGAGATGGACGATTTTGGGGCACAGAGAATGAATATTTCCATTCTCTGAGCGGAGTTCGACAAACTCATCCCTATTCATCGAACTCAGTTCGACGAACTTGTTATAATTCATCCACCTCAGTTCAGATTAACAGAAACTTTAATTACCCCAGAACATTTAATCAATCAAAAGAATTTGTTAACCCATTTACCTAATTGATAATTCCACCTAGGAAATTTCACCCCCTAGGATATAAAAACCAACCTGAATGTTCTTACATTTCTAGTTTTAAATTTATAAAGAATCAAGGACCTAAGGTTACCCGGGTCAAGAACACCTAATTTTTTATTTTTCAGTTGAAAGGCTATCCTATCACAGAGGAACAGTGGTACCTGAATAGTGGATGCTCAAAGCACATGACAGGATACAAGGATAATTTAACAAACTACAAGTCCAAGCTTGGTCCAAAGTTGATAATTGGTGACTCCAACTGTGGACAGACTGAAGGCTATGAGAATGTCAAGATTGGAGTTGTCATCTTCAGGAAAGTTTCCTATGTGAGTGGTCTAAAACATAACCTGATATCCATAAGCCAATTATGTGATGAATGTTATCAGGTATCTTTTAAACATTCTTCTTGTGTTATATCTTCTGTAGATAATAAAACTGTCTTAACTGGTCTTAGACAAGAAAACATCTATGTAGTAAACTTCAAATCTGTTAGGTCAGAAATTTGCTTATTTAATCAAATCAGTAATAATAATGAATTATGGCATAAAAGATTAGTACATGTTAATCTTAAAAATATTGCTAAACTCTCTAGGGACAACCTATTAGAGGATTGTCTTCTTGCCCCTATAAGAAGGAAAGACTTTGCAAGGCTTGTCAATTAGGCAAGCAAACCAAAAATAGCTTTAAATTTATTAATAAGAGTGATTCACTCAGGATTCTGTACCTGTTACATATGGATCTATTTGGACCCATTGTAGTATAGAGCTTGGGAGGGAAATCTTATACCTTAGTTATTGTAGATGACTTCTATAGGTTCACTTGGTTGTTCTTCTTGAGAAACAAGTCAGATAACTTTAAAGTTCTTACAAATTTTCTTAAGAGCATACAGATTGAGTATTCTACACTGGTTGCATTGATCAGAAGTGATCATGGCACCAAGTTTAAATCTCTTCTCATGCAAGAATTCTGTGAGAAGGAAGGTATCAGGCACTGTTTTTCTACTCCTAGAACTCCTCAACAAAATGTGGTAGTAGAAAGGAAAAATAGAACCCTGATTGAATCTGCAAGGACATTACTTACAGTTGTTTTCTTGCCCCTATCATTTTGGGCAGAGGCAGTTAGTACAACAAATTGTGTTATGAATATGAGTTTAATACATAAACTTAAGGGCAAGACTCCATATGAATTGCTTAAAGGTAAGCAACCTAAAGTTAAATATTTTAAAGTACTTGGTTGTAAATGTTATATACATAATAATAACAAGAAACATTTTAGAAAGTTTGAAGCCAAAGATGTTGAGGGAATTTTTCTTGGATATTCCCAAGTCAGCAAGGCCTATAGGGTTTTCAATAAATCAACTTTAAAAATGGAAGAATCAGTACATGTAACATTTGATGACGTTAATATGTTTTATAAGTAGAAGGATTCTTCTACCAGTGATTTATTGCAGGTACCCCAATTGTGTGAGAAATTGGATGATTTAAACCTCACCCAAGAGGCTATATCACATCCTTCTCCACATATTGAAGAAGACAGTGAAGAAGATATTATTGAAATAATTGCTGAACCACCAGCAACAAACACAATTCCACAAGAGGAATTAATTCCCAATGCTGTTGCTAAACCAACTCCTACTGATCTTGTCACACTTAGAGATCACCCTATATCTCAAGTGATTGGAGACATCAGTTGGTGTACAAACAAGGCATCAACTCAACCAAGACTTGATGCATGCTTGCTTCATATCTCAACTTGAGCCCCAATCCATAAAAGATGTAGAGCAAGATCCACACTGGATTATTGCAATGCAAGAGGAGCTCAATCAGTTTGAGAGATGCAGAGTTTGGGATTTAGTTCCAGGACCCAAAGACTACCCAGTCATTGAAACTAAATGAGTATTCAGAAATAAATTGGATGCATAAGGAGCTATCATCAGGAACAAAGCAAGGCTGGTAGCACAAGGATATAGACAGGAAGAAGGAACTGACTATGATCAAACCTTTGCCCCTGTTGCAAGACTAGAAGTTATCAGGATATTTCTTGCTTATGCAGACTATAAGAAGTTCAAGGTCTACCAGATGTATGTCAAGAGTGGCTTCTTAAATGGTGAACTCAAAGAGGAAGTATATGTGGAATAACCACCAGGTTTTATCTCTCTAACTCATCCTTCTTTTGTTTTCAAATTGCATAAAGCTCTTTATGGTTTAAAACAAACTCCAAGAGCTTGGTATGAGACCCCAGCTAGCTTTTTGTTAGAGCATATGTTCACTAGGGGCATTGTAGATAGAACCTTATTCATTAGGCTTTATAAAGATAAAATATTGTTAGTACAAGTATATGTAGATGACATCATTTTTGGCTCTACTGATTCCAAACTATGCAAAAGGTTTTCTGACCTGATGTATTCCAAGTTTGAAATGAGTAGCATGGGTGAGCTTTCTTACTTCCTTGGTGTCCAAGTGAAGCAATCCCCTGATGGCATTTTCATCTCCTAATCTAAATATGCTAAGGAGCTAATTAAGAGATTTGTTATGTCTGATGCCTCTGCAATGAAAACACACATGATTTCCAATGCTGTGATTGATTCTGATGAACAGGGCAAGCCAGTTGATCAAAAAACATATATGGCTATTATTGGGTCCTTGTTGTATCACATAGCTAGTATGCCAGATATTATGTTTGCTACATGCCTTTGTGTTGGGTTCCAGGTGAACCCTAAAGAATCTCACCTTATTTCCCTTAAAAGAATTTTAAGATATATAAAGGGTTGTCCTAATCTAGGACTTTGGTATCCAACAGAGTCAGAATTTGACTTAACTGGATTCTCAGATTCTGACTATGCTGGATGTAGAGTGGACAAAAAAAGCACATCAGGAACATGCCAGTTACTTGGTGATAGGCTTGTGTCCTGGTTTTGTAAGAAGCAGACACATGTGTCAACTTCAACTACAGAAGCTGAATACATTACAGCTGGCAGCTGTTGTTCACAAATATTGTAGATTCAAAACCAACTCCTGGATTATGGTCTTCACTTAAATAATTCAACTATATTTTGTGACAATATCAGTTCAATTTCTATTGCACAAAATCCAGTACTGCATAGTAGAACTAAGCATATAGAGATTAGAAATCATTTCATTAGAGATTGTGTGGACAAAAAGAAAATTAATCTTGTCTTTATCTATATTGATTTGCAAAGAGCAGACATCTTCACTAATCCATTAGATAAGAAGAAACATCTGTTCTTTCTGAATCAGCTAGGTATGATTAATGGAGAAGTTTAATTTGATTTTTGTCCCAGGTCGAAGAATTGATCACATTTCGTCGAACGGAGATTGACGATCTGTGAACTCTTCTTGAGAATTTTCGTTGAAAGGAGATCGACGAAAGCTCTCTGTGAAGTCATTTTCGTCGAACGGAGATCAACAAACTTGCTTCAGAAAATATTTCGTCGAACAGAGATCGACGATCTATTTTCCCACGCTTCAAACTGAGATCGACGATATCATTTCTTCATGAAATTTTTTCGTCGACCTGAGCTCGAAGCTTTTCTTTTTCGCAAGACGGAGTTCGTCGTTTCGCCTTCTAAAAACGTATAATAAGGGTTTTCATCGAACTCCATCCCGCGCTTTCCATTCTCTTGCACTTGATCTCTCTCTTATTTTTGCAGGAAAAACAATGGAGATTCTGGCGCTCTCCCTCTCTAACATGAAGTATGACACCGGTTTCGACATCGACTTCGATTCCTTCAACCAGACCAATCAGATTTTCACAGACATTCTACAGCTGTTTGAAGAACAACAACTGAAGAAAATCATGACCACCAGGATCAAGTTGCCAGCAACTGAAATAAGGGAATGAGTTTATACTTCAACTTCTCCAGACGTAGAAACTACGACTGGTACCATCGCCAGCAATCAAGTTACCCTAACCCCTGATATTTTAAGTGAGATTTTGGTTTGGCAAATGGAGAAGAGTATATTGAAATAGATAGTTCTGAATATGATAACATGCTGATTAAAATGGGTCACTCTGAAGGAAATCCTAATAAGCTACTGAAAGAGAATCTATCTGTTGAGTATAAATTTCTGACAGATGTTGTTAGTAAGGTTTTGCTGAGCAAACACACTGCCCATGACTATATAACCAAGCACCAGTTCTTGGTGATGTGTGCTCTAGTAAATAAGAAAGCAGTAAATTGGGGAAAGTTATTGTTTGAGTTGATTAAGAAGAAGAATTCTAAGAAAGAGGTTTGTTTTGGGAGGATATTACGAATTTTCCTCCAGGCAAAGGCACCTGAATTATTGGTCTCCCAGAACATATTCATAAATGCCTCCAAGAGGATAACCTCTGCCTTGTTAGGCAGATGGGAGAGGTCTATCCCAAAACCATCCAGGGCTTCCTCCTCCAGAACTGCTGAGGACATCTGGGCAGTAATAGCCTCTCCACCACCTCCAAAAGAAGTACTTCCATCCACCAGAATTCCTTCACCTCCTCCACAACAACAACAACAACCATATTCGCCTCTTCCACCACAATCACCTCCACATTCTCCAATCATCATCCATGAGTACATTCCATCTCCACCACATCCATCTCCACTCCCAACTCATCTATCTGATATTCCATCCACATCCTCTCAACCCAATCTTAATCTGCAATCTCCCCCTCCACCATCTCCACACCATTCCCCAGTTCCATCTCCTGTTCAGGAAACCATCTCAACACCCACTACCACAATTCCTACCTCCACTACTGTAATTCCATCCAACCCTACTTCCACATTACCTGAATTCTTCCATACAGATTTTCTCCATGCTTTCTCTGTATGTTCCGACTGTGGTCATCATACCACTTATACTCCCTCTACTCCTGAACCTCTATATTTAAATTTCTCTGACATTAACAAAGATCTTCTAGCTTTCATTTCTCCATCTCTGGAGCAATTAATAGCAAAAGCTATTGCTCCTCTTTCTGCCTCCATCACTTCTCTCTCTACTAGAGTTGCTGCTCTCACCTCCATTCCTTCTTTTGGGGGCCTGTCTTTAGGACCATCTGAAACCAGGCAGGGCGAGATGTTCCATGAAGAAGTTCTAGTTCCTCCTCCAGTAGTTGCAGTAGTAGCAGATTCCCCAGAGGCGGACATTCCAATAGAAATAATAGATATGATTGATGATTCAGATACTGACATGGCTTGTGATATAGTTGCTGAAATAACCACTGTTGGTGATTTTATTATAAATCTCACAGTTGATTTAGATTCTTTACTCAATTCTTTTAATTCAGTTTACAAAAATGCTTTACCAAGTTTTGATGTTCAGTACTCTAAGGCTATTGTATGTTATACTGCTCCAATAAGTCCTGCAGTTGCGTATCAACTAAAGGCAAGTTTTGTAGTTCCTGTGATTACAAAAAATTTACCTGTTGAAGATGTTAGTGAGCTAGTTCCTGAGCGTAAGGCTTTCCCTCCACCAACATTTGGCTGGTGTGAATCTCCAATGTCAAATCTTGATGATATTATGTTTGCAGACATGAAAGAAGAAGAAGAAAGTGTTCAGATTGCTACAGAGATTTTTGCATAGCCAACAAGTCAAGCACAGCCACAGGTTCCAGGAATCTCAGCTGAATGGCTAAAGCAGTTGAATGAACTATATGATAATCCTCCTGAATCATCTGATGATGACGAGGATTCTGATGATTCCAGTTCAAAGAAATCAAAGGCTAAGAAGAGAAAGGCTCATGCCAAGGCTGCTCCTAAGCCTAATCCTACAGCTGACACTCCTTACTATATTTTGCGTAATGTTCCTCCCACTCCAGATATGCCATAATGGATGAGATACTCTAACAATGAGCTAAAGGAAAGTAAGAAATGGAGACGATACAAATCCCTACCTAAGATGACCAGGAGAGGACCTCCTCCTCCTCCTGTTATATGTGCTTCAGGAAGTGTTGCTAAAGATCAGAAGCCAGCTTCCAGTAGCTCTCAGACTCCCAGGCCAGCCTCCCATCAGTCTTCTAGACCTGCTGGGAAGTATAGTTAATGCAGACCTCCAAGGTCTTACTATTCAGGCCAACCCCAACAGTCTCTTCCTCCAACAAATTTTCAACAACAATCTATTTTATTCAGAAAGTCTCAAAAGTCTTATCAGGATGCTTCTAAGTCTAATACAAAAAGACCTTTATCTCCCACATATGAACCTTCGTTAGATCCGAATTTTAGAATGGCAAGATCTTAAGAATTGATTGGTTTATCTCAGATGAACAAAGCCATAGTAGAAGGATCGGATCCATCAAACTTCACTACAATGTCCACCTATAGACAGAAAGAGTTTGACCAATTCCAGGCAGACAAACATTTATTTGATCCCAATGAATATATGCAGGTACATCCAAAAGCTGTAGTTCCCAGAGCTTCAACTGTTACACATCTTAGGGTTCAAGATCTGAAAATTACTCAACAGGAAGCAGAGAATCCTCAAAGGACAATTGTGTTTGCTAAATCATCTTCTGCTCCTCCCTTTGACAAATCTTGAACATTTATTTCTCTGTGATATATATGTGTATTGAACTGAGCTATATTATATCTACTGAATGGTTTTAAATTTGGTCAGATATTTATATTGCTTTGTGTTTTTATGTTTTTCTATTTTGTTTCGTGACCTCACCTAAATAGGTGGAGATTGTTGGATCCCTAGTTTGGATTTAGGATAGGTTCACTATTAGGTTATTGACCCTCCATGTATAGCCTAGTGTCAAATTGTTAGTTCTAAGGTCTAGGTCAGTTTGACTAGGTTAGACAAACATTGATCCAGCCCTCAAAAGAATTCAGAGATCCAGATATAGAAGAATTGCAGTTTTTAAGAGTTCAGAGAATCAGTTCGAAGTTCTTCGAACTCGGCTTGACGATCGTCGATCGCAGATCAATGAACTTAGAGTCTATACTCTGAGTTGAGCTCAACGAACTTGGAGTTCAGGTTGACGATCTTCCCTCTTCTCTCAAGTTCTCTGGTCAACGAATTCTATCTCATGTCGACGAACCTGGAGCTCAGCTTTGACAGACTATTTTCCAGATCAATTTTCTCTGAGCTCAGCTCGACGAAGACGATTTCTCAGCTCGACTAACTTGAAGTTCAGGTCGACGAAATCTGTCCTGAGTTCGATGATTTCTCTGAGTATCAGTTTGTAGTTTTCTCTCATTTTGATTTTAGTTTGGATTATTCTAAGGCTGTAATGATAAAATTCAAGAACCTGGCATTAATACCATGTTGAATAATCTCCAGGTGGTCAACAAGATAGCCTGATGCCAAATTAATATTCTCAGCACTATCAAGATCACACCTTGATCATGCGGAAATATCCTTGGAACTTGGAGTGAGCAGGGGTTATCTCAACTAAAGCCAGTCAACCCGAAAACACATGCAATACAAGAGTCTTTATTGATTCACATCAAACTTCTTTACAAGGAGAGACATACATGGCGAGACATGCTTCACCAAAACTAATACAGGGAGAGCAGAGCCAATTACAAAGACAACACAAGCCGCGTGGACTCAAACACCAAGACGCCGGTCTACTGCTGTGGAGTCCGCACAGTCTGCCAGGTCACCAAACCGCAACCCAAGCCGTGCGGACTACCCCTTATTCTAATGCTTTCTCTAGCAGCCGATCTGCATGCCGCCTGACTGAGAAGTTTCCTAGCCGCCAGAACGCACAAGCTGCGATGCTGAATAGAATAGTCCGCCTGAAGCATGCGACTTATTGAACCCCGAACCAAGTTGCCGAGGAGAATAACGTCTAGTCGCTGTCCGTGACCTGCTGTTTACTGCCTATTGGTTAACCGCAGAGTCTGCACTGTCCTTGACCACAATCAGAGCCAAGTCCTGGCTTTCCAGCGCTATTCGCACAACATGCACAGCACAACCTAGTCAACTCAATCAAACCGTGCGGACATAAAGGTCCAGTCCGCAACAACTGTTGTGAGCTCACTTACTGTTCACTCGGTTTCTCAGGTTCCTTTTTTCTGATGTGACATGGGTCCTATTTATAGGCACGATGATGAGTGTGGTCACCGCCCTAGACGATAGGATTACCGCCACATCCCGCAGCAAGACATCTCCGTAGTCTGTGGATACATTCCAGTCCGCCGCCACTGTGCAGGATAGCGTCCACCATAGCTTCTCCAAGGCCGGACACAATCGCCAGTCCGCCTTGTCGCCGAGGGCCAAGCCAAGACTACCACATCCGGACTCCGCAGCAACAATGTTTGCCAATCCGCGAACACAGCTTCAGCCCGCTTATCTCGAGCCCACAGCCTCGCCATCAAGGCACCTGCCGGACTCAGCGGACACAAAGCTTCAGTCCACACATCCCGAGCCCATGACCTCGCCACCAAGGCAACTGCCGGACTCAGCGGACAAAGCTCTTCAGTCCGCTCATACTACAGACAGCTCTAGTCTGCATATCCCTACAGACAACTCCAGTCCGCAAGCCCTGAGTCCATAGCCTTGTCACCAAGACACCTACCGGATTCAGCGGACATTGCTCCAATCTGCTTACAAAGCAGACACTTCCAGTCTGCATCTTCCGCAGACTGCTCCAGTCCGCATATCCCAAGTCCACAGCCATGCTAGCAAGGTAGCTGTCGGACTCAGCAGACTTCAGCTCCAGTCCACACACAGTTGTGGACACAATCTCCAGTCCGCTTCTCCCAAACTCGCAACCAAGGCACACAGCACTTCTGCCAAGCTTGGCGGACTGAGAAGCAGTCCGTGCTCTACTGCGCGATCTCCCCGGGCTGAGCCAAACATGGACTTGGTTCAGAACCAAGTCCACACCACTAGCCATAAGAGTCAGTCCCTACTTACTGGCAGACACTGGATTCAGTCTGCCAAAACTGGCGACCTCCAGCACATGTCCGCACTGACTGGCAATCTCCATGGCTTCCACTTGCTGCTGCACCAGAGCAAGACCAAGGAAACTGCCAAGCCGGTTTGCAGTGCTCCACTTCTTCAGTCCGCTTCATGCTGGACTCCGCGGATAGAATTTCTATCCGCCAGGTTACCTCCTGGGATCCAACTGCCTGCTGAGCATAAGCCAGCCTGGCTAACCGCCGCTGCTGTCCGCAGTGTCCGCGCGAACAGACCGCCCAGGCCGCTATATAGCAAACCGTTTGTAACATCACTGTCGACCTAGCTGTCTGCAAAACCTGTCTGCGTAGTCCGCGCGGATAGGTCCAAGTGCTCCATTCCCCCACTATCACTTCACAAATTTCAACACTCCCCCTTGAAGTGAGAAGTGGTGAATAACTCCAGCAGCTCTCGTAACCTTGCATGTGGTCCATTCAATAGCATCTACGAAGAAATGTCCAAGACATAGTCCTCGCCCCGCATATCATGGACCATGAGGGAGCCCTCCAGCATCTCCAAAAAGGAGCCATGCTTCCCTCTACCTTCTTCATCAGCTTCAACCTCCACTTATGCATCAAAGGAGTATCACCAACAACCTTGGGCGTAAGAGCCCAAGTCTTGTTACCACTGTGAGTAGTCACCTCTTTAGCCTTGGTATCAACAACCTCCTTGATTCTAGTAGGGTCATCACAGCTAGAAGGTACTCGATCGAACTGAGGGCTAGCAAGGAAACATGGGACCAAGCCCGCCGTGTTCCCTTCACTATATCGAGCTGGTGGCTTACTGATCCTCTTCGATCTCCGAAGAATCTGATCATGGCTAACCACCACCGCTGCGCCTGAGCCAGCTCTGTTCCCGAGCAAACCCGGAACAATGCTACCCTTGCTTCCTGAATAAGATGCCTCCTTACTGGAACCAGGAGCACCTGGAGTAATGCTCCCCCTGCTACCTGAACCAGAAGACTCCCCTCTTGAACAAGAACTACCTAGAACATCGCTCCTTCTGCTTCCAGAACCGGAAGCCTCCGCCTTCGAGCCAGAAGTACCTGGAGCATCGCTGTTCCTACTTCCTGACCCTGACGCCTTTGCCCGAAAGCTAGAACAACCTGGAGCTCCTGGTGACTCAGGCAGCTCCAACTGATCCTTAGCAGCATCCTCTTTCAGCCCACCATCTGACCTGCTCATCTCTAGCTCCACATAAGAGTTATCCCAATACAACGTCAACTCATCGAAGACAACGTCTCTCGACACGATGAGCCTCTTCGTCACAGGATCCATACACCTCCATCTTCTCCTCTGCTCATCATACCCAACAAAGACTAGCTTCGTCTTGAGAGCAACCGGAGTGTGTACGTAGCAGGTAGATCCAAACACTCGTAGGTACTTTACACTGGGCTTTACACTGAACATCAGCTCATAAGGAGTCTTCACATTGATTGGACTAAGAGGCATCCGATTGATGACATGAGCAACACAAGCCATTCCTTCCACCCAAAGGGGCTTAGGAACGCCTTTACTCTGAAGTCAACACTTGCAGGTCTCCGTTAACCAACGGATCATCCGAGCTGCAATACTGCCTTGCTGTGAAGTATGTCCACAAGAAAGCTCCTTCCGGATCCCTTGCTTCCTGCAAAAGTTTGAGAACTCGGTTGAGCCAAACTCACCACCGATGCTTGTCCTCAACTTCTTGATCCATAGGCCAAGCTGGCCTTCCACAAGCTTATTGAACTCCACAAACAAGCGCATCACATTGGACTTCTTCTTCATGAAGTATACCCAAGTATACCTTGAATAGTCATCAACCAATATCAGCATGAACCTGCTGCCTCCAAGACTAGCGGTGACGGTCGGTCCAACCAGAGCACAATGGACAACCTCCAAAGGTGCTTTACATCTGGATTGTGCCTTATCAATCATAAAGCGATAAGCTTCACTTTGCTGACATCCCGCACATCCCTGACCATCGCCATAGGATGACAATCTAGGCAAGCCTCTTACGAGTCTTCTTACCGTCATTGCTTTCAGCTTGTCCATCCCTACATGCCCCAGTATTTCATGCCAGATAGCTGCACTATCACTAGCCTTCATTCGATCAGGCTCTGAACTTGTTGAAGACCCAACAAAGTTCTACTCCTTGCTCCCAACATGAGCTATGTTTGTCGAGATCAAGGTAACCTTGCACTCTTTCTTGAGGTGACCATGTTGCTTGTATCTATAGCACCTTGATCCTTCCTTCCTCTTCCCATCACGCCTAGGAGAAACACTCCTCTCTTGATGATATGAAGTAGAAGTACCAAACTCCGCAGCAACCTTCACCTTCTACCTAAACAACACATCAAGGGAAGTCCAAACCTCCGCAGCTGACCGACATCCACCGATGCGGTCTAAGAGCTCCGATGAGATCACCTGCTTGAGAATAGACTTCGCTTTCGCATTTGTCTCCTTCCAAGCTCTCATCTCTTCAGCATTGCCAGCAATAGCCTCTTGTCTTTCTGCTCTGCATACAACCTCCCAAAGTTCCTCGCCAAGAAGAAATCTCTCCATACAGGACTTCAACCTATCAAATTTTGTCACTCTAAGGAGATCAATTCCAAGACAACTTGCATCTTCCACTGTCATCGTTCTACCACTGGTTCCCTCTTCAAAGAGTAACAACAACTTTAGTTGATCACTGCTTATCCACTTCAATCCAGCTCTGATACCATGTTAAAATTCAACAACCTGGCATTAATACCATGTTGAATAATCTACATATGGTCAACAAGATAGCCCGATGCCAAATTAATATTCTCAGCACTATTAAGATCACACCTTGATCACGCGGAAATATCCCTGGAACTTGGAGTGAGCAGGGATTATCTCAACTAAAGCCAGTCAACCAGAAAACACATGCAGCACATGAGTCTTTATTGATTCACAACAAACTTCTTTAAAAGGCGAGACATATATGGAGAGACATGCTTCACCAAAACCAATACAGGGAGAGCACAGCCAATTACAAAGACAACACAAGCTGCGCAGACTCAAACACCAAGCTGTCGGTCTACTGCTGTGGACTCTGCACAGTCTGCCAGGTCGTCAGACCGTAACCTAAGTCGTGCGGAGTACCCCTTATTCCAATGCTTGCTCTAGCTGCCGATGTGCAAGCCGCCTGACCGCACAAGCTGCGATGCCGAATAGAATAGTCTGCCTGAAGCAGGTGACTTATTGAACCCCGAACCAAGTTGCCGAAGAGAAGACCGTCTGGTCGCTGTCCACGACCTGCTGTTTATCGCCTGTTGCTTAACCGCAGAGTCCGCACTGTCCATAACCGCAATCAGAACCAAGTCTCGCCTTTGCAGTGCTATCCGCACAACCTGCACAGCACAACTCGGTCAACTCAATCAAACCGCATGGACACAAAGGTCCAGTGCACAACAACTGTTGCGAGCTCACTAACTGTTCACTCAGTTTCTCAGGTTTCTTTTTTTTCTGATGTGACATGGGTCCTATTTATAGGCACGATGATGAGTGTGGTCACCGCCCTAGCCGATAGGATTACCGCAACATCCCATAGCAAGACATCTCCTCAGTCCGCGGATACATTCCAGTATGCCGCCACTGTGCAAGATAGCGTCCACCATAACTTCTCCAAGGCCGGACACAATCGCCAGTCCTCCTTGTCGCCAAGGGCCAAACAAAGACTACCACAACCAGACTCTGCAGCAATACTGTCCGCCAATCCCCGGGCACAGCTCTAGCCCGCTTATCTCGAGCCCACAGCCTCGTCATCAAGGCACTTGTCGGACTCAGCGGACACAAAGCTTCAGTATGCACATCCCGAGCCCACGGCCTCGCCACCAAGGCAACTGCCAGACTCAGCGGACATAGCTCTTCAGTCCGCTCATACTGCGAATAGCTCTAGTCTGCATGTCCCTGCAGACAACTCCAGTCCGCAAGCCCTGAGTCCATAGCCTTGTCACCAAGACACCTACCGGACTCAGCAGACACTGCTTGAGTCTGCTTATACGGCAGACACTTCTAGTCTGCATCTTCCGCAGACTGCTCCAGTCCGCATATCCCAAGTCCACATCCATGCCAGCAAGGCAGCTGTCGGACTCAGTGGACTCCAGCTCCAGTCCGCACATAGTTGCAGACACAATCTCCAGTCCACTTCTCCCAAAATCACAACCAAGGCACACAATACTTCTACCGAGCTTGGCGGACTGAGAAGCAGTCCGCGCTCCACTGGGTGATCTCCCCGGACTGAGCCAAACATGGACTTGGTTTAGAACCAAGTCCATACCACTGGCCACAAGGGCTAGTCCGCACTTACTGGCGGACACTGGATTCAGTCCACCAAAACCGGCGACCTCCAGCACCTATCCGCACTGACTGGCGATCTCCGTGGCTTCCACTTTCCATTACACCAGAGTAAGACCAAGGCAACTGCCAAGCCGGTCTGCAGTGCTCTAGTTCTTCAGTCTGCTTCATGCCGGACTCTGCGGATAGAGTTTCTATCCGCCAGGTTACCTCCTGTGATCCAACTTACTGCTGAGCACAAGCCGGCCTGGCTAACCGCCGCTGCTGTATGCGTATTCCTCGCAAACAGACCGCCCAGGACACTACAGAGCAAACCGTCTGCAACATCCCTGCCGACCTAGCTGTCCGCCAACCCTGTCTGCGTAGTCCGCACGGATAGGTCCAAGTGCTCCATTCACCCACTTTCACTTCACAAATTTCAACATGTAATTCTCTGATAATTAATGCTCATATTCTCAAAAATATAGTCGTTGCTTGACAGCATTAATTATGGATTTCACATAGCAAATTACTTGAATTATTTACTGAGACAGTTGAGGAAATACATTTAAAACAAATTCTAGCGTTCAACTTCCAGGATTTCAGCATTAAATTCAGGAATTCTTTTTCAAATTTCAAATGGCAGAAATCCTTCAGAATATATAAAGCAAATTCTTCTCTTCAGAATAACAAGGAATCACAAGAGATCTTTTACACAACAACTGATATAAGTTTTATAGAGAAAAAGACTGATATCGATAGGAAATTGAAGAAGAACATCAACACACAGATCTTTAGTATTCTTCAGTTTCTGCTTCAGGCTTCAAAAGGATAACTCATCAACACCAGACCAAGAAGTTTCTGAAGATCTCCATCAAGGTCTACACCCTGTGCAAAGCTTTCATCTTCATGGACCCTTTTCTTTCATCTTAGGGGGAGCTTTGACAACATCATCCACTAAAGACTTTTCAGTTGTTTGAGAAACAGAAGACAACATCACTTTTCATTTCCAACTGTGTACAGTGTTATAACTCCCTTCAAAGGTTAACCCCCTTTGGTTGTTAAGTCTCTTGATTAAAAAACTTAGTTTGGTTTTTGGGCACCTGATCAAAAGCTCAAAAGGTTTGTGAGATCTCCCTTGAAAAAAATAGATCTTGTGGTGACAGGGCACCTGAGCAAAAACCTCTGGTGGCACGGCACCTGAACAAAAGCTTGTAGTGGATTCCTACCAGGGTGGTAGAAGAGTGGATGTACCCAGTTTTGGGGAACCTCTAGAAAATCTTTGTGTCATCTGGATTGATCTATAGTTTATTTTTGTGTGCTGTGATTGTTTTGTATTTATTTTCTCTCTATACTTATAGCTATCACTTATTTTAATTCCGTAATAAAAACTAATCAAGTTTTTAAAATACTCCATTCATCCCCCTCTATAGTTAAGACAGATCTATCTGTCACTTTCAGTTTCTCTGCCTCTTCCTGAACTGAGCCAACTGCACAGTCCTTTCTCCTTCTTCACAGCTCCCCAAGTGAATGTTCTTTAGATTTGATGGTTGAGACTGTGATGCACCTGCAGCAAGGGTTGACCCAAGGTGCTACCTTTTGCTCAGAGAATCTCTCTGAGCAGCTTGCTGGTGTAGGTAAGAATCACACCAGCTATCTCGCTGTTGAAGAGGTTGATCAACAACTAACTTGCTCTTTGTCTTCTAGACTCAAGCTTCCTATTCTTCAGCTCCACAACAATGGCGGAGAAGCAGAGCTCACTTTCTTTCTCTTAATGCAGAAGTCCGAACTCTTTATTTTTCTCTATACGCCTCTTTTCTTTTATTGATTCTTAACCCAACGGCTCTTTAGCAGTGGGCCCCACATCATTAATGCCCTGCAGCAATTTTGCGTTAACGCCAACTGCCGTATAGTATGTCTGCGGCAACACTTGTTGCGTACAATAGCCATACCGCCAGTTATTTGAATTTTGTTAACTTGCTGACTTCATCAGCTGTGGACTTGGCCAAAAATCAAACATCATTATCATAGGCATTGAGTGAGTAAGCAACACTCAATGCCAAAACACTTCGACAGATTTTCTGCCTCATGGCGTTTATTGAGTAACTGAAAGATATGGTACCTAAACACCTAGAGGGGGGGGGGTGAATAGGTGACCTAAACCTTTTTAAAACTAGGCGTTGTTGGCAGCACAACAGTTATTTTAAAGAATTCTACAGCTAACAGCAATTACAGAATATACACAGTTAATCCACAGCACAGCACAGCACAGCAGACACACTAATTTATAGTGGTTCCCCAATCTTTGGGTACATCCACTGTCCCCCTTCGCCTATCTAGCAGTGTATGCTAGATTCGGCCAACCTTCTGTCCACGGTATCTCAGAACCCAACAAGGTTCCTACACCTCAGGCCCAAAGCCTTACACTCAGCCAGTTTCTAAGGCCTTTACACTCAGCCACCCAGGCCTACATTTCTCAGCCAATTAAGGCCTACACTCAGAGTTCTTCAACTCCTACACTCAGGCAATCAAGCCCTTTTGTCCCTCAGCCTTTATAATATAGGCTTACAATTTTTCTGGTTAGCTCAGATCCAATGGATCCTACAAGTTAAAATAGAAATACACGATTGCTAACTCTACAACTCAGAAAATAAGAGAGGAGTTGAGAGTTTCTTGAAGAGTTCTTGGAAGAACTCAGTTAGATCCAAACTGACTTAGCTTCCTTCAAGGAAAGCTTCTTGAGTTAGAACTGACGATTAGTCTGAATCCTCTGCAGTTGATCCTTGAATTCTCTGAACTGAGTCTTGAGATCCAGAAGATTCTGAATCCTTCTTCTCAGCCTTAGTTCCAAAGACTGAATTCTTGATTGGAGCTCTCTCTCTCCAACTTCTTAGATCTGCAGTTGAACTGACAGACCTTCTTGTGTTGATCTTAGCTCAACGAATGTGTAGCTCACTTCTTGATTTAATCTGATCAACCACTTTGAATATTCTCACAAGTTGTAACAACAACAATCAATCTTTTTCTGTAATCTATGAGTTCGCCTATTTATAGGCTTCCTTCATGGTAACCGGCTGGTCCAGTTCATAACAGACTTCTGATTTCTCTGACAGTTGATGTAGACCGGCTGGATCGGCAGCTGTCATGTCAACCAGTCACTTCTTGATGAATTCTCTAACTGTCAGATAGTGTCTACTCACAGACTTTCTGTTCTTAAGTGTCGACACTTATAGACCAAGTGTCGACACATGTTGTGTAAGTGTCGACACAAGTCTACAAGGTGTCGACACAATTCCTTGTATGTCTCGACACAGATTCTTCTGCATGTGTCGTCACTGAAATTGAGTGTCGACACAAGTACTTGTACTTCATTCTTTAAATGTATTCTTCTAAGTGTCAAAACTGTCAAGCCTGTCGACACTGCTTCTTGGTGTCGACACAAGTCTTCAATTTTGTTTCTTCAGCTGAGTGTCGACACATTCCCTTAGTGTCTAGACACTTGTTCACTTAGAATATCCTGCACATGATATAAACAACATCAAATCAACTATGCTGTTCTTTGCCAAGTGTCGACACAGCTCCTTGTGTCGACACTTCTTCTTCAAATGTAGAGTCTTTAGCTAAGTGTCGACACATTGTGCTGGCAGTGTCGACCCACTTACTTCCCAAGTGAAACCTTTCCACTCTTGTCTGGTTATCCATCGGGTGTGTCATGACCTACATTGTGCGGTGAGTGTCGACACATTCCTCAAATGCTGACTCTTCTGCATAGTGTCGACACATTGTGTTGAGTGTCGACACTTGTACTTAGACTCTGCCCAGACTTTGGTGTGAGTGTCGACACATCTCCAAGTGTCATCACCGACACTTTCTGGTGTAGACTTAGCTCGTTCTAGGTGTCGACCGGACTTTCGCCGCACTGCTAAGTGTCGACACCCAGAGAATATTATTCTGCTATTTTTACTTCTTCACTGAGTGTTGACACAGCTGCCAAGGATGTCAGGGACACTTTCTGTAGGCTGGTGTCGACTCTTCTTCTCAGGTGTCGACACAATTACTCCAAGTGTCGACACTGCTTGTCTGGGTGTCGACACAAGCTTTCTCAAGTGTCGACACTTTCCCTCTGGGTGTCGACACATGGGGCACTTAGAAACTTTTAGCTTCAGTCTAGTGAATACCTAACCTGCACAAGTAACTCAAACACCGCCATCAAATACATTATGATGTATATCATTGAGTTAGGTGAGGCTTTTCTTCAAATCAGGTACCGCCCTTTGACCAATGTACCCAACAATCTCGAACCTATTTGGAGAAGTCATAACCCTTAGTCCAATGATATACACCATTCACAATTAAAAAATTATAAAATGATGATTTGTTTGAGGGAAATTAGGCTCAGCAGGGTTAACATGAACATGTATGAACTTCACACATATACACATTTTTGGGAATATTCCAGAACATTTTTAATAAGAAACAGACATATTTCAGAACAATCATAATATAAAATTTTGATCATATAATTGTTCTAACATAGTTCCTTAGGCTACATTTTTGATGTTGTACAAAAATGTTTTTCATTTAAAAGTTTACAACAAGATTTTTCAAGTAAAATTCCTAATCTATTTCAGATCAGGTTCTTTGAAATAACTATTCCTTTTCCAGCTTTAACTTGAGCTTTGACAGCAGCAGCAGCAGCAGGCTCAGCATCAGCAGGCTTCTTGCCTTTTGAGTCTTTCTTCTTTTGGCGAGAGTTCTTCAGCCTTGATTTTCTAAGCCTCTGTGAAAGTAATGATAGGGCTTAGGAAAGTACTTGCTAGGCTCCACAGCTGTAGGAGGTAGCTTTTTTTTAACTTAGCCTTCCTTCTATACTGGACAATGGCTTCCTGCCTGATCTGATGCTTCCTCCATTCAGCTTCTGAGACGACCACTTGTTCCTCTATATGTACATTGTCCTTGGCTGCTTTCCAGAATGTTAGAACGATGTTCCTAGAAGTAGGGCTCCAGAGTTCAAAATCCCACTGGTTTTTGCTCAGCCAGTTCCCTGAACTTCTTCTTTGACAGCCTTGTTTCTTCTTCTTTGTCCATAGCCTCTTGCATAGCTGCTGTAATAGGTTGAGTAACTTTTTCTAAATGGACATTGTCCTTGCCCCCAGATGGGCTATACAATAGTGCTCACATCTGCATGAATCATTTCAAGAATCGGGAGGTGGATAACCATGACTTGAGCTACTTCTTGTGGCTCACCTTTAAAATAAGCAGGGTTCAGTCCAGATTCAGCAACTTCATTATCATCACACAGGGGAGGATATCCAAGTGTAGCCCTGATGGAATTTGATATCCATTTTGCATGTTCAGAACTGGCTTTGACTAAGATGAGTGACCCTCTCCCCCTTTATGACTTCTTGTGCAACAAGATAGCTATACAAGAATCTTTTTGGAATCTGATCTGACTGTCCAAAACAGAACCTTATTCCATCCTTAAAAGAAAGGTCTAAGCTTTGTAAACAGTTCAGAAATTGACCTTCTGTGAATCTTCAATTGCAGTCTTTACAGCAGCAATTTCTTCCTGAAATACTTTATCAAATTCAGCCTTGGCAGCAGCAGAGGAGGTTGAAGGTTCATCAGATTTATTCTTTAGTTCAGAGACTATTGCATTGTGGGATGCAGTCAAATTATGATTCATCCTCAATTGATTCTCCAGCACATAACCTTGCTTCAGTGCTATATCATCTTCTTGAGACTTTATTTTCTCTTGGCGGGTTGCCAGATAAGTCCACTGCATTAGCACCCTTTGTAAAACAGTCAGTGATCTCCTTTTTATTAAGGTTCATTTCAAACCTTATTGACTTGATTTCCTCATGCCAGAGAAGATTGTAGGGCATTGTGCCCTTCATCAACATAAGTTTCTATAGCCTTCCTTTGTTCATCCAGCTTGATTTGTAGTGCAATCAGTAGAGCACTATAATCAAGTTGATGGAGCTTGTTGGACTAGATAGTGTTGAGCAACAGTTTGTAGAGCCTTCTTTGTAGCTCTGACTCCTTCTTTAGAAAACAAAGAAACTACTTCTTAGCTTGTTGAGTCTCATCATCCTCAGAATCTGAGGTACTGGCTATATTCACCCTGTCCTTAGGGCTTTTAGGCCTTGCAGTCTGCACACCAGGTGCTTGCTCAGTTTCCAGCCTAATAGGCTCTTCCACAACTTCCATGTTCTCCCCCTCAGTAGCAGCACCCTTCTCTTCAGCTGCAGCAACTTTATCCATGTCAAAGTGTTGATGTAAATTAAGAAATAGATCTTCCATTGTGTATTCAGCTGCAGACTGTGCAGGAGAAGTACTGGGTTCATCAACGACTTTATCAGGAATAACTTCTTGTACTACTGATGTGTCTTGGAGAAGCATCTGGTAGTTGAGCTGAGTTTGCTGATGGACATCAGACAAATCAGAATCTATTTATACTTAAATCTAAAGTATTGAGGTCAGAAAGTACCTCTTGGATAATTATATAGCTTGCTCTCCTTTCTGAGTGTAGATGGTTCTTCTACACTCAAGCTCTGGCTTAGAATCCCTGGGATGGGACTAGTGTGAGGCAGCTTGAGTCTCAGCCACATCTTTAGCAGCAGGGGTCTTTTCTACTGTCTCCTCCTCTTGATCATCAGGTGAACACCACCTGTTCTTCACTTCCAGAACTGCTTGAGGACACTTGGGCCTCAACAGCAGTTTTTCTCTCCTTTTTCCTTGGAGGGGAATCCTTCTTAGAAACTGTTTCTCAGGGGTGGTCAGTTCCTTCGACAGCACCCTTTCCCACCTGGAGAAGATCCTGTTTTTTGTCCATCCTTCTCATGTGCTTGATTTTAGCACCAGCAACAAGCTCATTACCTCTGGTATTGTACCAGCCAGGTAGAGACTAAGTATCCTGCCCAGATTGACTTCTTCAGACTTTCCTTTATTTTCTCAAACACAACCATGGACCAGTCTGTTTTGAGGTTGAAGATGAACTAGCTCATAACACTGAACATGGAGGCTGACACCCTGTCATGCCAAGTCTTGCTGAGTAGTACTTTACTTTCTGACAGAAATTTATGTCCTTGGGTATTCATTCCTTTCCTGTTGAAGACAGAACCTATTTTCATCTTCAGAATCTAGACCACACTGGCAAGTGCTTCTTTGGTCTTAGATGTAGTCAATTCCTCTTCATCTTGAACTTTAGGTAGCTGAAGTACCTTTCTCAGAGACTTGGGTGAAATCTTGACCTGGTGCCATGCACCCTTGATTTGATTCTGTAACCTGAGTCATCTACTGAAGCTCCAGTAAGAAATTCTATAACTTCCTTCTTCCATAATCTTGGTTGGTTCTGAAACCAACAACTCCAATCCGGAATCGGTGACTAGGGTTAAAACACCGATTTGATTTGTTGATCACCGTCGTCGATATGCACCACGCACCAGTTCATAGCCTTCGTTAAGAGTTCTCTTCCAGCTTGGGAGCCATTAGTTTGTGAGAATTAGTCTTTAGTTGCAAGAGAAATGTCGACACAAGAGTTTTGGTCTCCGAGAAAGCGTGTCGACACACAAAGACTGCTCCTATTTATACCTTTTTGCTGTTTGAAGACGAACAGGCGGGATGGATCACTAAAGATGTGTCGACACTGGCAGAGAAGTGTCGACACTGACTTATAATGTCTCGACACTCATGTGTCGACACAAGTTTAAGTCCAGATTTGATGTGTCGACACTTGGTGAAGTGTCGACACACAACTCGACATGTAGTCGATTTACTTCTCCCTTTTCTGAGTAAAACTTAAGTGTCGACACCTTATTGAATGTGTCGACACCAATAAGTCGACATCTGTCTACACTAACATTCTTGTCGACACCAACTTCCTAGTCTTGATACCATTTTCTTCACACTTACTATTCTGCAAGATTGTTGTTCCTGCAACACAACATGAAGCGCAATTGAAGCTACACCAAGTTCAACATACCCAGTCAAACTGAAGGTGTTGAACTTTGCTTCATCTAGTGGCTTGGTAAAGATATCAGCCACTTGCTTGTCTGTTGGGACAAACTCAAGACTAATATCCTCACATTCCACATGCTCTCTTATAAAGTGATATCTAATCTCTATGTGCTTAGTCCTACTATGTGAGACATGATTCCTAGCTATAGAGATTTCACTAGTAGAGTCATAGAATAAAGAACTTCTATTTAACTGAATGTTATAATCCTGAAGTTGATGTTGTATGCTCAACAACTGTATATAGCAGCTCCCTGCAGCTATATATTCTGATTCTGCAATAGAAATAAAAATACTTGTTTGCTTCTTACTGCTCCATGATAGTAGTCTTTTTCCTAGAAACTGATAAGAGCCTGATGTGCTTTTCTTGTATTCTCTGCAGCTTGCAAAGTCTTCATCCGAAAATCCTATTAGTTCAAAATCCCTATTCTTAGGGTACCAAAGGCCAAGATTTGGTGTGCCCTTCAGATATCTCAAAATCCTCTTTGCAGTAGAGTAATGAGATTCTTTAGGGCATGCCTGATATCTAGTACAGACACATATAGCTTATATAATGTCAGACATACTAGCAGTTAGGTAAAGAAGAAATCCAATTATCCCTCTATACAAAGTTTTATCAATAGGTTTCCCTGTCTCATCTTTCTTTAAAGATATAGTTGACCCTATGTGAGTTTCCATGGTGGAGGCATTCTCCATCCAGAAATTTTTAATCAACTCCCTAGTAAATTTAGACTAAGATATAGATAATCCATTGTCAGTTTGTCTTACTTGTAAACCCAGGAAGAACTTAAGTTCAGCCATACTGCTCATCTCAAACTTCCCTTGCATAAGTTTGGCAAACTTTTTTGCAAAGGTTATCTTCAGTAGATCCAAAGATAATGTCATCAACATATATCTGGACTAAGATGATCTTGCCCTTGTATTCCCTTAGAAATAGGGTCTTGTCTATCTTCCCCCTTAAGAATTTGTTCTCAATGAGGAAGCTAGACAGAGTCTCATAACATGCTCTAGGAGCTTGTTTCAACACATATAAAACTTTTCTAAGTCTATAAACAAAATTAGAATGGTTAGGAACAACAAAACCTAGAGATTGTTCAACATAGACTTCTTCCTTAAAGTCTCCATATAGGAAAGCTAAATTCACATCTATCTGGTAGACTCTGAATCCTTGGTATGCAGTATATGCAAGGAATAGTCTGATGACTTCTAATCCTGATACAGGGGAAAAGTTTTGATCAAAGTCAATATCTTCTTCCTGTCTGTACCCCTATGCTACTAGTCTAGCTTTGTTCTTGGTATAATGCCATTTTCATAAAGTTTATTTCTATAGATCCACCTGGTTCCAATGACATTATGTCCTTGTGGTCTGGAAACCAGCTTCCAAACGTTACATCTTTTTAACTAGTCCAGTTCTTCTTGCATAGCTACAATCCAAAACTAATCCATGTTTGCCTATTTAAACTTTTTGGGCTCTACTTGTGATAAGAAACTGGAGTACATTGTTGTGTTAAGACATATGCTCCTTTTCACTACACCTTGACTTGCATCACCAATAATTTGGTGGCCTGGATAATCCTTCAAAAGCCTAACTGCTAGAGGCAGTCTTGCTTTAGCATTCTGTGTTTCAAAGAACTTCTTCAGCATCTTGTTGTACATCATCCACTGAGTCCTGTGTGTCTTGTACAGCTTCCTCTGGAATGTAGTTCACACCATCTTCTCCTCTTTGTCTTGAACTACAAGTTCAGTTTCTTTAACAGTCAGCTTGTCCATGACCACTTTTGTGCCTGTAGGACATAACCTATGGTAATCACTTTTTTTGATCCACCAAAGATCACCTTTGGTCCAATCTTCACTAGAATGAACTCCTTCAAATTGCTCTTTGTTCCAATCATATGCTTGGAACAACCACAGTCCAAGTAACATATAGGGGTATGAAAACTTGGACTAACATGCAAAATATATTTATTTTACTTTAGGACCACAATATTTATCGGGTCCTAGGTGCATGTTAGTCTCAAAATGAACATGTCTACCAGCAGTTTTTTCTAACTGGTAGACTTACTTTAGCTCTGTGCACACTAGAATTATACCAACAATCAATGGCAAAATGCCCTATCGTGCCATATCACCAACACTCATGAAGGTTATATCTTTTTTTCTGAGCTGGTCTAGTTACTGTGTTAACATCATCAACCTTTCTTGAAGGAACAACATTAGACTTTTTTAGATTTCTTTTAGCAATTATCTGACTGAAGGAGAGTCTTTCAACAACTTTAATTGGCTTTTTCTGAGTGCCATCAGGAGCAGTTTTCTTTGCAGAAATCATGCACCTAATAGCATCAGAAACACCCAAATCAGGCATGCTATCAGACTGACCTTTAGTCTGAGGTTTTGCTGATTTAGTATGAAGTTTAACCACTGCCCCCTTCTTAAGAATAGGGGCTGGAACACCAAAGATAAATGGTCCAGGATGGTCCATTTGTATTTCCTTATGAGCATCGTTGAAGGCACTCATTTCCATTCCTCTACTCCTTACATTAGAAGAAACATTAGTGTCCTTCCAGGAAGAATTCACATTCTTCCAGTGACCATACTGTGTGGTATTGTATCCACAATAACCCGAATTTGAAAAAGGGCCCAATTAAGCTAAGATGAATTGTGACTGTATTTGATGTTGCTTTTCAGTTATGTACTTGCAGGTCTACAATGTTAAGTACACACCAATATCAGGTTACAGTGGGTCAGTAAACACAAGACTATAGAATGTAATTCCTCATTATGTAGGACAAGGTGTTGACTCATGTGTAATCTCTTTATTGAGGTAAACTTATATCCCAAGTACAAGAGAAGGCTCAGGATGGTAGAGAGTTAGACTCAAGAAATATTGAAATTTTACCTCAGTAAAATTCGGCGAGTATGGTTAAGCATACACGTCGAATTCATCAAGTATCTTCATTGATACACGTCGAACTTGTCGAGTATACTTACCAATACCTATCGAATTCGTCGTATATACTTAGGGAAAATTCGTTGAAGAAATAGAAAAATCCACCAAGTACAATTCGTTGAGTATCACCGTGCATACTCATCGAATTCGTCGAATGTATCTAACGATACTCAACGAATTCATCGAATATGCTAAGTGATACACGTCAAATTCATCAAGTCAAGTCGACACCACTTGTCTAGATTTTTCTAAGTTAAATTCATCGAATATCAAGCGTTGAGTCATCTCAACGCTATTCGACGAATGTTGCTTTAGCATTGAGTAATCAAATGACATTGAGTGCGTCGAGTCTAATGACCGCTACTCGACGAATTCATCGAGTATGCCAGGTGATACTCGACGAATTCGTCGAGTATGACTTGTCGCCATTGTGTCGAGTGTGCTGTTAGCTGGAGATGATTTGACTAAGTAATATTCGTCGTATATCAAGATGTATTCAGCGAGTATCATTATGATAGTCGACGATACTTGACGAATTTGACTTAGGTCATTTTTCCGAAATTTTCAAAAACTAGTTCACGGGATTTTCGGCCATGCACAGTAATGTTTAGGGTTCCGTTTTTGGAAATAATTTATAGCCGTTAATTCGATTCTCTCTATATATATATGTTAGGATGATTTTCTAAAATCCAGATCTTGTTAATTGCTAATTTCAAAATCACACGGCTTTCCAAAATTATAAAGCGACACACATATTTTCGATCGCGCGATTCTTCCATTCGGCCGCCTGCAACGAGCAAGATACTTCTTCAACGACTTCCTCGACTGGATCGCTTCCTCTCTTAAGATCTATTCTACTCCAATCCTAGTTGTTCGAAGATCGAAGGTTCAATAATAAAGTTCTACAAGGATTTCAAGATTCCGAGTTCTACAAGTTTCAAGATCTACCTCTACGAAGAACGTCAGAGCGAAGACTTGCAATCGTTGTTGCATTGTAATATTTTTTATTGTAGGAGATTGTTTCTGGAAGTCTTTAATTTAAAGGATAACTAAATCACCTACCACGGGGGGGGGGGGGGGGGTGAATAGGTTTCTTAGTCCTTAGTGACTATCTTTTATTTTCTTTTAGTTGGATGCTTTATTAGTTGATTTAATTCTGCTTTTAAGACATGCAACCTTCAATAAAGCAAACACAGAAAAGCACACACAAGATTTATAGTGGTTCCCCTAACAAGGGTACATCAACTTTCCCTCCCACCAATCCAACTATCTTGTTTGACTAGGCACTTCTCCAAAACTACTGCTCCAAGGAGCTTACAGCTCAGATCCCTTAGGATCTCTCACACTCCTCCAAGACTTATAGTTTTGCCACAAGGGCCTATAATTCAATGATCAGCTGATCATCTACCTCAGGATAAAGGACCTACACGTAGGCTGGGAGGACAACCCTACCTCAGATCCACTAGGGATCCTACAGCTCAGAGAGAATGACTCTCCTACAATATCAGACACAAAGGCCCTACACTCAGATCTGCACCCAGATCCTACCTTAGGCACAAGTGCCCTACAACTCAGTGCGAATGACTCAAATACCTCATACTTGAAACCAAGTCCTACAGCTCAGATTCTTAACAGAATCCTACCTCAGAGCAAACTTCCTCCTACCACTCAGATCCAAAAGGATCATACAAGAAGAAATTGAGTTGGTGTGGTTCTTTATTGGACACAAGAGAAATTTCTCTGTGCCAATCTAACTTGACTGAGATAGACTCAGCCTAACTTTGACTCCAAGAATATATTTCCTGAGTCTACCTTCACATGAACTGAGATACACTAAGTCCTAACTTCTTCTTCACAGCACTAGGAATTTTTCCTGCTGGATCTGTGAAGTGACTGCAGCAACACTTGCTACAACATGGGCTGAAAAGATTCTCAGCTCAACTTCTTCACAGCACCAAGGATACATAACTTATTTTAGCTTGTGCTGAAGTAACTGGCAGAAAACAGTTCTGCTTCTTCTTTCTTTCCTGGGCTGAGGATGTTCAGCCCTAACTTCTTCTACATAACCTTCAGTAGATATAATTTCAGTGTTATGCCGCTGGATCTGTGAAGAACCTGTTAGTGTAGATGGAAAATGGCACCAGCTAACTTTATTTTTTTCCTTCAGAGATCTTCTTTGATCTTGCTGTAGTCGATGACGAAGATAAATAGCTAACTTGTTGTGCCTTTAGACCTGCAGTCTTTTTGCACTCTATTCTTTTTTTCACAACAACAATGGAGATGAACAAGAACTATCTCAACAACTTCTATTTCCGTAAAAGGCTTCTCCTTTTATTGAATTCAACTCAACGACACTTTTAGCAGTGGGCCCCACACATTTAATGATATCTACATCCTTATTTTAGCGCCTAACTATCGTATAGTAGGTCTACAGAGCCTTTTATCATGTACTGTAGCTTTGTCGCTGATAATTTGAATAAGATTGATTGGTTGACTTGCTGACGTCAGCACCTGTGGACTTAGTCAAAAATCAAGCATCATTAGAATATGAATTGAGTGAATGAGCTTCACTCAACGCCAAAGTACTTAGACAGAATTCTATCTATCTAGGCATTGACAGCATTGAGTGAGTAAGCCTTACTCAATGTTTTTTGACGTAACCATTTTTGCAGCCTTTTCTTCATGTCTGTCATTGAGAGCATTGAGTGAGCACACCTCACTCAACGCCTTATGCCTTAGCCATACTTTCCATAATTTAGGCATTGAGAGTGTTGAGTGAGCATGCCTCACTCAACGCTTTCTGCCTTAGCCAATTTTCTGCTTCTTCAACATCTTAAGTGTTGAGAGCGTTGAGTGAGCATGCCTCACTCAATGTTTTTTTGCTTTAGCCAGAATTTCTAAATCATGGCGTTGAGAGCGTTGAGTTACCACGCCTCACTCAACGCTTTTTGCTTTAGCCAGATTTTCTGAGTCATGGCATTGAGAGCGTTGAGTGAGCATGCCTCACTCAACGCTTTCTGCCTTTGCTAGATTTTTCTGCTCCTTGGCATTGAGTGAGTAAGCTTCACTCAATGCAAAGGACTTAGCCAAATTTCCATGTCTTAAAAACACAGATACTGACTGGATGAGATACAGTCAACGCTTTATCATATGGCGTCATGTGAGCTAGCCTCGCTCAAAGCTTATGGACTTAGGCTTCATTTGTTTTAGCGGTGGCAGGTCGATCCGGCGGATGGAAACAAAGAGTTCGAATCGGAGGGAGGAGGTGGCTGCTCCAAACAGAGCTTTTTGGGGCGTTTCTCAAGGAGGGTGGGTGGAAACAGAGCGAACGCCGCCGGAGATTCATTTGTTTACCCTCCTTCCGGTGGCGTTTGCCCAAAACGGAGTTGTGAAACGCCCAAACAAATAGAGCCTTAGTCAAATATCAGCACAACTTTTCTATGGCTTTGACTTACAGGGTAATACTCAACGAATATAGATTATGGCATTAAGTGAGTGACATTCACTCAACGCCTGTGGACTTAGCCACTTTCTCACCTTGACACTACTTTGGCTTTGTCTATATAAGCTCCACTCAGTGCTATAAGTCATCTGGCATTGAGTGAATAACCTTCATTCAATGTATGTGGACATGGTTTTCTATTTATCCACACCCTAGGTTAGAGTTACCTGACCTAGACACTTAGGATACCTGTCCCATCATTGTTGTTAGGACATCATGCAATCATTAAACTTGAGCACAAGTTAGATCACCACATGTGTATACATTGTTAGTAGGCCTTCTTCAAATCCAGGACATTGGGATCAATGGACCCAACAATCTCCCCCTATTTGAAGAAGTCAAAACCTATGTCAATGCATACACTAACATACATATGCTACATATATAAAAGATACTATCACAACATAAATCAGAAAAATCATAATCATAGCAGATGATATTTCATTTAACATATAAGGAATTATAATGTTTGTGCATGAAATAAAATGTCACATCCCTTAGCCCCATAAGCAGAACCTTAAGCTTTTCAAGTTTCAGGTTCCCTTACCACAATTCCACTCCCCTTTGATTTCTTTGCAGGTTTGTCTTCTGGTCCATCTATCTTCTTTCCCTTCTTGTCTGCTTCATCAGTAGCCTTTGCTTTAGTTGTTTTTTCCTTTTCAGCTTCAGCTTCAGCTTTATCTTTCTGTCTCTGAAAGTAGCCATGAGGCTTGGGAAAGTAATTATAGGGTTCAACTGCACCTGGAGGCAAGGTGTTAGCATTCTTGTTCTTCCAGTAGATTCTCCTTTCTGTTTTCCACCTTTCCATCTTATCCCATTCCATTTTATTGTACCACTTTCCTCTATCTAACCTTTTGTTTTTGACCTGATCCCAAGCAAGCAGAATGATGGATCTGGATTCAGGGCTCCACTGCTCGAAATTAGGCCTTTTCTCCATTTCTTCTCTTTATTTTCTCTTCCTCATACTAATTTCTTCTTCTATTTCAGCAGTTGTAGTCAGTTATTTGTTCTGTAATGCCTGGTCTACAGTGGGCTGAAAGAAGGAATCTCAACAGCAGTAGATTGATATCTCCACTGATCACCAGCACTATCACCTTCTTCTATATACTGATAACTTTGATGTTCTTGCTGAGCAGGCTCTTTGTTCAAAACCTATAGCACATGAGTAGACATCATTGGGATGTTATTATATTGCACTGGCTCTATTCACAATGAGCCTCTCACCATATTGGTTGCCCAGACAATATTTTATGTGTTAGTTATTATAACCTCACTCTCCCCCTTTTGATTTCTTCAATTAATTTAATGGTCTGGGAGGTGCATGCCTTGTTTCTTTCTGTTTCTAGATAATTAACTC
Source organism: Platanthera guangdongensis (assembly GCA_039583875.1). NCBI lineage: Eukaryota > Viridiplantae > Streptophyta > Magnoliopsida > Asparagales > Orchidaceae > Platanthera > Platanthera guangdongensis. Next base: position 84,792,508 of record CM077147.1, on the reverse strand, counting down.
CTGTAGTGACATGATTCTTTACTTACAGCATATGGTCATCAAGTAGCTTAGTATAGGTGTCCATCTTAGTAAAGATTTCAGTATTATGTTGGTCCCTCAGAATTTTATCATTTTCATGAATGGTCACTGTGTTCTGAGCCTGAATCTTTTGATTCTATATGTTAATGGCTATATTCTGTCTTGACACATCCAGCTTCTCTGTGGTGTAGTCAACAACTGGAGCAGCTCTTGTAAAGAACTTGACAGTTTCTCTTTTAGCAAGTTTACTTCAAATCTTATATATTTGATCTCTGTTTCCAGATCATTCCTGATATCTTTCAGTGCTTAATCCACATAATTTTCTAATGCTCTCCTCTATTCATCCAGCAACCCCTTTAGCTGGGCTAGGAATGTTGGTGGCAGCTGATCTATTCTGGCAGATGAGCCTTCATCTAGAGCTTCCAGTACTAGTTTGTTCCCTGTTCCTTGAGCCGAGTCACTCTTGGACTGACCATTCTCTGTATGTGCTGAGGAGTGTGTTTTCCCATGACTAGATTCCTCTTTCTCAAATTTAGAGGAGATTAGATCATGCACATCATGAGAAGGGAGTTTAGATGGAATCTCCCCCTCAACCTCTGCCATGCCTTTATTTGCATACAGGTCAGCAGCAGTAGCAGTATCATCTGTAGGCTAAATTTTAGTTGAGGTGATCTAAAATTGCTCACCCACTACTACTGTATCTTGCATTATTTCTTCTGCAAGCTGCTCCCCCTCAGCCATTGCAGTCTTGTCCTCAGCAAATGTAATTTCATTGACTTTTTTTCCAGTAGATGACCATCTTCAGACATTACAACCTCCATGTCAGAAGCTAGATTGATCTCCCCCTCATTCTAAGGCCTGGGAACATCAGCATCATCAGATATAGGCAAATGCCCATCTGTATCATCAATTTCGGAGGCATCTTCCTCCATCCTTGCAGATATCTTGTCAACAACTTCCTTTTCCACTGCTTCAGCCATCTCAGTAGTAGGCACATCATCCCTTGGGACAGTAACTGGCTCAGGTCTACTTACAAGACTTTGTGTGATAAGTTTTGAAGAAGCTGATACCTGAGTGTCCATGTCCTTCATCATCTCTTCATTAGACCCAAATGTACTTGAGTCTTGAGGCTCTTCTTCATCTTCAGTGGAACTGCTTGAACTGCTTGGATCAGGAGCTGGAGCATCCTTCTTTTTCATTTTGGGAGCAGACTGGGCATGTGGCTGGAGCACTCTTTCCCATCGATCCATCATCTTAATGTCCATTCATCGCACATGATGAATTCTTGCTCCAAGCTTCAAGTTTAGGATTTCTGGGACAGTCTGTTACAGAATAGGGAAAGAATTCTCCCTAAGTTTAGTTCAGCAAGGCATTCCACTATCCTGTCAAATACTACTTTACCCCAGTCAGTTCTTTTGGACAGAATGACTCTGGCCATAACTTCAAACATCTTCTTCGAAATTTTTTCATGGGATCCTATTTTGCATAACAGAGCCTTCCCAATGACATCAGCCAGGAACTTTCCCCTTAGATTCAGCTCCTTTCTCAAAAAGGAGCCAGAGGTGTGCTTAGACAGTCCACACCATTTTACTGCAGACTTTATGTCTTCCTGTAGTAGGTCATCTTCCTCATCATCTTCCGAAAACTTGGGTAGCAACAGTGCCTTACTTAACCTCCTTGGAGTGATTTTGATCTTCTTTCCATTGACCACAGTCTTGATTTTTCTTGCAGATGCATCATCTTTGGCATTGGAGAATAACTCTAGGACTTCTTGTTTCCATAGTAAACAGGGCTCTGTCAAGACGAACCCTAGGTAAAATACATGAAGAAGATGAAGAGCATGTTGCACTTCCTCTAGCGCATTAGCAAATCCATTTCGAACTACTTCAGATCTTTCAAAGAGGAAATCTTGTCCTTTGGGCACCATTTCGCTTGAGAATTTGTGAAGGCTAGCGAGAATGGCTTTTCGACGATTCGGCAATACAGGAGGGAGAGGACAAGGAACAGTGACTTTGCTTTATGCACAAGCTCTACTATTTATAGTTATTTCTTAAGAGAAGGCGGAAAGTCACTTACCTATTTTGTTGATCAATTTTGATCAACGACTGGGATTGAATCCCAGGTCTTATCTGCAGGTTGATTAATCAACAGATTTAGATGAGTAAGCTTATTTTCCTCAACCTTTGACTTCTTGGTTTTAATTAATTGACCATTTCTTTAACAATTGAATTGCCTTTGACTCCTTTAGTAATACTAAATTTGGCTAATCAGCAGGGGTTAAGATGACCTGTAATGCACATTATAGTATGTGTCCTAGTGTTGTGCAATTTGAACTAGCTTCAACATGCCCATGTTAATTTTGAGGATGTTGAATCTAGTTACATCTTGTGGCATAGTGAACATATGAGCCACAAACGTATTTATTGAGAAGAGTTTTTAGACAATTGTCTCACTGTATCTCAGAGTTCTATTTCAACTATCTTATCTCTAAAATGCATAATTTTAGCAATTGAGCAATTATTTAGTAGAATTAAAAGCTAGGTGAATTCTACTTATCTGTGCCCTGTAGACTTGAAGCAGATGTTGGATTCACAGTCTCTGAGCACACCAGCATCCTTGCTCCTAATCTTTTGCCTTTGATGTGCATCTGGCTTTCCTTTGCTAGCTCCCCCTCAATAATTGCACTTAGAGGGTAAGACACTTGCCTCTCTAACTTCACATGTCTTCAATAACTTGACCTTGATGGTCAGTGCATCCACTGCCAGCTTCTGATGAATTATTTAGAAGATAGCTTCCTTGTACCAGTTTTAGGTCTGGTACACCTCTGTCCAAGGATCATAATTGGGCACGAACACTTGGACTATCCTGCAAGACAAGATTTACTTTACCTTAGGAACCCAAGCTAACTTGGCTCCTAGGTTCCTGTTAGCATAAGAACACACATGTCTACCTATAGGAGTCCTATTAGGAAGAAACTGCCTTGCTTTTGGCACACTGGGGTTGTGCCAACAATCTATGGCAAAGTGGCCCACTTTGCCACAACACCAACATTCATGTATATTGTATCTCCTTTTCTAAACATACCTTGAAGTGTGCAAGTCATTTCTGACTACCTGTTCAGTGGGGAGAACTGAGGTGTTCTTCTTGTTTCTTTCAGCAAGAGCTTGACCAGAAGTGGGTCTGCTAGTAGAGGAACTTGGCTTACTTTGAACTCCATTAGCAACAACCTTCTTTGCAGTTGGCATGTTCTTAATGGCTTCAGAGGCAGCCAAGTCAGCCTTATTGACTGAAGCACTATTGGTTTGTGTTCTTGCTTGAAGAACCTTAGAATAGACTACATCCTTATCCATGAATGAGGGGGCTGACACACTAAATACAAAAGGTCTAGGATGGGCCGTTTGGATTTTTACATGGGAAGCCTTCTGAGCACTCAAGCCCATGACCTCTCTTCTTCCATTGTAAGGTATTTTTGTGATCTTACAAGGAAGATTCCCACACCTCCAGTGACCACACTTACATTCTTGGTCATACTTTTTGTATGGTAGAATTACCTTGTGAAAGGTTGAATGAGGCCTGACAGGAGCTTTGCCTCTCCTATGAGATTGGATAACTTTAGTAATCCACTCAGACTCAGATTTTCTCTCTATAGCATCTATCTTAGTGAAATTGGCCACAATCCTCTTCTCCCTTTCAAGTTTCTCTTCAAGATCCTTGATAATTGAGTCCTTATATTTTATGGACTCAACATGAATATCTACCATGGTCTTCAGATGAGCTACTTCCCTCTCTTTTAGATATGACAAAGATGAAGTTTCATCTTGCTGGGAAGCAGCCAGCTGTAGGGTGGCAATTTTCTCTGCTTGTTTCTTAACAAGCATCTTGCTTTTCTTGAAAGCCTTCAGAAGTACACCCTAATTTTCAATCATTTGATTGTTAACATCTTCTAAAATAGGACTCTCATCATCACTTGATGAGGATGCATCAAAATCTGAGCAGGATTCATATCCTGACACTGAGAATGAGCTAGGTGGGGAATGTACCTAATTTTATCCATGCTGATCCTGAAAGACTTGATTTCAAGAGCCTAGACACCTAGAGGGGGGTGAATAGGTTCTAAATTTTTCTTCAAAAACTTTAAGCAAATAACAAAATTTATCTCAGCACTACAGCAATTCAAATCACAGAATAATGAACACAGCACAGCATACACCAGATTTATAGTGGTTCCCTAATGTCTGGGTACATCCACTTTCCCCCTTCGCCTATCCAGTAATGTACTAGATTCAGCCTAACTTCTTTCCACTTCTCAAATCCGCAAATCTTACAGCTCAGAACCAAGAATGGTTCCTACAACTCAGAGTGAATCCACACTCCTATAACTCGGGCACAAGCTCTACTTCAGCCTCTTTCACAGGCCTACAACTCAGAGTGAAACCCAACTCCTACAACTCAGGCAAAAGCCCTACCTCAGCCTTTATAATTACAGGTTTACAACTCAGATCTAACAACAGATCCTACCAGAAATAATTTGATAATATGATACAGAAATTGCACCAGGTGAATCTCTTCACTGGTGAGCTTCTTGATCAGTTCTTGAATGGACTGATCTTCAAATCCAACCTGACTTAGCTGTTTTAAAGCTTCTTGATAGAACAAAATAAGGTTGATCTTCACTTGATGTAGAAGTTGATCTTCAGATAGCTTCCTTCTTGAATTCAGAATGAAATCTGAATCTTCCTTGCAGACTGATCTGGATCTGCCTTCGTAAGGTTTTCCCCTTTTATTGTTGTAGAAAACTTCTCTCTGAAGAATTCACTTCTTTAATGTAGTGTTCCTTGCTTCTCTTCTCTATTTTTCACTACTTCACTGTTGAAATTTGTGAAGTGGAAGTGGTTGACGGAACAGGCCAGGCGGCCTGGGCGGACAGCCTTGGCGGACTGGGCGGACTGTGATGTGCGGCCTGGTGGAAGTTCTAGTGGAAAGCCGGTTGTCTTCTGAGCGGCTTGTTTCATGGAGTCCGCGGACTATGCGGCCTGGTTTCTGCGGATAGGGTGTTGCTGATTGGCTTTGCCAAGGAGCGGCCTGAGCGGATGGAGGCTTGCGGACTGGTGCATTGCTCAGTGGCCACGGGTGCAAGCTTGTGTTGATAGGCGGTTTGGCTCATGTCCGCGGGAAGCTTGCGGACTGGTGTGTCCGCGGTGTGGGCTGTTGCGGACTGTGCTTAGAGCTTGGCTGAGGCCTTGACGAGCTCTGGTGGCACAGCAGGTGCTTTGCTGTGGAGGTCTTTGGCGGACTGGATTTTGAAGTCCGGGAGTTGGCTGATGCATTGGACAAGAGTGTGAGGAGCTCGCGGACTGATGGCGGTCTGTGCTAGGGTGTTTGGCGGACGGGAGTTTGCGTTCGTCATACTCGCATTGGCCTTTGATGGTTTTGGACTTGGTCACACTCTGTGCCAAGACCATTGTGTCTGCCGTATCCGTCAAGTCCATTGTGACCGGGCAGACTGTTGCTGTCTGCCTTTGGTCGTGGACTTGTGGCGGATTGAGGTGTGAGTCTTGCGGACTGCCTCGGGTTGGTGCGGACAGCCATTGAAGGGGGTTGCTGTCCTGCAGTGGTTGGAGCTTTGTGGGCTGATGCCTTGTCCGCATCGCTTGGGCGGACTGGTGAGAGTTCGCCAATGTTGCCTTACTCCTTGCGGTTTTCCTTGGTATCCGGCTAAGTCCTTGCGGACTCGGCGGACGGTGTTTTGTTATCGCGGGCTAGGGCGGTGTCGCTATCTCTTGGGCGGTGACCACACTCCTCACCTTGCCTATAAATAGTACCCCCCTGGCAGGTCTACAGTAACCTGAAAAACTTCAGTGAACAGTAAGTTGGGTTGGGCAAGGAGCTGCGGTCTGAGTTTGTCTGTCCGCGCGGATTGTTTTAGTGCTGACGTTTGCTGTGTGCAGGTCGCGCGGGTTGCTTCAAGGAGCCAGGAGTTTGGCTGTGACTTCGGTCAAGTACTTGGAAGCGTGCGGTCTCTGCGGACTCAGCAGGAGGTCGCTCTGCGGCTTGTCAGTTCTGTTTCATCTTTGCCAGCTTCAATAACCTGTCCGCCGGCTTCAGGCGGGTAGGGGGTGTTCCTCAGTTCAGCTTCAGCAGGAGACGAATAACGGTGTGTCCGGGCGGCCTCGCGGCTTCGGCGGACTCCGTGCTATTCGGCGGAATGCAGCTAAGTTCGGGCGATCTCAGCGGACTCGGTGACCTCGGCGACCTCGGCGGTCTCGGCGGACTCCGGTGCTGTCCGCCCGGCTTGTTTTTTTGGTGCTTTTTGTTTTAGCTGTTATACTAGCGAAATCATGTCTCGCTATGTATGCCTCGTATTGTAAAGAAGTGAATGCATAATAGACCTGCTTGTGTTTCCATTGTTTGTTGGGTTTAACCTTTGTTCCTTGGTTTCCGCTGGTTCAACGTGAGAACTGGGTAGTTTCGAAGATATTAATTTGGCGTTTGGGCTATCTTGCTGACCACGTTGAGAAAATTTAACATGCTATCAGAGCGAGGTTTCTGAGGTTCAGTTGCGTGAGCGGAAGTCAGCCAGTGTTGTTACTCAGTAATTGAGTGGTGATCAACCTGTGTTGTTGCTCGGAGCTTCTGAAAGGTTGCCAACAGGTGTTGCAATGGAAGGTAGTTTTGCAAGAGGTCTGGGCATTGAACTCTTAATGCTGACTAACTTCAAGAAGTGGAAGTCGTGCATGAAGAGTTATCTTCTTGGCGAGGAGCTGTGGGAAGTCGTCGGTGGTGACGACAGACAGGAAGTGACTGCTGCATTCGGTACTGCTGAACAGGTTAGGCTCTGGAGAAGAACAAATGCTAAGGCGGAGTTCATTCTGAAGAGAGCCGTGTCTCCGGAACTGTTTGATCACATCGTTGGGTGTGAGTCAGCTGCTGATATTTGGACAACCATTGATGAGTTGTTCAATAGGAAGAATGTGGCACGGCTTCAGTTCCTGGAGAATGAGTTGACCAGGGCAACTCAGGGAGACCTTTCCATCTCCAAGTACTTCTTAAAGATGAAGAGCTTGTGTGCTGAGCTGTCGGCACTGGATCCTGATGAGCCTATCTCTGAGGCAAAGATGAAAAGGCACATCATTCGCGGCTTGCGGAAGGAGTATGTGGCCTTTGTCACATCTGTTCAAGGGTGGGCTACTCAGCCGTCATTGCTGGAGCTGGAGAATCTGCTTCCCTCGTAGGAGAGCTTAGCAAGGCAGATGGCTGGAGTGAACCTGAATCAGGAAGGCAGCGAAGCTCTCTTCTCAGGCAAGAAGAAAGGATGGGAAGGGAAGAAGAAGAAGAAGGTGCAGGCCGCGGGTGAGAAGGAGACTTCAACTTCATATCCACCGGAGAGGAGCAATGCTCCTAAGGACTGGAAGAAGAACTTGAAGTGCTACTGGTGTCATCAGCGAGGGCACTTCAAGCGGGACTGTAAGGTCAAACTGCAGCCTGGGCATGCTGCGGGAAAGGAGGAAGCTTGCTCGAGAAGTGAAGAAGCAGAATGGGGCGGAGCCTTCATGACGGGCACTTGTGTCCGGGCCTTGTCTGATGAGGACTTCAACAGCGAGTGGATCGTGTACTCCGGGTGTGGTCATCAACTCACCGGAGACAAATCGAAGTTCACCTCCATGCAGGCTTACTCAGGTAATGAAGCTATTATCACTGCTGATAATACTGTTTATGCAGTAGAGAAAGAGGGGGTCATGTCTTTGGGTAGTGATCAGGGGCCACTCACATTAAGGAGTGTGTATCACGTGTCGGGCATGAAGAAAAACCTCTTCTCGGTGACCAATGCGGTGGACGCTGGGTATCACGTTCTGTTTGGGCCAACAGACGTGAGGTTCCTTCGCAACGTATCAGCAGTGAAGGCTGATGTTGCTCATGTAGGGAGGAGGGTGAAGAACTTGTTTGTTCTTGCCACCAATTCTTACGTTGATAGAATGAGGGCCAATGATAGCGCTGCTATCTGGCATGAGAGGCTGGGACATGTTGGCATGGACAAACTAAAGGCGATGGCGAGTAGAAGTCTGGTGAAAGGGTTGCCTAAGTTGTCCTCCTTTGGTGATGGGCATGTTTGCGCGGGCTGTCAATACGGTAAGGCACATCGCCTTTCGTTTGATAAATCACAAACAAGGAGCAAGAAGCCACTGGAGTGCATTCATGGCGACTTGATGGGAGCGACGGTTACTGCCAGCCTTGGTGGAAGCAGATACATGCTTGTCTTGGTTGATGACTACTCAAGGTATACTTGGGTGTACTTCTTAAAGGAGAAGTTGGAAGTCTTCCGTTTGTTTGTGGAGTTTAAGGAGTTGGTAGAACGCCGGCTTGGCTTGCGGATTAAGAAGTTTAGAACTGATAACGGGGGTGAGTTTGTCTCCTCCGAGTTTTCTAACTTCTACAGGAAGCACGGGATCCAACGGGAGCTTACTTGTGCTCACACTCCACAACAAAATGGGGTAGCGGAGCGGAAGATCCGTCATCTGACGGAGACCTGCAAATGCTGGCTTCATGCGAAAGATATCCCAAGGTCCTTTTGGGCGGAGGGAATGTCTTGTGCTGCTTATGTTATCAACCGGATGCCACTCAGTCCTATCAACATGAAGACTCCTATTGAGCTGTTGCTGAAGGAGAAGCCAAGTGTGGGACACCTTCGGGTGTTCGGTTCAACTTGCTACGTGCATGTCCCGGATGCTTCACGGACAAAGCTGGATGCGAAGGCAAGGAAGCTTGTCTTTGTTGGATATGATGAGCGGAAGAAGGGATGGAAATGCATGGACCCTGTGACGAAGAAGTTCGTGGTGTCAAGAGACGTTGTCTTTGACGAGCTGACGTCATATGGAGGTGGCTCGGTGGAGCTAACCGGAAGTAGCAAGGTTGATGAAGCACCGGTGGTGGCTACTGAAGGCTTGGAAGAGGAGCTTGCTGTTTCACCAGCAGCTCCTGTTGCTTCTAACTCCGAGGCTGAGCCTTCTGGCTCAGGAAGCAGGGGGAGCACTGCTCAATGCTTACCCCAGGTAGGAGTGGAGCCCGAAGAAGCAACAGAAGAAGTGAGCAAGGAGCCGGTTCTTCGGAGATCGAAGAGGGTGGTTAAGCCACCGGCTCGGTACTGTGATGGGAATGCATTGAGCTTTGTCTCCTGCTTCTTTGCAGGTCCTCTGGATGAACGAGAGCCTGCAAACTTCAACGAGGCCACTAGAGTGAAGGAGTGGGAAGATGCCATGAAGGAAGAGATTGATGCTCTGAAGAAGAATGAAACCTAGGATCTTCTGCCCAAGGTTGATGGCATTACTCTGGTTACTTGCAAGTGGGTGTATAAGTTGAAGAAGAAGGCTGATGGGAGCATTGATCGTTTCAAGGCTCGCCTGGTCGCTAGAGGATTCTCACAGCAGTATGGAGAAGACTATGAGGAGACATTCAGTCCAGTTGCGAAGATGACTTCAGTAAGAGTGGTGATCGTCTTGGCTACTAGCAAGGGATGGAGGTTGTGGCAACTCGATGTGAAGAATGCCTTTCTTTACGGAGAGATTGACAAGGACATCTTCATGGATCAGCCGCTTGGTTTTGTCTCTGAAAAGCATCCGGACTATGTCTGTAAACTCAGGAAGGCTCTCTATGGGTTGAAACAAGCTCCTAGAGCGTGGTATGGGAAGATTGCAGAGTACTTGCAATTCTGTGGATACCTTACTTCTAACTCGGATTCAAGCTTGTTCGTCAAGAATAAGGGGGAGCTACAAGTCTTGGTCCTGCTGTATGTGGATGACATGATCATCACAGGGAACTCGGAGGGGGAAGTAGCAAGGCTCAGGGCTGAGCTTGCTATACGCTTCGAGATGAAAGACTTGGGAGAGTTGCATCACTTTCTCGGTCTTGAAGTGGAGAGGAGGGAGTGCGGGGTTCTCATTTGCCAGAAAGGGTATGTTGATCGCATTGTGAAGCGGTTCGGCATGGGCAAAGGGAAGAAGTGCTCTACTCCACTGGAATCTGGGCTGAAGCTTCGACGGGATGAGGGAAGGGTTCCTCATGATCCCTTGGTGTTCAGGGCTCTTGTTGGGAGCTTGATCTACCTGACGATTACAAGGCCGGACATTGCTTATGTTGTTGGCCGAGTAAGTCGGTATATGGCTGAACCAAGGCAATCTCATCTAGTGGCGGCAAAGGGTATTCTGAAGTATGTCAAGGCTTCTTCTGACATGGGACTCCTCTATAGAAGGGACTCGGAGTTTGCGTTGCTCGGGTACACGGATGCTGACTATGGCGGTGATTCGGATGATCGAAGGTCCACTTCAGGTTATGTGTTCACTTGCGGTTCAGCTAGCATCTCGTGGTGTAGCAAGAAGCAGGACTCGGTGTCGGTTCCAACCACGGAGGCGGAGTATAAGGCTTCGGCCTTGGCTGCTCGGGAAGCCGTTTGGTTGAGGAGGCTTATAGAGGATGTTCATGAAGAAGTGTAAGGTCCTACTTTACTCCGGAGTGACAATGAGAGTGCTCTCGAACTGGTAAACAATCCAGTGTGTCACGCTAGGACCAAGCATATAGAGATTGATCACCATTTCATCAGGGAGAAGGTGTTGGAAGGATCTCTGCTGGTCGGGCATGTTCGGAGTGAAGATAATCTTGCTGACATCTTCACGAAGCCACTGTCGAAGGGGCCTTTTGAGCGCTTGCGCAGCTTGCTGGGCTTGGTCACCACTTCCCACTTCAAGGGGGAGTGTTGAAATTTGTGAAGTGGAAGTGGTTAACGGAACAGGCCGGGCGGCCTGGGCGGACAGCCTTGGCGGACTAGGCGGACTGGGCGGACTGTGATGTGCGGCCTGGTGGAAGGTCTAGTGGAAAGCCGGCTTTCTTCTGAGCGGCTTGTTGCATGGAGTCCGCGGACTATGCGGCCTGGTTTCTGCGGATAGGGTGTTGCTGATTGGCTTTGCCAAGGAGCGGCCTGAGCGGATGGAGGCTTGCGGACTGGTGCATTGCTCAGTGGCCGCAGGTGCAAGCTTGTGTTGATAGGCGGTTTGGCTCATGTCCGCGGGAAGCTTGCGGACTGGTGTGTCCGCGGTGTGGGCTGTTGCGGACTGTGCTTAGAGCTTGGCTGAGGCCTTGTCGAGCTCTGGTGGCACAGCAGGTGCTTTGCTGTGGAGGTCTTTGGCGGACTGGATTTTGAAGTCCGGGAGTTAGCTGCTGCGTTGGACAGGAGTGCGAGGAGCTCACGGGCTGATGGCGGTCTGTGCTAGGGTGTTTGGCGGACAGGAATTTGCGTCTGCCATGCTCGCATTGGCATTTGATGGTTTTGGACTTGGTCACACTCTGTGCCAAGACCATTGTGTCCGCCGTATCCGTCAAGTCCGCTGTGACCGGGCGGACTGTTGCTGTCTGCCTTTGGTCATGGACTTGTGGCGGATTGAGGTGTGCGTCTTGCGGACTGCCTCGGGTTGGTGCGGATAGCCATTGAAGGGGGTTGCTGTCCTGCAGTGGTTGGAGCTTTGCGGGCTGATGCCTTGTCCGCATCGCTTGGGCGGACTGGTGAGAGTTCGCCAATGTTGCCTTGCTCCTGGCGGTTTTCCTTGGTATCCGGCTAAGTCCTTGCGGACTCGGCGGACGGTGTTTTGCTATCGCGCGGGCTAGGGCGGTGTCGTTATCTATTGGGCGGTGACCACACTCCTCACCTTGCCTATAAATAGGACCCCCCTGGCAGGTCTACATTAACCTGAAAAACTTGAGTGAACAGTAAGTTGGGTTGGGCAAGGAGCTGCGGTCTGAGTTTGTCTGTCTGCGTGGATTGTTTCAGTGCTGACGTTTGTTGTGTGCAGGTCGCGCGGGTTGCTTCAAGGAGCCAGGAGTTTGGCTGTGACTTCGGTCAATTACTTGGAAGCGTGCGGTCTGTGCGGACTCAGCAGGAGGTTGCTCTACGGCTTGTCAGTTCTGTTTTATTTTTGCCAGCTTCAATAACCTGTCTGCCGGCTTCAGGCGGGTAGGGGGTGTTCCTCAGTTCAGCTTTAGCAGGAGACGAATAACGGTGTGTCCGCGCGGCCTCGCGGCTTCGGTGGACTCCGTGCTATTCGGCGGATTGTAGCTAAGTTCGGGCGATCTCAGCGGACTCGGCGACCTCGGCGACCTCGGCGGACTCCGGTGCTGTCCGCCCGACTTGTTTTTTTGGTGCTTTCTGTTTCAGCTGTTATACTAGCGAAATCATGTCTCGCTATGTATGCCTCGTGTTGTAAAGAAGTGAATGCATAATAGACCTGCTTGTGCTTCCATTGTTTGTTGGGTTTAACCTTTGTTCCTTGGTTTCCGCTGGTTCAACGTGAGAACTGGGTAGTTCCGAAGATATTAATTTGGCATTTGGGCTATCTTGCTGACCACGTTGAGAAAATTTAACATTCACTTCTACACTTGATTAACTATATGTTGTATCGAGCCAATCCTTTATATAGAGTTTCCTCCTGATTACTGTCTGATCCGGTTTGTAACAGTCTTCTGACGGTTCTGACAAAAGTGTCAGACCGGTTGGTTAAGGTTTTCCAACTCAGCATGAACCACTCAGCAAACTGCTTCACATGTGTCGACACAAATAGACTAAGTGTCGACACAAGACTTGATGATGTCGACACAACACTCCATGTGTCAACGTAGTCATTCTTCTGGTACTCGACACAGCATCTGTTAAATATGTGGACACAAGTCTTGTGTGTCGACACAACTTCTGCTTCTAGTGTCTACATAACTTCTGGGTGCCGACATAGCTTCTGGGTGTCGACACAGCTTCTGCTTCTAGTGTCGACATAACTTCTAGGTGTCGACACAGCTTCTGCTTTCACTATCGACATAACTTCTGGGTGTCGACAGAATTCTGGTGTGTGTCGACACAAGTTCTGTTTGTCGACACAGTCGTTGTCAATAGAATTCTGGAATGGGTTGACATCTTCTCTGTGTGTCGACACAAGTCCTATTGATGTCGACACAATCTGGCCCTTGGTGTCGACACAACATTGTTGACAAATTTTCTGTGTGTCGACATAAATTCTGGGTGTCGACACAATCTGACTCTTGGTGTCGACACATCCATTCCCAAGTGTCGACACTTGTACTTAGAAAAATATTTCTTCCATTTACTTAACCTGCACATGATAACTCAATACAACATCAAATACAACTTGATGCATATCACTAAGTTAGGTGAGGCTTCTCCAAATCTGGTACACATTTTCCAATGTACCCAACAATATCCCCCTATTTGGAGAAGTCATAACCCTTAGTCAATGATATACATCACTTATAATAAAATAACAATATGATGTATAAAAGCATTCAATGGCAGGGTAACATATAAACAAAACAAGTAAACAATATCATCACAGAATATGATACTAACTTAATAAGCACAAATCATTGTTTTGTTTAAACTTCACAAAAGTGTGTTGTCAACAGATTACATTGAGTTAAAAACTGAAGATTACAATGTTATAAGAATCTAGTCAATTTATCCTAAGGCTGATCAGGTTCCTTGATCACTATGCCTTTTCCAGACTGGACCCATGCTTGAATTGGAGCTTCAGTATCTTCAGCTGGCTTCTTGCCTTTGAGTTCTTTCTTTTTCTGTTCTTCATTCCTTATCCTTTTCCTTTCAAAATAATGAAAAGGCTTGGGGAAGTACTTGCTAGGCTCCAGAGTATTAGCAGGTAACTTCCCATCTTTTGCTTTCCTTATGTATTAAAGAATGGCTTCCTGCCTGGCTTCATACTTGTTCCATTCTTGCTCAGTGTACCATTTACCCCTTTCATGGGTCTTGTCCTTCACAGCTTTCCAGGAAGTCAATATAATGTTCCCGGAGGTAGGACTCTATTGCTCAAAATCAGGCTTCAACTCTGCCTGTTCTCTAAACCTTTTCTTTGAGAGTTGAGCTTCTTGATCTTTATGCAAAGCTGCCTTTGACATTTCTACTTTCTCAATGATAACATTCTTAGTAGCCTCTGGAGGGCTATACCTCTGATGAACCAGGTGTTGAATTTCCTCAAAGTTAGAAGGAAGATATATGATTTGAGCTACTTCCTGCTGACCCCCTTCATTTCCTGTAGCTTGAATTCCTGACTCAGCTGTATTGTCATCAACACATAGGGGTGGATATCCCAGAGTTTCTCTAACCGCATTTGTTATCCATTTGGCATGCTCTGAGCTGGCATTGACTATCAACCTCTCCCCCTTTATGACTTCTCTTTTAATATGATCCTTGAGATCATTCTTTTGGAACCTTATTTGATTAACCAGATAATTTGTTCCCTCTGTATAATAGGCTTTAAACTTTTATAGCTGAGCAGAGATAATCTTTTGAGAGGTTTGAAGTGCAGATTGGAAGGTGGCTAAATCCTCTTGAAGTTTCTTATCAAACTCTGACTTCTCTTTAGCCCTTTCCTCTGTTAATGCAGTTGCTTTATTTTTTAATTCAGTAACAATCACATTATGTGATTCAGTAAGATTATCATTCATCCTTAGTTGATTTTCTAGGACATAGCCTTGCTTGACCACTATATCACCAATTTGTGTCCTTGCCTCTTGTTGTTGTTTTGTCAGAAAAACTACAACATTACCTCCTTTATGGAAGCAATCTGTCATCTCCTTCTTATTCTGGTTTACCTCAAACCTAATTGATTTTATATCTTGAGGCAAAGAGAACTGAAAATCCTTATGGCTTTCATCCATATATTTTTCCATGGCTGCTCTTTGCTCATCCATTTTAATTTGAAGAGCAACCAACAGTGAACTGAAATCAACTGTTGATGTTGAGGGTTGTGAGGCTGTCTGTAAAGCTTTCTTATAAGTTGAGCATTTCTTATTATACACCATCAGTTTTCTCCATCATCAGATTCAGAAGTACTTTCTAGATTCACAGTGTCCTTTGGACTTGATGGCAGCTCCTTATCAGTTATTGGTAACTCCCCCTGAGTCCCTTGCTCCTCTCCCTCAGTCCTTGGCACGATTTACTCAGTTCTTATATCTTGTAAATCAGGAAATAATTCCTCAAGAGTGAATTCTTGTTGTTGTTGAACAGGAGGAACAGTTGTATCTTGTACATTTAATTGAGTATCATCTAATGCAGATGTATTTTCCATAGATACATCTTGTGCAAGGTTGTTGTCATAATGTGTCTATTCAACATCAGGTAGAAGCACAGTTAGTGCATCTGGCTCAGTATTTAGTATAGTTTGATTAATATCATTTATTACCTCAAGAATTGTTTGAGTGGTTGTTTCACTCTCTAAGGCAGCTTGCTCTTTCTCTGGAGCACTTTCTGGAGGCAAGACTTCTTGTTGAACTGGGGAAAGTTCATTGGCTCACCCTAGAGAAGGCATATCCTGACTTTGATCTAGTGGGATGGTTCTCTCTGGAATATACTCCCCCTGCATCTGACCATCTCCTACATTCTTAGTTGCAGATGATCTCCTTGTTGATTCTTGTTGATCTTCATCTGAACTGAAGACCACTTCTTCTTCATAATCACTGGTGATTCTGCTTGTGGAATAGCCTTTTTCTGCTGTTTATCTTTCTTAACAGCTTTTTGTGGAGTAGATACTTCCTTTGTCAACACTCTATCCCATCTAGATAGAATCTTCACATCCATTCTTCTCATGTGGTTGATTTTGGTTCCTGAGTGTTGGTTCATAATATCTGGTATTATTGCAGTAAGACATAAACTTAGAATCCTTCTCAGATTTGGTTTCTTTACTCCTTGAATTTTGTCAAAAATTATGGATGCCCAGTTTGTTTTTATGGAGAAAATGATACTTATCATGAGATTGAACATGTGGACTGAAATTCTATCATGTCCACCAGTTTTACACAGTATCACTTTGCCTACTATCTCTGACAGAAGCTTTCCTTGGGAATTCATCCCTTTACGGGCAATGGATGATCCAAACTTGGTATTAGAATTCAGCCCGCACCAGCTTAGTGCTTCTTTAGTCCTGGAAGGTATAATTTCATCATCATCCTTAGTCATGGGGAGTTGGAGTGATTTTCTGATATTCTTTAGAGTTAGTCTAACTCGGGAATCCTAAACTGTGGCCTTGATCTTCTTCCCTTCTGGGTCCACAGTAGCAGATGAATAGAATTCCATGACTTCCTTTTTACAAATTTTTGTTGGTTCTGAGACCAAGAACTCTAATCCATTATCAGAAACTAGGGTAATGACATCCTGGATTTCTTGTGATGTTGTCGTGAATCCTCCACGAACCAGCTCATATCCTTCATTCACCTTATCATCTTGGTGAGGCGCCATTGTCGAGAGATGGAAGAGAAAAGAAGAGAAGGTCTTTGTCGACACAAGGTGCAGAGCCTAGATTTTGAAAGCGTAGTCGACCAGATGTTGGCTTTACCTATTTATAGTGTGAGCGTAAAGGGCAGGTCAAAAGACGGGCCTCAGTCGACAAAACTTTTACATGTGTCAACAAAGATGACCTAGGTCTCGACAAAACTTAGGATAAGTCGACACGACTAGGTGTCGACATACTTGTGTCAGAGTCGACATATAAAAAAATCCTCTAGATATAAGGTCTCGACAAGGTTGTGTCGACACTTATTCTTCTGTCGACACAGATACTGTTTCTGTGTCGACACATCCTTATTCTTTGTCGACACAATATACTGATTGTGTCGACACAATGTTGCTCGTGTCGACACAAACTTTGTACTTAGACAAATTTCCTGAGAAATTTTGTACTTACTAATTCTTCTTAGAGAAGTTTGTGCTAACCTATTCTAGGTTCAACATACCTAATTCAATTTTAAAATAATTGAATTTAATTTCATCCAGAGGTTTTGTAAATATATCAGCTAATTGATTATTTGTGTTCACAAACTCTAGACTAATATCTTGTAACATCACATTTCCAACTAGACCCCTAAGAGTGGTTCTGGCCATGACTAGGTCATGACAAAACCCTAGGAAGCCAGAAATGGGCCAAGAGATAGGGGACAGAATGTGGAAGATCATCATGGTCTGCAAATAGTAGAACTCTGAGCATGGTTTAGGATGACCATGGGCCACACACTAACCCCAAGACCCTACCACAACACCCCTAATACCTTGGGAGGCCCATTAGAGCCAAAAGGACCCATTAAGGTCAACCCAAGAGGCTCAGTTGACCAAGGTCAACCCTAGCCGTAAATGGGTCAAACTAGCCTACTTAGGGTCAATTGACCTACTCCTAGCCAGAGGACCCCACCTATGCCCTCCTAGCCCTAATGTGAGGTCAATGGGTCACTAAGGACACATTGGGGTCAGCCCTAGAGGCCAGTTTGACCCAAGTCAACTCAAGCCCCTAATCTGGTCAAAGTACCCTTACTAAGGGTATGTGACCTCCAAAGTGCAGGGTAACCCTACATAACCCTACCTAGACCCTAGGGGAAGCCAATGGGTCACCCAGGACCCATAGGGGTCAACCCAGATGGTCAAATTGGCCCAGGTCAACCCTCATTTAGG
This sequence comes from Platanthera guangdongensis, assembly GCA_039583875.1. NCBI lineage: Eukaryota > Viridiplantae > Streptophyta > Magnoliopsida > Asparagales > Orchidaceae > Platanthera > Platanthera guangdongensis. The sequence goes on along the minus strand of CM077147.1, from coordinate 84,774,990 downwards.
TCAAGTCAAACCTAGCCCAAAAGGGCTAACCCAAGCCCAAGCCACTTCTTCCTTAGGCTAACCCCATTCCCATGACCATCATAATCAAGTGGGCTGCATTTAGCTTGTGAGGTTGACTAGTCAACCAGAGGTGACTAGGAGAGAGAAAGGATCTCCCCCCCATGATAATGGAGGAGAGAGAAATTGAGGAAGAGGAAGGGGAGAGTGGAAGGCCGGCCAAGGGAGGCTAACAGCCACTATTTATGGCTGCAATCAACTCCTCTAGGGGAGAGGAGTTGATTCCAGCCGTTTCCCGGCCACCAAGGGATGGATTCAGCCCCCCTCCACTCTACCCGAGCCACACCTTTAATGGTGTTAATGGCCATTGAAGAACCAGCCTCCCCTCTTCCCCATTTGCCATTTAAACACCATCAGGGGGCCAAGGGGAATATTTTAGAGCGTTTACCTGGAGGAGACGAGCCATCCCACTGTGCCGTTGCAGAAGCCGAGCGCCGCCGCCGTCGTCAATGGCATCCCGCCGCTCTTCTCGCATCCAGGCCGCCAGGAAGGTCCTCCCCCTCTCCTTAACTCATGATTAGATCATAGCAATCAATAGGTCCAAGATTCGGGCTCAATTGAGCCAGATCCAATTCGGCTTTTCATGGATTTTTTCTGAAAAACTTCACCTCTCGGGATCGCCGGAAAAGGGGGTTCCGGCGGCCAAGCCGCCGCCTGGGGATGGCCACCACCTCAACGGAGGTGGTGGTGCCGGTGGCCGGCCGGGGAGGTGGCCGGGTCGCCGGCAGTGGCGTTTGGAAATCGCTCCAGGCGGGAAGAATCGCAGCCGTCGGCTCAACGAAGAAGATGACCGGATGCCGTTGATCCCTGCGCCAAGATTCGTGCTGCATCAGGGTTAAACTATAGGAAATTATTTCTAATTATTTCATTTTGTCACACTTTTGTCATTTAATGTTTTAAATATCTAAAAATAGTTAGAGGCTCTGTATGAGGAAATGATCAACACATGATTTGTAGCCCTTTCTGTCTACTTTATTTTAAAATTGGTTTGAACCAATTTAGGCTCCTGGTATGACCAGGGCACCCATTTTGGTGGGACATACCCTTAGGGCTAGGCAGTCATTAAACTGAGTGCCCACACTTCATCCTTAGTCCAAATCAGTTGAAATTTTGACAGGGAGTCTACCCTAGCTATAGCTAGAGCTGGTACAAAAATGGGAATTTTTGGAAAAAATATTTCTATAGTTTTTATAAAAATTTAATAATTATTAAATAAATTAAATAGGTGCCCTAAACACTTCCAAACCCTCCAAAATTTTGGTGAGTGGTCCCTGAGTTCATTTTAGGTATCTGTATAGAGTTTCACCTAATTTAGATATGTTTTGAATAGGTTTTGACCCAACCCTAACTATACCTTAATAAGGGCATTTTGGTCAAAAAGTGCATTTCTGATTTTCAGTGACCAAATCACCTCAACAGATGCTGAAATTTGGGCCACTGACTTGTTATGACACTTAGCAACTCTCCATGGAATGTGGGGTAGAGTAGAGTTGATTTTCCCTAAGTCCCTAGGCCAAACCCTAAAGAGGGACCTTTTTGCCTTGTGAAGGGCATGAGTCCTAAACACCATGGATGAACTCCAAATTTTGTAAGGAGGTTCCTAGGATATATAAAACCCTCTGTTAGAAATATTAACAAATTATGAAAAGGGTAGGGTCCCCAAAACCCTAACCCTAGCTTAGGACCTAAAACTTGTAGTGTAGGTTTGGGTTAGCTAAACATCTTGAAACTTAACCAAATTTGGGTAGTGAGGGAATGAGGATATTTTGAGCCTCTGATAATTTACTTGAGGAGTTTTAATCAATATTTGTAGCACTTCATTTGTAACCAATAGGATTGCCCTAATTAATAATTTGGCTATTGTGGTCTCACTGCCCATTGAAAGGGCATGAAACATTGGCAGAGGTAGTTTTAGGCTATACTAATCATGTATGAATTTTGATAGAATTTTTGGATATCTAGTTAGGGCATCTACTTCACAAGTGCTTTATTTTGGTTACATACTCAATAATTCTTGCAAGAGCCCATTACTTATTGAAAAATTATGAAACTTGCTACATAGTATTTCTAGCTCAATATTATCATGTGGGAATTTGTGTGGAAATATTTGATGGTTAATTAGTATACTTTGTTCATTAACCCATAAACTTGAAATTTCATGAGAAAATCAAATATAGCCTCATTTTTAAATGATAAATTATGAAACTTTTTTAGGGTATTTGTAGGCCATCACAATCATCCCTGAATTTTCTCTGAATTTTTGGAGGTATCATTACTGTAAAAGCTTTTAAATTGACTTTTTATGAGGTAACTTTGAAATTAAATTTAAGGGCCCAAACATTGCTGAAAAATTTGAAGACTTAGGCCTTAGAGTTGAGTATGCATTTTGTAATTACCATAAATTTATTGGAACATTATCTTGTCTGAAATTGCTACTTCATGTTCAAACTTGTGCTTTTTGGATACTAGAATAAATAAATAAATTATCAGACAAATTAGGAAAATTATGGATTTCTGGATTTATGCTTCGAATATCATTTTAGCCCTCTAGTAATTATCATAGGGGTACTGGATGAGTATTTCATGTACTTCCCTTTTTTACGGGTCATGTAGCTTAAGTGGTCTGCATATAGCAAAACTGCAGGAAATCATTTTGGATATGAATTAGAGCACGTGTGATGGGTCTTGATGGATTGCTGGAAGGATATGTAGAATGGATGGCATCTATGGAAGATGAGTGAGTAGAGTGTGGTTTTTGTCTAGGGTTTAGAGGCGTTCGGGTCCGACGAAAGATCGTCCTACCCAAGGAGAGAGTTGGAGTCAAATCACCCTAGGATTAGCATATCGGAACATGAGAAAGCAAAGGGTAAGGGAATCAACCAATAACAAAATAAGTACCTTGCGAAAGGGAACGCTGGGCGTAATCCCAACACAGTTCCTAGTGCCCCTTGAGAGCCCTTCACAAGGAATACCGGGGGCAGTCCTGGGTTAACGTAAACTGTTTTAACAAGCTGAAAAGAGTAACTTAGTAATTAGGGTTGCACATTTCACAAACACTGATGGCACCGGATGTTAGATGGGAGCTTCGGCTCGGATGGTTAAAAGGCGGACTTTGGGTCCGGGGAGCTTCGGCTCGATTGTTTGAGACGGACGTGTTGGTCCGGAGAGCTTTGGCTCGGTTCTTGATTACGCTAATTTGCATGTACATAAAAGGAAAGGAAATTAAGGTGGTGGGTCTTCGGTATTGGAGGGTCGATGCACCGACGCCAATACGTTGACTCGGCAAGTGTGGTTAGCACTTCGCCAACAGAAGTCCGGTGCGCCAGCCGGCAAAAGTACGCAGGAGTCCGCTTCGTGCACCAAGCGTTGAGGCATACGATAGGTCTGACCGGTAGTGCTTTACTGGTTTAGAGGTGGGCGAGGCCCAACCCACCGCTTCCGTCTGCCACTACGGAGGTATCCTGGGAGGTTACGACTCCAGAAAGGGGGAACTAAAGGTCTGTGTGCACAGAGTCGGGTGTGTGCGTTGCACTTGCATGATCCATCATACCCACTTGCATGTCATAGCATGATCGATTCTTTTAAACCTGACACCTAAAGTATAAGTGGAATGGGACGCTTATACTTTAGGACCTGCAAAACGACCCCTTGGTCTATAAGCTTGTGTGGGCAAGTTTATAAATTAAGGTTAATTCTGATATATATAGTTACTGCTGTTTGATAACCGATACCCCAATGTATAAATTGGTATGGGACTTTTTATATGATGGGAGTCTTGCAGAAGACCCCTTGGCTTATGTGTTTTCACATAAGTAAAGGTTACTTTTCATAATTCAGCTTATTGTCTTTACATGCTATAGAATTTGCTAGTATAGAACCGTTGCCATCTGCTTTTGATATTCTCCACCTTCAAGTCCTCCCCTTTCTTCCTCTCCGCTTGGTGCCTAGGAGCCGTGGGGGAAGGGGCTGGGGATGATAGGACTTAGTCTTTTTGACTAACGGTTTTCGAACCGCATCATTTAGGGGATCGTGGAGACCAGCATGGAGGAGCAGCCCCAGAGACCGGTGCGCTTGGAGGTGGGGCAGTCTAGCTTCGGAGTTCATACAGCCGGGACCGTGAGTCTCGACCTTGAGTAGTTTTTCTGCTTCCGCACAAGTGATCTTTTTGTAGTGAGGATATGATGTACCGGGCATAAGCCCGTTTTTGCTACTCTGATGTATTATTCTGTGGACACTCCCTTCGTGGAGTTATATTTATTATGACATGTGATTCTCTGTGGAGAGTTAGTTTTCATGACTTCTTTATGCTACTTTTCTGTGATCGAATTGGCCGGCAGAATCGGCGCTTTGTGGTGATGACCCTTCAGGGCGTGAAGGAGTCACCGCAAAACGGCGGTTCTGGGCCTAAGACCCCGGTATTGTAAAAGAAAAAAAAAGGGGGTCTTACATATCTTCCTTCTCAACATGTTCTCTGATGAAATGAAATTTAATTTCTATGTGCTTGGTTCTACTGTGTGATACAGGATTCTTAGCAATAGAAATTGTACTGGTAGAATCACAAAACAATGGAATTCTACATACCTTGATGTCATAATCTTCTACTTGGTGCTTTATCCACAACAGCTGTGCACAGCAACTACCTGCAGCTACATACTCAGACTCAGCTATTGATATAGCTACACTTGTTTGCTTCTTGCTGCACCATGACATCGGCCTTCCTCCTAGGAATTGACAGGTTCCTATTGTACTTTGCCTGTCTTCTTTGCATCCTGCAAAGTCTGCATCTGAGAAACTTGTTAGTAGGAAATCTCTATTCTTTGGGTACAAAAGGCCTAGATTAGGTGTGCTCTTAAGATATCTCAAAATTCTCTTAACTACAGTATAATGAGATTCCTTTGGGCAAGCTTGGTACCTAGCACAGACACATGTTGCATACATGATGTTAGGTCTACTAGCAGTCAAATAAAGTAGGGAGCCAATTATCCCTCTATACAAAGACTCATCAACAGGTTTCCCTGCCTCATCTTTGCCTATAGACATACTTGTTCCCATAGGAGTTTTCATGGTGGAGGCTGAGTCCATACCATATTTCTTAATCAACTCATTGGTGAACTTAGACTTAGATATGGACAATCCATCATCAGTTTGTCCAACTTGAAGTCCCAAAAAGAACTTCAGCTCACCCATACTGCTCATCTCAAACTTTCCTTGCATAAGTTTGGCAAACTTCCTACAAAGATTGTTCTCAGTAGAACCAAATATAATGTCATCAACATATATCTGGACTATGATTATCTTTCCTTTAGATTCCCTAAAGAATAGATTTTGGTCTATCTTTCCTCTAGAGAACTTATTCTCAATAAGAAAATCATACAAGGTTTCATACCAAGCCCTTGGGGCTTATTTTAAACCATATAGAGCTTTCCTAAGCCTATACACATAATCAGGATAATGAGAGTCTACAAAACCTGGGGGATGTTTTACATAGACTTCCTCTTTTAAGTCACCATTCAGGAATGCTGACTTTACATCCATTTGATATACTTTAAACCCTTGATAGACAGCATAGGCCAAGAACAATCGTATAGCCTCCAACCTTGCCACTGGGGCAAAGGTTTGATCAAAGTCAATCCCTTCCTCTTGCTTGTAGCCTTTTACTACCAATCTGGCCTTGTTCTTGATTATGGTGCCATTTTCATTTAGTTTGTTTCTGTAGATCCACTTGGTTCCTATGATGTTGTGATCCTTTGGTATAGGAACCAGGTCTCACACATTACATCTTTTGAATTGAGTCAGCTCTTCTTGCATAGCATCAATCCAGTTTGTGTCTAGCATGGCTTCTTCAAACTTTCTAGGTTCTATTTGTGACAAGAAGCTAGAACATAGGACTGAGTTCATACTTTCGCTTCTTGTGATAACACCTTGACTTGCATCACCAATAATTTGGTGTGCTGGATGATCCTTCAAGTGTCTTCTTGCTGGAGGAAATCTATCAACCTCATGGCCTTCCTCATTTTCCTCAACCTGATGCTCCTCATTGTCTTATTCATCCAGTGAAACTTATTCTCCCCCTGGACAGCAAGCATCTTTATGTTCATCCAGCCTAGCAGGTACTTCTTCATTGATGGTCAGCTTGTTCAGCCTGTCTGTTAGACCTGTATAACTAACTGAAGAACTAGACAATTCACTGTTAATCAACTTAAACTCATCAAATACAAAATGAACAGATTCCTCTACAACTTTGGTAGTTAAGTTGTAGATTCTGTATGCCCTACTATTATTGCTGTACCCAACAAATATCCCTTCTAGGGGCTTGGCAGCAAACTTTGTTTGGTAGTTCTTACCATTAACTAAAACATAACACTTGCTACCAAAGATTCTAAAGTAGGAAATGTTTGGTTTTTTGCCTTTCAAAATCTGATAGGGAGTCATCTTATGTTTCTTATTGATGGAGGCTCTATTGAGAACATGACATGCAGTATTTACTGCCTCAGCCCAGAAGTACTCTGGGAGAGTAGTGTCACTAAGTAGTGTTCTACCTGCCTCAATTAGAGTCCTATTCTTTCTTTCAACAACTCCATTTTGCTGAGGAGTTCTAGGTGAGGAGAATTCCTGATGAATCCCAAATTCATCACAGAACATTGTCGTACATTCAGACTGAAATTCAGTTCCATGATCACTTCTGATTTTGACCACAGAACTGTCATATTCATTCTGAATTTGTCTAACAAAAGTCTGGAAAACAGTTGGGGTTTCAGATTTCTGCCTCAAGAAGAAAACCCATGTGTATCTAGAATAGTCATCCACAATAACTAATGTGTATATTTTCCTACCAAGACTGCGAACTGGCATAAGACCAAACAAATCCATATGCAAGAGATATAAACATCTCATTGAATCTTTGATATCAAGTGTATGGAAAGAGGACTTAGTCTGTTTGCCCTTTTAGCAAGCAGAACACACACCCTCTTTAATGCACTTGACTTGAGGACCATTTCTCACTAACCCCATGTTAAACAGCTGTCCAATTGACTTATAGTTCAAATGTGCAAGCCACTTGTGTCATTTGACGCATAGTGAAGCTTTTTCTCCTGCAACTAGACATATGGGTGAGTTGTCAAACTCACAATCTAGGTTAAGACAATATACATTCCCATTCCAAGTGCCAGTCAAAATAATCTCTTGATTACTTGACCTTCTTATTTGGCACTCCCCTTTGAGAAAGGAGATGTCATAACCTAGATCACTAAGTTGACTTATGCTGATCAGGTTATGTTTTAGACCCTTCACATAAGCCACTTTAGTGATAGTAATTGAATCATTAAAAATGTTACCAAATCCTTTGATAATTTCTTTTTCTGAACCACCAAAGATTACTTTAGGTCCATTCTCTATGGGTACATAGTCCCTCAATATTCTCCTTGTTCCAGTCATATATCTGGAACATCCACTGTCCAAGTACCATATAGGGGTATGGTCACTTGGATTCACCTGCATCAAATACAGAATCACTTAACCTTAGAACCCAAATTGTTATTGGGTCCTAGGTCATTGTTAGGTTGAAATCCTGTAGCTGTTCTGGCAGGTAAACTACACTTGGTTTTAACACTTATGTTGAACCAACAATCCCTAGCAAAATGGCCCACTTTGTCACAGCACCAACACTCAAACCTATTATACCTTCTCTTAGATACAGACTTTACTACTTTGTTGTCAGTAGTTCTGTTGAGTGTACGTGCTGGAGCGGTAAACCCCACGACTTCCTCTTGAACCTGATGGGCTTGCCTATAGTGTGATCTATGGGCATTTGCACCCTTGCCCATGAGACCTTCATCCTCACAGTGACCATGAGTACTATCATGATCATACATGTTTGTTGGTTGCATCACTTTCCTAAAGAAAATAGGGGGCTTAGAAGCTAGTGGTAGAGCTGGGGCCTTACCTTTTCTATGAAAATTGGTGGCCTTAGTTCTACCCTTGAAACCTAAACCAGTCTTCCCTTTATGAGAAATGAAATTATCTATTAAGGGCAAGAATGATTTTGGTTTAGAGAATTTAGCCACTAACTCTCTTTCTTGCTGAAGTTTTGCCTCTAGTTCCTTGATGTGATTCTCCTTGAAAGAGATTGTGCCCATCTGAATTACAGTAATGTTTTTCAGTTTGGCAATCTCCTTTAGTTTTGAATCTATCAACAAGGATGTATCTGATGCAGCTTGCTTCAGAGACTCAATCTCTTTGGTCTGCTCCTTAACAAGAAACTTGCTCCTCTTCAGAGATTGCAGCAACCCACCATACTCATTAATGAGTTGATGCACATCCCCCTCTGATTCAGAACCATCCACATCTCTTGATGCAGAAGTTTCTGAATCTGATGCAGTGCAGTAATCTGAAGCTGAGGGAGAACTGTATACCTTACTAGGACCAGGCTGATCCTGGCACTGATTATTTTCTGATAGAGCCATCAGCCCTCTATAACAATAATCTTCTACTCCATTTATGGAGTCCAGCAGTTGTAGAAATTCTAATTCCCTAGAATCCTCTTTTGTTGAGATTAGCCCAACATATGCTTCTGCATTATCTTCATCTCCTGATCCTGAAGATGAAGAGTCTGTCCAACTCTTCTGCTTCTGAGCAACAAGAGATTTCTCCTTCTTGCCTTTTACTTGATGCTTCTTCTTATCTTTAGATTCAGTCCTCTTGTCTGGACAGTCAGATATGACATGTCCAGGCCTGTTGCAACAATAACACACAATCTTTGTATTAATTTGTTTACTAGGTTTTGATGCATACCTGTCCTCCTTGGGAGTCTTCTTTTTCTTGTAATACTCATCCTTAAAAAAAAGATGTTGATGGCTTGGTTCTCCATTTATTATTTTTCATGAACCTTTGGAATTGCCTTGTAAAGGCAGCAAAGTCCTCATCAGAGGTGTGGCTATTTGATGTGCTATTGTCAAGATTTTCTTCTTCAGCCTCAGCACTCCTTCTGGGTGGAGAAGAAGACCTTTTACAACCCTTTCTTGTGCCTTCGGCCTTGAAGGCTACAGACCTTTCTTTGTATTCAGGCGTACTGCTTTTGTCCTCCTCTTTTCTGGCAGTGAGCTGCATTTCATATGATAGCAGCTTTCCAAATAGTGTGGGTGGAGGAGTATCAGCAAGCTTGGCCACTTCTCTGATGGCCAATATCTTTGTGTCCCAGTCCTTTGTTAGTGACCTCAGAAACTTGTCATTTAGTTCATATGTGCTGAAGTCTCTGTCATAGGTCATCAGCTCATTGACAATCCTGAAGAACTTTTTGTAACATTCAGGTACGTCGTCAGTCTTGGCTTGTCTAAAGCTCTCATACTCTTGATTCATCATAGATTTCCTATCCTCTCTGACTTCTTTTGTTCCCTCCATGTAGACAATTAGGGTGTCCTACATTTCCTTGGAGGTTTTACAGTGCACCAGATTCTGAAATGTGGGCATCATTTATAACACTTACTATAATATTTTGTGCTCTTTTGTCTAATGTTGTCGGGATGATCTCATCCTTAGTCATTTCAGAATAGCTCTTAGGGGTTTGAACATTTGCATCCAGAACTGGTATATTCATTGGAATGAAGGGACCCTCTTGTACTGTGATGTAGATTCTTGGATCAGATGCTTCCATGAACAACCTTTCCCTTTCCTTCCATATGTCAAAGCATTCTTTCCTGCAGATAGACCGTTTCATAGATCCAAATTCCTTCTGATTCTCTATTGACCCCATTCTTGAAATCTGTTATTTGCCTTGGAGATCTACTCAGACTGTTAGGTCAAACTTTGAGTAACCTCCCTCTGATATCACTTGAAAGACTTGATTTCAAGAGCCTAGACACCTAGAGGGGGGATGAATAGGTTCTAAATTTTTCTTCAAAAACTTTAGGCAAATAACAAAATTTATCTCAGCACTACAGCAATTTAAATCACAGAATAATGAACACAGCACCGCATAGACCAGATTTATAGTGGTTCCCCAAGATCTGGGTACATCCACTTTCCCCCTTCACCTATCCAGTAATGTACTGGATTCGGCCTAACTTCTTTCCACTTCTCAGATCCGCAGATCTTACAGCTCAGAACCAAGAATTGTTCCTACAACTCAGAGTGAATCCGCACTCCTACAACTCGGGCACAAGCCCTACCTCAGCCTCTTTCACAGGCCTACAACTCAGAGTGAAACCCCACTCCTACAACTCAGGCAAAAGCCCCTCGGCCTTTATAATTACAGGCTTACAACTCAGATCTAACAACAGATCCTACCAGAAATAATTTGATAATGTGATACAGAAATTGCACCAGATGAATCTCTTCACTAGTGAGCTTCTTGATCAGTTCTTGAATGGACTGATCTTCAGATCCAACCTGACTTAGCCGTTTCAAAGATTCTTGATAGAACAAAATAAGGTTGATCTTCACTTGATGTAGAAGTTGATCTTCAGATAGCTTCCTTCTTGAAATCAGAATGAAATCTGAATCTTCCTTGCAGACTGATCTGGATCTGCATTCGTAAGGGTTTCCCCTTTTCTTGTTGTAGAAAAATTCTCTCTGATGAATTCACTTCTTTAATGTAGTGTTCCTTGCTTCTCTTCTCCATTTTTCACTACTTCACTTCTACACTTGATTAACTATATGTTGTATCGAGTCAGTCCTTTATATAGAGTTTCTTCCTGATTACCGACTGATCCGGTTTGTAACAGTCTTCTAACGGTTCTGACAAAAGTGTCACACCGGTTGGTTAAGGTTTTCCAACTCATCATGAACCACTCAGCAAACTGCTTCACATGTGTTGACACAAATAGACTAAGTGTCGACACAAGACTTGATGATGTCGACACAACACTCCATGTGTCGATATAGTCATTCTTCTGGTACTCGACACAGCATCTGTTAAATGTGTCGACACAAGTCATGTGTGTCAACACAGCTTCTGCTTCTAGTGTCGACATAACTTCTGGGTGTCGACACAACTTCTCCTTCCAGTGTCGACATAACTTATAGGTGTCGACACAGCTTCTGCTTTCACTGTCGACATAACTTATGGGTGTCGACAGAATTCTGGTGTATGTCGACACAAGTTCTATGTGTCGACACAGTCTGTTGAAACCGGAACCCGGCTTCCTGTGGAGCTCGCCCTTGGGGAAAGGGGTGGTCTCGCGCCTACTTCGCTCCTGCAAGAAAAAAACAACAGGACAAGGAGAAACAGACCCAAGGGCTCGGCAGGGAGGTCCCACCACAAACCCGGAAGATCTCAGAGCGCTTCCCCTCCTTAGCCTGAAGCCGGGCTAAGGTACCCTCAGAAAGCACTTAAAAGGATTTTGAGAGAGAAGCTCCAGGAAAAAAAACCTGCCTTCAGGGGTACCCCTTGGGTCCTATTTATAGTTTTTGAAATCCGGACTGCCAATAACCAAAATAGCTGACCTGAAATTACCTGGGAACCCTCGGCTGGGCCTGCCAACAGCCAAACTCCGCTGTTTCGAAGGGCTATGGGCAGGCCAGCAGGGGTAAAATAGTAAACAGTACCTCTGATTCCCAGGCGAGCCGGGACCCCCGGCTACCTCGGCGTGCTTTGCTCGCCAGCTGCTGCCGAGCTCTACTGCGGGGTCGCGAGCTGCAGCTCGCCCGGCGAATGCCGAGCTCCGGGTCGCCGAACTCTGGCCCGCTCCTGCTGCTGCCGAGCTCGCTTACTGCTGCCGAGCTCGCCTGTTTGGTCTTCGTTGAACTTGCTCGCCGGACACGGGGTTGTACACAATCCCCGCTCTTTTCGAGTTTGCCAAAAAGCTCGGAAAGAAACATCCAACCCGAAGTGTGCGGCGAGCTCCGGCTGGCGAGTTGAAGGGAATCTTATGGTGGGGGCCACCTGCGGCTATATATATGCACCTGCTCTGCTGCCTGGCTCTTGCCATTTCCCCTGCTGTCTTGCCAAGATGCCCCTTCCCAAGGAGATTCAAGAGCGCGTAGATCGAGCTCGCCGGGCTTCCGAGGCTCGTATTGCCGCGCTGACGGCGGTCCCCGCAAAAGTCACTCAAGTTGATCCCGCCGAGCCGGGCTCAAAGAGGTCAAGGCCATTTCTCGAGGCGGCTGAGCCTATCTTCCACGACCTGAGGGCCACTTTGGCTCGCGAGACCGGCTCTTCTACTCGAACTGTTCTGGAGAATGATAGGGAGGTCGTTGTTGTTGGTGACGATCAGGGCGGCCTTCCAGATGACGAGGGGACCGCGCCGCGGGTTCCCACGCCGCGAGGCGGGGCTGTCCCCGCCACTTCACGACTTTCGCCCCCGGACAACCATCCACGGGATCCGCCGCTCCTCTTCGGGATTCTACCCGTGAGCTCGCAGAGGCCAGCTTCGCCGCCTGGCTCCCCTCCTCGGCACATTGACGCGCCCGCCGGGGGGGGCCCGGGGTCCATTCCTGTCCCGGGCTTCGAGCCCATCTCGCCGGGAGCTCGCGGCCCAGGTCGCGGGAAGGACCTGAGGTTCATCCCTCCTCGCCTCTCTTTGGAGCCGCCGAGCTCTTCAGGTCTGCCTTGCTCAACTCTGTGCTTTGTAAGCTTTTGCTCTGCTGACATCTGCCTTTACAGCCCTTCCCAGTCAGTCGGCCGCCGAGGAGTCCTCGCGAGCGGCTCGTCACTCTCCCCTCCCGTCTCCGAGCTCGCTGGACTCTTACCTGGGCCCGGAGGTGGATCAAGGCGAGCTGATGAGGAGGGAGGCCAAGCTCCTCAAGAAGCTGGTGGGTGGTCTGCGCGAGGTGCAAGGAGCTAACGAGACGCTGCAGCGCGACTATGCGCGCCTTGCTGAGGAGGTGCGCCTCGGCCGACCTGGCGAGTTGATGTCTCCTAACCGGCTCCTGGATGAGATAGATGACGGCCTCCTGGTCGCGCAAAGGAACTCCGGAAGGATCCGCGAGCTTCTCCGCGCGCGGCAGCTTGGGGGGCGGGGATCGCGAGGCCGGGGTAGGTAAACTTGCGGGCTCCCCTGCCGAGCCGACCGGCGCTCGCATCCTGGGGCCCTCCCTGCTCGCGCGCCCTGTTTTTTCCTGCTTCGAACTGTCCCCTGCGGGGATGAATAATTTCTAAGACATTTTTAATTGTTATTTAAATAAAATGCTGTAATGTTTTGACTTAGCCTTAGCGAGGATGCGCCGGAAGTCGGCGAGCTGGGGTGGTGAGCTGGGGTGGCGAGCTGGGATGGCGAGATGCGCCGATGTGACAGCCGGCCTCAGATTCCTTTTCCTATAAATAGCCCCCCCCCCCCCCCCCCCCTCACCTACCCCCGTACTGTCTTTATTGCTCTGCTTCCCTTCTTGCTCTTTCCTGCTCGCGCTGCGCTTTGTTTCTTTTCTGCGACCATGGGCAAGACTAATCCGGACGCTGACGGCCGCTCCAAGTGCGCGCAGCACTTCGCGGATTATTGTTTCTTTGACGGTCATACCAGCGAGGAGGAGCTTGCAGAATTCAAGCCCAGTACGTGCCGCCGGGCTTTGAGGCGCGCAGGCCGGGGCCGGGCGAGGCCATCAATACGTTTTACGAGAACGAGCTCGCCTTCCCCATCTCGCACTTCGAGGTGGGGCTGCGACTTCCTTTGTGGCCGGAAATCCGGCAGATCTTGAAGTACTACGGGGCCGTCCCCGCGCAGCTGAACTCGAACGCCATCGCCATGATGGTGGCGTTCGCGAGCTATCTCCGGCGGGAGAGGATCGAGTTTAACCTGACGGTGTTCAGGAAACTCTTCTCATACAAGGCGACGACGGACGGGGTCGCCTACTTCGGCGGCTCCTTGATCAAGGTTCGCGAGATTGCGAACAAGCACCACATATGGATGACCAAGATCGCCTTCATCAAGGGCGATCTCGGCAACATCCCCTACTCGCCGCAACAGAAAGGCGAGGAGGTGTACCGCCCGCCGGCCGTGTCCGGCAACGACGCCGAGCTCCACAAATTCTTCCTCCACAAAGACTTCGAGGTCGCCTTCCTGCGGAGGGGCCTCGACGCGCTCCCCCCGGTTCTGCCCGGCGAAGGTACGTTTCCTTCCTCTTGCCGAGCTCGCCTTACTTGTGGACTCGGCACATTATCATTCCTGAGTTTCCTGACCTTCCAAGTATTTTCCTTTCAGGGGAGCGAATAATCCCCGCGAACCCGCCTTTTGCGGACCCGGGGCTGGAGACTGACCCTCTTGCTCGCGAGAGGGCGGCGGCAGCGGCCTGCCGAGACGAGGCGCTCTCCTCGCAGCCCTCTTCCAGCAAGAGGCGACCCGAGGACGCGGGTCGAACCCGCCATCCGGCCCCCGCCAGGTGAAGAAGATGCGGAGAGCCCTGCTGGCTTCGCGGGGGCAACAACAACAACAACAGTCCAGCCCCAAGTACATCAGCTCATCGGAGACCCCTCCCGACGTGTCTCCGGGGAGCCCGCTGAAGGAGATTACCAGCAAGGGCAGAAAGGGTGGCAAGGCCCCCTCTTCCTCGGCCGCGATCTCCCCTCCTCCCTCGGCGAAGAGGGCTGCCCGCGAGCGCGCGCCGCCGAAGCAGCACCCCCTCTTCAACTTCGGCGCGCGCTGGAAGGATTCCGCGGGCGAGCCCATGCTGCAGTGGGACGAGCTCGCTCATCGAGTCTCCGTCTCCACCCTGCACCCGTCCTGGCACGACCGCGAACCCGCCACCGGTCACGCCTACGCCCTCGGCTTCGGCCTCTATGGCCGGGAGGATGCCGAGGCCTACAAGAGGGCGACCCTCCGGCAGCTCGGCCATGAGGGCCTGCAGTCCCACCTGCGGACTCTGGAGCTGCACCACATGCTGGCGCGCCGCAGCTTCGCCCTCAGTCACCAGCTCGAGAAGGCCGAGCAAGCTCGCGACCTTGCCAAGGAGCAGGTCGCCGATCAGGCGAGGCGACTCGGCATCGCGGATAGTATGCTCGCCCAGATTGCTGGCGGGCTGGTAAGTGTCATGCACCACTCTTTCTTTGGAAAGCTTCTTGTGCTGCTGCTAAGTGAACTCTTTTTCCAGGATGCCAAGGCGGCGGGCGAGCTCCAGGCTCGCAATACTGAGCTGGAGGAGGAGAATGGCCGCCTGCGTGCGCAGCTGGCCGTGGACGCTGACGCTGCCGGGGAGCTCCAGGCTCGCGATGTTGAGCGAGGGGAGGAGATCGTCCAACTGCGCGCACGCCTTGGCGAGTTGGAGAGCGCGAACGCGAAGCTGAAGGGGGATAACCAGCACCTTCTCGGCGAAGTGCGTCGCCAGGCGGAGATCTTCTTCCCGGGGCACGACATCGATCCCACTCTCCCCTACAAGCCTCCGCGCTTCTTCGGCGAGGCGGACCTCGTTGAGAGACTGCGGATCAACTCCATTCAGACCGCCGAGTGCACCCTCGCGATGATGAAGGATTCAGGGGTGCTGGTGGAAGGATGCGGGGAGATCTCAGCTCGGGACCTGATGCCGAGCCTGTTTCCTGCGACGCCGCCCAGCGAGAAGGAGGACAGCCTGGACGCTATGTTCGGGAAGAGCTTCCAGGACCATTCGGGCGACGGCGAGGACCAGTCCGGCGGAGGGGGCGAGGCCAGCTGACGGCCCTGTATTTTTGCTTTTTCTTCTCTTTTTTGACTACTCGCAGAGGCGAGCCCCCTGTATATTTTCATAAATAATAAAAGGTGTTTTAATCATACCAGTGTTCTTTTTACTATGTTCATTGTCATGGATGTATTTTCTCCCGCGACCTCGCCGAGACAGGCTCCGCGAGTAGTGATCATGAGAGCGCGCCCGCGAGCGGTGTGTTTGGGGTGTTCGCCGAGTCCCAATGATTTCTTGGCGAGTTACCCCCCGCCCTTATTATGCCATTACCATTCGCGCGTGGCCTTCTGCCTTTTCTCTGCCTACCTCTACTCGTACGCGAGCCGCCCATGTTGTGCTCATCGAAGAAATTTCTCGAAGTATGATGGGCCTGGTGTGCGAGGAGCCCTGGTCAGGTTTGTCTTCGGCGAGGCCCGGGCTCGCGGCCTGCTTCCATACGCCGAGCCGGAGATGGTGAGCCCGAACTCGCCTATGCCGACCCCTCCGGCCAGCTTACTTTCTTGACTATGCCGAGCTGGGTTCGCCGAGCCAGAGCTCGCCCTGTCAAAACCCTTCCCCTTCGTTTCTTGCCACAGACTTTGACCTACACCTGACGACTTCAAGTCCGGCACCATCGAGTACCCTCCAGCTCTGTCAACCAGATGAGTGCCTGACAGCGGAATATACTCGAGGTCCACAATACATCACCATCGAGTGACTTCCAGCCCTGTCCGCTAGGTGAGGGCCTGACAGCGGGATCTGCTCGAGGCCAAGGATGACACCGAGTGACTTCCAGCCCTGTCAGCTAGGTGAGAGCCTGACAGCGGGATCTGCTCGGGGTCCACAATACACCACCATCGAGTGACTTCCAGCCCTGTCAGCTAGGTGAGAGCCTGACAGCGGGATCTGCTCGAGGCCAAGGATGACACCGAGTGACTTCCAGCCCTGTCAGCTAGGTGAGAGCCTGACAGCGGGATCTGCTCGGGGTCCACAATGCACCACCATCGAGTGACTTCCAGCCCTGTCAGCTAGATGAGAGCCTGACAGCGGGATCTGCTCGAGGCCAAGGATGACACCGAGTGACTTCCAGCCCTGTCAGCTAGGTGAGAGCCTGGCAGCGGGATCTGCTCGGGGTCCAAAATACATCACCATCGAGTGACTTCCAGCCCTGTCAGCTAGGTGAGAGCCTGACAGCGGGATCTGCTCGAGGCCAAGGATGACACCGAGTGACTTCCAGCCCTGTCAGCTAGGTGAGAGCCTGACAGCGGGATCTGCTCGGGGTCCAAAATACATCACCATCGAGTGACTTCCAGCCCTGTCAGCTAGGTGAGAGCCTGACAGCGGGATCTGCTCGAGGTCCAAAATACATCACCATCGAGTGACTTCCAGCCCTGTCAGCTAGGTGAGAGCCTGACAGCGGGATCTGCTCGAGGTCAAGGATGACACCGAGTGACTTCCAGCCCTGTCAGCTAGGTGAGAGCCTGACAGCGGGATCTGCTCGGGGTCCAAAATACATCATATTCCATCATGCAGGCCAATTGCAACGGGATCAGAGAGTTTGAAAGAATTCATTATAATCGGAGTGTTGCTTACATGGTTCAGGGAAAAAAGCGTTTGAGGTCGTCACCACTCCAGGTGAGACTCAAGGTCTCGCCTTCTACATTTTGAAGTCGATAGCCCCCCGACCCCAAGGCCACCTTTACAATGAACGGTCCCTCCCAGCTGGGATTGAGTTTCCCTACTGATGCCGACCTCCCTGCTGCATCGACTTTCTTCAACACCAAGTCCCCCTCCACGAACTGCTTGATCCTGACATGCTTATCAAAGTATTTGGCCATTCTTCTTTTTACCTCCTCTTGTCGGATGGCGGAAAGGTCTCTTACTTCTTCCACCATGTCAAGGGAGAGCCTTAGCTCCTCCTCATTCTCTGCTTGCCATTCCTCGCGGCCTTCCTTTGCTGTCACGACTCGCGGCGTTTGGACTTCGAATTCAATGGGGAGCACTGCCTCGCATCCGTGGGAGAGTTTGAAGGGGGTCTCTCCTGTAGCTGTGTTGGGGGTGGTCCTCAGGGCCCAGAGGACCGCGGGAAGCTGCTCCACCCAGCTCCCTTTTAGGTTTTCCACCTTTTTCTTGAGGAGGTTGACGATGATCTTGTTTGCGGCCTCCACTTGTCCGTTACTCCTGGGGTGATGAACCGAGGCGAACCTGAGATCGATCCCAAGCTGCTCGCAGAAGCTGGTGAACTCGGCGCTAGCGAACTGAGGCCCATTGTCTGTTACGATGGCTTGGGGCAGCCCGTGGCGACAGATGATCTCCCCCCATACAAAGTTCCTGATCACCTGGGAGGTTACCTTAGCCAACGCTTTCACCTCCATCCACTTTGAGAAGTAGTCAATCATCACTAGGAGGAACCTTCTCTGACCGCTGGCTTGGGGAAACGGCCCAACCAGATCCATTCCCCAGATTGCGAAGGGCCATGGGGCCGTGATACTACGGAGCCGTTGGGCCGGCTGCAGCTGGAGAGGGGCAAACAGTTGGCACTTGTGACATTTTCTTGCGAATTCTGCAGCGTCCCGGCCCAGGGTGGGCCAAAAATAACCTTGCCTGACTATTCTTCCTTCCAGGGTCCGACTCCCGGAGTGACTTCCACATTCCCCGGAGTGGACCTCCTCCAAGATCCTTCGCACTTCTCCCTCGGCCACGCAGCGGGCCAGCATCCCTGAGAGGGTCTTTCTGTATAGCTGCCCGTCCTGGAGGAGGTAGTATGCTGACTTGTACCTCAGCTTCTTCTTGTCCACCCCTTCTGGATACTCTCCCGTGGAGAGAAAAACCATCACAGGATCCATCCATGAAGTTTGTTGATCGATCTCCATGAGCTCTCCTTCTTCGATGGAGGGGCGAAACAGGTCGGTGATGGTGCCCCCCACCTGGGGACCCTGCTTAGCCAACTGATCGGCCTGTTCATTTTCTTCCCTGGGCACATGTTGGATGGCAAAGGTTTGAAAAGTTCCAATGATCCCCTTTACTTTGGCCAAATACGATCGCAGGGTGGGCTCCCTTGCCTCAAACTCCCCGTTGATTTGGGAGGCTACTACCATGGAGTCTGTGAGGACCTCCACATCTGACACTCCGAGTTCCCTGGCCAGACGAAGCCCTGCTATCACGGCCTCGTACTCGGCTTGGTTGTTGGTAATGGGAAAGTGCACCACCACCGTTTGCTCGATTCGGGTCCCTTGGGGGCTTTCTAGGATCACTCCTACTCCTAAGGAATGCCTTCCCGATGCTCCATCCACTCTCACCTTCCAGGGAGCCGGGCGAGTGAGTTCTTCCTCCGCCACCTCCACCACATAGTCAGCAAGGAAGTCGGCCATTGCCTGGGCCTTGATTGAGAGCCGCGGAACGAAGGAGACGTCGAACTCGCTCATCTCCACCGACCACTTAGCCAATCTGCCTGAATGCTCCACCCCCTCGAAGATGTTGCGGAGGGGATGGTCGGTCACTACTCGGATTGAGTGTGCCTGGAAATAGGGTCGCAGCCTCCGAGCCGAGATGATTAGGGCGAACGCGAGCTTCTCCAAGATCGGGTACCGGAGCTCGGCCTTCCTCAAGACCCGGCTCACATAATAGACTGGGAGCTGTCTCTTCCCCTCTTCTCGAACCAGGACCGAGCTCAAGGCCTCCGTCCCGACCCCCAGATATAAGAACAGGTCCTCCCCCTCCTTCGGTCCTTGGAGCAGCGGAGCCTGTGTCAACTGCACCTTGAGGGCCTGGAAGGCTTCTTCACATTCCCTGCTCCATTCAAACCTCTGACCCCCTCTTAGTGTCTTGAAGAAGGGGGAGCACTTCTCCCCTGCCCGAGAGAGGAAGCGACTCAGCCCTGCTAGCTTCCCTGTCAACCGTTGGACTTCCTTTGCATTCCGCGGGATCCCAGTTCCAAGATGGCCTTGACCTTGTCTGGGTTCGGCTCGACCCCCGCGGGGGTGAGGAGATGCCCCAAGAACTTTCCCCTGCTGGCCCCAAAGACACATTTTAGTGGGTTCAATCGCATCTTGTACTTGCGCAGGGTGGCGAAGGTCTCCTCCAGGTCTCGGAGGTGGGAGTCCACATCCCGGCTCTTGATCATGAGGTCATCTACATACACCTCCAGATTCCTCCCCCTCTGCTCCTTGAAGACCCTATCCATCATTTTTTGGTAGGTGGCTCCAGCGTTCTTCAGCCCGAACGGCATCATCTTATAGCAGTAGCAGCCGTCCCCTGTGATGAATGAGACATCCTTTATGTCCGGGGGGTGCATCCTGATCTGATGATAACCTGAAAATGCATCTAAAAAACTCATTACAGAAAAACCGACGGCTGAGTCAACCAGCGCGTCGATCCGAGGCAAGGGGTAACAATCCTTAGGACAAGCTTTATTAAGAAGGGAAAAATCGATACACAAGCGCCAGCGGCCGTCTCCCTTTTTGACCATCACAACGTTCGAGACCCATCCAGGGTATTGAATTTCGGACACAAAGCCCGCCTTGAGAAGTTTCGCCACCTCCTCCCTGATGGGTTCCGCCAGCTTGTCCGCCGTGGATCTTTTCTTCTGCTGAACGGGGCGTGCTCCCGGGTCCAAGTTGAGGCGGTGGCAGGCCACATCCGCGTCAACCCCCGGCATCTCCGCGGCGTTCCAGGCGAAAATGTCCACGTTCTTCTGGATGCATTCCAGCATCCTGCCCTGGTCTTCCGGGGTCAGCCCCCCGCTGACGCGGATCTTTTCTACCGTTCCTCCCCGGGTGAGCACCTCCAGATCCACCACCTCCTCGGCTGCCTCCAGCCTGGATTGCTCCGCCCATCCTTCGGCGTCCCCTTCCTCCGGAGCGGGGATCTCTACCTCCATTGCCTCCCCCTCGACCCTCACCTCGGTCACCTCCTCCCAACTTCCTTCGGCCGCCTCCTCTGCGTAGCCCTTCTCTCCCAGCTCCTTCCTCCCTGCTTCCTCCTCGACTTCCTCCATCCTTCGCCCCATCTCCTCGGCTCCCTCCTGCCAGGAGATGGTGTTCACCGCAGTGACATAACACTCCCGCGCCACCTTTGGGTCTCCCCTAACCCTGACTTGGACCCCCTCGGCGTTGAACTTCAAGCACTGATGAAAAGATGAGGGGACGCAGCGGAAGGCGCTGATCAGGGGCCTTCCAAAGATGGCGCTGTAGCTGCTGGGGGCGTCCACGATGACGAACTTGCAGTTTCGGGACTGCCCCCCCAAGGTGACATGGAGTCCGACTCCTCCTTCTACCTCCTTCCTTTCTCCTGAAAACCCGAACAGGGGGCCATCTGAGGCCAGCACTCTTCTTGCCTCCACCTTCATTGCATCAAACGCCTTTTTGAAGACGACGTTGACGGAACTCCCGTTGTCCACGAGGATCCGTGAGACGGTGAAGTTCTCGATGGCCGTCTTGATGACCAGCGCATCACAGAACGGGTCCTCGTGGTCTGGTAGATCACTCCTGGAGAAGGTGATCCTCTCCTCCGGTGGCGGGGTTTGGGATGTAGAGGCGACGCTTCGCCGGTACATGGTGTGGAGGCTAGCCTTGCGGGAAGCCTCGATCCCTGCTCCCCCGTGGATCATCCCGATCCCTCCTCGGGTTCCCACATCCACCCGGTCTTCGCACCGATCCTCCTCCGCCCGAGGCAGGACCTCCTCGATCCTCACCTCCTGCCGCGCCCCCTGCTGCTGCTGCTGCTCCCTGTTCCCTCTCATCTCCAAGAACTCTGGGCACGTGGCTGTTGCGTGCCCCTCTTCCTGATGGAAGTCGCAATAGGGTAGCTCCACCCTTACCTCCCTCCTTCTTCTCCTCCACGCTCCTCTCCTGGCCCCCAAGGCTATGGCCATGGCCTCCTCTTGATCGGGGAGCCGGGCCTCTGACCCTGCCTCCATCCTGGGGGGTGGAACTGGTCTTGCCTCCCCTGGAAGTGACCTCTTCCGAAGTTCCCCCTCTGAGGCCCCTGCCCCTGCCACTCTGGCCTCCAGCCTAGCCGACGGTCGGGCTCCTGACGCCCCCACCCCGGCTGCTGCTGCCCTTGGAGCTGCCTCTGCTCCCTCTGCCTGGGCTCCCCTCTTCTTTCTTCCTGACCTCTTCCTCCCTTTGACTCCCTCTCCTCCTCTGTGGCCCACCTGGCCAATTTCCTTGCAAACTCCGGGTTTGACGCCTCCCCGTCAACCTCTCTTGCCGCCCTTTCCATCAACTCCTCGTAGGAGAAGGGGGAACTCTCTTCAGCTCCATCCGGAAGAATCCCTGCTGCAGGCCCAGGGTAAAGGCCATCATCAGACTATGGCCTGGCATCTCCTGGACCTGAGTAACCTCCTCCTGGAATCGGTCCACGTAGCTCCCCAGCGTCTCGTTCACCCCCTGCTTGATGTGAAACAGGGACTCGGACTCCTTCTTCCTCTTCTTCGAAGTGGTGAATCTCAGCATGAACCCCCGGCGCAAGTCCTCGAAGCAATAGATAGAGCTGGCCGGCAGCTGGTGGAACCACTCCCTCGCCTTATCCCGGAGGGTGATGGCGAAGAGACGGCACTTGAATCCGTCTGACATCTGACGGATGGAGACCACGTCCTCGAACCATTGGACGTGCTGTATTGGGTCTCCCTTCCCAGTGTAATAGGACATCTCGGGCTCCCTGAACCCATCTGGAACTGGAGCTGAAGAGACCAGCTCGCTGAAAGGACTCCCCCCCCCTACTGGGCGAGCTGGCGAGTCTCGCGAGCCCAGCTCGCCGAAGCGACCTCGGCCTGCCGAGCCGGGGAAGAGCTCGCGCCCGGGGAGCTCGCACCCACGGCCCTCCTCGGCCACTTCCTTCCCAGCTCGCCTGCCGGGAGCGTCCTCGCCCAATGAGGGGGCGGCCGCGATCTGGTTTGCCGGAGTCGAGCACTCGGCCCGCGTGCCGAGTGCGAACTTGACCAGATTCAGCACCTCGCTTCTGAAGTCCTCGAACATGCCCACCGTGCGAGAGGCGGGGGGGGGCGGCGAGCTCGGCCTGTCGGATCCTTGCCCTGTCATCGAACTCGCGAGAACTTTTCTGTGCTGACCACGATCCACGCTCACCGCACCAAAATGTTGAAACCGGAACCCGGCTTCCTGTGGAGCTCGCCCTTGGGGAAAGGGGTGGTCTCGCGCCTACTTCGCTCCTGCAAGAAAAAACAACAGGACAAGGAGAAACAGACCCAAGGGCTCGGCAGGGAGGTCCCACCACAAACCCGGAAGATCTCAGAGCGCTTCCCCTCCTTAGCCTGAAGCCGGGCTAAGGTACCCTCAGAAAGCACTTAAAAGGATTTTGAGAGAGAAGCTCCAGGAAAAAAAACCTGCCTTCAGGGGTACCCCTTGGGTCCTATTTATAGTTTTTGAAATCCGGACTGCCAATAACCAAAATAGCTGACCTGAAATTACCTGGGAACCCTCGGCTGGGCCTGCCAACAGCCAAACTCCGCTGTTTCGAAGGGCTATGGGCAGGCCAGCAGGGGTAAAATAGTAAACAGTACCTCTGATTCCCAGGCGAGCCGGGACCCCCGGCTACCTCGGCGTGCTTTGCTCGCCAGCTGCTGCCGAGCTCTACTGCGGGGTCGCGAGCTGCAGCTCGCCCGGCGAATGCCGAGCTCCGGGTCGCCGAACTCTGGCCCGCTCCTGCTGCTGCCGAGCTCGCTTACTGCTGCCGAGCTCGCCTGTTTGGTCTTCGTTGAACTTGCTCGCCGGACACGGGGTTGTACACAGTCATTGTCGATAGAATTCTGGAATGTGTCGACAGCTTCTCTGTGTGTCGACATAAGTTCTGTTGATGTCGACACAATCTGGCCCTTGGTGTCGACACAGCGTTGTCGACAAATTTTCTGTGTGTGGACATAAATTCTGGGTGTCGACACAATCTGGCCCTTGGTGTCGACACATCCATTCTCAAGTGTCGACACTTGTACTTAGAAAAATATTTCTTCCATTTACTTAACCTGCACATGATAACTTAATATAACATCAAATACAACTTGATGCATATCACTGAGTTAGGTGAGGCTTCTCCAAATCTAGTACACATTTTCCAATGTACCCAACAGATCCTGACAAGATTCTTCTTTTGGTGTAGCTGTTAGCCCATAGCATCTGCATTCACCTTCCTCAGCCTCATCCACCTCTGAGTCATTATCTGAATGTGACAGAGGGGACTTGATCTTTGCTCTTATATCTGAATAGACTTTGTCTTCTGTAAGAGCTATCAACAGTCCAATGTTGTTCTTGTCCTTTCTGCATATTTGAAGTTCCATTGATCTCCACATCTTATGGTTCAATTTTGAACACATAAGCTTAAACCTTTTTAGCTATCCTTTGAGGTCTACTCAGTCTGTTAGGTCCTTTTTGAGTAACCTCTCTCTGATACCACTTGAAAGTCTTTGATTTCAAGGATAGCTAAATCACCTAGAGGGGGGAATAGGTTTCTTAGTCCTTAGTGACTATCTTTTTTTTTTCTTTTAGATGGATGATTTATTAGTTGATTTAATTATCTTTCAAGACATGGGACCTGCAATAAAGTCAACATAGAAAAGCACACACAAGATTTATAGTGGTTCACCTAAAAAGGGTACATCCACTTTCCTTCCCACCTATCCAACTATATTGTTGGACTAGACACTTCTCCAAAACTACTGCTCCAAGGAGCTTACAACTCAGATCCCTCAGGATCTCTCAGTCTCCTCCAAGACTTATAGCTCAGACTTAAGGGCCTATAACTCAGTGATCAGCTGATCACCTACCTCAGGCCAAAGTCCCTACACAGACTAGGAGGACAACCCTACCTCAGATCCACTAAGGATCCTACAGCTCGGAGAGAATGACTTTCCTACCATCTCAAGCACAAAGGCCCTACACTTAGATCTGCACCCAGATCCTACCTCAGGCACAAGTGCCCTACACTCAGTGAGAATGACTCACCTACGTCAGACTTGAAACAAAGTTGTTGGAACACCCTATTACTAATTTGGATCAGGATCACTATGTCTTTAGGAAACCTGTTTTTGACCTCTTTGTATAGATCTAAAGGTCAATTAGAATTGAGTCTAAGGGTTAGTAGTTAGGTTTGGAAGCTGCCCTCAAGACCAAGGTTTTTCAGTTTGGAGACTAAGTCATTTCGTCGAGCTCAGTACGACGAATCGTCGAACTCCAATCGACGATCGTTAAGCTCACTTCGACGGATTGTCGAACTCCATTCGACGATCGCTGAGCTCAACTTCCATAAATCGTCGAACTCCATTCGATGATTTTCGAGCTCAGTTCGACGATCTTGACTCCAGTATTGATTCTCTATCTCTGAGCTCAGTTCGATGATAGTTGAGCTCAGATCGCGATCTCTGTTGCTGTCTAAGTCCAAATCTCTGAGCTCAGTTCGAAGATAGTAGAGCTCAGTTCGACGTTTTTCTGAAGAGTTAAATGACTTGCAAGATTCAAATTCAGAACAGTTAAGAGTTATTGTCAGCAATTAATTCAGAAGATCTTGTATCCGTTTTCATTTATTTTGGAGCAAGTTTCAAGGGATTATCAAGGAATGTTTTCATTAAACTTTCCCCCAGAAGACAATTGCAATTAAGGATGTAATTAATGACAGGCTAATGGCTATTCTGGACAGAGGATCATTTCTACTCAAAAAAAGGAATAAAGATAAGATTTTTGAATTCCTGACAAGAAGAAGAGAGTGCATAAGAAGAAGCAGAACAAAAATATTCTCTGCAACAACCCTTCTCTGGAACAACATCTCTCTCAACAACAATCACTCAAGAGAAAAAGAAAGAGAGCTGTAGACATTCTCTGTCTCAAGATTCATACAAGAACACCATCACTAAAAGAGATCAACAAATCTGAAATCTTCAGATCTCTTTTGATTCAAGTGTTCAAGGACATCACATTCAAGACTCCAGACACCTCATATTTTAGCTGTTGCTGAAATCATCAATTGCTGGAGATCAATTTTTCTGAAGGCCTATCACCCTACAGCAAAGCTTAATTTCCTGAACATCTCAAGAACTCAGGGGACTTGACAACATCAATATCCCATAGTCTTCTCAGCTGTTTTGAGAAAGAGAAGACTTCCATCACTCTCTCATCCCCACCTCTGTAAGGGTTTTTCAAACTCCCTTCAAAAGTTTGTGTTTGATTTTGAGCACCTTATCAAAGTTCATTGGTGGCAAGACACTGATCCCAAAAAATCTGGTTTGGTTTTTGAGCACCTTATCAAAAGCTCATTGGTGCCGCAGGACACCTGATCAACTCATCCTGTAGTGGATTCCTACCTAGGGTGGTAGAAGAGTGGATGTACCCAAGTTTAGGGGAACCACTATAGCTCCTTGTATCTTCTGGTTTGCTTGTGTTTCTTTTGTTTCTGGCTGTGGGCTTGTGATAGTTGTTTTTCTTTGTAGACTATGTAGTTTCTGTGGTCAGATTTACTATTTGCTTCCCTGTTCACTCAGATTACAACAACTGTTGTAAAACTTTTTAAGCAACATACTCTATTCACCCCCCTCTAGAGTATATCAGATCTAGCTTGCACTTTCAATTGGTATCAGAGGGAGGTTGGTTAAAAAATACCACATCTCAGTTGTTGCACAGGCTAACACCTGAACCCAAAGATTCCTAGTTAGATCTGCTTGCTGTAGATTTTGTTATTAGATTATTTCTTCACAAATCATGGCCCAAATAAAGATTATGCTAGCATCAGACCTCCAGTGTGCAATCTGTCCAAGTTTGCACTTTGGAAAGCAAGGATTAGACTATACATGAATTTTATTGACGAGGACATTTTTAATTCTGCTTTGACATTGTCCAAGACCTCCAGAGAACACAAGCACAAATGTTGTTCCACCTCCATCGGGAATAGATGCTGATATCAAGAAGTGGAAGGTAGCAGATTCAAAGGCTATGAACATCTTAGCCCAGACTATGTCTGATGACATTTTCCAAAAGGTGGCTGAATGTAATTCAGCAAAGGAAATCTGGGATAAGCTCTCTGAAATAGTCTCAGGATCAGTGATGAAATAAAGACAGGATATCCCACCTCATATCCCAATATGAGAATGTCAAGAAAGGAGAAGCTGAGCCAGTAGCTGAAATGTACAACAGACTCAGTCTGATAGTCAATGAACTGAAGACTTTGGATAAAGAGATCTCACTGACTGAACTAAATGATAAAATCCTAATGTGCTCCCAAGCACTTGAGACTCAAGGATCTGGCCAATCAAGGATGCTAGAAGTTTGAATGAGATTACAACAGAAGCTCTTTTGGGCAAGCTCAAGTCTTTTTATGAGCTGCTCATTAAGAATAGAGAAGAAGAGCAGAAGGCTGCCTCACCAGACACAAGAAAAGAAAAGACAATAGCTTTCAAAGCAACTGAAGATCAGCCTGAAGATAAATCTCAGGCAATGATGAGGGCTTAGTCTACTGGCTAAAAGATTTTATAAGATGGCCGAGAAAGGACTTCAGAAAGAGATCATACAAGGAGCATAATAAGTCAAGGTATGATAAGTCAAATAATAAAAAGAAATTATTTGCTTTGGTTGCAGGAAAACCAGGCCATATTGTGCCTGACTGTCCAGAAAACAAAAAACAAGGACAGAAGGGACAAGAAAGAAAGAAGAAAGGACAAAGACTTCAAGAAGAATGGCAATGGCAAACCCTCCTCAAGCAAGACAAAACACAAGGAAGGGATTTGTTGCTGAATCCTGGAGTGAAACTGAAGAAGAATCAGAAGCTTCATCCAGCTCCAGTGATGATGAAGATGATGTTGAAGAGAGGGAGTTCTGCATGATGGCAATCAATACCTCTCAACACAATACAGATGTAGAAGAGTCAGAGTCAGACTCAGAGACTCAACTTGAAGAGGACCAGGTGAAGACCTATCCAACATCAAACTAACAATGGTACTTGGATAGTGGGTGCTCTAAGCACATGACAGGAAACAAGGATAACCTCACATCCTTTAAAGGCAGGCTTGGACCCAAAGTCATATTTGGTGACTCCAACTTTGGACAAACTAAAGGATATGGTGCAGTTCAAATTGGCACAGTCACATTCAAGAAGGTAGCCTATATGGAAGGACTGAAGCATAATTTGATCAGCATCAGTCAGCTATGTGATGAAGGCTACCAGATGACTTTCAGCAAAGCCTTATGCAAGATTAAGTCAGAGGACAACACAACTGTGTTGACAAGTAAAGGAAGGTAACATCTACTTAGTAGATTTTCTTTCAACAGATGTAGACATTTGCCTGTTTAATTCTGTTTGTAGACCTAATGTATTATGGCATAAGAGACTAGGACATTTAAACCTTAGAAACCATTGCTAGGCTATCCAAGGACAACCTTGTTAGAGACTACCTTCTGGCCCCTACAAGAAGGAAGGACTCTGCAGGGCTTGTCAATAGGCAAGCAAACTAAAAATAGTTTCAAGTCACTTAATAAGAGTGATTCACCTAGGATTTTGTATCTGTTACACATGGATCTTTTTGGACCCATTACAGTACAAATTTAGGAGGGAAATCTTACACTTTAGTAGTGTAGATGACTTCTCTAGATCACATGGGTGTTTCTTTCTGAGGAAGAAGTCTGATAACTTTAAGTGTTTGACAGAGTTTCTCAAATGTATACAGATTGAGTTCAATACTCACATTACCCTGATCAGAAGTGATCATGGGACAGAGTTGATTCTCTCTTATGCAAGAGTTCTGTCAGAGTGAAGGGATCATGCATACTTTCTCAGCTCCTAGAACTCCTCAACAAAATGGGGTAGCTGAAAGGAAAAATAGAACCCTTATTGAATCTGCCACTACATTGTTGTCA